>CM070622.1:75549112-76749112 GCA_036346255.1 Ampelocalamus luodianensis | reverse complement strand
AGTTCCTCTATTGTGTCGCCTACCCGACTATCACTGACATCGTGGACCACTACGCCAACAAGTACCCTCACCTCGACCTCCTCAAAGAGTAGTCATTCTTCACCTACAACATATCAAGAATGGATTCCTCAAGATGATACATAACGTAGCTGGTTAATTGATTTATGTATTTTATTTCTTGAATTTCTCTCCTATGTCACATGAAATCTAACAAGATGATATGTTCTGCTGTTGCGATTGTTTGAATTGGTGTCAGGACTGATGAGGTAGCGAGTGCAACTTTGACAGAACAAGTCGGGGAGTGGGTTTGAGATACAAGTACAGGATGGAGGAGATACTGGACGGCAGCGTCGAATGCGCACTGAGACTGGGTTGCCTTGACACGTCCAAGCTCGGAGTGCAGAAAACATGAATCAATGGTTTGTAGTGCAAAATAAAGCTGTAAGGCTATACATAACAGGATGAATGATCATAGTTCGGTTGTTTGTTATGCATTTTACACGTTTTAGAATTCATATTACTAACATACATGTATTGAGGAGGGAAAATGTGAGTAAAAAAGTATGCGGGGAGCTAGCAAAATATGTGTTATTTTTTTAAAAGGTAATCTATGTGTAACCTGATTACCTGACTGCACTTTTCATGCATGTTTCATTCGGTAATTCCGTTTGCTATTGTTAGCTAAGTTTAACAACGTGTCGTTCAATTGTTATGGAAAGGAGGAAAAAGGTTGGGGGAGGGGGTCCAGCAGTACTCTTTGTTTCTTGTTTTCGTGCTTACACGTCTTTTTACCCGTTTCGTCCGTTTTGTTCGGTCCTGTTGTGTCCTTTTTATTCACTTCCACTTTTTTTTTTAATATCTTCTTTTGTTCTCTCTATCTAATGATCTTTTGTTTCCTTAGTCTTTTCTGTGACTGCAGGTTTTGGTTGTCTTAGTAACAGATCTTCGTCGTGCCTCCACCAATGTAAGTACAGCTTTCCTTTTCTGTTTTGTATGTGTAGTATAGTTTTCCTTTCTCTATGATATATAGTTCTAGCTCTCCTTATGATACATACTTTTCTGTGTTTCCATATCCCTATGATCTAATATAGACTGTATTGCCATATCTGTTACCTTGTCCCCATGCCGTCCCGGTTTTGCTGCCATTGTCTTTAGATTTACTTCGTACCTCTTAGGTCTCTTCTCACCTCTACAGTTAAGTTTTCCTCTTTGTTTTTCATCTTAGCTGTTTTGCTTTCTTTGTAGGGTTTGCTCATGCACATTTTTTTCGGGTGGGTTTGCTCAAGCGGTTTTTCCCTTTGGGTACAGCTTTTGTGTGCCTTTGTTCTCCCTATGCCGTTCCGGTTTTGCTGCCATTGTCTTCAAGTTTACTTCGTACCTCTTAGGTCTCTTCTCACCTGTATAGTTGAGTTTTCAGCTTTGTTTTTCCTTTTAGCTCTTTCGTGTGTACGGTATAGTTCTGCTCTCTTTGTAGGGCTAGCTCATCTACATTTTTTTTGATAGGGTATGCTCAAGCAATTTTCTTCTTCTTTGGGTCTATCTTTCGTGTGCCTTCGTTCTTGTTACGATCCCTGGTCGTCCTTCTTCTTAGTCGCTTTCTAGGCACCATTGCTCGCAGCCTGTTCCAATTACTGGTAATGTCTGTTTGTTTCTTTTAGTCTTATATCGTTCTTTACTTTCCGTGTTGCTGCCATAGATAGTCTGTGCCTTTTCTCTTTATTCGCTTCTTATTGCCTTTGTTCCATTCTGCCTCTCCTCAGATGATCGCGATGGTATGTCCCTATCCCAGGGTGCTGCTACTTGTGTAAGGACATGTATGTGGCTGTCGTTTGGTTTTTCCTTTGCTTACTGCTTTTTGTTAAGAGTGGCTATCGGTGTTTAGTTCTTCCTTTGCTTATTGTTTTTTTGAGACAACATTTTATCTTCTCACTTGAATTCTTTAGGGTCTATATGTGGTCCTATTGTCCTCTTGATGATCCACGACGTAATAGGCAAAAACGTCGAAGAGTACTTGCTCAACATCAATTGCTTGATCAGTGCTTACTTCGGTTCTTTCTGTTTATCTATGTTATTACCATATCAGTTGGCTATAGCTGCATTTGTTTTCTCTCTTTCGTAGAGATGTTTTGATTATTAACACTTTCTTGGGCCTGGCTCTGTCAAGAATATATTGATGCCCTTAAAGGTATTTATGTTTACTTCTACGTGTGTATATATTGTTTTCTACTTGTTTCCTTGTTTGGTTGCAAGCCTTATTCTATTGGCTTTCTTCCCATTGCTTCTTTTCCTTTGTTTCTTACTTCGCTTTCGTCTTTCTTTGTTGTACAAAAAAGCCTCTTATCCAAGTATGAACTTTTGTATGCCTGCGACACGCTTACCCTATGATCTACACACCGACGTTTGTAGCCTACTCAATCTATGTCTTCTTTTCTATTGGTGTTATGTGCTCTTTATATGTATATTTTTAATGCAGCCTGCTCTACAGATTATAGATATCTAATATGATATACATACAGCTAACCTTTTCAATCGTAACTAAAATCGCTTTTATTCAGCGCCGCGCCAAGATGCGCGATGGTTTCTAGTACAAACAAGAGATAAAAGATGCCCATTGTTCATTACTCCGCTTTCAGTTTCTTAGTTCATATAATCATCAATACCAACTGTGAACACGTATTACACCTTTCCCTGTTTCACTTCCGGGAGAACCCAGCGCACCATGACGAGCTCCTCCTCCCCTTCCCGGAAGGTACCAAACCCTAACCCTAACCCCCTCCTCCCCGACCCTGATCCCGTCCCGATCTTCCTGACGAGCTCTTCCTCCCCTTCCCGGAAGGTACCAGACCCTAACCCTAACCCCCTCCTCCCCGACCCTGATCCCCTCCCGATCTCCCCTTCATCCCCATCGGATTCGCTGCTCGTAGAGCCGCGCCCAATTTGGCTAAACTACCTGTGGTGTTTCTTGCGATTCGTGTGTGCAGGCGCTGAGTAAGATCGCGTGCAACCGGCTGCAGAAGGAGCTTGCGGAGTGGCAGGTCAACCCCCCCGCCGGGTTCAAGCACAAGGTCACCGACAACCTCCAGAGGTGCCTGCCTCCTCCCCTTCTCCGCTCGCTCACCAAACAACCCCATCCCTGCTGTTTCTTGATCATTTTTTTTTGTGTGATTCTTCTGCTTTTGCTGTTGTTGCTTTCTTGTGTGTAGAAACCGCATGATTATGTTCCTTTTTGTTGCGATCAAATTGCTACCCTTTTCGCTTCCTGATTGACCCCAGATCTGTTTGGTGGGTTTTGGTAGTGCAGCTTTGAAATTCTTGCGAACTATTTGCAATTTTTCCACGTTCTTGTTTTTCCAGGATTTTTTTTCTATCTTTGGTATCTTTTTTTGTCTTTGTGATTTCTACATATGGGTTTGTAGTATTTGTCTGATCCTGACCAAACAAAAGCATATATGAAAACCATATTGGATAAAACAACAAAAGGTGGGTCATCGAGATGGCCGGGGCAGCGGCCACGCTCTACGCGGGCGAGACATACCAGCTACAGGTGGACTTCCCGGAGCATTACCCCATGGAGGCTCCTCAGGTGAGATATCTTATTTTTACCCTCTTTAGTTTGGTTATACCTTATGCGGTGGATTCCAGTGCTTTTGGTTTGATTGATTTTTTTGTCTGGTGCAGGTTATATTTCTTCATCCGGCACCGATCCATCCACACATTTACAGCAATGGCCACATCTGTTTAGGTATAATTGTTGTGTGCTCCTATAGACACTTGTTTTTGTCTTATGTTTCTGCCCACTTCATTGACATAGGGAAGTTGCCTAACTTTTGTGTTATAAATTCTCTTCACCGCACTTTTTGTTAAACCATTTTTAGCATGGCCACAAAATATTTCTTCTAGCCTGTTAATAAAATCTGCCCTCTTCAAGATCAAGTATGCCATTAGGTATTGTTTGGTTCAAATTTAAGATAACCAGGTTAGCCAGTTTATTATAAATTTCTAACCCAGCTTGGCTATCTTAACCTAGACCTTTTGCTTGGCAACCCAATTACTTTAACATATTGTTTGGTTTGATAATTAGTCCTCATTAGACACTGGAAGGTGAGATAGATTCAGTTATTCTACTATGGGGTATAGTAGAAGGGAGGAGAGTTTAGGAGGATTAACGTTTCCACCTTTTTGTTCGCCTAGGCTGATTGTGGGTTAGAGAATAGTTAGTGACCAACATCAACAGATATCTTTTTTTTTTTTATCAGAGGTTGCTTTGACCGGGTTAACCACCTTTGCCTAACCTCTTATTGATCAAGATCAAGAGCTGCAACTTTTTGACAAGTTGCCCCACCTGCTCATTTTTCTCCACCTCTAGTAAGCTATTGCAAATTGTCCATATTTTAGAGAACCATCAAGGCAATTTTCTGCTGCAACATGCTAGAGAACCTGATGCTTGGCATGGCCGTTAATTATCGATAGGTATGCATCTCCTTGATGTGGCCCGAGCATTTGTCTCTGTCAAAGGAGGGATGCATCTGACAATTTTTGTCGTTATGTTCTTAGTTAGGAATGGGCTCTTCACCTTGATATGATATCTAGTTTGTTGCTAAAGGTTTGGTGTGTAACTAGGCTGGAGCTATAGGGTTATCTAGATACAAATACCCTAGCACTCGAGCCTATGAGTTTCACTTTTATGGTGAAACTTCTCTTGTGAGTTACAACACACAAGTTAATTTGATGTGTATTATTTACTTCTATAGTTCTATGTAATTGCTTGATGCATTGAATTGTTGCCAACTAGCCATTAGATTGGTAGAATAGTTTATCATGAGGGTCTTGGAACTCAAGATGCATTAGCCTGGTGTGTTGTCACGGACTATTCAATACACTTTCCCTACCTAGAGGCTAGAAAAGCTCTACATTAAGATGTCTTGTTACTCAAGTGATTTGACAAGATAATCTTAAAACATATGAAGGCTTAATGATTTATTGCCCATGCATGCCTATCGGACGCCTCGGTCACCATCTAAATTAAATTGTTATGCAGTTATTTTATTACGTGGAATGTGCGTTAAAAAATGACGTGCTATCGCCAAATGTTGTGCTCTAAAATGGTTTAGTCCAGTATATGTTGCTAAATTTAGAGAATCTAATTAAAGTTCCCATATATGGCATTCTTGTAAATAATGCTTGCCAAAGATGTAAGCAGTCTCATGAGTGAACTGTTCCATTGATGTTGGTTTGTTAGACAAAAGTCATTTTTTGGAGCATTAAGTGGGCAGAGATAGTGTACTAATATACCTACCACACAGTCAAACCTCAAAACAAACCAACATCAATGGAAAGGGTGCCTTAGTGCCTTGTGAGTAACACTTGTAGCAAGTTTTGATTAGATGTCGCTTAAAAACAAATTGAGCATGCATAGAAGCTCAATAATATATTGATACAGAATTTCCATCTTCAACAGCATATGCTGGGTTTATCCTATTCCACCTCATAGTCTTTGATGCATAGAATGAGGATTCTGTCACCGTTTTGAAACAGCATTATAGGTGAATATTACCAAATTTGGTATTATAATTCTATATTTAATGAGACAGATGATTTCCTTTAGATGAAGTCAAGGCATTCAATAAGTATCCATGTTTGAAATCCACTAAGCCTTTCAAGATTCTCTTGCTGAGTAACTAAAAGAAAAGCATTAAGCAAACACTAACATACTACAACAGTAAGACCAGAAAAAAATGTGTTTTTAGGCATAACATGCCTTATGCTACGTCATGCAAACGGGCATACATGGTTTATTGGTTATATATTGGAAATTATGGAAATGTGACAATCATGAACCTAGTTTGATCATCATGAACCTAGTTTGATCATGTCAAGCATGAAAATTGCATAATTGCATATATTTGCTTTGTTGTAGTTGTTAAGAGTCTTGTGCATATTAGTAGTCTCTCTTGGCCCATGTATGGCCCATGTAGCCCATGAGGCCCAACTAATCGTGTATATATATCTTTTCAATAATGAATAAGCTGCACAATTGTGGATAGCAAAATCCTCTCCAAAATCTAACATGGTATCAGAGCCTAGGGTTAGGGTTAGGGACTAGACTCGGTCCGGCTGCCACCATCCTCGCTGTCGCCAACGAGCCGCCACTGGTGTGCTACCTCCTTTCCTCTCCCTCTTGTGGTTCGTCTCCAAAGCTATCACGACTTTGTTTTAGTGTCACCATCGCCACCCTGAGTCCTCTACTCCCGGATCCAGCGCTGCCCGGATCTGTCGTTGCCGCCGCCGCCGCCGCCTAGGCTTCTCTGCTTTGTCGCTTACTCGGCACCTTTGCTCTGTCGCCGCCTCGGCTCCTCTACTCCATCGCCGCCGGTGCTGGATCCGCCCAATTTGCATCGGATCGAGCTCCCTCCACCGCCGTTGGCCTCGATTCGCGTCAGATCGACCACCCTCCGTCGTTGGTGACCTCAATCCTGGTCACCGTTGGCCTCGGATTCTGCTGGATCTACTCCACCGGCCTCGATCCGCGCTAGATCGAGCACCCTTTGTCGCCGTTGGTCTTGATCCCCGTGTCTATTGGCCTCAGACTGCCTTGCTCTGCTTCGGGCCATCGCCACTGCGCTTCAACACCCCTGCTCTGAGATTGCCACCGCCCCTGCTCTAAGCCTGTTGCCTGGTACTCTGCTACAGCCGGGCGCTCGGCTTTGGGTGCTCTACAACTGCTGGTATGCCTTACGTGATTGTTCTTCTATTCAGGCACCAGAGAGATGGGATTTTTCTTGTGCGGGTGCAGTATCTGAGCCGAGTACCTATCAGGAGGTAGCCAGTATACCTGAGTGGCAGTTAGCTATGACCGAGGAGTTTACAACATTGTACATGCACTTGTGATCTTGTTCCGCTACCCTCTCGAGTTGTTCCTATAACTTGCAAATAGGTGTACAAAGTAAAGACTAAGTCAGATGGTTCAGTGGAGTGATACCAGACTCGTCTTGTTGTAAGAGGTTTTAAGCAGGTTTATGGTCGAGGTTACGATGAGGCTTTTGCACCATTTGCTCATATGACTACAGTTCGTACTCTCATTGTTGTTGCAATGGTACGCTCATGGACTATATCTTAGATGGATGTAAAGAATACCTTTCTTCATGGTAATCTATATGCAGCCACCCCCAGGTGTTGAGACTCCTTCAGACCATGTTTGCTATCTTAGGTGTGCTCTATACGGTTTCAAGCAGGCTCCTCGTGTTTGGTTCGAGCGTTTCAGTTATGTGATTCGAGATGTTGGTTTCACTCCAAGTGAGCATGACCCTGCCTTTTTATTCACACTTATTAGCGGGGTCGTGCTTTGCTTCTACTATATGTAGATGATATGCTGATCACATGAGATGACATGGACTGTGGTTTTTGTCAAAAAGAAATTGAGTAAATAATTTATAATGTTAGATTTGGGACAATTGAGCTATTTTCTATGGATTGAGGTTTATTCTGATGGTGATAGCTACTACCTCTCTTAGTATCGCTACATTCAGTATCTGCTTGCTTGCTCTGGTACGACTGATACTCGCAATGCTGCCACAACCATAGAGCTCCACCTGCAGCTTCGTCCTACAGACGGTGTACGACTGATAGATCCTTCCCGCCATCGTCAGCTCATTGGGAGCCTTGTTTGTCTCACTGTCACCAGGCCAGACATTGCTCATACTGTTCATATGCTTAGCCAGTTTGTCAGTACTCCTACCCTAGTACACTATGGTCATATTCTTCGTATGCTGAGATACTTTAGGGGGACTGCGTCCAGACCATAGTCATCAGGAACGTGGGTCGACCGGGTCGAGGAACGACATTTTTCCTTCTATATTAGATAGGAATGGTGTACCATGTCCCACGAATCGTACCTGGGCCGATGAATTCAGTACGTGGAATGCGGCATCAACCTGCGATCCCTGTGACTATGGTCCAGACATCTGTTATATGTCAGTTCGAGTCAGCTCCAACTGCACACTTACTTTGACCCCACTTGGACGAGTGATCCTGTTGATCACCGATATATCACTAGCTACTGTATCTCTCTTGGTACTTCGCTCATTGCCTGAAAGTCCAAGAAGCAGAATGGGGTGTCACGCTCTCAGCCTCTAGCCCTTGCCGCTACCACCTCAGAGATTGTTTGGTTTCGATGGCTTTTGGCTGGTCTTGGTGTTCTATGTGATAATTCTACACTTTTGTTTTGTGATAATACAAGTGCTATTTAGATTGCTAGTGATCCGGTCAAGCATGAGTTGACAAAGCACATTGGTGTGGATGCATCATTCACACGGTCTCATTATCAGTAATCAACCATTGATCTCTAGTATGTACCCTCATAGCTTTAAGTTGCAGATTTCTTCGTTAAAGCTTAAACTCGAGAACAACATCGGCTTCATTTACTCAAACTCAGTGCATCGTATCCTCCTGATTCACCTTGAGTTTGAAGGGGGTATTAAGAGTCTTGTACATATTAGCAGTCTCTGTTGGCCTATGTGGCCCATGTAGTCCATGATGCCTAACTAATCCTGTATATATATTTTCTCAATAATGAATAAGATGCATGGATTAAAATCCCGGCCGGTAACCGCCGGTTACCGGCCGGTTACCGCTTACCGGAGGGGGGCCGGGATACGGGATCCCGGCCGGTAATCCCGGACTTTTCAAATTCAAATTCAAATTCGAATGATTTTTAATCAAATTTGAACGAATTTCATCCGAAAAAAACCGGTTTGACCGGTAACCGGACCGGTACCGGCGGCTGGCCGGGATCCATCCCGGGACCGGGTTTCCAATCCTTGATAAGATGCACATGTGAATAGCAAAAACCTCTCCAAAATTTAACGGTAGCAAAATCTTCATACTCACTAGGGTTCTTTGGGCTCTTATATCTTTGAAGCAAGTATATTTAGTATTTACACAATAATTTGCTGCAGTTAATTCCCGCGCTACATGTGTCATATAAGTTCTTTTCTGGCTTAATTAAGTTACATATCTGTTATTTCCATGAACTTTGATCAATTGTCATCTAGCTTTTCTATGTTAATTTTTTTTACATAAGATGTCACATCTCAAATTTTGCTTCTGTCCTAGAGCGTATTGCATCTGAATATGTTATCAAGATATGTCTTCCTAAGATATATGCTGGAAATCTGGAGATATGTTGAATATCTAGTCCCTTTTATGTTTCAGTTTTTTCTTTTAAAAAATAAGGCCAACCCTTAACAGCTAGCTTTTGCCTTTTTTCTTTCTTTCTACGGATCATTTTAGAAACATATTCAATTTTGTCTTGGATCCTTTGAACATAGCCAACAAGAAAATGGTAATATGATGGAGGAGCGCTTTGGTTGGATGTATTTAAGCTGTGGGTTCTGGAGTATTTGTCCACACACAGTTTTAGTCAAATAGTTATTTTTTGCGTGCTAGAATGGTGTTTACTGGAGTGCCAAAATTCCAGAAACACCATCTTACTGTTGCTTTGCTTGTCTACAGATATATTGTATGACTCGTGGTCACCAGCGATGACTGTCAGTTCTGTGTGTATCAGCATCTTGTCTATGTTGTCAAGCTCACCAGCGAAGGTTAGAGAGCTCCTCTGCATCCTCTCCCATTTAAGTGGAGGATCATGCCATCTGACTGTAATTTGTATTGGTTGCAGCAACGTCCGGCCGATAATGATCGCTATGTCAGGAACTGCCGCAATGGGAGGTCGCCGAAGGAGACCAGGTGGTGGTTCCATGATGACAAAGTGTGATGGATTGCATTATTCCAATTGGCTACTCCCGGCAGCAGCTCTTACTTGCCAGCCTACCTTATTATGGCGTCTTCCATGTAAGATGATTTAGGCATATTTTAAGCGATCTATTTGACCGCAGATTAACATGCCCTTGAGGTTTGTAAATGAATGTGCACCCGTGTCAAGTCTTGTACTTATTAATTATTATACCTTTGATATATAGAAAAATTATGTGTGTATCTTGTAGATTTACTCGACAGAGGCATCAAATGCTTGATTTGCTGGATTTCTCATTCTGTCTGTGCACCTAGCGTAATTTATTCCGTCCGCAACAAGGATGGTCTTAAGATTTTTGTTTGTAATATATGCAGATTTGGTAGTTGTGATATTCTGGTGCTTTCAAGAAACCTCTGCTATATATGCTTCCATTACAGGCTGTGTTTGGCGAGGTGGTTAATCAGGAATAGAATATCATACTTTACCGTGTAATGTACATGATCGTTATGGTTTCTGATGCTGTGTCGAGTCCTGTACTGATATCAGGTGAGCTGTATAAAAGTCTTGAAAGAAAAAAGGTGAACTGTACAAGGTTTCAAATTGTCTGCATCTCTATCTTATAGCTCTATTTTCGCGTTGTTTTCTAGTATTGTTATTTCTTTTTCTTGAACAGCTGAACATTTTATGGCTCATGCAAAACTCAGGACTGTCTCAATTCTACGACAAATTTGAGGAACATGCGTCAACCTGGAAACCCGGTCTCACATTTTTCTTGCGCTTCTACCACAAAAAAGCTACACTTCCAAAACACAGTGTAACTTTATAAACATGAAGGTTTTACACGAAATTACAATTTCCATCTCGGTTGTAATTGCCAGTGCCTTTTCTCTCTCTTGTATTCCTCTTATATTTTTGACAAAATTTGCAATTCGGTAAGATGAAGAAACGAAAATTGCTCCGAGTCCGATTCGACATCATAATTCGGAGACACTCGGAGTGGCCAACCGAGTCGAATTCCATCCCATCCTAAATACTCCTTCCTTGCGCGGGCCTCCATCTACCCGCGCCTTGCGCAATCGCCGAGCGATTTGATTGCCCAGAAAGGAAGCGTGTAGCAACCAAGCAAGGAATGGACGCCATCGATGGACCTGGCGCAGCTGCTACCCGCCGACGTCCTCCGCCGCCTCGCGCCGCGCAGCCCCGCCGCGTCTGCAAAGCGTGGTGCGCCATCATAGACGCCCGCCGCCTGCTGCGCGCGGACCTCCCGGACAACCCAGAACTCGCGGGATTCTTCTCCCGCCCCGCGACGGGGCGCAAAATCGCCGGCAAAGCTCGACTACTTGGACACCGACAACCGGGGATGTTTGCAGACCACGGATCACTGCAACGGCTTCTTCTTGCTTTACGCACGTCGTTAATCCTGTCACGCGACAATGGACGCACTTGCCCCCGCCCCGCGCACGCATGGCATGGGGATGGAGGGTGAAACGGCCCGTAATTTTTTAGCATGTCTTACCAATTCAGTGGATAATTAGCACTAATTAAGTAATTAAACAAATCACTAATTAAAAAAAGAAATACTAATACCCATATCAATTAGTGCCACATGGCGTGTGCACAGCACGGCCCGGCCGGCCACCGTGCAAACTAAACCTATTTCTGCAATTTCGTCGCAAGAGTCGCTAATTCCGTAAAAAAAAGATAACATTAGTGACATTTGCGCAAAAAATTTCTAAACACACGCATCTTTCCCATTCTTGTCTGCAGTGCACGTAACATTGCCTTGCTCCCAATACCACCACAAATCAAGCCAAGGGTTTCACCTCCCAATTAAACACCCATTCAATCCCCATCCATCAAGTCTAATCTATTAAGTTGTGGACCACCAACCACAGGATCAATTAGGGAGCAGTGGAAAAGGAAAAGAAAAGAAGGAAAGGCAGAAAAAAAGGAGAAAAGAAAAAAATATGAAAAAAGGTGGAGGCGCAAATCCGACGACGACGTTGGCGGTTGCGGATAAGTGGCTAAGAAGATGTACGAAAATAGCAACCGACGTCAAACTAGACTTTGTGCACTTAGGCAAGCCGTCCTGATCATTTTGGTAGACGTATTTCCATACAAATTATTTTATATTGCGATAATATTTTTAACTTGCATAAATTATTTTCTAATTAAAATAAGCGACCGCGTGGATATTGACTGTGATGCGTGCGTTTAGTAGTCGGTTGATGGAGCAGCCGACCATAGAAGATTAGTAGGTGGGTAAAGGGTGTCCTGGTTGAGTCTGATGGTGAGTGTGGGTCCTCTACATATGGATAATATTTAAAGACGAAACCACTCTCACTCATGTTAGTGAGCTGTAATACCCGTGTCGACCACGGACTCGTTAAGAAGGGCTAGGCCTAGTACCCCTGTCAAGTAACAATACCTCCACATGGGAACGTACTATTGTATTTTCTTTCTTGTTTTAGCGCGGAGGGATTCTAGCCTAGGAGTTGGATGCTGCATATCGGCCCAATAGTGTTATATTGAGCTGATGGAGTAGCGGGTGCTACCCGACTACAAAAGTTAGGGAAACCCAGTTGGGTGGAGGTATTAGGTACGAACATCGAGAAAAGCTTTAGACTCTGACCTAGCACCGCGTTAAAAGAAACGTCGAAGTCTGAAGGTATTTACGGTCATGGGTTATCATGGGTAAAGCGATACAACCTTCGCAGAATTAAAACGTGATCAGCCTGTCTCCTGGATTGGAATCTACAGGAGCCTTTTCAGGGGCTTGAACCCACGATAAGAGTGACTAGTAGATTTTTAAAGTGAACTTGTTTTTTTTCTCCTCACATAAAATTGTATTTTTTTAAAAAAACTATTGTGATTCTAGGTAGGGATTGAAGATGGATGGAGTTAATTATTCATAGCATCAACTTTGCTTATTAAGTGTTTGCTGAGTACAATCGTACTCACCCTTTATATTAATCCCCTTTGTTTAGAAGCGACGAACCAGATATATTAAAGCAATGCTAAATGACAACTACGGTGAGACAACTACTTGGAGGACTTAGTACCACTTCATTCATGCCAAAATCCCAACCTTAAGGCTGACAGGTGCGAATTGAAGATAGTCCTAACTATTTCTCTGCTACAACACGCTGATTAGAGTCATTACTCGAGAAAGTGTCACTTTGTTAGGTAATAATCTTTAAGCTGGTGTCATCACCAAAGGTGTGATGGCACTGGGCGTCGCAGAGGGCTTCTGTGATGACGAAGACTACCTTGTATTTGACCCACCGTGTCGCTGCATTACGACGTGTTCTTAATCACCTATGTTTTGCGCAATTATGAATTAGACCCTGCAATATGGGAGTTGGAATGGGATTTTTTTTTTTAAAAAAATACTATTTTAAAAGATATTTTAAAAAATAAATAGTCGAAACTTTTTTTTTTTTACAAAAGTAGGTGCCTCACCATTTTGAATGGCGACAGGCTCCTGTCGCTATTCCAATTGGCGATAGGGTCCCTATCGCCAATGGGAATAGTGGGGGAGGTCCTGTCGCATCGCCATTTGAATTGCAACAGGACTCCTGTCATCAATTGAACTGACGGCAGAGTGGCTCTGTTTTTATATTTATGTGTAGTAGAATTTTTAAATTTTTTAAATTTTGTTTTTAAAATTTGGTAATACATTGAAGTGTCCGCGTAGTTTGGAATGCAAAATCGGACAAAATATTTGGGTTTATGTTTGCCATGCGCGATGTTGTCCCGATATTTGGGAAAAAGAGATTTAATCTGTTTCATAAGATATGTGGACCATTTGACATGAAAGATGAAATTTTAATGCACAAGTTTACTGTCATTTGGACCTTTATTTTTAGTGCCTATTTCTAGAACACGTCTTTTGGATATTTATTTTTATGTTGTTCCCTGCCTTGCTACACCAAGAATTGAATGCGAAAAGAGAACAAAATTTGAAGTCAGCTTTACAACGCAGTTGCGAATTGAACTAGACTTTACAATAAAGTTGTGAATTACACGGCGCACATGGTTTGGGTACGTGCATAAGGAACAACCACATGCACGATGCAATAAACTGAAATACACCTATGATACATATGCGCCTTTTTGGAATAGAAATAAAATCGATTGGAACAAAGATCATTAGTTTCGGTGGCCCATCACTCCCTTCCCCTTGTCTCCTTACTACACACGACGACAGCCAGTCTCAAAGTCATCCATGTCCCGCAAGACGGGCCAAACAGTTGAATGATGTTAGGATAACGTAACGTCGGACCAAATCAATAATAACGATGCATATTGAACATAACTTACCTCTTGGATCCGGAGTGTACCTGGCCGATGGGGAGTGATAGCACAGCCCACGGTCTTACTTGTAGGAGCCTTCCCCTTGTCCACCGCTCGCTTGGCCTTGTCCTACTCATCTGCTTTCTTAGGCTCGTCTGATGCCTTTTCAGTTGGGTAGGGATCGGGTACGTAAGATGTCCAGCGCTGGAAGGTCTCGGCTCGCCAAGGAAAGTTTAACATATACTTTTGTTGGATGAACGTCCTATTGTACATCTCCGGGTTGTCGATCCATTGGAAGAAGTTGCATTGTATCTCCGGCTGCCATTATGCACATGTGTAATCAGGGATTTGTGGAATGGAACGTATGATGTAAAAAAATCTTTGTGTGTGCAAGATATGCTTACGAGGTGGTGACCGCACATGTAGTACGCCTGTGCGAACATCGCTGAGTGTGTGAACTGGATAATCTTTGCCAGTTCTTCGTACACACATTGCATGTATGGGAACTCTAGTGGTACCGGCACATCCTTCATAGAATTATCCGGGTAGGGTTTAACTCTCTCAGCAAGCCATTTGCGCTTCTGCAGTATCCTCTTGTATATACCTATTCACGGGCAGCCTGGCCCGAGCCCGCCCCTGTTCGGGCCGGGCTTGGGACTGCAATTCCAGCCGAACAAAGCCCGACCCGGCCCGAAATTCCAGTAAAAATGATTAAAAATGAAAATATATTTATTTAATTTTGGAAATGAATTAAGTATTATTTTTTATTCAAAAAAATGGTTAAAATAATATTTTTAAATAGGGAAAACGATTTTCAGGCCGGGCCAGGCCGGGCCGGGCTCGGGCTTGGAGATTTTCGGCCGCCCAGCGTTTGAACAGGTCTACTCTTGTAGAAGCTCGCCGAATCCTACATCTCCTTCCTCTTAGTCATGCGAACCAAGCTTTGATATAGTGTTGGGTGTGATGGTGTAGTTCTTTCCTGCAGCTCTCTTCTCCTCCACTTCTCCTCTCCCTACTTTTACACAAGGATTTTTCGGCCTGAAGGGAAGGGGGTGGCAGTGTGTTGTCGTCTCGGTCTGCAAAAATAGCAGCGTGTGGCGTGACAAGGTGTAGTCCTTTAGGTCTGAAAAAGTATCGTGACGGAATGTGGTCTTGTCGTTCTGAAAAGTTAGTGTCGCAGTGTGTTGTCATATCAATCTGTAAAAGTGGCAGCGTGTGGCATGATAGGGGCCGTTCATTTCGATCTAACAAGGTGGCGTGGCGGAGTGTGGTCTTGTCGGTTTGAAAAGTAAGCATCGTAGTGTCACAGTGTGTTGTCATATCGGTCTAAAAAGGTAGTATTGCAGTGTGTTGTCATCCCGGTCTACAAAAGTAGCTCCGTGTGGCGTGGCAGGGCGTGATCGTTTCAGTCTAAAAAGGTGGTGTTGCGGTCTGTAAAGGCTACAAACAGGGTGGTGTGGAGTGTCGCGATGTTGAGTCCCTCACATGGTCGCACTGTGCATGGTTTTGTTTTTTCAAAACACGAGAATAACATAACATAAGTAGTTCAGAAATTAATATTTACATAGCAATGATAGATATTTACAAAAACAAATATCTAGTCGTGGGCCCTCTTGGGCTGTACTCCGCGTGTCGCCCCTGGCCTCGTCTGGAGTGGTTGCGGGGGGTGGTGCGAGTACGTCAAGGGCTCCAATGGACGAGGTACCCGACCAACATGAGTAGCCTGAGAGGGTGTCGCAAGGGGGTCCTGCGTCGGTTGGCTCGGTCCGGGCGCATCGTGCAGCTGTGAAGCCCCCACGGACACCTGGTTGCCACGCTGCTAGAAGTCGAAGTCCCCGAAGCGTGACTCCTCGTGTGACACCATTGGCTCATCCCAAAGGTGTGTGTGACCTATGAAATATTACATTACGCATGTAAACATGACGAAAACCATAAAATAGTACGTTACGCAAGCAAACAAGATAGTCATACCTAGTCGCACGAAGCCAGATGATGGCTTCGCGTACTCGTGCCCCGTGTACAGCTGGAACTCAAGACCTGTCAGAGAAAGTTGCTATTAGTAACTAGTGGGGTTTGAAATAAGGAAGCGGATGTGAATGTTTAATGCTCACCTGCAAAATGTCCCGGGGTGCTCCCAGCATGGTGCCACGAGGACCCGCTTGCCACATCCGGGTAAGGAGCCCTCAGCCATGACGCACCGTGGCTCACCCCCTGTCCACGCACTGGTGGGTCTACCGGGTCCCTCGGCGTGCGACAAGTCACGATCTGGATCCCTTGTCTTGTGTTCTCGTGGAACTTTTCCATAACCACTCTGATGTCCTGTGCCGTCATGCTGAAGCGCTCCCCGAGCGTCAACTGATGCACGGAGGCCGCCAACTCGTGCACCTCTCGGTGTAAATCCACCTGTGCACGTAATTAACAAGTTGAAAACCTAAATCTTGCAAATTAAATAAGAAGTATAGATAGTTCAATACGTACCACGCAGTGGAATGCGAACTCCGGCTGGGTGGGGAATGTGTTAGACGTCACAGCCTCATATCATGGTGGGTCGTTCACGACCCTGATGCAGCGAACCCTCGTCCGACTGGAGTACCACTGCACGTACTCCACGTACATCCCGGGGTCGTAGGGAGCAAGCTCCTCGACGACGTCACCGTAGGCGGTGAGCCAGCCTTGAACCGGGAATGTCCTCTCCGCCCAGCAGGTCGTAGCAGGCACTCCCTTCCTAGTGTAGCTGTGAAAGGTAAAACAATTGTTTCGTTGGTACGTAACGCAAATTGTACAAAAGAAGTAAAGCGTGAACTTACCCATAGATGTCCGATACTACCCGTTGCCCCTAGGGGGCTGGGACCTGCAGTCGCAGACCGAACTGGTGCATGACCCACTGCACCTGGTACACCCTCATGAAGATGTCATGCACCAAGCAGCTCCACGTGTACCAGTACACGTAGTCTTGCGTGCACAGGCTGAACAGTCCTCGGGGCACATGCGTACACCATTTCGGGAGTGTACGGTGTCCAGATGACATGGTCATCCGTCAGCTAATCGAACATCGCACATAGTCTGGGTAGGACGCACGCGTAGTGATCAACGTGTAGGTGACCTGGGGAATAGAACAATAGAAACTTAGCACACGGAATTAAAATTACATTATGAAAAAGAATAATTGTTCATGAAACTAACCCGTCGGCGGCACCACACCGTACCCATGGTCAGCTGGTCCATGTTGTCGTCCTCAGTGTACATGCTGACTGTGTATGCTCCCAAGTCCAGCTGTGGTCGTCCGATCGGGAAGCGCTCGAAGGACCACAGTTGAAGAAGCAGTGGGCATCCTTAGAGGACCGGGCTATCCTGAACCCGGTGGCACGTGTCGCACAATCCGTGGTACATCATGCAAAACACAGCCGGACTCCCAGGCATAGGGCTGGATGTCCTCCACCTCCTAGTCCGCCAGCTCACATGCGAACCAGATGTAGTGCTTGTCAATGCTGTCGCTGTGGGACCCAAGGAACATGGCTCACTCGAATAGTCACAGCAGGTAGGCCTCGAAGTGCCTCCTCACAATGTGGTCGGGTGCGTCCTCCGCCATACGCTCGGGCTGCAAGAAGACAAATACACGTCAGCAAAGTTAATAAATGAATTGATGCGAGAGGACAATAGTTAAGAATACTTACGTAGAACTGGTAGATCCACTTCAGTGTCGGCCCGTGGGTGCTGCTAAACTCCCTGTACCCGTTGTCCAGCGACAGCATCTCTTGGAACCTTGCCAGGACTCCTTGCACCATGTGACCGGGATGTCGTACGCCGCCACGGGGGAAGCCAACGCAGGGCAACACGGTCAAGAAGGTCGCATCCTGAAGGGTCGTCACCATCTCCCCGCACGGAAGGTGAAACGTATGCGTCCATAGCCTCCAACGGTCAACCAGCACCATTAGTAGACACCGATCGTACGAAAAATGCCTGGACATACGACCACCGCCCGCGCGGTCCTGGTTGTCCTCCCACGTCGCCTCAACCATCCTCGCCAGTGGAAGGAGGCCTGTCGCCCTCAAACTGCGTCGGGTAAGGTTAAGAATAAACGTTAGTCCACCCAAAGTAGTTAGGTTGCAAATAAGTTTATGAAGATCATAATGGCATGTACCTCGGAACCCAACATGGGTCCACCCTCCATGCCCTCACGGGCGTGCGCAGCCGCAATGCACCAAGCTCAATCGCCGCCTCGCCCTCTTGGGGGGAGGATGGTACTGAGGCGTCTACAGTGATGCGCGTCAATGACTGAGTCAAGCAACTCGTACGATCACTACGTAGCGTGTCCAGGGTCCGCCACACCTAAAAATTCAGTGCATGCATTATAAAAACTATGAAACATGTACATAAGGTAATTAGAATGGCATTAACAAAATAATTACCAGGCACAAATAAAGGCCAAATTTAAGTTGGGATTATTTTGATTAAGCTATACAAACCCTACTAACCTACTTTGTAAAAATTTACAGTTTTTTTTTATAAGAGTGTTGCTATTTTCCTAGTTTAGAAAGAATTTTCGGTATTAACAGAATAATTACCACGCACAAAATTGAACCAAAATTAAGCTGGGACTATTTTAATCCAGCTCTACCTACCCTACTTAGCTACTTTACAATTTTTACAGATTTGTAATAGCGTCTTCCAATTTTTGCAGGTTTTTTTTTAATATTTACCATGTGCAAATAAAAACAATACATAAAGTTCATTTTTTTTATTCAGCTCTACGTGGCATATGTAGCAACTACGAAATTTCTTTACAATTTTAAGATGTGTCATGCTATTTTTCTAGTTTTAAAAGTATTTTTGGCACTTACAAAATAATTACCGCGCACAAATAAAAATCGATATTCTGTTGGGATTATTTAAATTAGGATCTACAACCTGTACTAATATACTCTGCAATTTTTACAGATTTCCAATAGGTATCTTGCTACTTTTCTTGTTTAAAAATTGTCTCTAGCATTGCTTTAATATTTATCGTGTGCAAATGGAAACAAAAAAAAATAAAAACCATAATATTTTAATTCATCTCTACATAACCTATGTAGCAACTCCAGATTTGTTTTTACAATTTAAGATGTGTCATGCTATTTTACTAGTTTAAAATTAATTTTCGCCATTAACAATATAATTACCACGCACAAATGGAAAGCGTAATAAAGCTGGGATTATTTTGATTACACTTTATCTACCCTACTTAGCTACTCTACATTTTTTACAAATTTGTAATAGGTGTCTTCCTATTTCTGCAGATTTTTCCTAAATCGTCTGAGTACTTGAATATACATAATATGTGCACGATGAACTAGACTGGCGACACGGATCTAGTTTTGTAATTTTGTTTTGTGACTATTTAATTTTGTAATTATCTTTTAAACTAATATTATTTTTTAAAAAAATTCATCGGAATGGCCTCCATCGTCGTGTCTTGCGTGTCTTCTCGTCAAGAATATCCGGGAAGGGAGGCCGTAGGGACCATTGCCGACATGCTATCGGCTTTGCAACCTGGACACCGCTACACTGTCTACTAGCGGGGGCACGATACATACCTACATACATTGCCAAAATTATTTTGCTACGAGGTAGAGCTACTTGCACCTTAAATGCCATCATTTGATTTTGATTTTTCCTAAACAATATCATTTAATTCTACATGCTATTAACTTTTAAATTTATTTGATTTTTACAGAATAAACTTTTTTGAATAAAAACAGTAGGAAATGATCATACTATTATGCACCTAAGCATAGAACCAACCCATCGCGCCCAACCGAGCCGTCCCTATTAAGCACATGACCCACGTGCCACCACCTAATCGCAACAGACCTTCAACCTAAGCAGACCATTTTGACCCACTAACCCATAATCCCCGACGTCACCCATCCAATGCAAGCTATGACAAAGTGCGCCAGTAAAATGTAACACGACGATCGAAATTAATTGTGATAGCATATTTAATTCCGACGTATCACCGTGTTTATATTTTGTATGTTTGTTTCATATGCATACAGGTTGGATGTGCCAGTAAACTATAAGAACGAAGTCCAATAAATCTTTTTTGTAAAAGAACAGTAAAGTCATGTGGAGATTGCAGTAAATATGTTTTAGTGGTGCAGTAAATCCCTTTTAGTGAACGCACAGAGTGGTTTTATTTTGTGAGACTTATATCATTTTGTTACTCTCATCGTCACCAAGCTACACGTGAAAACCATTCGTGAATCGAAGCTTCCAATCAAAAGTTATGGCTAACACAAGGAAAAAACATTCATGTACAAACAAGGAATTGATTTTAGTTAATTGGTTGTTTACGTGTCTATACAAGGTGGCTAAGATAGCAGTAAAGTCATGTGGAGGTTACAGTAAATCTCTTTTAGCGATATAGTAAATCTCTTTTTGTAAACACACATAAAGGTTTTTATTTGCGAGACTTATACCATTCTGTTACTCTCGTCGTCACTAAGATACTAGTGAAAACCGTTTATGAATTGGAGCTTTCAATCAAAAGTTATTACTAAAATAAGAAAAAGAAACATTCATATACTAACAAGGAACCAATTTTTGTTAGTTGGTTGTCTACGTGTCTATACTAGTTGGCTAAAGTGGTAGTAAAGTCATATAGAGATTGTAGTAAATCTATTTTAGTAAACCTCTATTTTAGTAAACACATAGAGAGGTTTTATTGGCGAGACTTATATCATTCTGTCACTCTCGTCGTCACTAAGCTACCGAAAAATATTGTTCGTGAATCGGAGCTTCTAATCAAAAGTTATGGCTAAATCAAGAAAAAAAAACATTCTAGTACTAACAAGGAGCCCATGTTTATTAGTTGGTTGGCTAAGTGTTTGTACTAGTTGGCTAAGATGATACTCCCTCCAATTTTATATGTTTGACGTCGTGTAGCTTTAATTTATACTCCAAAACGTCATCCTTTTGGAAACGGAGGGAGTAGTAAATTACATCAAAAAAAGGTTGCAGTAAACCCCTTGTTGTGCTACAGTAAAAGCACATGGAGGTGGCTGTAAATCTGTTGTACAAGTTTTTAAAGACATAATGAAGTCGCGGTAAATCTTTGTAAGGTGCAGTAAAGTCATGTAGAGGTTGTAGTAAATGTCTTTTTGCGATGAAGTACATCTATTTTAGTAAACGCATAGAGAGGTTTTATTAGCAAGACTTATATCATTTTTGTTACTCTCATCGTCACTGAGCTACCAAAAAATACTGTTCAAGAATCGGAGCTGCCAATCAAAAGTTATGGCTAAAACAAGAAAAAATATTCTAATACTAACAAGGAGCCCATGTTTATTAGTTGTTTGGTCCTCGTACCAAGTAGGTGCACACTGAGATCACAATAAATCTCTTGTAATGCTACAGCAAAAGGTTGCGTGGGACGCTTGTGGTTTTACTGTCGGTTGGGGGGGGGGCGTCGGGGACGTGGTTATGTCGCGCGGGGCTTATGGTCGGAGCGTAAAATAAGCTATTCTACACTTAGGCGCTGAATAGCGCTACCATGCATGCGTGTCTATGAATATATGTCTGTGTGTCTATATATATATATATATATATATATACTAATCTGGCCTGAGCGTAGAATTAGTTATTCTACGCTCAGGCTAGCCCACCGCGCGTCGACCGAGACACTCTTACGGAGCACCGAACAAGCTATTTTGGTCCACTAACCCACGATATTCATGTGTGACGTCACACGTCCAGTGCACCCTATGACGAGGTTGAAAGTAATTGCGATAGCAATTTTACCACCGCATGTATCCTCGTGTTTATATTTTTTTTACAATTGTTTCATACGCCCATGACTAGATGTGCTAGTAAACTACAAGCGGAGTCCAGATTTTTTTTTTTGCAACAGAGCTGTAAAGTCATGTGTAGGTTGTAGTAACTTTCTTTTAGCGATGTAGTAAATATTTTTTAGTAAACACATAGAGCGATTTTTATTTGCGAGACTTATATCATTCTCCTACCCTCGCCGTCCCCAAGCTACCGGTGAAAACTGTTCGTGAATCAGAGCTTCCAATTAAAAGTTATTGCAGAAACAAGAAAATAAACATTCGTGTACAAAACAAGAAACTGATTGTTTGCTAGTAAATTGTCTACTTGTCTGTACTAGTTGGCTAAGATGGCAGTAAAGTCGTGTGGAGGCTGTATTAAATCTCTTTTAGCGATACAATAAATCTTTTTTAGTAAATGCATAGAGGTTTTTATTTGCGAGACTTATATCACTCTGTTACGCTCGTCGTCACCAAGCTACAGGTGTAAACCGTTCGTGAATCGAAGCTTCCAATAAAAAATTATTGCTAAAACAAGAGAAAGACACATTTACGTACAAAACAAGTATCTGCATGGGTTTATTGCCTAATTAGACGATACCGAGACTTTTACCGCCGATCACAACGCGCGCGCGTGTTTCCACGCGACGCGTGCAGCGATAAAACACATGCACATGCATTGCAATCGATGGTAAAAGTCTCGGTATCATCCAATCTAACAGTAAAAACAAATATCAAAGAAAAAACGATCATGTGTCACCTAAATCGGCAGAAAAACTGTTACTCCTGGAATCGACGGTAAAACAAAAATCACTGGTACACCGCGGATCGGGCAGTAGTTGATAGTAAAGTTACTCCCCAGGGGGATTGATACAGTGGTAACAAAACTACCGGTAGGCACATGTCTACCCAGCCTATTTTTACTACCGACTAACATAGTGTTTACTGTCCTCTCGCCCGCTTACTGTGTGCAACGTGGTTTATAGTTTTTTTTCGAGTTGTGTCACTGTAAGTGAAATGAAATGTTATTGCATAGATATGTATCTAATCATTGATCCTATTGACACGGTTTACTTGACGCCAAAATGAGTTTTATTGTACGACAAACTTATCGTTATGACCACTCCATCACCTTTCAGTTGGACAAAAAAAATGCTCCCGCGTGTCCTTCCGCATCGCTAATAATAAGAAAGGCAGGCGATCCCATGCATCCCACTAAACACGCTCCGCACATAACCGATCATAAAATTAGACCACCTCCCCCCTCCCCACGTTCGCTCCCGATCATTATCGCTCCCCCTGCCACCCCCACCATCGTCTCCGTCCAACAAGTCCCTGGACGTCCCCCCTACCACGGGCGCAGAGCAACCAGCTCAGCGGTGCTCATTCTCCATCATCATTATCGGTTAGATCTTCCTCTGGCGCATGCAGATTCCCCACGACATTTACTGCCATGCCTAGTAGAACGGCGAACCACCCAAGTTTCTCTACGTAGATGGCTATGCTGTCGATAAATGTTGTATCCCTAGTTGTAAGCCCCCCTCGACAATCGGGATCCTCTCCTCCACACCTCGATCCTCACGCCACCCCCCGCTATTTCTCTGAGCAAGATGAGGACACCCGATGCCGATCAGACGTACACCCATGTATGTGTGCTTTACAGATCTTTGCGTGTGATTTTTTACTACCAGTATAATGGCTATTTATTGTGTTTATGCTCTTTAATAATTTACTGTTCTATCTAGCATCATCTAGTTGTTTTTTGTTGTATATTACTATGTTAATTGTGTTTTACTGATGTCAGGACGAAGACGTTCCCAACCATATGGTGCCCAAGGTTTGAATGAAGTTCGATAATAAGGGTGTTTCTTACCAATTCTACTATCGGTATGCGCGACATGCTGGTTTTGGCGTGAGAAAAAACATGAGCAGGAAAACAATCAAAGAGTTATGTTGCACTCTGGAGGGGAAACATGACTTCTACATGCCGAAGAGGGAGCGTGAACATAGCAACATCCGTCGAGTGGCTGTTCAGGACATTCCAAACTTGCATGGATGGCAAGGACCCCATCTACATGCTAAATGGTGATTCTCATACCGTTGTGACCTAATTACTACATATGTCGATCAAGTTTATTGTCTATTGCACGTGTGTTTTACTGTGTTCTCTCTATCTAGTCTGGATGTATTGTCAATGTTTGTAAAAATATTGTCTCTCTACCCGAGTTTTAATGCCTAATGTGTTTTATTATACTAGAGATCAGGACCCAGCCATGGCGGCTGCCATCCCGCGCGTCTTCCCCCACACGTAGCACTGGTTGTGCAGGTGGCACGTGCTGAAGAAGTACAAGTAGAACCTGAACAAGCTATACACGGAGCACGACAGGTGGAAGGAGCGTTTGGTTTCCGTCATAAACCACCCGCTTACACTGAAAGAGTTCGAGAATGCATGGGGGCTCTGGTTAGAGAGTATCGCCTCAAGCAGATCTAGACCATTGCTAGACTCTATGATCTTCGCGAAAGGTGGATCGCAATATACTTCAAGGACATGTACCGCGGTAGGATGACATCCACACAGAGAAACGAGAGTATGAACAAGATCGTAAAACGAAACTTTGTGGATAACATGACTTCACTCCACCAATTCAAGCGGAATATGCACCGTGTGCTGCAAAAGAGGAAGCACTCCGAGGCTCAGGAGACACACTATTCCATGGTACGTAGACAAAAAAACACAGGTTTACTATGACTTCCATACTCATTTACTTCAATTTCTCCTATGATTTGCTGTAAGCTGTCTTATTTTACTTCGTCTCTCACCCCCCTTTTACTGCAACCCATGTATGTCATTACTTCATGTCGCTTCTGTACCTACTGTGTGAAATATACTGTCTTGTATGCTCTCAAAGCTAACCGGTGAGAGCCACTATGTTCCCGTTCGAGGAGCAGCTGGGCAGGGTGTACACGTGGACGGTGTTCAAAGAGTATAAGGAGACCTACTTCTCTAGTACAACCTTTCGCATAAGGGCGGACACAACCCGATATGGCCTATTCCTCGTGTCTCACGGGAAACAGTCTACGATGTTCGCGTGGTCCCAACACGATCTCAAGGTGATGGCCGAAGAGGAAACGGGTACATACAGCTGTGAATGCAAACGTTGGGAGCACACGGGTACTTTTACTGTGTCTTGGCTAGTAGTTACTGTTCCATCTATTATACTTTTACTATCAAGTGCATATAGTCATTTTACTGTCATCGATAGCTTATTTTACTATTAATCCATCTTCAGTTTATCGCCCGTAGGGCTATTCTACACGCACCAGGTGCGGGCGATCACCCACTTGTAGGTCAAGAGTATCCCCAGCCACTACATGCTCCATAGGTACATGAAGAATGCTAGGGTGGACACGTCGTACGACAGACACGACCTCATACAGGTAAGACCCAATGGGATGACTGAAATGTATCGGCACACCACCTTACTGACAATGGCTATGCGCACGGTGAGGTCATAGTGCAGATCGAGTCTTGCGTACGATAGAGCCATGTAGGTCCTCAAGTCGCTTCTCGGTGGTTGACGAGACCACTGAGCCCGACGAAGCTAACAACATTACGATAAATCCATCGACGCCTCCTCTGTCATAGACCAAAGGTCACAAACGAGCCAATGACGAACCATAGCAACGTTCTGCACCAGTGGGAAGAAGATGATGAGGGTGTGCAGCATATGCGGCCTGAAAGCCAGTCACAACAATGCTACCTGCTGAATGCTACCCCAAAACTACTCATCAAGAGGGCGAGGGGGCGGCAGTGGCAGGGGCTGGGGGGAGGGGAAGTATAGGGCGAGGGAGAGGAAGGTCCGGTAAACGCCACTAGCTGATTCATGACGACGAATTGGAAGAGAGCGACACTGAAGACAGTCTCTGTAACATCCCAAGTTTTGGCTTGCGTTTCTAATGTAAGAAAATGAGTAGGAATTTAAAAGTTTTTCTTACATCTTGTATTTCTTGTATGTTCTGAACAATTCTTGTAAAGGAAATAGGGAAACACCGAGTCACAAGTCCTTTTAACCAAAACCTTGCCCTTCAAAAACCTTCTTGTCAAGCTCTTGTAAAATTTTTGTCAATTTTGGAGTTAGTTGCTACCTCCAAACATTCTTCCAAGTGTTCAGCTTGAAAGCCTAATCCTGGTCAAACTCCTGTTGAACTCAGTTCATACTCGAGCCCAACACCTTTCTCAGGTGGAGCCCAACCAAGTCAGAGTCACCCCTAGCACTCCCGTGCACGCCATCAACCTCAGCCGCTGGATCCTTGCCCTACCGCTTCAATCTGGGGAGCGCTCGGACCTCCCACTCACCCTGACCACCTCGGGTGTTCTTGCAAAAACCACCTTAAGAACCTTCCTTGTACCTCCGCAAGGACCTCCTCAAACCACCTTGGTTTTTTTTTGCAAAGACCACCCCGCTGGTCTTTCGCAAAACAACCCTCCAGACCACCTCCGGTAGCACCTGAGTGATCGTGGGCCGTCCATCCGATGATCTGTGCCTCTGATCTCTTTGGGGCATTAAGACCCCCGAGCACCTTTTCAAATCACAGCCTTTCATTCCATGTCCAACTGTCAAGACCTCTTCACTCCATCTTTGGACTCAACCTAACCGTTTCACTCTCTGACCAGACCTCCTAGTGTTATTTCACTGACAAGTGGGACCCTCTGAGCTGGTCATCATCACCTTCCTTGCGCGAATGGGCTATGGCAGGGAGGAGCAGTGCTTTGTCACTTCTTTATCCTTGACAACGGCTAGCTCTGCCAGCCTTTATTGTGTGTCAGCACCTTTTCCCCAAAGTCTCCTTCCCACCTGCCCTGTCATTTCATGTACTTTCATGGCAGGGACTTTTGACTTAAGTGCACCATGGAGCTCCACCTTGCTCCGCTCCTTTGCTCTCTCAACCTTAAGGACCCCGAGCTCCTTCCATGACTTCCTTTCCATCATTCCTTTTCAAACTTTGAGATCCCTTGTGTTTTGCGTTCAGAACACCAGTGGACCTCCTCGTCGCCATTATCGGACCTTTGGAGCTCCTCAAGGCCATCAGAGCTCCAGTGGTTCACTTGAGATTTTGTTTTGCCCACCTATTTAATTCGGTCACCTTGAGTATTTCCCTAACTCCTTTTTGTTTGATTCCACAGAGAAGGTCAATTCGGGGACTTGTTCATTAAAACCGGATTTACCTTCTTCCTCGTCCCCGGCAAGCCTTTTGGTCACCGGAGCTCCTCCTACCATCTCTTTGGCTTCATCGTCCTCAGGTAACCCCTGTTTAGTCCCTTAGTGCTCGAACTTCTGCTCTGTTAGACCATGCGGGTCTACTTTAGTTTTGGCGTTTTTGCCGTTTTTGTGCCTCTGTCGGTCATCTCCGGCTAGCCGCCGGTGGATGGCTTTTTAGCATCGGCCTTTGGCACCTCTAGGTCTGCCTTGCTATTTTAGACCCAGCCCTACCCTTGGTTCACACCGGCGTGGCCCACATCGCCGGCGAAGAACTTATCTTTGAGCTCGGGCGTTTTGTTGTGCCGTATTTGGACCGGCACTGTAGCAGGTTAATTGACATTTAATTACTGTCGGAATTAGTTCTTGTGCCACTCGTCTGTGGATTACGACCTCCTATTGTCGTACGCCAAAATCCCCCTTAGACCTCCTATTTTGACAACCCCCAGGACCTCCTAGGGCAGATCTCATCCGTTGAGGACCTCCGTGGGTGAGGTCTTGACCCTAGGATCCTTCTCTATAAAAATCCTAGCGCCCGGACCTCCCCTCTTGTTTTGATCTTGACCGTCTAGGACCACCCTGGTTAAATCCTAGCCACTAGGACCTCTCCTGCGCAAAAAGACCACCCCGTGGTCATTCTTGTAAAAACCACCCCAAAGACCTCTCCTGATCATTTTACAAAGACCACCCCAGGACCTTCCCCGAGGTCCTCTTTGCAAAAGACCACCCCTGGTCTTTTATAAAGAAAACCTCAGGACCTCCCTCTGTTAAGTCATGTCTTTGAGGACCTCCCCAGCTTAAATCCTGACCGTTAAGACCTCCCCTGATGAGATCTTAGCCGTTAAGGACCTCCCTCCATTAGACCTCGTCGCGTAGGACCTCCCTGTGAAATCCTAACCGCTGGGACCTCCTTCCAGTTCATC
This sequence comes from Ampelocalamus luodianensis, assembly GCA_036346255.1. NCBI lineage: Eukaryota > Viridiplantae > Streptophyta > Magnoliopsida > Poales > Poaceae > Ampelocalamus > Ampelocalamus luodianensis. Next base: position 76,721,076 of record CM070622.1, on the reverse strand, counting down.
TCGACCGTTGAGATCTTCCTCTGTGAAGATCTCTGCTGCCAGGACCTCCCCCATCTAGATCTTGGCCGCCCAGGACCTCCTCTGGTAGATCCTGAGCGTCCAGACCTCCCTCACTAGGACCTCCCTTCAGATCTCCTCTTCTGAGATCTCGGCCGCCAAGACCTCTCCTCCTTTAGATCTCACCGTCCGGACCTTCCCCATTCGATCTGGACCGTTCAGGACCTCCCTAGATCCATCTGAGCCGTCCAGACCTCCTCCCGCTAAAACCCTGTCGCATCGGACCTCCCTCGTTTAAATCTGGATCGTTCAAGACCTCCCCGGTAGATCTTGACCGTTCCGACCTCCCCTTCCTTAGATCTTACCGTTCAGACCTCCTTCGCTTGATCGTGACCGTTAAGACCTCCCTTGGGAGATCTTAGCCGTCGGGACCTCCTCGGTGGTCTTAAGCCGTAGGACCTCTCCTGGAAATCTAGACCGTCGGGACCTCCCCCGAGAAATCCTGACCGTCCAGACCTCCTCCGTTGGATTGGAGTTCTAGGACCTCCCTTAGTGCTCGGGATCGCCAGATCTTGATATGACGGTCACGACCTCCTAGGCGCGCGAGGAGCTCCTCTCGCGTGCGCTGTGCGCCCATCTGGTCGTAGCCGTTGGATCGCATCTCAACGGCCACGACCTCCCTGTCTTCTCTGGTTCGTTTGGACCTCCCCGAGAGTGTGCTTTCAAAAGTATTTAAGTCTTCAATTTTCAAACATGCATAACCTTGTCATTTTAACTCCTTTATAAATGACTCAAACTGCATTAGCTCTATAATAGAGTAGGCTTTAATTTGAGGGTGATTTGAGGCCCTGTTCTACACTAGAGATGGGAATATGTTGTAGTGGAAGTTTAAATGAAATGAGGGTTAGAAAAATCACTTCAAAATTTGTAAAATGTATAACTTTTTGTGTATAACTCCAAATTGAGAAAACTCAAAACCGTAAAATCCCTCTGGTAATGTACTTTAACTTAGCATACGTTTTGTTCATATTAAATGTGCTAGTTTTACAACTTAGAAAAATCATAACTATTTCAGTTTAACTCCAAATTGTGTAAACTCAATTTTGCTGTTGTTAGGATACTATTTCCTACTCACCATAAAAATTCCAGGACTTAGATCATTCTAGAAATTTTCTCCATGAACAAGAATGAGATAGGATTTTAGTTGATTTATCAGGCTGAGCAAAATTGTTTTAGCCATAACTTTTGCATACTAAGTCTAAATGAAGAAATTCTTGTTTCTAAAATTTGTCTAAAATCATCCTCTTGCTGCTGTATAAATTTCATTGTATTTGGATATCTTTTGCTGTTGAGTTTTATTTGGAGTTCTTGTTCTTATTTGGTTATCGCCTTTTCGCGTTAGGTTCCAAAGGAATTATCGATTACGTGAGTGAATCTTCTGCAAACAAGAAAGTGATCTACAACAAGGCAAGCAGTTTGATCATACCCACTCCATCCCATTACTTTTAAAATCTAATACTTTGTTTTACTTGTATGTATGCATGCTTTTGTGTCAATGATTAATTTTGCCGAATAGAGGTAGCTAATCCTATTGCATTGTTTCCCTTACATTGTTCACCCCTGCCACTACCTTAGGAATATTATCCTCACCGGTGAATTAGAGCCCGGTGAATGATTTAGGGCCTCTTATTTGTCTTTACGATATGATGCTTAGCAATGCTTAGTTACCGGTAGAATTGGGCGGTTATCGACCTAGTCGATAGCCTTGATCACATAAAACATATTATCACTTATGATTTCAGCCTTGTGCCATGTTTACTTGTGAAAACGAAAACCTAAAAACAAAATGATTTAGACTTGGGCACAATGGTATGTTGGTGTGCTTCTAGGTGTGACTGGAATGGTGCCCGGGTCATTAAGGACCGAGTTACTTGTGCCACCGTACTGAGCATTTTGCGTGCTAACCACACTAGAGGGTATGAGACCTCTCTTGAATTAGTACTTTGGGAGGCATTAATTAATGAGTCGCTGGCTGTAGTTTATAGAGAAAAAGGATCACAAAGGCGTGACCGGGGTGATTCCTTTCTAGGTCCTCCACCCCGACCGGGGTCTTGCAAATGTCCGGCTAGCTTTACCCTAAATGGATAATGACTCCCGGCTTTGCTTGACTCCACCACAACGTGTGGTCCTAGTGGCCCATTTCGCCGGCTGGTCACTAAGGGTTAACCCCATACGTGCGACTCTTAATTAACGCATTCCATTGGAAACGTCTCGTAGGACTTAGCCGTGCCGGCATACCAAAGGAAGTGTGCTTAATAGCTTGGCAAAAAGGCGGTCTGAAGTGTGGGTACATTGGTACACCCCTGCAGGGTTAAAACTATTCGAATAGCCTCGTCCTAGGTTATGGACACGCTCGGATACGCCCCGTGAGAACTAGACTACAACATTTAATTAAAACTTGATGGGTTGGTATGAATGGATATTCATACTATTGTTGTGGTGCCTGATGGGTTAGTCACTTCCAGGTTGTCCTTATTGTTGTTATTATTGTTGTATCGCTGTTATTTCAACAATTATAAATAGTTTGTCAAATTGCTTTGAATCTATTACATTATTGCAAATGAAAACTTGCTTATGCTAAAAGTAAGTCCAGAGCCCCCTCCACTTAAATAAAGCTTGCATGTAGTTAATTATAGTTCTGTTACCCTTACACGTCAGTCTTGCGAGTACAAAAATAATTTTTGTAATCAGTTGCTTTGCTCAATGTTTTTGTTGCAGAGGAAGAAGGTGAGCCCCAAGGGCTTCTCTTTTGTGAGATGTGCTTCGGATTTGACGACTAGCTTGGCGGCCCGGTTGGTTGCCTTGTGGGTAAAGGCACACTAATTGGCTCTTTTGTTTATCGCCATCTTATGGCGCTTTTGCTTCCGCTGTTCAATTGTTATTTAGTTGTCATTTGGCCGGTTGGCCCTTGTTGTAATAAATCTCTATTACGTATGTCTTTTGTTATACCTGTTGTATGGAATTGATGCATGATTTTGTAAGAAGGTGTGTATACTGCATTTCTGGGGAGTATACATATCTCGAGGCTTCAGCTTATTTGATTTGTGATGCTAGGACCAAAGGATGGTTAAGCATTGCAAGCCGAATAAACCGGGGTCCTCACAGTCTCACCGTAGGGTCAGATGGCAACGATACGTGCTGAATAGCCATGTTTTTTACTTCCATATACTAACACATTTACTGCTATGTCTTATGTGTGATACTGTGTTGCATCTGCCAACTGGAAACAGAGCATGCTACTCGGCTCATGTTGCATGTTTTTACTATTCGATATGAAGTCTCTTACTATAATATAACTTGGTATTACTACTTGTTTTTTTACCGTGTTCATAGTAGTCTATTTGGGTCTTCCGCGTAGCAGTTACTTTTATTTATTTGGCTAGAGAAAGAGTGCAAATATAAGTGGCATTGTCTTCATTTACTGCTATGTTGCATATGTTTTACTGTATAATGGCATATAACATTATTGATATTTGTTTTTGTTTGGAATTACTGTGTGTGTGAAAAGAATTTACTTTTAAAATGGAACACTGCCGCTCTGTCTCCCCATGCGTCTCTTTGTCTCCCCCAAACGATTTATAAACTTATAAATATGTACATCAACTTGCGAATGTTTAAATTCACACAAACCCGAGCCTTCCCCAACTGAAAAAACTCCAAAACACACACTCAAACTCAAAAACACAACACAAAAAGGGAAAAAATGCCTTCAAACTCTTTTTTCGCTCCCTTGCAAATGATGGTTCTATCCTACCTATCAATCATATATGAGTAGCTATATTGGCGAAGCCTGATCGAGGCTGCAGACCATGATTATGTCCACGATCTCCTCCGTGCTCCCCCCATGTCTACTAGAGAGGGTAGCTGCCATCATTCGCATGTTGCATCTCCTGCTCAGTTAGACCAATATCCTTGTGTTCGACATCTGGTGAACCAACCTCGTCATGGAGATCATGTTACCAAGCTACGTGGATCGTGTCAAAGCGTCGATCTAGATGTTCGATGACTACATCGATAGGCAAAATGCAAAAATTGACCTCGCCGAGACCGTGGAAGAGAGGAGCCACCTCATTTGGACTATCATCCATAGGCTTCCTTTGCGTGATCAGCGTGAAACTTGACTCGCCGTCGCGAAGGAGCAAGTTGAGGCGTTTCTCCACATACTCCTTGACCTAACACCCACCGAAGTCCACGAGCAGGCTTACGAATGCTTGAGGGCTGCGATAGGGTCCTGCCTTGACCACTAGGGCCCCTTTCTATTTTATTTTTCCCATTCTTTTCTTATTATCATGTAATGTAAAAAAATACAACCGACCACGCTATTTGGCTGAACCCCTCAAAATATATTTCAGAAGTTTCATCTTCACTTGTTGTTGTTATGTATATATACAATTACTGTAATATTTGCTTTGTTTTACTATCTAAAATATAAAGGGATAAAGAAAAAACACATTTGTTTGTACGATCTATTTTACCGTTTCATGTATGCGCTTTTGCTACCAAACTAACATCGATGTACTCTCCGTTGAACATTACTCTAAGATGGTATGTGAGAGCTCTTTTACTGCAAGATGTGCGTGAAAATACTGACCTCCATTTTGTTTGGAATTACTGTATATGTAACATAAATTTACGATAGCGTGCTTATAGTTTATTCCGTTTGAAAAAAAACTCGCTAAAAATTAATTTTATTAATCGCATGTAGTGCATTTTATTAATGTCAGATGTGACGTTTGGTGTCTTCGGCGGGGATGTATCGAGGGTCGTTGGCACTAAGTACACACGAAGTCCCTTGTGACATAATGATGATGCTTGAAAACATGCTCGGCGGGATTAATGTGGTATGCTATGCAAGTTACTGCCGGATGGGGCATCGTGCCTAGGGGGGTAGTGGGAGCGTAACCTGATAAAAAAAACAAATGTATTTGATTCGGCAGTAAAACACATTACAACTTTATTATCAAACATACGAGCTAAAAAAATCACATACCGCAAATAGATAGTAAAAATGATTCACGAATTACTATCACGTCTCATATTAATTACCGTCGAATCGAGTCCCGCGCGGGTTCGGACGTTTCTGGCCTGTCGACTGTAGTTGATGGGCTAGCTGCATGGGAATTGCGCGCGCGCGCCATACCTGGCCTGAGTCGCGCATGGTGGATTGGCTAGACATAGAATAACTATTATACGCTTAGCCAAAGAATATATAGGACATCCGTTTCATACTCTTGGAGTATGTACTTTCACTTCTAATATACCACTTAAACGAACATAGTATACTTCTTTATCACTTTCAGTATACTTAAATGTCAATTATAAGATACTCCAACGTGACTTGATTGAAAATTTTCTAGTGGAGTCCTTTATTTTTTTGTTATATACCCTTTTTTATATATAGAAGAAGTATGTACACAAATATTGCAATAAAAAGTGGACTTTAATGAAATTTTTTATGGAACTCACTGTGGAATATCTTCTTATAATCATTATTGGGGTATACTCAAATACATAAAGAGATTACGATGTAAGGGGTATATAAGAAGTGGGAGTACGTACTCCCAGGAGTACCATATATATATATAACAAATTTTGCTATAAAAGGTGAACTTTAATGATTTTTTTCATAGAACTTACTTTGGGGTATCTTATAATCATTATTGAAGTATGCTCAAATTGATAAAGAAATATCATCATACAATTTAAGTGGTATATAATAAGTGGGAGTACATGACTCTGTGAGTACTATACTATTTTCCTATACACACACACACACACACACACACACACACACACACACACACACACACACACACACATATATATATATATATATATATATATAGGAAAAATACTTTCTACTCCCGGGAGTAGTTACTCCCACCTTTGATATACCACCTAAAAGAACTTGATATACTCCATTATCACTTTGGGTATACTCATATATTAATTATAAGATACTTCAATATGAACCACACGAAAAATTTGTAAGAGAGTTCATAGTTTTTAACATATTTTGTAAATACCTTTATATTCACACATAAAAAGGAGTATGTCTAAAAAATTATCCATACCACCCCTGAAAAGGTGTAAATACCACATATGTAGTTTTATATACTCGTATATTACACATACATACTCTCGGTTGCGCAAGATACTCCCTACGTTATGAGATATGTGAGATACGGAATAGGGAGTAACTACTCTCGGGAGTAGGAAAAAGCTATATATATATATATATATATATATATATATATATATATATATATATATATATATATATATATATATATATATATATATATATATAATAATAATAATAATAATAATAATAATAATCACCATCATCATCATCATCATCAAAAGAGTACAAAAACATACTTACAGGAATACAAAGAAGGAAACTCACGAAAGAATACTTAGGCAATCTTCTCTATGAAAGGAAAATAACTCTTTTTTGCCCCTTCGATAACCATGGCAAAATCATGCTCGAAAGTTCGTCTGTACTCTTCCTTGGATGATTCAATTGCTTGAAAACTTTTTTATTCCTCGTAATCCATAAAATCCAGTATACCAAGATGATTATCTTCATATAAAACGACTGTTGAAGATGAAGCTTAAAGTCTTGAACTGATTCCTGTACTGACAGATTATGGGTTCTTGAAGGGCATATATAATCCCAACAGTCTTGCGGAGCACACGTGTAATCCTCCATATGAAAATGTGTACTTGCAGAATAAACTTGTCAAATGATAAGTACCAAGTAATTAAATTGCCGAAAGGTATTGAAGTGAGCAAATATCCTGAACCTTACCTTGGAAAATCGGGAAGGGGGTACTGTGCATTAGTTTATGAACGATGCAGACTTCAGGTTTGATTCCTTAATGAATCGTGTGGCCAAATGGAGTGGATGTTGAAGCATGACATCAGCCTTTAGCCTGTGCTGGCAATTTCCCTCGGAGCTATTAAGACAAACACTGATTCGTACAAGATGTTAACTATGATGAAGATGACAACAGCAAAGCACTAGTGGAAGATAATTTTTGAATGGGACTCCGACAATGATCCTTACAAAGACATTGAATTTTTGCATGTATCAAACACAAGAGTGCTGGCATATCATTTGAATAGCTTGAAGGTTCAAGACCTAGGCAGTATATACCTACATATTGGTGATTACATAAAAACTTCGTTTCCATACACGCCCTGTTGGATGGGAGAGTTATCTGAAAACAATTAATGTAGAAGCTAATATCAAAGATGAACATATATCGTTTGCAACAAGTGGTCTACTCATGTTGGATTCCCTGGCCTTTTAATTTATATACGTAAAGATTGATTTCTATTGGGAAATAAGCTGAGTGGCTACCTCCAATTTTATTCTTCTTCTTTTCGTCTTTTTATTATTATGATGATGATAGCGTTGTGTATTTCTACGTATCCATGACGATGCAGGACCACGGCTCAATCAAGCTGCATCTGACATTCATGTAATACACTTTTTTTGAACTACCATGTAATGCAATTCACTTTCAAGATACTCCATGGTGAAGAGGCTCAAAATCTCGTGCTAAAGAGCGTGTGGAGGTTTGAGTCCTCTTCAAGACATAATATGTAGAAACAGAAATTGCCATGCATCTACGCCGTCCACAGCACACCCCGCGTCGTTCCAAACTTCCAATGCAGCTAGACTTTGCAGTGGATCGTAGAGCGTTGTTATCTTGATCTAATCCAAATCCAATGGTGTGGTTAGGAGAAAACTTGGAGTACGTAAATTTCATCGCCGGACGTACGTGGCATTAACAGTCAGTCCCACTCCGAGTCCATACGAATTCCGTCACATCCTTAATAAATTCGATGTTTCTTTTCCTTCATACGTTCGCAAGTTTGCAGTAGCTAGGAATGAGTGTTGGGACATCGGCTTCTCCTGCGTTTGGCCACAGCGACGGCGATCCCCACTCTCCAGCAAGCCCTGGTCGGCATTTGTTGAACAGGACTACGTGAGAACATCTATAGTTCAAAACGAGGTCGAGATTGTCCAAATTGTGAGGAATTCTACACACACACACACACAAAAAAAAACAGTACATGAACGAACCTTGAAGAATGATCTTACAAATTTAGGAGTGGCTCTTTAATATATGCCTCAATGCATTGCGATTATGTTAAAAAAAAAAACGAGAACTGTTCTTGCCATGGGAATACGGGCTTAGGATTTTGTTTTTTTAGTGTTGAAAAAAGGTATGGAAAAAAGGCCTCTTATTTAACTTACAAGGCCATACAATTACGGCTACATCTGAATTTTTTTCGTGCCACCCCTGATTGCTGACTAAACACGCAATACAATTACAATTTCCTCCACTGTCTCCACCACCCTACTATATACAACGGGGAGTTTTCCAAGAGCTGATCCCAAGACTATGCACCTCAATAGCTGCTTCATAGCTGGAAGGAGTAGGACTATACATCAACGAGCAATGAACACCAGCAATATTGCGTCCATTCCACACAAAGGACGTTGGAATGGTTACATCTTACCCACCAAATGCAGGAGTTGACAACAGTTGGCATCTCCTTGAGTTGACTGTTGAGTAAAAATCATGATCTATCTGCGACGCTTTTCTATTCATGGAAGTCCTCGTAGGATGACTCTGACGAATCACTTTGACAAGGTGTTGTCTCACGTGGACTAGATGGGAGCGAATCTTGCAACGTCAGTCCTACGGCAAAAACGAAATTATGTCAGAGGGGGAACAGAGGAAATTTTCTAACATAGCATTGGTGCTCGGGAAGTGAAACTGAAGTTTCAACATGGAAGGAATACCTGTGTTCTTCTGCCCTCTTGGACGGAACTTCTTCGTATGTCTTCGTAGGAGCTTCTTAGCCTTTGTAATTGTAAGCTGTCTGGCGAAAGGGTACTCGCCATCACTCTCACTCCATTCGTCATGGTATTCATTATCTCCATCACCTCGCACTGTCCTCATCACAAATGCCTTTGCTTTACGGCGTTGGGAATTGAATAGCCCTCTAATTGATGTGACAAATCCATCACCTGCACCATCACCCGGCCTCTTCAACCATGATACAGGGAACTGATCAGGCTTGCCATGATGACCACCATCACTGTCGCTGAAATTAAGATCATTTTCAGGAACAATACCATCATGTGTTTCCCTCTGGTTATGGGCCTTGAACTTCTTCCCCTGCTCAAGATCAGTCCATTAGTAACCAATTTCCTTGTTGACAACTTGACATCAAATAATAAGGGGAAGATATTTTCCAAAACTTGTGGATGCTGGTGTTTTAAGTGGAAGAACATAATTTTCCTTGATCTGTGATCTAACCAAGGATCAGCAAACCGTTACCGGGGAACTTCCCGCTGGATGGCCGGGAACGGTAACCAGCTGGTTACCGGCCGGTTACCGGAATTCCTGGCTTTTTCCCCGATGAAATTCGCTCAAATTTGATTGAAAATCGACTGAAATTCGAAATTTGAATTTGCCAAACATGAACAAAACTGGCCGGGATTGTATTTCCCGGACCCCCGCCGGTAAGCGGTAACCAGCCGGTAACCGGCGGTTACCAGCCGGTTTTTTATTCCCTGGATCTAACAATTAACCAAAACTACCCCAATAGACTATAATAATATAATCATGAAAAGTGGCTACCATTTCAGCAGCAGATGTCAGATGCTAGTACGAAAAGCCAGTATAACCATTTCACAGTTGTAGGGGTAAGGGCAATTTGTCATAGAAGCAGATTAGTATCGTCGGAGGCATAGAGGACACCCACAGTCCCACACAATAATTAGTTGTCATGGGAGTTGAACCGTACACTCGGTCAGGAGAAACATAAGTTCGAAGCTAAATTCATGTGAGAAAATGTGATGAATATAGCAAGTACAGAACTGCAAAGGGTATCGATGCATGGATGTGCTGTTGATAAGATTATCAGACTCAGAAAGTAGATCACAATGGCCAAAACCTAACGGAACACTAGTTAGAGCCTTAGAGGTCCCAAAATCTAAAGTTTACTTTTTGACAATAAAATATGCATAAAGTGATGAATGTGTGAATCTAGAATTTGCAACGGCTAATCACTGTCAGTATAGTTTTTGTAAGAAGGAATGAATGCCCACTGTACTTGCCTGCATTCCAGTCACTGACTTCAAAACACCCCAGATGATATGCTTTTTGACTCTTGAGAACAGTCTCCTCCATGTACCAGTAAATTCTACACGGTGGAAAGTATCCATAAGCAGCCTTAGGTCATTAATTGCAAGCCTTGATCCCTCGTATGTAACAAGAAGTTCAACCTACAATGTCAGCAACTTTTAAGGCAATTTTAGACTGAAATAATTGCTAAATACATCTACAGATGCAATTATTCAGAAATACATTAACCTGGCTAATCTTGATATTATGAAATTCCATCGATTTACGAGTTCTTGTCCGTTTTTCATCATGGGATTTCCCTATTTTCTTTTCCTCGTGAGATAAACGACCAGATTTGATGGGCTTAGAATCTTTAGTTTTACTCCTCAAAATCTCAGCAGCTGCAACAGGGTTCTCTGCCATAGAATTATTGGTGTCTCCTTTTGAAGAAATATTCGAAGAATTCACCATTGATACCACATCATTGTTTGTGATATTTTCTACCGTACTTTCCTCCCAAGTCCTTTCAAATGAAGATGTCCGCCGCAACTCTGGATGTGAACCACATACCATATTGGCCTTTAGAGACTGCAATTTGGATACCTGCATGTAGTAAGTATTTAGCTAGTTTGTACACATTTCTGAGTACATACCAACATTAACAGAAAATTCGATCTGACAGGGCCTATTACCCCAGTACAGGTTTGTAAATAACATTTCAATTGAAGCTATAGTTAATCTAGCCACTTTCCACATTCAATTTTTAAATTATACATTCAAGTTTTGAGTTAAAAATATTGAGCAGAATTCCATATCCCTGTCCAAACTAGGAATCCTGCTCAGGTCCCAACTAGAACCCCAAACTAAGTGGGCCAGTGAATACTGAATACATATTAGTGTCATAGATGAAATAACGTAATTTTTTTTTCTTAAGTGACTCACCTGCGAATTGTCGCTGTGTAAGCCTTGCCAACTTGAGATATTTGTTGAAGTGGATACGGTTGTACCTGATCTCCCAGGAAGCTCATTCTCTCGGACAGAATAGCTGGTAGAAGCAACAGCATCAGCACCAGAAGATATTCTTCTGGTCCTTCTAGATCCAGTTGATGTTGAAACTCTCCAAACTTCCTTTTCTCCCAACCAAACATATCAGAAGTGAAAATTGTATCAAGGCATAACTAAGAGAACAAAGTGTAGAAAGCAGAAACATAGGGAATGTGATGAAGCATGATTTGTGGCTTACCTGACGTCTTTGTGAATCATCTTCCTCAGGAAAGAAATAATCCCACATCATTCTATACATTGTTTCAGGCAAATATATTTTCAGTGGGTAGATCTCCACCTGCAAAGCTCAAGAGTGAACAAAAACACACAGCCAGTAAAGTACCAGTACAGATCATATTTACAATGCCACCTAGTTTTCAGTAGAATCATGAAATGCTTAGAGCTTGTAACTGAGTGACAGCAAGGCAGTCAACTACCCCTTCACTAAATACTCCCTCCAGACAAAAAAAAAATGTCACTGTGGGAATCATGTAGTCAACCATTTTAATTTTCACCAGTAACATCTTGGGAGTTGGGACTTAAAATCTTTGTGAATATTTAGACTGGTTGTATAAAAATGAGGAGTAGATTTGTTTAGAATATTTTAACTTTATTAGGTTTTACAAATACATTGATGTAAAAAAAGGATGTTCAAAGTTGCATTTTGGAGATCCTACCAATATCCAAAACAACAATTTTTTGCCATTCGATGTACAAATGTCGTTGCAGACATCAAACAGTCTCCAATATGTACTTTCGACCATTAAATTTCCTACTGACCATCTCGGTTCATTGTTCTAAGGCATATTAGTTTTCCAAATTTGTTCAACATTATAAGGCATGCAATGCTCCCTTATTTATTTCATTCCCTCTCGTACGAATTAATGCATGACTACTAACACAAACCATAATCTCTTGATCTTTCCAAAGCACTTCTGGGAAAAATCTACGAAAACAAGGGTCAGTGATAAGGCAATGACTTTTGACTTTTGAGGGGGTTTATTTTCCCAGCACTTAATGGAAGGGTTAGGGTACTTTGGTCATTGTCTATTGTGGGTTTATCAAACCTATAACTTTCTTAATCTTTGTGCCTAGTCAAAATACACCTTATAAATGAAAAGGAGGGGGTTTATTACTAGTAAAAATATATAATAGTATGAAAGTACTTTTTGTTGGAATGAACTCTCATCTATTCCAATGGGGCTAAAAGCCAACATATACAAGTTACATATGCATGAAAATATGCAAATAACACCCTATACAAGTCATATCTAACACCCCTCAAACTCATAGTGGATCAACAACACTGAGTTTGGAGAGGTAGAAGCTGTATTGAGCTCTAGTTTGTGCCTTGGTGAAGAAATCTGTTAACTGAAGCTCTGAAGGCACATACTGAAGAGCAATAACTTGGTCCAACACCTGTGATCTCATGAACGAAGCGTCTACTTCCAATATGCTTGGTGAGCTCTTGCTTCATTGGATCTCAAGCAATGCTGATCGCACTAGTATAAGAGAGGAGTCGGTGCAGAAGCTGAAACACCGAAATCCTCAAGTAGCCACCGAAGCCAAGTGATCTCAGTTGTCAATGCCGCTATAGCTTGCAACTCAGCATCAACACTCAAGTGGGAAATGGCAGCCTGCTTCTTGGTCTTCCAGGCAATCAGAGAAGAGCCAAGGAAAACACAGTAGGCAGAAAGAGACTAGTGGTCAGAAGGATCGCTAGCCCAGGTCGCATCAAAGTACGCCTGTAGCTGCAAAGGGCTGGAACGAGGAAAGAAAAGACGACTAATGGTCCCACGAAGATATCGCATAACACGAAGAAGGTGACTATAGTGGAGCTGGGTAGGAGCAGAAACAAACTGACTCAGAATATGGACAGGGTGAGATGTCAGATCGAGTAGTCTCAAGATAGACAAGGTTGCTGACAAGATGTTAGTAGCGAGTGGGATCCTCAAGAGGCTCCCCATCAGTGGGCTGAAGGTGAACACTAAGCTCCATAGGAGTGTCCACTGTGCGCTGATCAGTGAGACAAGCGTGAGCAAGGATATCCTGAATGTACTTCTCCTGGGAGAGGTAGAGGTAGCCCTCAAGCGTACAAGTGACCTCAATCCCAAGGAAGTAATGAAGAGGACCCAATCATACATCAGGAACTGCTCACTGCGATGCTCCTTCACAAATCAATGTACTGAGTCGGCCCCCGTAATGATCATATCATCCATATAGAGGAGCATCCGACCCCAAGAGGTGTGTACAAAGAGGGCAGGGTCGTGATCACTGGCGGAGAAGCCGACAACAGTGACAACAAAGGAAAAACAGTCAAGCCAAGCACGAGGGGCTTGCTTGAGCCCATAGAGAGAAGAATGACGAAGGCAACAAACCATACCAGCAGAGACAAAATACCCAAGGGCCAGCTGCATGTAGACCTCACGCAGTTCGCCATTGACAAAGACATTCTTGACGTCCAGCTGAGAGAGATGGGCCACAGTCGAACAGAGGCCTTAGTAAGAAGAGTGCAACAGTGGTCATGTAGGCGACAGGAGTGAAGGTCTCATCGTAGTCACAACCATGCTCCTACTGAAAACCACACGCCACAAGACAAGCCTTGTAGTGCTCAAGAGAATCATCCGACCGGGTCTTGATCTTGTACGCCCACTTGCACGTGATGGGAGTGACACGCAGGTAAGGGCACAAGATCCCAAGTGCTAGTACGCTCCAAAGCAACAGTCTCCTCAGACATCGCAAGCTGCCAATTAGGGTGAGAAACGGTCTCACAATAGGTCGTAGGCTTAGAAAGAGCAGCGGCTGCGAAGCCGTAGCGCTCAAGAGACCTAACGGTGTGACTATCACGAAGATCGTATCTAGGAAAAGGCGAAGTAGGACCCAGAAAGGACGAAGGAGAGCTAGGAACAAGGCCCAACAAAGACGGAGGCTCAACTGGAGTAGGCCGAGGACGGCGAGAGTAATGCAGGGGAAAGGGTGGAATCTCAACAAAAGAGCTGGAAGAAAACACCAACGAAGGGGGAACAGGAGCTAGAGGAGAGGGAAGAGAAGAAGGTGGAGACGGACGCGAAACATAAGTAGAAAGTTGGGTGTCAGGAAAAGTCAGAAAGGAGATCAACTCCACAAGAGACTCTTGAGCTGACAGTAGAGGGACGAGGGTAGTAAGGCTCATCCGACGAGAAACAGGGTCATCGCGGCGATAACCCTTATGCTCGAGGTTGTAGCCAAGAAAAACAATCAACTGACTAAACAGTCAGCTTGGTGCACTCACAAGGTGGAAGGAGGACGAAGCAAACAGCCGAAACAGCGAAGGTGACTGTACTCCAAGAGTCCGACCGTAGAGACGCTTGATAGGAGTAGAACCTTGAAGAGCAGTGGGAGGGTGCATGTTGATGAGAAAAGCAGCAGTGGAGACAGCCTCAACCCAAAAGTGAGGTGGAATAGAAGAGGCAAGCATGAGAGCACGAGCAATCTCAAGCAAGTGACGATACTTACGCTCAGAGACACCATTCTGAGCGTGAGCACCAAGACAAGAGTACTTGGGAAGAGTACCCTGCTTAGCGAGAAAACGACGCAAAGCAGCAAATAGATAATCGCCAACAAATAGGTAATCACTAGCAAAATCAGCACGAAAAACACGAATGACCCAATCAAAATGAGTGTTAACTATGGTGGCAAAACTCTAGTAAATAGAGAACCTGACTGCGAGATGACATGAAGTAGATCCAAGTATGACGAGAATAATCATCAATAAAGATCATAAAGTATCGATGGTTCCTTTTGAAATAAAGGGAGCCGGACCCCAAACATCGGAGTGAACAAGCTCAAAAGGACGAGCCGAGACAGAATCACTAGAGGGATAGGGGAGCTGCAGCTGCTTGCCAAGCTTGCAACCCATACAAGGTAAAGAGATGTCACCAGAGATAGACCCAAGAAGACCATGACCTGCTAGAAAAGACAGTCACGATCCACAGAGATGACCCAAACGATGGTGCCACTGAGCAAAAGAAGCAGTAGAGGACGCGGCAAAAACAGAGGCAGGTGTAGTGACTGACTGGTGAAAACAACGGAAGGAAGGTGCAATCGGTCGAGCTCCCAAAAACGCTGCGAATCACGGCGCCGAGGGCCAGCACCAAGCAGAGACCCCATGCAGCGGTCCTGGATGCAACAAGAGTCAGACTCAAGAATAACACGATAGTCGTAATCAGTGATATGATCAGCCGACATAAGCTGCAGAGTAAGCTTGGGAACATGAGGAATGGTAGGAACATGAAAGGAAGAAGTGGAAAGGATGCCTCGGCCTGCAACAGGAAGAGGTATCATCTGCAATTTGAACAGTGAAAGGAAGAGTTGTGAGACTCACAGAAATGAGGCGAGTAGAATTTGGTGTCATGTGAAAAGAACCACTGGAGTACAAGATCCACGGAGACAAAATACCAGACGAGGTAGCGGCGCGAGGATCGCAAGTAAGAGCCGAAGAGCGCACTACGGCGGCGGCGGTGGCGATGGGCGAGGCGGTGGCGAGGCGAGGCAGCAACGACGGCCGCCGAGGCATGGGCGGCGTGCTTGGTGGAGCAGCTCACGAGGAGACGAACTCTGGCGACGGCGCTCAGGGGCGGCGGCTCGATGGCAGCTCCGGAGCAGCGGCGGCTCAGACCAGAGAGGCCAGGCTGGGGACCCCTGTACCCACTCATGGTCACAGGTGGCGCAGCCCCAAACGGCGCCACAGGGGAAGTAGCCGCCTGCATTGGCGGCATGCCCTGCTGCGACGATAGTGCCGAGCTTGCTTTCAAAGCAGTAGGAGCAACCGTGATCGTGCTGCACGTCGCTCTCTGAGAGCGGAACATACTCCATGTCCGGCTCATCGGCGAATGGATCACAGACGAGGAGGCCCGCGGCGAAATCCACCCACCAAGCTTCCACACCACTTTCCCCGGATCAGCCAGCGTCTGCATGGAGACCTTGGGACTCGGGGCATAGGAGGTGGCGGCCCCGAGCAGCAGACCCGCAGGTGGGTGCATTAAGCGATCCACCGACCAGAGCCGCACATCATGTTGTTCCGCCACCCGCTCAATTACCAGCATCGGTAGAGGCGGTGGCTCCGCGAGCAGGGGAGGCGTCGCTTGGGGAGTCAGGCGACGCTCAGGAGAGGCAAAGGCGGGCGACTCGATAGAGGACGGCAACCTTGGGGCAAAGGAGGTGGCGGCCCTGAGCAACAGAGAACCATAGCATCGGAGTGATGGGATCCCATCAGCGGCTGTGTCAGGGTGGCGGGATCCGACGGCGGCGAGAGCAGTGGCAGATCCGGCGACGTGTCGGGGCGGTGCGAACAAAGGCGTAGGGGCTCGAGCACAGCGGCTAGATCCTAAGCCGGCGGGAGCTCGAAGCGTCAATCCAGCGACGGGATGCGACGGAGGCGTCGGGAGGGCTCGGATCTGGAGCGTATCCGGGCCGGGAGGGGCGGCGGTCGCCGAGACCGGAGGACGGCGGAGGAGGCGGCAACGCTCAGGTGACGGCGGCAACCGAAGGGCGGCGGTGACTAGTAGCTAGTTTTTGGGGAGAGGGTCATGGCTCTGATACCATGTTAGAATGAACTCTCATCTATTCTACTAGGGCTAAAAGCCAACATATACAAGTTACAAGCGTATGACAATATGCAAAGAACACCCTATACAAGTCATATCTAAAACTTTTGATGACAAATGTACTAATATTATTTTCATGTCGACCGCCTTGAATACTGTCGCACGCACCGACAACAGTAGACATATTTGGTTTGCTACCAGACATTGCCACACCTAGTTGTGGCAAAGCGTGGCAATTGGCAAGCTAGACTTTTGTGGCCAACAAATTGATGGCCACAGGCAAGATTTGGCAAAGATACGAGTCTGACAGGTGGGCTCTAGAGCTAGAAAACTGTGGCAAAGAACCAAACAACCACTGCAAAAAGTTTGGCAAAATGTGGTAGTGAACCAAACATACCCTTGATTTGATTAGGAAGTTATCCTTACAAGTTTGAGTTAGATAGGATTGTTAGGGGAGAAATCTTGCTAGCCCCTATAAAAGGCTACACATTGTAACTTGTGAAATCAAGCAAGAAGAAATAATTAATGTGGCTAAGCTGCTAAAAGAGATGGTACCATTCTAAAGTTCAGTTTATAAACAACAAAAGTGAAATGGACATTACAAGTATTGAGTGGCATGCACTAACCAATTCACCCAAAAACTTAAGCTTAAGCTTATGAGGAAAGGTGGACAATTCACTTATACTTCAACACTCCCCCTCACGTGTAGGCTCCCTCAGGCCTAATACGTGGAATAGAAATGAGCTGCAATTATATTTTCTTAATTGCGCTAGCCGGGTCTTGAACTCAAGATCTCTTGGCTCTGATACCATATTGAGTGGCATGCACTAACCAATTCACCCAAAAACTTAAGCTTAAGCTTATGAGGAAAGGTGGACAATTCACTTATACTTCAACAACAAGCTTTAGAAAGGTAATTGCTGATTATAGCTCCGCACAAAAAAAAAGACAATTAGTCCACATGTTTTTCAAGTTTAACAAACTTCAATAGATGTTACCAGGGTCCAACAATTAATTGTATGAAATGCGTAAAACCATAAATGGACCAAATGCAAGGAAAACCAACCTGAAAGAGCTCAAGCGGAGAATTTCCATCCTTCGGAGCACCTTGCTTCGCATCCACACGGAGCATGACACTTCTGTAATAGAAATATAGAATCCAGTTAGTAGTCATTCGCTGGAATCCCATTTTTTTAGGAATTCATTGTGAACCTTTAAGAAGTTACAAAGCAATTAAAAAGAATAATGCTGCCCACAAATGTGACATAGCATTAAAAATTGCACCAAATGTGAGATGCTGACAAGTTTAGAATACATATACGCCAATAAAGCAATATGAAGAGTATCCGATGATAGGAATAAAGCCAAAATTAGTCCTTACTTTTCTGGAGGTCCATTCCAGGCAGACAACAATGTATCACATTTGGCATTGGCCATGCAATTCCTCACGACAAAGTACTTAGTTGTAAACCGAGAAATACCAATGTCTTTGTAGTCCCGATCAAAATCATATACCTGCAAAATATTTTTAAGATTATGACTGAACAACAAGAATAGTTATTCAATCAAAAATAAATCTAGATCACTAGGGGAAAAGGTAGTTCTAGAGGCACGTTCATCCTCAAATGATGAAACATCAATGACAGCCAAAAGAAAAGGTAAACTTGCAGTAAACTAAAACATTGAACTGTTGAAGCAGACACATACTACAGAGAAAACAACAGTAAAAAATTTGGAAAAAAAAAATTATTCCACCAAAGGTTGAACACACACCATATCACTGATCTCAGCTTCAGCAAAAGTGTTTCCATCTGCAAGCATGCTCCATACAACCTTGCTAATTTTCATAGAAATACGCATGGCGCAAGAAGGGGTTTTGTTCTTTTCTTTCTCCATCAAGCGTAACTGTGCAGCTTTCTGCAGTGCTTTCCGTAATGCAGAAGATGCAGACTTTCGAGACTTCTGGAGGTTTACAAGGTCTCTCTTCAGTCCTTCCACCTGATTACAGTATAATATCAATCAAACATTGTACGGGAACAATTCTACACTCCAATATGGGGAAGTTTCACTCTTTTATGTGGAAGCTGATATAAACCAAGCAAAATTCACTAGAATGGCAAAATGTAACTGATATTTCAATCTAATATATTCATGGTAAGGGGGGCAAATACTTGATTATAACAACAAACATTACCAAAAAAATTTATTTACTTAAATAGAGTCTGACAACTGTTAAGAGTGTTGTATATTCTACATTATCTCTCTCTCTTGGCCATGTGGCCCTTGTAGCCTATGAGACCCATGTAAATTTGTCTATATATATCTCCTCCATTAATGAATAAGATGCAGAGTTGTGAATAGCAAACCCTAGTTTTCTTATTCTAACATGGTATCAGAACCTAACCCCAACCCTAGCCTCAGTTCCACTGCCGCCGCCTGCTTCTGCTAAAGCAGATATTTTTCGCTCGGGCCGGTGGGCCTGAGCAGCTCTCTGTTTCACCTGTTCTTGCGCAGCGCTGAAGATCCGACACCTGATTCCAATCTGTGCCTCCATCTCGATCTGAGCTCGAAGCTGAGGTGGGAGGTCGATCCACGCACATCCTCGACCACGCGTCTCAGGGATCCTCCAGGTGACGTCGTCCTCTCCGCGCCTTCATCATCTTCGACGCCCACCTTTGCTCCGATCCGGATCTGTCGCTCGAAGAAGCTTCTCCTCTGTGCCGGGTCTTCCACCTCTCCGGATCTGCATCGTCCGACCGCCCGAATGTCGCGTTTGGTACTTCTCTGCCTCCACTCCTCCGGATCAGCACCGATCTGTGCCGATTTCATCGCCTTGAGGCCACCGCCTGGTCCTCTGCTCACTAGTTCCTCCACCGCCTGGAGGCAAGAAGAGTGCGTGGTCTTTCACCGCCGGATCTACTCACTCCACCGCCGGATCCACATCTGGAGGTCGTGCTTCGTCTTCACCACTCGACGCTGCCGCCTCTGCATCCTCTCTGGTCAGCGATGCCTCTTCACCACCCGACGCGGACGCCTCTGCATCATCTCTGCTCGACAGCGCCTCTTACCGCCCGACGTTGGTGCCTCTGCCCTCACATCCTGGTATCTTCACTGCCGGCCTCTTCTTTGGTGTTTGATTCACTTGGAGCAGTCTGGCCGTCAACCTCTGCACTGATATTTAGCCTCTCACTTGACCTACTGTTGGGCTCAGTGGGTGATTACTATTGAATATTACTGTTGCTTTGCTGTTGGGCTACATATTACTGTTGCTCTACTATTGTGATTGTGATCCCTCACTATGGCAAAATCCGACTCAATGTTTGAGGGTGGTTCCTCTCTCGTGTTCACGGACATCAAGCTAGATGGGTTGAATTACCGAGCATGGGCTTTCTCAATCAAGACCACTCTTCAGGGTTATGGTTTGGCCTCGCACTTGATTGAGGATCCTCCGGATCCAAAGACGGTTGATGTTGAGGCAGTAAAGGCTTGGCAGAAAGAGGATGATCGTGTCATGACTGGTCTTATTCTGAGTGTTGATGTCTCTGAGGATGAGTCTTGAGTATTATACTTCAGCCAAGCAAATGTGGACATACTTTGAGAAGAGATATGTTCAGTCCAGTGGTGCTCTTCGCTTCACATTGCTCAAGAACATTCATAATATTCAGCAGCAGTTAGATCAATCAATGGGGGAGTATTACAGTGCTTTCACTCATATCACTGGTCCTCTAGAGTATGACACCGAAGGCTGTTGTTGCTTGTCAGTCTTGTGTTGCCAAAGATGAGTATGCTCAGCAGACGCTCATGTATCAGTTTGTGGTGGGGCTTCGATCGGAGTTTGAGCCTGTTCGTACTCAGTTGATCAACTATCCCACTCCACTGACTTTGACTGAAGTGCTCTCTAGTTTGATTGCAGTGGAGACTTGTCTTCATTCCCTTATGCCTGCCTCAAGATCCTCACGACATGCTGTCCTGAGTCTCTCACAGCGGTATGGATCTACCAGAGCGACACCCACAAGAGTGTTGGTATGTTCCCATTGCAAGAGGAATGGTCATCATGCTGACAAATGCTTCAAGTTACATCCAGATCAGCTTGTTGCTCATCGTGCTAGACAGCCATCTGACCGTCGTCGTGGAGCACCTACTGGGCCTCCCAGAGCACTTACTGGAGCAATCACTGCTGCCACATCCACATCTACTGTGACTTCTGGATCAGTGTCTGCTACGACATCAGTTACACCTGCTCCTAGCACTGTTCATCCTTGGGTTGTGGACTTAGGTGCCTCTTTTTATGTCACATCTAACAGCTCTCAGCTTGTTGCTCGTAGACTCGTGACCGATGCTGCATATGTTCACACTGCTGATAGTACAGCTTGCTCTATTACCCATCAGGACATTCTTTCTACATCTCGCTTCTCTATTCCTGATGTGTCTTTTGTTCCTCACCTATCTATGAACCTTCTTTCTAATTGGTCAACTCATTGATATGAACTGTTTCATTGGATTTGATGATTCTTCTTGTTTCATTCAGGATCGTCAGAGCAGAAGAGTGATTGGTTCTGACCATCACCGTAGAGGCTCTCCTAGTCTCTATGTCTTGGACACCTTACATCTTTCTTCTATCAGTACGTCGAAGGCCTTAGTGTCTTCAGCTATGTCATCATCTCAGTCTCCTGTTGGGTCTTTCTTCAACAAGTGGCATCATCGACTTGGTCATCTTTGTGGAGCTCGCCTCACCACTCTAGTTCACCGGGGTTCCTTAGGTCATGTCACTGTTGAGTCTAGTTTTCATTGTACTGGTTGTAAACTGGGGAAACAGCTATAACTTCCATATTCCAGTAGTATCTCTCAGTCTTCTAGTTCTTTTGATTTGGTGCATTCAAATGTATGGAGTCCATCTCCTTTTGCTTCGAAGGGTGGTCATAGTTATTATGTCATATTTATTGATGATCACTCTCGATATACTTGGATATATTTTATGAAACATTTTCCGTTCTGACTCCAGGGGGGGTATCTTTCATCAGCCTTTCGTCAGTTCCTTTCTTCTGAGGGCCCTCAGTCAATTGAATGTGTTTTTCTGGGTTATAGTCCTGAGCATAAGGGCTATCGTTGCTATGATCCCTCAGCACGTCGCATTCGCACCTCTCGTGATGTGACTTTTGATGAGGGACGACCTTTCTTTTGTCATCCTTCTACACATCGCACTTCTTCCACAGTTTCCACTTCTTTTTTGTGTCTACCTCCCATTCCTTCATCAGACTTGCCTTCTCCAGATATTCATCTCCTAGTGTGCCGCCTCCACCCGTTTCATCTCCTAGTGTGCCTCCTCCACCAGCTCCACCAGTTTCTGACACTTCCACTTTTCCCTTTCACTATAGTTGCCGACAGAGAGTTCCTTCTGATCCTCAGTCCTCCTCTCCTCCACTTGAACCTCCAGCTAGTACCACCGACTCTGACGATCGTTCTATTATATCACAGTATGCCCTACGTGATCGTTCTTCTATTCAAGCACTAGAGAGATGGGGTTTTCTTGTGCAGGTGCAGTAGCTGAGCCGAGTACCTATCAAGAGGTTGCTAGTGTACCTAGGTGGCAGTTGGCTATGACAGAGGAGCTCACAGCATTAGAGAGTACAAGTACTTGGGATCTTGTTATGCTACCATTTGGAACTGCTCCTATCACTTGCAAGTGGGTGTACCAAGTAAAGAACAAGTCAGATGGGTCAATAGAGCGATACAAGGCTCGTCTTGTTGCAAGAGGTTTTAGCAGGCTTATGGTCGAGATTATGATGAGACTTTTGCTCCAGTTGCTCATATGACCACAGTTCGTACTTTTATTGTTGTTGCAGCGGTACGCACATGGACTATATCTCAGATGGATATCAAGAATGCTTTTCTTCATGGTGATCTACATGAGGAGTTCTATATGCAGCCACCCCCGGTGTTGAGGCTCCTACAGGCTATGTTTGTCGCCTTAGGCGTGCTCTATATGGTCTCAAGCAGGCTCCTCGTGCTTGGTTCGAGCGTTTTAGTTCTGTGATTCGAGCTGCTAGTTTCACTCCGAATGAGCATGACCCTGCCTTGTTTATTCACACTCCTCAGCGGGGTCGTACTTTGCTTCTGCTGTATGTAGATGATATGCTAATCACAGGAGATGACATGGACTGCATGGCTTTTGTCAAGAAGAAATTGAGTAAACAATTTATGATGTCTGATTTGGGTATTGAGCTATTTTCGAGGGATTGAGGTTCATTCTGATAGTGATGGCTACTATCTCTCTCAGCATCGCTACGCTCAGATCCGCCGCCGCCCGGGATGACGATACTGATCGCTACCACACCCATGGAGCTTCACTTGCAGCTTTGACCTACAGAACGGTATCCCTGACAGATCCTTCCCGCTATCATCAGCTCATTGGGAGCCTTGTCTATCTCACTATCACCAGGCCAGACATTGCTCATGATGTTATGTGCTCAGCCAGTTTGTCAGTGCTCCTACCTCAGTTCACTATAATCATGTTCTTCGTGTGCCGAAATACTTGAGAGGAATCTGCGTCAGCGCTCGTTCTATGCCGCTCGAGTCGGCCCAACTTCACGCTTACTCTGACTCCACTTGGGCGAGTGATCCTGCTGATCGTCGATCTATCATCGACCATCAGATCTCTTCGCATTTCGCCATTCCCCGAAGTCCAAGAAGCAAACTGCGGTGTCACGCTCTAGTGCAGAGGCTGAGCTTCAAGCTCTTGCCGCTACCACATCAGAGATCATTTGGCTTCGATGGCTCTTGATTGATCTTGGTGTCGATTGTGACAATCCTACACCTCTTTTTTGTGACAATACAAGTGCCATTCAAATTGCTAGTGATCCAGTCAAGCATGAGCTGACAAAACACATTGGTGTTGATGCATCCTACACACGATCTCATTGTCAGCAGTTGACCATTGCCCTCAAGTATGTTCCCTCAGAATTTCAAGTTGCAGATTTCTTCACTAAAGCTCAGACTCGAGACAGTCATCGACTTCATCTACTCAAACTCAGTGCATCAGATCCTCCTGGTCCACCTTGAGTTTGAAGGGGGGTGTTAAGAGTATTGTATATTCAACATTCTCTCTCGCTTGGCCCATGTGGCCCTTGTAGCCCATGAGGCCCATGTAACTGTCTATATATATCCCCTCTATTAATGAATAAGATGCAGAGTTGTGAATAGCAAACCCTAGTTTTCTTATTCTAACAACATGTATGAATGGCATTCTTTATGCTTCCTGTTTGTAAAAAGTACCCAATTCCCTTCGTATCCAAAAGAACAATGTAAGAGGGGTGTAGGCAAACCGTTTCAATTTCAATCACTAATATATCCTAAGTATCTATGTTGGTCACATGAAAATTATTGACTAAATTTCACAAAACTACATGTATATTGGCATAACTATCAAAGACTACAGATTTAATAATTCTGACAGACTTGGCCCACCTACATACATCTCATTGCCCTCCCGACAACTTCACATACATTTCATTGCCTGATGGCTAGGGTTTTGCACTCTAGAAAAGACGTCGTTGTCTTCTGGGTGTGGCGCGACCATAGGCACCATCGAGTCCTTTTTCAGCTGCTCTATGTTGGAATTAACCTTGATCTATTCCAATGTGCCAAAAGACCAATATATCAAGTACCCTAAGCTATATACATATCTAACACCCCCCTCAAACTCACGATAGGTCAACACCACTGAGTTTGGAGAGGTAGAAACTGTGCTGGACTCTAGTACGTGCCTTAGTAAAGAAATCTACTAACTGAATCTCCAAAGGCACATACTGAAGACAAGGTTCTAAAAATCGCTCCTAGGAGCCGCCTAGGAGCGATCGGTGGCAACCTGCCGCCACGACTTTGAGGCAATCGGCCAGCTAGGCGGTCGGGCCGCCTAGGACCAGCTAGTCGGTCAAAGCCGGTCCAAGGCGGCTTGGGCGGCGCTCGGCGAGGCGGCGACGAGGTGGGCGCCGAGGGGTTCCGGACATCCCAACTGCTGAATCGAGCTCACCGCCGTCATCCTCGCCGCTGAATCGAGCTCACCAGCTGCCGAATCGAGATCGCCACCGTCATATCCGCCACCCAATTGAGATCACACCGCCGAATCGAGCTCGCCCGCTACGGGTGGTGGAAGGGCAAAGGAGGCGCGCGAGCAAAGACCGAGAGAAGAAGAAAGCGCAGGGCGGCGTGGCGCACGCGAGCTCGCCGCCGGCGAGATTGTCGGGATCTGGCTCAGCTCGTCAGTGCGAAGAAGGAAGACGATGCGAGCACGGGAGTTGCGAACGGATAAGGTGGTTGCGAATGCAAGTCTTGCGCTCGACAGTTGGGCTGAGTGGGCAGAGATAGTTGCGATCGATAGTTGGGCCGAGTTAGTTGCGATCGACAATGCACGGGAAGCTCCTTTCACCTTCTGCCGCTGCCTGTTGCTAGCTGCTGCTACCTGCTGCTAGTCAGCCGTCTAGCCGCCGCCTAAGCGCTAGGCGCCACCTCACCGCCCGACTAGCGCCTAGTGATTTTTATAACCTTGACTGAAGAGTAATAACTTGGTCTTGCACCTGTGATCTCATGTACGAAACATCTATCCCAATGTGCTTAATAAGCTCATGCTTCACAGGATCTCGAGCAACGCTGATTGCACCAGCACTGTTTGATAAGAGAGGGATCGGTGCAAAAACTGAAACACCGAAATCATCAAGTAGCCACCAAAGCCAGGTGATCTTAGCTATGAATGACGCCATGGCTCTCAACTCAGCCTCATCGCTCGAACGGGAAACGACGGTCTACTTCTTGGTCTTCCAAGCAATCCAAGAGGAAACAAGAAAAACTCAAGAGGCAAAAAGAGATCGACGATCAGAATGATCGCTAGCCCAGGTCACATCAGAGTACGTCTGAAGCTGCAGAGAACTGGAGCGAGAAAAGAAAAGGCGACGAGTGATGGTCCCGCTAAGATATCGTAGAACACGAAGGTAACTATAATGGAGCTGAGTGGGAGTAGAAACGAACTAACTCAGGATGTGAACCAGGTGAGAAATGTCAAGTCGAGTGATCCCAAGGTAGACGAGGCTCCCAACAAGATGGCGGTAGCGAGTGGGGTCCTCAAGAGGCTCACCATCAGTAAGCCGAAGTTGAATACCAAGCTCCATAGGAGCTCAGATACCCCGACACTTCTGAAATTTGTCGTTCCCGTACACGATACAGCACCGATATGGCGATACGACGCGATACAGTATCGCGGAGTGTCGGTGGAATTTAGGTTCAAAAACTAAATAAAAAATTAACAATACGTTGTCGATACGTTTCCGATACACGTAGCCCAAAATATTCATTTGAAAGCCCAAAGAAAAATTCATTCCAAAAGCCCAGTCAACATTCATTCTAAAGTAACTGAACCCTAGCCCCTCTCCTGGCCTCCTCCACACGCTCTGCTGTGTAGCGCTACCAGGAGTCCTCTCGCCGCCCCTCAATCCTCTGCCACTGCCGCCAGGAGTCCTATCGCCGCCCCTCAACCTTGTGTCGCCGCTAGGAGTCCTCCCACCGCCCCTCCTCCCACCTCTGCTACCCCTCCCTCTCCGCCCCTCCGCCGCCCCTCCTCCCTCTCCGCCCCACCTCCCTGTGCCGCCACTCCTCTTCCTCTGCCTGCCCCTCGTCCTTCCCGAAGCCCTCTCTGTCGTTGCTCCTTCCCGACACCGCCAAAGCCTTCTTTGTCGCGGCCGCCACTCGCCCGACACCTTCACCGAGCAAAGCATTCCTCTCGATTCAGGCATGTCAGGCTGTCAGCAAGGAAAAGAATGTTGTGTCGAAGGTTATTGTGTAGGAAGAGCATTCACCGAGCAAAGCATTCCTCTCGATCCACACTCGCCCGATGCCTTCACCGAGCAAATCTATTATCTTATTTCCTAGTGGTAATGTTGTGTTGAAGGTTATTGTGTAGTGTGTACTCATCAAGGATTCATTCAAGGATATCAGGTCAAGTCACATTTTGACATTTCGTTGGGTAAGTCATTCTTTCTTTATTCAGAATCTCATAGACTGCAATTGCAAATCTGCAATTTAATGATTAATAACAATATTGTCTACATGACTTATTTGCATGGACTGGGGAGGAATTGAGGAGCTCGACCGGCCCAAAAAATAGCTATTGGCAAGGAATACATTGTTTTCATCTCTCGTAGCCTCTATACATTTTTCTAATTTTTAAATACATATATACTCATCGTATCGACATATCCTTGTTTTTAGGAAATTGCGTATCGCCGTACCGATATCGCGTATCGGTGCAACATAGCATAGGAGTATCCACCATTGCTGATCAGTGAGACAAGCGCGAGCAAGGATATCCTGAATGTACTTCTCCTGGGAGAGGTAGCCCTCAGGCGTACAAGTGACCTCAATCCCAAGGAAGTAACAAAGATGACCTAAATCAGATATCAAGAACTGCTCACTGCGACGCTCCTTCACAAATCAATGTATTGAGAGTTGTCCCTCATAATGATCGTATCATCCACATAGAGAAGGAGCGTCCGACCCCGAGGTGTGTACAAAGAGGGCAGGATCGTGATCACTGGCGGAGAAGCCGACAGCAGTGACAACAAAGGAGAAGCGGTCAAGCCAAGCACAAGGGGCTTGGTTGAGCCCATAGAGAGAACGGCGAAGGCGACAAACCATACCAGCAGAGACAGAATACCCAAGGTGCGGCTGCATGTAGACCTCACGCAGCTCGCTAATGAGAGAGGCATTCTTGGCGTCCAGCAGAGAGATGGGCCACTGTCTTGCTACAGCGCTCAGGAGGCCTGACAATGCGACGATCATGAAGATTGTATCTAGGAGAAGGTAGAGCAGGACCCAGCAAGAACAGAGAAGAACTGGAAACAGGGCCCAACAAAGAGGGAGGCTCAATTGGAGTAGGCCGAGGACGGCGAGAATAGTGCAGAGGAAAAGGTGGAATCTTAACAAAAGAGCTGGAAGGAAACTCCGGAGGAGAGGGAACAGGTGGAGCCGAAGGAGCCGGAGCAGAGGGAAGCGAAGTGGGTGGAGACAGAAACAAAATAGAAGTGGAAATATAAGTGTCATGAAAGGTTAGAAGGGAGATCGACTCAACAAGAGAATCTGAGCTAACAGTAGAGAGACGAGGGTAGTAAAGTCGGGACTCATCGCGTCAAGCGAGCAACAGGGTCGTAGCAGCGATAACTCTTATGCTCAAGACAGTAGTGACTAACTTGCTGGTGTTGAGCGGAAGAAAGGTGCAGCCAGTCGAGTTCCCAAAGACGCTGCGAATCACGGCGCTGAGGACCAAGCAGAGTCCCTGTGCGGCCGTTCTGGACACAACAAGAGTCAGACTCGAAAATAACACGACAGTCATGATCAGTGATCTGACCGGCTGACATAAGCTACATAGTAAGCTTGGAAACATGAGAGACGGCGGGAACATGAAAAGAAGTGAAAAGGATACGTTGGCTTACAACAGGAAGAGAAGTACCATTTGCGGTCTGAACAGTGGAAGCAAGAGCTGTGACTCATAGAAGTGATACGAGTAGAATCTGGTGTCATGTGAAAAGAAGCACTAGAGTCCAAGATCTACGGAGACAAAATACCGAACGAGTGAGGTGGTGAATGCGAGGACTGCTGAGAAGCAAGAGCCAAACGAGCAGGGCCCAACGCAGCGGCGGCGGCCCAGGGCCGAGGTGGCGGTGGCGAGCCGTGGCAGGAGCGACGGCAGCAGCCAGAAGGGGGCGGTAGCAATGTCCCGAGACCGGCGACGCAGATCCCGAGGCGGGTCGGCGACGACGCCGAGGCAGAGCGCGCACCAAAGACCAGCGAGTGAACGGGTGGCGCAAGGTCCGAGCGCGGCATGGTTTGTCCCGTGTGGGGACGACGACGGCGGGTGGAAGAAGACCAGCGCACAAGCACCAAGGCCACCGGCCGCCACTGCGTGGCGGTGGAAGCTGCGGTGCCAGGCGCACGTGAGCGAGTCCTCTTCACGATCCCCCGTAGTAGGGGAACAGGTGGCTGCGTCGGTGATCAGCGGGATCCAACGCGACGTTGCGGCAGCCTCGAGACAAGCTCGGGGCGTCTAGAACTGGAGTCGGTAGGCAGAGGTCCTCGGGGGCAAAAGCCCCGGGCAGTGGCTCCAGCTAGATCGGGAGCCGAAGAGAAGCCGGAGTCGGTGAAAGGCCGAAACTAGAGAGAGGCCAAAGAAGCTGGAGCCGGCGGCCGGCCGAGCCGGGAAGTTGAAGCCACCGCCCACATAGACGGTGGAGCCTGGTGGCCGGTCGCCGGCCACGTAGATGCTCCACGTAGATCGAACAGAGCACGACAGCGGCAGCCGAGCTCGAGGGCGACGGCCGACGGCGAGGATGGAGGTCCCAAGCGGCGACGGCGGGGATGAAGGTCTCGAGCGGCGGTGCTCGAGTCGTGGGCGGGCCTGTGCGAAACCGTTGGCGGGGAGGAGTGGCGGCGGCGGCTCGGGTGGAAGCAGAACATAGCCGGCAGGGAGGAGCACTGCTCGAAGCACCAGATTTGAAACAGAGCAGAGGAGCTCGTGGGGAGAAGAGTGCGGGGACGGTGGCTGCGGTGGCCGGCGGCGGCGGTCACGTGAAGAACCTTAACCCTAGCTCTGATACTATGTTGGAATGAACCTTGAACTATTCCAATAGACCAAAAGACCAATATATCATGTACAGGGTCGGTCAATATGCAAAGAACACCATAAGCTATATACATATCTAACACTATATGCCCAAAACCCAATGCAACATGTGCATATTCACATCACAAGGACGCCACACATGTATTGTCCAAAATTTGGGCAGGCCAGCGAAAAATGAAACGCTGTTAAGTGGACCCACTTGCCCAATACCTGTTTCATGTTGCAGTTCTTAATTCTGTAGTTTTGCGCAAAACTTTACAACTAAATCTGTAGTTCTATGATGTTGATTCTAAAATCTGTAGTTCCTTGATAGTTATGCCAATGTACCTGTACTTCTGTTGAATTTAGATAGTTATGCCAGTGTACCTGTACTTCTGTTGAATTTACTCAATTATATGATTAGATTTGCTGTCAAAAGTATTTTTATGTTATTATAATATTATAACCTTTACTAACATTGTTGTATAAATTAATGCTCAAAATATTTTACTGAACACTGAAAATTAGAAGAAAAAAAACTCTATTATTTAGATACAGCCCGTACAAAGTTAAAATGTTTACCAGTAAAGTTTTCTCACTGTTGATCATCCATAAACAATCATCCTTTTCTGCAGAAAGACAGTGATCAGTATGATTATCACCAGTTCCAGTGAGGGACCTTATATCATCCAGCAGTAACTTCCTCTCCCTTTCCCTCTCTTCGAGGTTAATTTTTGCAAGCTCCACCTCTTCTACTCCATCAGGAACCACCTCATCAGCCTCTTCTTCAACATCTTCATCGTCTGATGGATATTGGAGACTGTTTTTTCGAGGCCTGTACCAGGAAGATTAATAAGGAATGGAGGATGAATTTTCGGATACTACTAAGTACTAACTACTTTAATAGGTTCCGGTTTAAATGATTATGTGAGAACCTTACCATTTTAAAGGAGAATGGTAAAAGATACCTTACCTACATGACATATTAACCAAAAAAATGTTGTGCTAACGACATACAACCTTAAATGAGTAGATCCCAAGTGCAAAACAACTATAATTTAAGCATATACAGTGTTAAGGCCTCTATCCACAAGATGCCAACATTTACTTGACTAAGGATCAGCCCTCATGTAATAATAAAAACAGTGATTTATCCTAAATTCACACCTAGACGTTGTAATATGACGAACAGTTCAAAGTTAAGTGTACAAAAGCAAATGTACTCTGTTATCAGAAAAGGCTAATAGTTGATGTAAGCAATCAATGTCACACTCTAGTTCATCGTCATGTAGCATTACTGAAACTAAACAAAACTGCAAGAGATCAAATGCTCAACTTAGATGAAAGTAACGAATGGCAGTTCCAATTCAGTGATAAATTTACAAATGCTTGCCAAATTCAAGGAATCAGGTAATTACAGGTTCAGTTGGAACCAAGCTTTTCTAGTTTACCAACAAATCTACTACTGCACGTACAAACGAAAAACGAATCACACAAATTTCAATTTTTAAAATAAAAAAGACAAAATTCCAAATAATGCATGCACAAAATGTGTTGATTCCAAAGCAGAACTAGTGTTAACTCTAGTAAGTAATAGAATGTGGTTTTAGCACATGTGCATGGTACCCCATGCACTATCTCCACCATTGAAGTGCTCCAAAATTCCTGCTACGTTTTTTACAAAAAATACCCCCCCCCCCCCCAAGGTATCTCTCCCTTCCCCTCTCCTCCCTTTCTCCCCGCCGGGCACCCGCCATTGCAGGAAACCCCGCGCCCCACCGCCAGAAACCCAGCGCCACAGGTTTCAAGTGGCGGGGGGCATCCGGCGAGGTGAGGTTTCCGGCGCCGGCGCCGGCGACGGTGGCGCGGGCGGATGGGGAGAGAGTGGGAGGAAAGGGAGTAAAGGGTTAGGGAGAGAAAGGGAGGGGGGTTTTGGCAAAAATGTAGCACAAATCTTGGAGCACTTCAACAGTGGAGATAGTGCGTGTGGTAGTATGGACATTTGGCTTTGATTTATCCGTAAGTAATATCCCTATAATGGTAAATATCAATGATCAAGCTGGAACAGTGAACTTCACAAATCCTTGGACCAAGCTCAAGGACCATATAGTGAAGGCAACAAACATGAGTGGCTCGAAATAAGGGGAAAAGAATTCAAGAACCTAAAAGGAATCTCACTTGGGAAGTCTTGCAAACAGGAGATTGCTAAGCACATCCAACATAACTTGAAACT
The DNA here is from genome assembly GCA_036346255.1 of Ampelocalamus luodianensis. NCBI lineage: Eukaryota > Viridiplantae > Streptophyta > Magnoliopsida > Poales > Poaceae > Ampelocalamus > Ampelocalamus luodianensis. Next base: position 76,689,360 of record CM070622.1, on the reverse strand, counting down.
GGCGTGAAGTCATTGTTGCAGTAATGTTTGGAGAATTAAAACATAGCTCCTTTAACGGCTTAACCTGGGGCATACAATACAATATTGCTTAATCATCAGAAGAAAAATGCTTCAAGTATTTAGTTTTCTAGACTGCAGCCAGTCCAAACTCGTAGGCATTGGGATTGGCCTGTATGCTTGAACATATCTTGTTAGCTTTACCTTCAAATCTGCAGTTCCACCCTTGTGCCTAGTGTAACGGAAGTACATCTGGCAAGGCATAAATACTCTCTCTAACAAAGCCCCTGTGCGCTTCAATTTCTCAGAGCTACCAAGAATCCGAGGAAGCCACTGAAGGCCAGCACCAGGGTCCACATCAGTTGGTGCAACATGAGCTTGAACACCTTCAAGAATCACTGAGAGATCGGCTTTCTTCCAGGTCATTTCAGGTTGTAACTCAGGAATGTGTAGACTGCTTGTCCCTAGTGCTTGCTCTAGCATCTCTTTCCCAACATGAACAACTGAATGAAATGAACGAGCCAACACACGCCCACTGGCTGCAGCAAGTAGAAACCTACCCTGGTACATATAGCAAATAGCTTTAGTTCCATACCAGAAAGCCGTATACATATTGCAACAAAATCATTATCTACATGGCCCTGATGCATAAACAACAATTTCACAACCCCTTCAGCTTGGGTTATTTTTGTTTTCGGAAATTGCTGGATCCATGGTTATTAAGGTGATAAGGCGAGGCGAGGTGACCCAAACCCCTCACACCTTTTAAGCGTTAAGGCGCGAGGCGAGGCGACACATCCTCAGGCGCTAAGGCAGCAAATAAAATGAACATTTTAGCAGCTTAGGCAATGTAGGAATCCAACAAATAGCCACAGAAGATCTTAGCTCAATAACATAACAAGAAATAAAAATTAAAAAAGAGCAGATCAGAAAATGGGCCGGCCCAACCAGGCCCATACCTCCCCCTCACACTGCCAAGTGCTCAATCTGCCCTAACTCCCTAAGGCTCCCAAGCAGCAGCAGCCTCCAAGCTCCCACCACTAACTCCCTAAGGCTCCCAAGCAGCAGCAGCCTCCAAGCTCCCACCACGCCGCCATCCCAATTCCAAATTCCTCTCACCCGCTATGGCGTCATCCCAATTCCCTATTCCTCTCACCCACTGCATCCTCCCTGCTACTCTCCCACAACGCCGCCACCTCCTTGCTCCTCCTCTTCCACTGCGCCACCGACATCTAGGAGCTGAGGCCCAGATCTCGCGGCCGTGGTGGTGGCGACGAGCGGAGAGCAGTGACCACAGCGACACAATGATGAAGAGGAGTGACGACGACGGCTTCGGCAAGCAGCAACCACGGTGGCGGCGATAGTAACGACAGGAAGCAAGATGGCGGCTCAGGTTAGCTCTCCCTCTCCCCTTTGATCCAGATTTGGGTTCGGAGGTCCTTGTCGCGAATCCGGTAACGAATAGATGGGCTGGAGACAGGTGACGGCAAGGCGAGGGCGACGCCTTGCCCCACGGCAGCGCCTTACCGCTTAGGCGACGCTTAAGCAACGCCTTAATAACCATGGCTGGATCAGTCAAGAGAATTTGTTTTTACTTTTTTTTCCTTTTGAGAAAAATAGCACAATGACTTTGAAGTGAAATTGGAGGGGGGGGGGGCATAACAAGCACTATTTAGTTATGGTAAATAACACTTCTATGGACAAAATGACGTTTTTGCCCTCATGGTGTTTTGGAGGTCACTGGAGGATGCAACAAAGGAGATCACAGCGACAGCAGAGCTCATGTCAGCAGTGGAGAGGCTCGCGGTCGCGGCAGTGACTAGATGGGCAAACTGGCAACAGTTGGAGTTGGGGAAGGAAGAGATGAGATGAGGGTATTTGTATAATTTTAAAACATTCTAAAAGGAACATTCAAAGTCTCCATGGCAACGTCATTTTCCATAATAAACGGTGATGCAATGTCATTTAGCAAGTCTAAGCTCCTTTGCGATGTTACTGAGCTAATTTCCTCTTTGGTCATACCCAACTATTCAAAACAAGAACTTACAGTGGATAATTTTTCTTATCTATACCAACTATTGGACTTTGTTGTCCTGGTATTACTGTTAGAAAAACAGAAAATGTAATGAAATTACATGGAGTAACCAATGAGCATATGCAATCAACAGTTTTGAAAGATGCACATATGTGAATGCACCAAAGGAAAACATAGGATAAAGTAAAAACCCTGTGAAAAGACGAAAACTAACATAGTGTCAAGACAATTGCAATGCCGGTCAGCAAAATTGAGCAGTGGTGTCACTTACGCCCCTAAAGTTCATAATCATCTTGGCAGGTCCCAAAACTGGAATATTCATGTCACTTGAGTTGTTACGGGTGTTCTAATGACGAAATTTGCTGATGTGGCAGGGATTGATGTGAGCCAGATGAAACACAACTTTTCTGGGGTCCTATGCCCCAACCTCACTAATTTCTGCTTTCATGTCATGCTCACACCAACCCCCTGCCACATCAGCAAAGTAAATCATTAAAACACCCATAATACCTACATGACAAGAAAAAAAATCAAGTTTGCAACCGGCCAAGATAGTCTTGAAGTTTAGGGAATTGCACCACCACTCAGATTTAGAGAATTTAACCATTCTCCGATGTAGAATACCAATGAAATATTAACAAGTACTTGCAGCATATCGGCATCAAGAAACTGACTGTAGGCGAAATTTTAATCTTAAAATGCAGTGGGTTCAATGGAAGGGTGTGTGCTGTGGATTAGCCTCAAATTGGTAAAAATTGTGACATTCAAAAGCTTTCAACAAAATAAACGATGTCATTCTTTATCACTAGCTACATGAAATAATAATTTACAATTGAAACTCATCAAATGAGAACAGAAGAAAAACACATTTCTTCTAAATCACTTACATTGGCTTCTTCAGAATGTAGGTTGAACTGGGGTTTAATAACATTAACCATAAAATGGAGGTTCCCCCCTTTATCTGAATCATCAAAAATACCATGCTTCACTGCAACATTGACAAGACAAAGTCGGAATGACTCCAAACAGTAATTTGTCATAATTTCAATAGCTTCTAGCTTTCAACTGACTCAAGTGCACAAGGAAAATAAATGAAGCATGCAACTTATAGTACAGCATGAGACATCTGGCAAAGATAAGCATACCGGCCATATCAGAGGAGCGGTTGGCTTTACTATGTAATGGCGAAGTAGAACCCACAGCCTCAACATGTTGCACCGAAGGAGAACCAACATGGATAGAACAGGTAGCATCTTGAGTTAATCTAGAGCCCTCAGCATTCTGCCTTTCCTCAATCATCTTTCTTTGTGCATATTGCCGCGAAGGAGAGGGTTTCGGAGGTTCGAATGCTTTGGAAATTCCACCAACCCATGACCAAACTGCATCTCTGTTCTCAATAGTCCATAAAAGCCTAAGACCATAGACCAATACCCGTTGGCAATTGTCCGCCATCACCACATTGAAACCCTCGTCATCATCACTAGGCTCAGATAGAGTATGGTCACTTTCACTACCATTCTCAAACTCAGCCGTAACATATGTTATCTCAAGATTCCTACCAGCATCCTGCCAATCCATAAGTCTTGCAGGATCTACCTTAGGAGCTTGTCTTCTTATTGTGAAATAACCAGAAGACAAGAGGAAACCATCCTCATGTTTTTCTTGGAAATTGCCCATGTTGCATTTGTCATTAGCAACTTTGCCCAGTGACTGCTGGCTAGTAGTCTTTAATTTGGATACATTCTCGGTTGAAGACAAGTTAACATCTCGCACTAGATAAACCTCTGGCCTGTAAAGGTCAAGACCACGATAAACAAGATCCAGAGATTCACGCTTACAATCAAATGTGTATTTCTGTTTACCTCGACTGTAACACAACTCATACTTCAAACTTGACATTTTAAAGGTCAAGCCACTTGCAGGATCATCCTCAGTTAAAGTTGCATGTCTTATGCAACAGGGAGTAGCATCAACCCGGAAAAAGAACTCAACCAAAACTTTATCCAGTGAAAGGTTACCAGATCTAGCAGCTCGAGGAATTTTATAACGAGGCCATCTAGAGAAAGAACGCAGTTTGTGAGGGGGGCTATAATTTAAACTCCACCATTTGAAAACCCAAGCAAGGTCATGAGCTCCCAGGTTCATGGTGGGGAATTCAGCGTCAGCCATTTTGGAGCAATTGCCGGAGACGGTTCCACATAGCATTGAACTGTTTCCATAACAGGAAGATGATGTGCCATTATCACACTGTAATTGCAAAGGTCTAAGGGAGAAGGTCCACCTAAGAGAGAGAGAAGTAGATCGAAATGGATCATAAACCTTCTTCCTTGGCTCACCCTCGACAGGGAGCGCATGCAAATAATGATTCAATGGGCTGCCAGATTCACACTGCCAATCAATAATCACGTTAAGGGAGAACAAAGGAGCATAAATAAAAGGTCTGGGCATGCCAGATGGAACTTTTAAACTGCAATTCTTCATCATACTCTCTAAGCTGCTGATATACATCCTGAATTCCTTTGCAGAAATATCCACATGCCCATCCGTTTGCTGAATCTCCATGTATTCAGAAACAATTTGGAGTCTGTCTACCTTCTCATAAGGATTAGTTGTTGCCAGAAACTTCCATGTGGTCTCAACGAAATACAAAACTATCTTTCCATGGATATAGTATCTCATGTCATCCCACCATGGCAAGCTGCGCTCCTTTTTAGGTGGTTGGTTTGCTGGACCAGAATTTACACCTCTGGTGCTAAGATTAACTTTCCGTAGGGCTACTTGAAATGCATAACTTATATCAGCAAAAGATGGCTCATAACCAACTCCAAAAGAAATATCTCCCCTCTGGAAATAAATAGGTAAATTAGAGTACATTTTTATTGCTGGTGTGGTACCACTGGCAGAACGTAGCATCGTAACCTTGTGCCATCTTCCAATATATACATCTTGGTGTATTTGGGGTTGAAAACATGTTGCCTGCAAGTAGACACAATGAGATTTTTTAAATAAAAAAAAAAACTTAAGAGACTCGCATCCAAATATGTAACAACCAGATCTAAATTTTCCAACAACTACTCGTATCTTGTAGGCATTTGCAGAGTTGAAGCTATCAGTGGTGGGCTCGATTTGTCTTTGTATAAAAATCAGAACTGCAGTCAGATCATGAATCTTCATCCAACCAGCTAATGCTCTAAATCAGTGGCCTAGAAGGAATGGAGCTAATGCGATGAATTATCTCAGTCATACAGTTCTTAGATGTGAGATAGGGCAAATGAGTTGTTGATTCCCAAATTCCCACAAAGAGCCAAATAAAGATAATACTAAAATAAAATAGAGTGATCCAATGATTACTGTAAACAAGTTTCATCAGGTCTGTTAGATCACAATGCAGAAGCCAATTACGGGTCAACATGCACAGTAAAGGGCTACAAATAGATAATATAGAAATAGAAAAGAAACAACAGATCCACAGATCATCAAATTTACCATCAGAGTTCAAAATCTCACTGGATAACCAGCCGGTTACAAGAAATCCCAGGAGGGACCCGGATTTTAAAAACTACCTGGCTTTTATTTAATTCATATTTGAACTATTAAATTCAGACTTCAAATTTCCGTTCCCACTGTAACCCGCGTTGATCAAGAACCGGCTTTTGATTGAAATTGCAATTGAATTTGAGTTAGCAAACCATTCGGGTTTTTCTCAATTCCTGGAGAGAACTAGTACAGATCTAGGTCCAGAATTTGTCTCAGTACATGGTATTCTCAACCTTCTGTGTGTAAATTGTAATACAATACTCAGTAAATATCTTATTGCAAACTGACATCAATACTACCTAACATGATCTCCCTCATATAGAAGGCGGCCAAACTGAGTATAAAGCTTCACCATTCCATCATCACAAGTTTGATGGTCCATTAATTATATATACTAGCTGAATGTTCGTGCTACAGAAAAAAAAAATGCCATATTGCCTTAGCATGTTTAGTCGGCGTTGTCGAGAATGGCCTGCTCCACGCCTGGGATACCCCTGTTAGATACTTATATAGGCTGTGTTATTCTTCCCTAGTTTAGGGTGTTTTCTACACATTTGCCACTTCTATGTATCCATATATATTGCCCATTGACCATTTAGCAATACAAGAAGTTCATTCATAACATGGTATCAGACAGGTTAGGATTAGGGTCTATCTCCCCTACCCAACTCCTACATCCACCGCCGCCACCCCTGAAACCGTCGCCGAGTCACTGTGCCACCGCTCGCAGGCTGGCGTCGTACCCTTTCTGCCGGCGTCGGGCTTCTCCCCCATCCCGCCACCTCGCGGCCTCGATCCCAACACCTCCCGACCTCTCCCCAACTTGGGCCGCTCGGGCTGACGCCGACCCCGACGCCTCCCGACCTCTCCCCTACTCGGGCCGCTCGAGCTGACGTCGACGCCACCTCGAACCTGTGATCTCCCTGACAACGGTCTGCCTCGGATTCGGCTTCCCCGACTCGGATCCACGCCGCCCTGAGCTCTGTGCACCTCCTCCGCCTGAGCTCGCCCCGACACTGTGCCTCCCGCCCGGATCCGGCTCCCCGGCCTCCCTTGCTCTACCTCGTCTCCTCGACGACGCCCCACCTCAGATCCAACCGTCGCCCTGCCCCGGATCCGCCGCCGAGCGCCTCCCCGGGCCGCCCCGACGACGCCCAACGCCACCCACTGCGGTTGTTGCTCCTCCCGAAGCTGCAGCTGCTGCTCCTCCCTCCAGATCGGGTGGCCACCTCTTCCTTTGCTTCTTGTGTGACTGGCAGCGGCCATCGTGTCGATGGCATCCTCCGGAACCTCGAGCACGGGTACCATCTCGGTTCCGAAGCCGCCGGTCACCTTCAACACCGTCAACTACAGTGAGTTTGTCCAGTACATGAGGATTCACCTGTGGGGACAGCACCTGTGGGTCTACCTCATTGGTGAGTAGCCTTGCCCACCCGCCCCGTCCTGCCAACCAAGCCCGCCTTCCCTGCTGATGCTATTAAGGATCGTCAGGGGGTTGCGGTTGCCGCCTTTGAGGACACGCTCGAGGAGTACCAGAGGCAGCTCCACGCCTATGAGGTGTGGAACGATGGGGATGCTAAGGCCTCTGCCATCGTGGTGGCCAACATTGAACCTGAGCACGCATCCAATGTGCTTGGGTTGTCTACGGCCAAGGAGATATGGGATCATCTTCGTGCCCACTACGAGCCGAAAAGCGAGGCCTTGTACCTTTCCGCTCTTCGGGAGGAGCAGTCTCGAGCAGCAGGACGCCACCGTGGACGCCTTTTACCAGCAGTTGGCTGCGGTTTGGCGTCAGCTTAACTCTCTGGGCCAGATGTCTGCCAGTCCTGCACCTGTTGTGTTCGTTAGCAGACTCACTTGGAGACTAGTCGCCTCCACGAGTTCCTCGCCCACCTTCGTCCAGAGTATTGAAGTGGCTCGCTCTCAGTTGCTGATGAGACAGCCCCTTCCCTCCATATTGGAGGCTCTCGCTGCTATTCAGGTTGAGGAGGCTCGTCTTCGCATAACAAGGATTCTACAGCATCCCTCTTCAGTCTTGGTTGTTCACACCCAGCACCGGTGCCTACGCCGCCTCGCCTCGTGTGCGCGCCGCTACTCCCACGGCCTTCACTCGACTCATCGTGGACCGCCTGGGCATACCGTCGATCCTGCCGCTAAAAGCGAAGGCTCGCCGGAGTGGCGCGACCGCGGGAACTAAATCCTCCCAGTCAGGTTCACGTCAGAGTTCCTTGGAGCAGACGCACCAGGAGATGCTCACACTGCTTCGACACCTTGCTGCTTCTGCCCCAACACCAGGTTTTGCTGCTAGGTTTTCTGGCCCTGCGCCACCACCACCTCCTTCAGGTACATCATTTCCTTGGATTCTGGATTCCAGTGCCTCTTTCCACATGACACCGGACCTCACCCATCTTACTTCTGTGAGACCACCTGATTTTCCTCTCACAGTTTAGACTGTGGATGGTACATCTCTTCCTGTTGCAGGAAGAGACTCTTTCCACGTCTTTTCGTGTTCCAACTGTATCTCATGTTCCTAGTCTTACTATGTAGCTTATGCCAGCTGGTCAGATCACTGAACATGGTTGTCGTGTCATTCTTGACTCTGACTCTTGTTGTGTTCAGGATCGTCATACAGGGATTCTGGTTGGGATTGGTCCTAGGTGCCATGATTCTCAGCGTTTTTGGGAGCTCGACTGGCTGCATCTTCCTTCCGCTGCCTCCACCAGCCAGTCCGCCAGTCCCACCGGCTTCAACTGTTTCTTCCACCACCACTTTTGTCAAGTGGCACCATCGGTTAGGTCATATTGGTGGTTCTCGTCTTTCGTCTCTAGTAAGGAGTGGTGTTCTAGGTTTTGTTTCTGGTGACACTGCTTTGCATTGTACGGGTTGCAAGCTTGGCAAGCAACTGCAACTCTCATATCCCTCTAGCGATTCTGAGTCTCAGCATCCTTTTGATTTGATTCTCTAATGTCTGGGGACCAGCCCTCTTCACTTCGAAAGGGGGTCATACCTATCATGTGATCTTTATTGATGATTATTCTAGATACACTTGGCTCTATCTTATATCTTCTCGCAGTCAGGTTCTTTCCATTTACCAGCAATTTACCACCATGGTTTGCACTCCGTTTAGGTCGACCATTTGTATTTTCTGTGCAGATTCTGCCGGTATCTCTCCACTTCACTTCATCATTTTCTTGCTGAGCAGGGCACTCTCCCTCAGTATTCTTATCCTGGTGCTCATGCCCAGAATGGTGTCGCAGAGCGTAAGCACCGTCATCTTCTTGAGACATCTCGTGCTCTCATGCTTACTTCTTATGTCCCACCTCATTTTTGGGTTGAAGTTGTCTCTACCTCTGCCTTTCTTATCAATCAGCAGCACTCTTCTGCTCTTAAGGGATGCACCCCTTTTGAGCGTCTCACTGGTTCGCCACCCCAGTATAGTCACCTTCACTGATTCGGTTGTGTCTGCTACGTGCATCTTCCACCCAGGGTTTTTGTAACCAGAATTTTTTTTGCTGGGGGTGGTCGGTAAGGCCAGTTTGGCCGAAAATCAAAAAATATTTGCTGAAATTTTCAAAAAAAAAATGGATTTTTGGATTTTAAATTTAAAAAAATCAAATTCAAACAAAATTCAAGCAAATTAGGATTTTTTTTGGACAAAATTCATCCAAACCGAAAATTTCGAAGCCAGTTTGTAGTTCCATCGGGGGTGGCCGGTAGAACCGGTATGGCCGATTTTTGCCAAAAATAAAATCCCTACTTCCACCTCGTGAGCGCACCAAGCTGACTGCTCAGTCAGTCGAGTGTGTTTTTCTTGGCTACAGCTCTGAGCATAAGGGTTATCGTTGCTATGATCCTATTGCTCGACGAATGAGGATCTCTCACGACGTGACTTTTGCTGAGTCTCGTCCTTACTATCCTTGTTCCTCTCCCACCAGCTCTGCTTCCGCTGGGTCGCTTTCATTTTTGACTTTTCTTGACTCTTCGCCTCCTCCAGTTCGTGTCTTGCCACCCTCGACTCCTCCACCACAGTCTCCTTCACCACCATCTCTCCCATCTCCTCGATTCCCTCACCTCCTTCAGAGGTTCTTACTAGCTCTTCTGTTGAGATCTACCCTTTTCCGCTACACACTCTCGTCGTCCACGGCCTCCTCCAGTTGAACCTTCTACTCCCTTCACTACCTCGTCCTTGCTCGGTCCCGCTCCAACCTCTCCTCCCAGGTATGATCTTCGTGATCGTCGGACTGTCAGGCCTCCTGAGCGTTACAGCTTTGCGGCCGTTGTACGACTTACCGAGAGGCTGCTGCCCATCAGGAGTGGCAACAGGCGATGGCTGAGGAGATTGCTGCTCTAGAGCGCACCGAGACTTGGGATCTTGTTCCCCTACCTGCTCGTGTTACTCCGATCACGTGCAAGTGAATATACAAGATTAAGACTCGCTCCGATGGCTCTCTTGAGCGCTACAAGGCTCGTCTTGTGGCCCGTGGTTTTCAGTAGAAGCATGGTCGTGACTACGACGAAACTTTTGCGCCTGTTGCTCACATGACCACTGTTCGGACCCTTCTAGCAGTTGCTTCTGTTCGCTAGTGGTCCATTTCTCAACTGGACGTCAAGAATGTCTTCCTCAATAGCAAGCTACGTGAGGAGGTCTACATCCAGCCGCCCCCTGGGTATTCTGTCCCTGATGGTATGGTGTGTCATCTTCGTCGCTCTCTATGGGCTCAAGCAAGCTCCTCGAGCCTGGTTTGAGCGCTTCTCCTCTGTTGTCACTAAGGTCGATTTCACCGCCAGTGATCATGACCCTGCTCTCTTTGTTTACACCTCTCCTCGTGGTCGGACTCTTCTTCTATATGTTGATATGATCATCACTGGTGATGGAACCTCAGTACATCGCTTTTGTGAAGAAGCGTCTCAGTGACAAGTTCTTGATGTCTGACATGGGTTCACTTCACTACTTTCTTGGGATTGAGGTCACTTCTACACCTGAGAGCTACTACCTCTCCCAGGAGAAGTACATTCAAGACCTTCTTGCTCGCACTTGTCTCACTGATCAGCGCACAGTGGACACTCTCCTATGGAGCTTGGAGTTCACATTTGACTCACTGATGGAGAGCCCCTTGCGGACCCCACTCGCTACCATCACCTTGTTGGTAATCTTGTCTATCTTCGGATCACTCAACCTGACATCTCTCACCTTGTTCACATTCTGAGCCAATTCGTTTCGGCTCCCACTCAGCTTTACTACAGTCACCCTCTGCGTGTCCTTTGATATCTTCGTGGCACCATTTCTCGTCGCCTTTTCTTTCCTCGCTCCAACTCCTTGCAGTTCAAGGTGTGCTCTGATGCGACTTGGGCTAGTGATCACTCCGATCGTCGATCTCTTTCTACCTACTGTGTTTTCCTTGGATCCTCTCTGATTGCCTGAAAGACCAAAAAGTAGATAACAGTTTCCCGCTCGAGTGCTGAGGCTGAGTTGGGGGCTATAGTGTCGTTGACAACTGAGGTTACTTGGTTACGGTGGCTCCTTCAGGATTTTGGTGTCGATGTTACCGCACTGACCACTCTTTTGTCCGACAGCACGAGTGCGATCAGTATTGCGCGAGATCCAGTGAAGCATGAACTCACCAAGCACATTGGCGTTGATGCTTCCTATATGAGATCACAGGTGCAGGAGCAGGTCATGGCTCTTCAGTACGTGCTTTCAGAGCTTCAGCTAGCCGACTTCTTCACGAAGGCTCACACACAAGATCAGCACCGCCATTTCCTCTCCAAACTTAGTGTTGTTGATTCACCATGAGTTTGAGGGGGGTTGTTAGATACTTATATAGGCTATGTTATTCTGCCCTAGTTTAGGGTGTTTTCTGCATATTTGCTACTCCCTCCGTTTCTTATTATATGACGTTCTCTAGTGCTTCAATCAACTACACAACGTCAAATATTTAAAAACAGAGGGAGTATTTCTATGTATCTGTATATATTGGCCCATTGGCCCCTTAGCAATACAAGAAGTCCATTCATAACAACCCCGATACTCCACAATTCTGACGTTCCCGTACACGATACGGCATCGATACAGTGCGATATGGTATCACAGAGTATCAATGGAATTTAGGTTCGAAAAAACAACTCCCGATACGTCGTCGATACACCGCGATATGTTTCCGATACATGAAGCTCAAAACCATTCATTTGAAAGCCCAAGAAAAGCCCAGCCCAACATCAAAACTCACAACTAAAGGGGACTAATCCTAGCCCCTCCTGGCCTCCTCCATACGAGCAGCCGCCCCTGCACCTCCAAGCCATCTGTTGCCGCCGCCCCTGCGCATCCAAGCCATCCGCCGCCCCTCCTCCCTCCGCCCCCCCCCCCCCTCCTCCTCCAAACCAATCCTCAGCCAGCTGTGTCACTGTCGCAAGAGACTAGAGGGAGCCCACACATAGCAACTGGATTGATATGCGTAATAATACATGTAAGTGAAGATATATAGAAAAATCTGGTTCAAATCATGTGCCGTGGTATGCATTAACATAGAGTAATTGTGTTGTGGTAGGCTGGCAGAAATACAAGGTACCGACCCTACCTGCGATGCTTAGTTATGTCTGTGTTTACACTGCTAGTTACCACGAGTTTTCGGAACACACGTACTCAAAGTCTTCTCAATGTACTACATATCTTTAACAACTCATTAGTTCTATGTTTCAACATACATTGAAAAATTAACGGGAAGCACAAAAAGGAGGGAAAGAATCATGAGTTACAGCCTTACAGGAAAGGAAAGGGAATGAGCCCAAAAACCAGATATGAGATAACAAGCTATAAGCATGGATACACAACCTTGGAATACGCATGTGCAACACAAAAGAAATAATTTGATGGACCTGACCTGCTGGGCAAGCACAACACGACCTTGACATTTCCCATTGGTTGCAGAAAAGAGAGGAGAAGTATAGTCTCTCAGTTGTATGACCAAGGACCCTGCAATGACAGAAATATCACTCCCATATAGACGAGAGAATGGTATGTCTTTCTCCTGACAAACAGGGTCAACACCCTTTATAAATTCAACCATTTCTATCTCTCCACCATCTATCCTGGTCAAAGTAACATCCAGTTCAGAAGCAGAAAGTGAAAGAAGTGAAGCTCTCCGTGAACTTGGTTTGAATCCAACTTGAAAACCTTCTGAACATGATCCTGACCCTTCTGCAAACACCATTTTCTGACAAGCCATATAATACGATCGAAATGCTTGCTTATGGATTTCTTCCCGCAACCTTTGAAGAGCTGCAGTGTCATGCATGTCAACCTCAATGCCATCATAGAGAACTTTCCTCTCAGAGCTGCAATGGTTAGGATCTACACTTCCTGATATAGCCTCATCAAGAAATTTCAACCTAGCTCCCAATTCACAAACTGTGTTCCTCATCAAATGGTAATGTTCATCGAGCCAACCCTGTATGGGCTCCTCCTCTATTTCTGCTGTCAGTTTACGTAACACAAACTTTACAGATCCAAAATTAGCGGTCCCAGACTTAACCGTTTTCAAGTTCTCTTTCCCGTCAGGAAACAATATACATTTTTTGGCAACAGAGACAAGCTTTAGGGCACGAATCATATCTTCAACAGCATCCTCTATGGCACGCAACGGCAACCTGTATGGCATGCAAATATGGACATCTAGCCCTTGAACGACCCAGTCTCTTTTGGATGATGGCTCAACCTTTGCATCGAGCAAACTTCCAGTTCCAAAAGGAATACAGGAGATCTGTATGCGCGTGCTCTTCAGAACTCTGGCACCATTAAGACTGAGAGAAAGGCCCTCGGCCAGTACACCTATCTTGGCATTTTCAGTAAAGATAGATTGTACATGCATGTTTGCTTCAACACCATCTGCAAGCTCAGCGGATATTCTCAACACCTCCACATCAACGGCAAAAATTGACCCTCTTCTGTTCTGAGGTTTAACTGAACCAGCAGTTATTTTGCCATGTTCATTCTCTTTGATATTGCCAACTTCAGGATTGATCAGCTTCTCAGAACTCTGGAACTTGTTATGATGTAGGAAATACTTAAAGCGGATCAAGGTCTCAAATAGTGCTAAATGAGCATCAGGTTCCCATCTGAGATTAATGTCTGTTGCACTAAAGAGGGAACAAACAGCAACATCTGTAAGGCCACCGGATCGACGAACAATTTTAGAAGTCTGCATATCTAGTAAAGTTACTTTGACACCAGAGCTATGATCCTCCTCGTAGATTGCCTTCACCCGTTCTAATTCTGCTTTTGTTGACTTTTTCTCCTTGTCTACACACACAGAGAGATGAGAGATGACTAAAGATGCAGAGAATCTCAAGCTGCAGCCACTTCCTGGTAGTTCCGAAGTTATACTTGCCCTACGTTGTGTGCCATCAGCAGAGACACTAACAATTACTTGACCGCCTTGAGAACCATAGTTCACACGCTTTGGATCAGCAATTGGCATATTTACTATATTTACATCACCGCAGTAAGTAATAGAAAATTTCTGTAGGCTTAATTTCAATATTTCCACACCTTTTGTTTTCTTTTTCCCTTTATGCTCCAAATTCTTTTCTTTAGCCCTTTCGTGAGACAATGGAAGATTCTTAAATAGAGTCCTAAAGGACATCAAATTGAGCACAAGAGATTCCAAATGTTTGAAGCCAAATTTTACTCCTATGCCACTGATATCGATGGAAAATACAAGAGCAAGTCTACTAGTTTCAACCATATCTTGGACCTCAGTTTCCCTGTATCCCCAATCAAGGCTCACCCGACCAATGTGCATTAGGGAACCAGAGTAAGTATCAACACCAAATATGTTTTCCTTTAAGAATTCTCTATATTCATCTTCCATGTGCACCAGCAATTCACCAAGTTCTGTGTGTATCTGAATCCCTTTGCTTGCAATGTTATTTGCAAACAAATGTGATGACTGGGAACAGGCCTGCAAAATGAAAGAAACATATTAAATCAAATGGAAGTTAATGCTTAGACCCCATCAGTAAAGGCTTACAGCATGAGTAAACAATAACCTTAAAAATTATACCACTAAATTACTTTTGCAAGTGAGAGTTCAGAGGAACTTGCATCCTATTGTGAAAACAGTAAGTACTATTAAGACATGAAAAGTAAAAGATAAAAAGAAACTGGTAACTAGACTGTATATGTTGATGACCTATAATGCGAGGTCGGCCAGAATACCCACACTAGCCTGCATAGAGACACCTCAATTAACTTTTTCAAAAAAAAAATTCCCATGGCAGACCTCAAATACAAGTATCTATAATGAACTAGGTGCCAGCATCTACACACACCTAAGTCTATAAACTTTTGCCAGTATGATTAATTCTTTTTTTTAACTTCAGTATGAAAACACGCAGCAACATTCAGTGTTTCAACAAAGAAATGATGTGTGTAACCCACAAAAGTCATCTACATAAAACAAATGTCTGCTGGGACATGCCAACTCCCACACACTACCGTTGATAAACAGAATAGGCCTTACTCTTATGTTGAATTGAGAGAACTTACGTGGTACAATACCAATCCATTAGGACTATAAAGCATGACAGTCATTTCCGGGGCAGAGACCGTGCAAGTCCACATAATTGCCTTGATCTCCTTTGCTTGAGAAATATCTTGATGAGAGTTCCCCTTGGAAAGCTTCATTCCTTTGGTTTTCAAAGAACGAAGGCGCATCCATGGCATCAATCTGCTCAACATAAGATTGCATTGCGTACCACCAAGCTTGGCATCGATCTCAGCTCTGATTGGAAGAAATGTCTGAAAGAAAGCCATATTTTAGAGCTCTAAAAGGCGGTTGCAAAAAAATCAACCAGCTAAAGTAGGAGGATGCTTACGTCCAAAGGAATATCCAAAGAAGCTACTGCAGCAACTTTAAGAACTTCCAATAGAGAGCTAGAGCCTTCTCTTACTAACTGAAAGGCAACAAAGTAAACACTGCTGATTGAAGAATAGCTACTGATAAGTATAACAAGTGTTTTAGATAAAGCAATAGAGATTTACATGAATTTCACTAAGATCAATTTGCACATCGAAGTGTGATGTAGCTTCCTCTAAATCATCCTGTGGCAGGGACTTTGAACTAGTAAAGTGGATCCCCATAACATTGTTATCAACACTAAGCCCTTCACCCAGGTGTGTGAACTTCACATCAAGCTTCGGCACACTGAAGCTAACCTTCCAAAGAACAAATACAATATTTAGCAATACTATTCAGGCACTGCTAAAATATTAATTAGAGAAACAACATACGTGGGTACAAAAATATAATTTCCAACTGCCTAAAGAAGGATAGTCCATTCAATGATTTTCAACTGCCAATAGAAGGATTGTAAATTTTAGTTTCACGTGTTGGAGAACATCAGAAACCAACAAAGTTATCGCAAATTCATAATAGACATAAACAACGATACACCGCATGACCCAAATTTTTTTGCTGACAATTAACAAACATGAGGACCCCCTGCCTAGTCTTCACTTGCACCTCCAAAACATCAGCAACACACGCATATCGAGACTTGTTATCTCAAGCCAAACGCTTAATTTGACAAGAGAGAAGTTAAACCAATGTGGCTTTGCCATGCTTGCTGTAGTCTAATCAACTATAAAGTAGGGCAAGCTTTTAGTTCTGGAACCATGTATCAATCCTAGTCATGCAATGAGAAACATGGCAAAATCCAACTCCAACTGTGTTGTGGATTCAAATAGATGGTTACCACCAATAATGAAAGTCTGCAAGTGCTAAGACTAACTATCCACAAGCAGGAATTCCAGCAATTTTTAAAAGTAGCACAGCAAAATACACAAGGCAGTTCTACCTGGACATCTAGCATCAAGTGACTTGCATCAAATGCATGTAATAGTATTTCGGTAAGCAGTTGGCAAGCAAATCAGGTATTCGGAAATTTAGAACACTATGTATACAGTTAAGACTACAGGAGTCGTGTTAATGTTTCCAAGCCCTCTTTTTTCCTGATGACATATTGCTCATACTGCAAATATTAAGCACTGATTTCAACAAATTTTCTTTTTAAGAGACTAAAATACTAGCTACGCAACGAGACTGGAGAAGTTTTACAAAGAAAAGCAAGATTATGAATTTGAGTTGAGACCAAAGCTGGACATACAAATGATATCTAACAGAAGCACAAAGGTTACAAGCACAAATCAAATTAAGTTTATGCAACAAATGAACTAAAAGTTTGTCACACAGATCAACGAAATATCCACAATTCAAAATTTTAGTGCTAACAAACCTTATCCGGAAATGAAAGCATCTGTTTCTTCAATGCTGGTAGAATGGATTTGCTTTTTGACGACTGTTTGGTTGATGAAGTACCCGGGTTAGCATCTCCAGCATTCTCAGAGACACAATTATTCTCTGCCTTTGTATGTTTCTTGTAAAAGAGCCTTTCATCAATGTTGGCAGTAACATCCCCGCATTTCAATTCAAGGTTAACAATTTTGACACCTCTCTCCCTGACAAAAACTAACAATTTGTAAATACAAACAGGGAAAGTTAAATACTATTGAAACTTCAAATATGATAACAATACAAAACGTTTCTTGGGAAATTGAAAACACAATTTTTGTCTATCGTCTGTAATCTCTAGATTGGACAGAAATTTCTCACTGCTTTGAACCGATAAAAAATAAACAACAGAATTTAATTCAAGAATAATCTAGAACATCTCAGAATGCTTTTATGAGTCATGACTTTTACAATTAGTAGTGATTTATATGTTTTATTCTGAATTTGCAATCTAATAATATCAGTAACATTAGGTGCACCCAAATATACAGTTACCAAGAGCAAAACAACTCACTTTTCATGACCAAAGTCACAAGTAACCAACAAATCTTCACAAACAAATGGAGCCAAAATTTTCTCTGAATGAGCTAGAGAAGCTTGATCAGACTGGAAAGCATCAAGCTGATTACAGCTGCCCATCGGATCAGCAGCCAACCCCAAATATCCAAAGTGTACATTCAAAGGGAAAAGATGCAACTTGACGCCAAGAATATGATTAGGTCCAGCAATTTTAAATGTATCCGCCTTTAGCTCTTTGATGTCAACAGCACCATTTGGTACCTACATCATTGGCGTCAAAATAATAATACAAAAACATAAGTAGCAGCATGGACCAGTACACATTCAAGAAAATGCATCATTTCAAATGTAAGGTGCTTCCGGTCAGCAAAAAGTAATCCAGCACATCTCTATGGTTGGTATTGTGGTAACTGTTGGGGTACGGGTCCGAGGACCGAAGGTAGGGCGCTCGCCCTCATCTAACCACCAACAGGGCTCTTCCCTGTCGAGGTAGCGAGGTTCTGAGGCCTGATTAGCCAGGGAGGTGAGGGATCGCCCTCCAAGCTCGGCCAGGACTCTTTCCGACGAACAAGGAGACTCTGATCTTTAGCCAACCGGTTATGGACTAACTTTGTTTATTTCTTGCTTGATTGATAATGGATACATGCTATCCCTTTTATAAGGACGGCCCGACTTGACCCCTAAGAAATAATCTATAAGGAAACAAATAATCTATAAAGAAACCTATCTCTAACAATCCAATCTAATAATAACTTGCTTAACTAATAGATAATACCAAACACCTAATAGATAGATTCCTGAATAGCAGAGCCTGCCTAATATTTGTGATGCTACAGTAACACACGTTACAGTATCCCGACCGAGGTACTGTTCACCCGCATGTTGGAATGCTCCGCGCCTTGCTCCATAACATTACACCCCTCGCGGCGAGGCAGCTCGTCCTCGAGCTGCGGTGATGACCCCATGTTAATGAGAGGATACGACGACAACGTCACGTCACGCGAACGAGGATCAACGAAGCTCCAATGGACAAGAGTCATGTTGTCAAGTAAGATCTTCTGCTCTCGCTGGTAGCCTTCAACTTCTCCAAGAGAGATAGTGCGGCACCGGAAGCCATGGTAAGTGGCTCTGATACCAAATATTGTGGTAACTGTTGGGGTACGGGTCCGAGGACCGAAGGTAGGGCGCTCGCCCTCATCTAACCACCAACAGGACTCTTCCCTGTCGAGGTAGCGAGGCTCTAAGGCCTGATTAGCCAGGGAGGCGAGGGATCGCCCTCCAAGCTCGGTCGGGACTCTTCTCGACGAACAAGGAAGCTCTGATCTTTAGCCAACCGGTTATGGACTAACTTTGTTTATTTCTTGCTTGATTGATAATGGATACATGCTATCCCTTTTATAGGGACGGCCCGACTTGACCCCTAAGAAATAAGCTATAAGAAACATATCTCTAACAATCCAATCTAATAATAACTTGCTTAACTAATAGATAATACTAAACACCTAATAGATAGATTCCTAAATAGCAGAGCCTGCCTAATATTTGTGATGCTACAGTAACACACACTACAGTATCCCGGCCGAGGTACTGTTTGCCCGCATGTTGGAATGCTCCGCGCCTTGCTCCATAACAGTTGGGTGATGCCTTCAGCCGATATGCTTTTCAGGATAAGAATTTTACATATAGAAGATAGATCACCAATAATAAGGAATAGTAGAAAAAAAGGTAAAAAACTCTATTGCATGTAAATCCCCATCATACTAGGCAACTCAGTGGTGTGATAACTAAGCTTTCTATCATTCACTTGTAATAGAATTACCAATTTGAACTAAATTTGAAAGTAAAAGGGGCCAATTTGCATGATTCGAATGCAGAGGACCAAATTGAATGTGCAAACAAACTAGAGCAACAAAAGGGCATTTTAACCTTTGATCTAGCCAGTGTTATTCCTAAACAAATTTAAACACACTAAACATGTTAGTGTGGTATTGAAATTAGAAGTGGGCGAACTGCATGTGCAAATCAGATTTTGGATGATAAGAAATTATCAGGACAAAAAAAGTTACCTTGATCATCAGATCTGTGACAGAAACTGATAAAAGTCTAGCCATACTTGATGTTACCAACCATTTCCCTTTTCCTGTGGAGCGAGACCTTGCTGACTTGGTTATCTGTTTGCTTTGTGAAGATGATCGAGTTACAATTTCAATATCATTTATTAGCAATTGCAGCTTTGGGTCCTTGGAGATGACACCGAAACTTAGTTTGACCAGTGACTTGCGAAAACTTAGTTTTATTTCACCGATTGAAACAGATTCAAGGGAACCCTAAGAACAAGTGGGATAATGTGAACACATGAATTAGCAATGAATGAAAAATTCAGAGAAACATAAATAAAATACATATTGTTCAACAAATTTTAAATGATTTTTACTTTTAAGCACATAAACATTTCATAACAGAAAATATATTATGGCCCAATTCTCCATCTCTACTAACAGGCAGAGAACCAACATAAAAAAACAATACCCAGTTACAAAACAGGTGGTTTTTTACAAAATAACAGAAAATATATTATGGCCCAATTCTCCATCTTCAAACTTTTTTTTGTTACAAAATAAATATTCTACAATTTCAAGGTAATATAGGCGCCCATCTTCCTAATCTCCTTGCTGTTGTTTTATGCATGGAGCTCCTAGGATAGAGTAAATTGGCAAAGTTGTGTCATTACTTAATCTGTGTTGACAGTTGCTGATCAGTTATTTTGCATCAGGATATGCAACATCAGCAAGTCAAATGATCGTAAGCAACTGAGCCACAATGCAAGAAAACATATTTTGTCTAACTATTCACAGCACAAATGTGGAAAGTATTGGATAATGATAGTTGCTTGTAAAGTGCTGTAGAGCATGACAATTGACAGAGCCTCAACAGAGTAGCAAAAGGAATAGCACCAGATTGCATGCAAAAAAGATGTAAAAGACAACAAAGCAAGATGTTCCAAACTAAAATGAACTAACAAACAAAGGGTAGACAATCATGAAATTCTAAACTCAAGCAACTTGGCAGCATGAGATCAAAGACAAACCTTACTGAAGTTTATTGTTACATCACGCAAGCAATTGAACCCAGCAACTCGAAACACAACAGAAGCATGTAGTACACGGCTCAAGAACCAAGCTAACAATCTCGCAGCAAATCTGCAAAGAATGCAAAAACAGATCAATGATGCACAGACACTTCACTACAGAAATTTATATAGCAAAACAACAAAGTAGGCAAATATGGAGGTATTAATGTGATAGGACATTCAGTTTTTAATGGCAACACATCATCTTAGAAGCCAGGAAAAACGGTTTTTGATGGCATATTTCTCTCCTTTTGTCTTTGAATGAATATTTTGTGCGAGGTTGGTGCTAAATCAGTAGGCTTGAATGAGATATGAACAGTCAAAATGAGTTAAATCCTGTTTCATGGCCGGTCACTTGTTCTTTCCATTACAAAGTAGTAGTAGAAATATAAAACTCCAACCAACAGGAATAAATCATTAACCACTCCAAAATCAAAAGCCTCAGATTTACCACTACAAGTTTAACCACGCTTGACATCAGAATAGCATGTAAATAGGAATGTGAACTGAATCGGTTAGAATTTAGAAATGTTTCCATCATTAAGAAACTGGGGCTGTGAGACCAAGTATAGCCACGGTCAGCATATTGAATCTTGAACATACCACTATAATTCACTGTACAACATACAAAAGCAAGAAAACTAAGCTGTTCCAGTCTTGCAATACAAATCGACCAGCAGTATGATTTTAACTAAATGGCCACCAACACCACATGCCCAAATTTACTGTTAAACCATCCACCAAACAGCAAGGGAATTGACTATAGAACCAACCAGAACATCTTTCTACAACCGACTTTCAACTAGTTGCAATTGGCCAGTTCCAAATGGAACAATGACTAGATCAAAGCACGTAACAAGTCTGATTGAAGTAATTCCCACAGCATGTTAGTTATTACCACCACTAACAATTTCACTCTATGATTCAACCAACTGGCGACCACAAACACCAAAATTCAATTTTTGCTCCACCTGCAAAACCTATTTCCATACCGAAGCATCTCCTATGCAGCCAAGCACAAAAGCAATTGGGCAAGGTCATGTTCCCACTACGCAACCCGCGTCTACAATCGATCAAGTGAGCATTCCAGGGACCCCCACAAACGCTTAACCTACCATTAGAAAACTCAATTATCACGCCATAGACACCACCAATCTCACTGAGATCTTACTAAGCATCCCCTGCTGCTTCGACCAAATGGCTACGCCTACACCCTTAAACACACAAAAAAAAACCTCAAACTTAACACTGCAGAGGCCCAAACCAATGCCACGAACAGCTCCGAACCAAACCAACCCCCACGAGACTCTGCTGCTGCTCCTGCTAGTAGAGTAGTAGTAGTTACGCAACTCGAGCCTTGCAGTTTGCAAACACAAATGGGTATCGATCCTACCGCCGACAAGCAGCACTAAGCAACCGGTGGCCTCGTCCTCGCGATGCTCGAACTGGAATGCCGGATCCCCCACACCGCGAAGCCTAAAAACCAGCTCCGCGGGATCCTACCCCCGACTCCTATCGGTTCCAGCGTGGAGGATGGCTTACGTGAAGACGACCCAACCGACGACGGAGACGGCGAGGAAGACCGAGAAGAACTTGACCGGCGAGGACGCCATGGCCGCCCAGGCCGCCGGCAGGGAGCCCTCCGCTCGCCTCCGGATCCGCGTCAGGCCGCCCGGATCCGGGCCGACGCGGGCGCCGCCATGGCCTCCACCGACGCGGCCGACGGAATCGGAAACCCTAGCTCCGGGGCGGAGGCGGGGCGGGGCGGGACGGGGACTGCTCGGTCGCGCCGCGGGGGGGTGGTGGGGTGCGGGAGCGATCTCTCGTCGGGAGTCGCGTCGAGGAGATGCTGCGCTGTTGCCTTGGCGGATATGTCAGAGTCAGAGGGAGGGCTTTGGGCTTTTCGTCTTCGAGACTTTCGAAGACGGGCAAAGAAGAGCAACGGTAAGAATTTATTTAGCAGGATGAAAATGGAGCACGTTGGTATTCTAGAAGAACAAAAAAAAAGGGCAAATCGCGATCCTGTGCTGATCGGAGGTCAATGGTGGAGTTAGGCGTAAGAAAAACGCTATCAAGAAAGATATCGTGACCATCGTTTCGGTAGCGCCGTAGCCACACGTAGATAAGATGGGGATGCGGCAGGGAAACGTCGAAAGATGAGCGCTATCCACCATTCGATCGAAGAGTAAATGTCAAAATTAATAGCTTCAGTGTTTTTTTTTGCTACATTGTTGTCCATAGATTTACTGCTGCTATAGTATTTGCTACAGTATCAATATGTTTTGTTGTTCACATAGTGAACCAGTGCAATTATGCATATAATCCAGATCCATACAGTAGTGTCATGGTTTGAGACTCGATAATTCTGGTATCCTACATCAGATTACATCCAGAAAGACAAGGGCGTCTATATTTGTGTGGCATCAGATTGAACACCTTATTAGCATTACATTTTGATCAACGAGTGCTGTGGCCTGTGGGTTCAGCTGAAATGTCGAGTTTGTCCGAAAGACATTTTAGATCTAAGCTCAAGCAATGTAGTAAGTCCCAAAACCTGTAGGAATTATATCACTTTTGTCAACGAAACCTTTTACTTAGTTAACTTGAAATGGGTCCTTCAATCACCACGCATTCTAAGCAGGTGAGAGAAATTTTTATTATTTATTTTTAAAAAAATTTTATTTTAAAGTTAACTCATCGCGAACTTTATTTCCAATTCTGACCTCTTTGGTCACGCCACCACCCGTGACGTGACAAAACAACATTGTCACACCAGCCCATTTTTGGTCAAAATCTTGTCACGCCACTGGTGGTGGCGTGACCAAACAACACTGTCACGCCACCACCAGTGGCGTGACAAAAAGTGCGATTTTGGAGACTTATCCTGTGGCGTGACAGTGTTGTTTTGTCACGTCACGGGTGGTGGCGTGACCAAAGAGGTCAGAATTGGAAATAAAGTTTGCGATGGGTTAACTTTAAAATAAAATTTAAAAAAAAAGATTAAATAATAAAAAAGTTCCAGGTGAGAGGAGAAATGGAGGGAGTTTCTAGCTAAAATAGTAATATTTACATGCACAATAGTAAAAAATAGCCCTCTGCGGAGATTAATACCAAAAATAGCCCTTTGGAGCCGTCGATGGACGATACATCACCGAGTCCGTGCCCCTGACGCCCAGAGCTCCTCTTCCGTGCACCCCAGGCACAAAGCCGCCAAGTCGTGCACCAGGGGTATGGGCACGCCCCATACCTCAAGTGCACGGACAAGGCGGCTCCATGCCCAGGACACACGAACGAGGAGCTCCGGGCACCAGGGGCATGGACCAAGCAATGTGTTGCCCACGGCAGCTCCAAGATACTATTTTTAGTTTTGATATCGAAAGGATACTAAATTTGCTATTGCGCGCTATGCTATTCTAGCAAGAGAGAAAAAAACTCAAACGGAGGGATCACAAGTCTAGAGGTAACTTCCAAATGGGTCCTTCAATCATCACACGGATCAACCAAAAAAACTCATAATAATTGACCTGAAAGTAGCACCAATCGGTAGCGATGAATCTTCTTATGGACAATGATTAAGGGATCGGCTAGTAGGTAGAGCAATTAGCGATGATGGTGACCGGATCAGTATACAGACGAGGCCCAGGGACCAAACTAGCTAGTATTGTGTTCTTGTGATCTATCCGTTATTCGCCACTCTTCCGTTACAAGATGATCTAGCTTATTTATATAAAAAAAACAATATCATCAAGTTTTCTTCTGGGTGAGTGCCAAGCCCGAGTTGTTGCAGGCATCACCAATATACAGAGTTCTAAAAGAGAGTGAGGTTTACTAGCAGACAGGATTTAAACCGTACATTAAATATCAATTCCTAGCGAACGCATCGATGGCGACGATGGTGGATGATTGGAGATGTGGAGAGTAAGCAAGGTCGGAGCTCGAGCCACTGCTGATACAGATCGGCACGACGAGTCTCCACCTCCCGTCCCCCTCGCCTCCCTTCCCTGTCTTGTGAGGACCCCGGTTTATTCGACTTGTAATGTTTATTCTTCCATTGACCCTAGCATCACAAATCAAATAAACCAAGTCTCGAGATATGTATACTTCCCAGAAATACAGTATACACACTCCATTACAAAATCATGCATCAATTCCATTTATTCACATAGAACCGAAGCACAGCAACAAACCAGAAGACATACATAATATAAAGTTATTACAAAAGAGGGGCCGACCGAACGAATGTCATACAAATAACTAAGTAAATAGCGGAAGCAAAGGTGTCATAAGATGGCGATAAACAAAAGCCAATTAGTATGCCTTTAACCCACAAGACAACCAACCGGACCGCTAAGCTAGTCGTCCCAACCACAGCACATCTCACAAAAGTGAGGCTCTTAGGGCTCACCTTCTTCCTCTGCAACATATACATTAAGCAAAGCAAATGAGTACAATAATGTACTCCGCAAGATTGACGTGTATGATAACATACCTATACATATGCTACATGCAAGCTTATTTAAGTGGGGATAGCTCTAGACTTACTTTTAGCATAAAGCAAGTTTTCATTCGCAATAATGTAATAGATTTAAAGCAATTTGACAAACTGTTTGTAATTGTTGAAATAACAACGGTACAATAATAATAACAACAATAAGGACAACCTGGAAGCGACTAACCCAATAGTCACCACAACAATAGCATGAACTACCCGTTCATACCACCCAACATCAAGTTTTAAGTTCTAAAACGTTGTAGTCTAGTTCTTGCACGACCTTACCAAGCAATGTCCATAATCTAGGATGAGGCTATTCGAATAGATTTAACCCTGCAGGGGTGTACCAATGTACTCACACGCCAGACCGTCTTTTTGCCACATGATGAAGCACACTACCTTAGGTATGCCGGCACGGCTAAGTCCTACGAGACATTTCCAATGAATGATGCTAATTAAGAGTCGCGACAACCCGAAGGGTAGGGTGCACAGGTCCAGTAGAAGCAACTGCGGGTGCTCTTCCCCTTATAAAAACAGTTTTAACCACCTGCGACCCCGAATTAACACCTCCCAAAGTACTTAGTCAAGAGAGGTCTTATATCCCTCTCGTGTGGTTAGCACGCAATAAGCGCTTGGCTTAGTGACACAAGTAACTCGGTCCTTGGGGACTTAGGCACCATTCCAATCACACCCAACAGATCACACCGGTCAACCATTGTGCCCAAGTCTAAAATATTTTATTTTCAGTTATTGACTTTACAAAATTAACAAAGCACAAAGTGCTGGACATAATGGAATAAATAATAATAAGATTTGTGTGATCAAGATCATCGACATAAGTCGACGACGGCCTAATTCTACCGGTAGCTAAGCATTCTAAGCATGACACCGTAAAGACAATAAAAGAGCATAATTAAATCACCAGGCTCTAATTCACCAGCGATATTAATAACTTATGTTTTGTGGCAGGGGATAAACAATTTAAGGGCAACCATGCAATAGGATTAGCTACCTCTAATCGACAAAATTAACTTTGACACAAAAGCATGCATACATACAATTTGTAAACAAAGTATTAGACTTGAAAATAATGGGAATTGTATGATCAAACTGCTTACCTTGCTGGAGATAATTCACTTGCCGCTGAGGATCACTCTCGTACTCAACCAAATTGCCGAAACCTATCGAATGTACGAGAAGAACCAATAAGAACGTATAACATCGAATAAACATCAAAATTTAAAAAGTCTCCAAAATTAAGAAGTTAATACAGAAGGTAGATGATGATTTTTGATAAATTTATGAACAACAATCATGGGATTTGGAGTTGATTTGAATTAGTTATGAATTTTTGAAGTTAAGATTATGACATAAGGTCTACTATTGCTTATTATTCATAAACCAAATCTTGGCTTGTGATTAATTTTACTCTGTTAGGTTACATGCGAAAAACTAGTTAAAAAGAGGTTTACTTAACTGATCTTTGACTCGGTGTATTATCTAATGAATTTCTTTAAGTGTAAGCTGATAATAGTTGGTACCTAATTACTGTACTTATTTTGATTAACCTTCCAAGTTACCTAGATCATATACTTTTGATCTGATCCTTCAGTATTGATAAGGAGATTACAAAAGCTAACTACTGAATGAACTCTGATTATTCTAGTTCATTATATCCTTAGGTGGGAGTTTACTGATTACTTCACAAAACAAGATTCGTTGTTTAACTGATATCCTTACTAGCCCAGAATTTTAATTTGCTAAATAAATTGCACTCAACAGAAGGTACTGAGAACTGGAAGGCTACTATCTCAACTTTTCTCAATTTTCAATATTCAAATTTTTGGTCAACAATTTATAGTGGTCTAGAGAATAGCCATAAGATTACCAGGAGTTGGTCTACCTTTGTTAGCTTAATGTCCAAGGGTTAACCGAATCATTACACCTTCTAAGTACTTGTATAAGTAGTATTAGTCCACTGTTATTTTGATTTCTCATCTACACTTCTCTGATCAACATTTGCAAAGAAACTACTGAAGTGATGTTAGTTAAAAGTTCAATGGCTCTTAAAATTTCTAACTACTGGTTTAGACATGTCATTGGCCTAATGAAAACTCTGATTAACTTCAGACTTCTTTCACTGTTCACTCAGCCTACAAAAGCAAAACCTTCTGTACTTAAGTGTGGTTGGTTAATTTCCTTCTAAAAATCAATTTCCAACTTTGTTAATACATTTGAGTGAACTAAAAGACATCCATAAAAGTTGCTAGTATAAGACAGTTAGCTTTGCAAAAGAGTTCCCCTGACAAACCAAGTTTTCACCATTCTCTGCTAATTCAACACAATACTTTCAGAAATGAAGTGCTTCTGGCTAACTTCTTTCAACACTCAACTTCATTTTTTTGCTAAACCATTTAGGTGACCTAATGACATTAACAAGATTTGTTAGCATTAGTTTGTTTTACTAGTGGCTCCCTTGTTAGTCAAAATAGTGGTTCTTAACTCAGTACAGGTGATTGCATTTTCAGAGACAGAGGGGAGTTCTTTAGAGATGGAGCTACAGGAACTGACAGAGGAGACCGGGCCGAGGCTTGTCGCCGACGAGGGAGTGGCGCGGAGGTGAAAACAACCACAAAAATGGGTTGCCTGGTGGTCAAGTAGTCTAGGGGAGGTGGCTTTAGGGTTCGGGCTGCATTGCGGCGGTGCGGCTAGGGCGAGCGGTGGCCGGCCGTGGAGGTAGAGAGAGGCGTCGGCGGTGGAAGGGAGCAAGAGGGAAATTAGGGCATGCATGGGCATGAGTAGAACTCAGGGAACTCACCAGGGTGCTCGGTGACGGCGGAGGGTGGCCGGAGGGAGCTATCCACGGTGACCCGGGGCGGCGCAGGGTGACCAACGGCGGCGGCGACCTAGGGAGGAAGAGAGAGCGAATGACTGATGGGGTTAGATAGAGGGAGGTCCAAGAGTGCTCCCATGCAAAAGAATTGAAGAGCGAGTCATCGGAGAAGAAGGAGACGGAGAAATGGCGATGGCGGCCGGTGTTGGAGAATAGGGTGATGCGCGAGGCTTCGGTGGGGTAAATCCCCAAATTGACCGAGGGGTTTTGCTCCTCGGCGTGGCGGGCACGCCGTGACGTGGTCGGGGATGGTCGGGGCTCACCGGAGCGGCCGGAGAGCTTGGAGGCGGCGCAGCGGGTGCGAGCGGCGGCCGACGATTGGAGCTTGAGCTTGGAGCTAGGGAATTGAAGAAGGGAGGTGGGGGGAAATGACTGGGTGGTGAAAAGAAATAGAGGGAGCTCCTCGGTGGTTCATATAGGCCGGGGCGGAGGTGGCGAAAACGGGAGCGACGGCATGGGCATGACGATGGCGCGCTCTGTGTGGTAACGACCACGCGTGACGCCGAGCGGACGGCGAAGCGACAGGGGTAGGGCATGGGCACATGACACCGCGGGCGAGGGCGAGGAAACCGGGGCGCACGGTCAAGAGCCGTTGGCGGGGCAGTTGGGATATGACGCGGGCGTGAGCGGAGCCACGACGAGCGTGAGCGAGGTGGCATGGGGGCGGCGTCCGCGTGGGGAAGAAAAACAGGCCGGCGGGCCCGGGCTGCCAGCGACGCTAGAGAAGAGGAGAGCTGAACCGTTGATCGCGAATCGGACGGCTCACCGCAAAGGGGTAAGTGGCTGGGTCGGGTTAGGCGGCTGGGTTCGACCGCGTCGGTTCGGGCTCGGTCGGAATTGAGTTGGGTCCGGTCGAAGGAATAGTGAAAGGAGGTTTGAACTGGTTTTTAATTCAAAGCTCCTACTTCGACCGAGCTTCAAAATATAGAAATTAAATTAATAAAAATCTAAAAATTTTCATAAAGGTTCCTGGGATGACCTAGTGACCAAATAAAACTTTAAATCTCATTATTCATGAGTTATTTGCTTATTTTAAATTCAAACTTACAATAGGTTATTGAATTAAGTTTGAATTTTATGTGGATTGAGTTTAACCCAAAAAATTTGGGACAAATTATGTCTATTCAAGATAAATATCATAAGATTTAAATAAATTATTTCCAGAGTTTTACTTGAAGTAATTTATTTTCCCAAAAAATATTTTAAGTGCATGCTCTTGATATTTGACTTAGGGTTTTGAAATGAGCTGAATCTTGGAAGGATTTTTAGAGGTAGAAACTTAACTCCAAAAATTATAGAATTTTGACTAGAGGTTGATGACTCTAGGATAAACCTTACATAAAATTTTCAGAGATTTTTATGCAAAACATTTTTCTCCAAAAATTTCATAAGGCTTGTTCTTGGGTTTGACCAAGAGTTTGACTAGTTTGACTGGTCGCCAAAAATTATCAAGTAATTTCTAAAAATTATGAAATAATTCAGGGGAGCTACCAAGCAACCCTAGAACCAAGGAAAATTATTTTCAGAGGTTTGGCATAAGATTTTCAACAGGGAGGTCTATGACTTTAGTCAATTAGGGATTTTGATTTTTGACTTTCCCATAATTCATTTACAAGAATTATATAATTGTTTAACAACATCAAGATGCCAGAAAAAGTTTTAATTTCTACTCTTTGATTACATTTGAAACACGAGCCTAAATTTGGTTACATTTGAAACGCAAACCTGGATTTGATTACTTGGGATGTTACACTGCCCTCTCCTCCATCTCTCCATCTTCCTTCCCCGCTGGCGCCTCCGCGCGTTGATGGGTGGTTGGGGTGGGTGAGGGCGAAGTGGGGGTGAGGGCGAGGTGGGGAAGTGGTGGGAGGTTGGAAGGGAAGAGGATTGATTGGGGTGGGCAAGGGACTCACGAGCAGTTTGATTCATTGGAATTTTTTTTGTTTGACAGGGTGGGTTGATCATCCCGTTGTGCGAGGGTAAAACCCTTCTTTCATTAATTAAGTCTAGTAATCGTGCACATGCAAATATTGCTAGAGGAAGAATCTATTTTCTTTTAAAACCATATTTATCTTAGTACAATATCATCAAAATTTAAGAACAATCTTCTTAGAAACTTCCAGTAAAACAAATAATAAACCATTATTAATCTACGCAATCTAAAACCTCCCATGTTTTTTTTATAAAAAAACTCCAGCATCCAACACCATGTATAGAATAATATCAATCATTCATGGACCTTTCTTGGAACAGTAGTCATGACACTTTTCTGCAGAGCAGTGTTATTGTGAAGGATGGAAAAGAAAAGAAGCAAGTACCTTTCTGGACGATACAATTACGGAGGTCGTGGCACTGATTAAGGTTGCCGGTGGACTCGCGGGCTTTGACAGCGGTCCTCATCTTTCACCACCGCAGCAGCCATCCCAACCATCATCGTTGCCTCCTGGATGTCCGTCCACCACCTCGTGAGTTCTTTCTCTCTCTCTCTCTCTCCAACTGATGAAACTGATTCCCTTTTGTTTTTTTCTCTAATGTTGTGTGTTCAACTGAGCATGAGATTGGTTGTTGGAGCTGTGAGCGAAGGAATACCGTGGGTTGCATACCATGTGTATGATGGAATGTCTAGGTGGAAAGTGATTGGTGTTTACTAGATCTTCCTTATAGTGCTCTACTAATGGTTATGTGATTTGAGATTGCGTACTAAAATTTGTTAGTTGCAACTAACTGATATTCACAACTCCTGTATTTTTTGTTACCGTTCTTTATCAGGGAATGTTGCGCCGGCCTCTTATTTTGGTACTACAAGTAACCATCTCTTGTTGATATAACAGAAAATCCGAGAGCTTCACCTAATGGTTATGTCATCTTCATGGGTACAGAATATGCAAATAAGTAAGCATTCTGATTTTGATATATCCTGTTGTATTGTTTCATATATTTATCAATCTTTTCGATTGTTCTAAACTACGCTTGTGGCTGGTTATTCCTTCCGGTATACCATTTTGGAGACTACATAAGTGCAGTCATACGTTGTATTTACTACCTTGTATACCGGCTATAGGACCAACATGTCTTTGCAGTTTGTATGAATTTGCCAAACACATACTATATTAACTTTTGTTCCAACCTTGCAACATTGAAAGGTAAGTCCATTGCACATATTATATAATGAACATATATTGCCACTTTTTCTCAAAATCTATAGCACAGTCAGGTAGTGAGGTGTCAAGTAACAATCTCTTGTTGATATAACAAAAAATCCGAGAGCTTCACTGTAACATCCCAAAAAAAATGGTATGTTTTGAAGTTTTAAAAATAAAAATAATCATTCGATTTTTTTGCTTAAGTTAAAGCTTAATCTGGATTTTCTGAATCAAAAATAATTTAATATGAATAATCTAAACATTAATTATTATCAAAACTATTTTATTTGGATTCTTTGTGCTTGGAAATATTTTCTAGATTTTTCTAGAATGTTTTTGAGTTCATTTGCTATGTTCTATTTGCCATTTGAATTTTTTAGTAATTTCTAAAAAGAAAAAGCTATTGTAAATATTAGAATTTGATTTGGGCTTAATTCCCTAACCCTAGGCCTATTCCTATTCACCTCTCCCCGCCCAATCCTCCATTTTCAGCCCATTCCTGTGCGGCCCGCATCTCCTCCTCTCTCTCCACACCCGAGCACCCGGTCCCACCTGTCGGTGTCGGCCGAGTCGTGTCTGATGCGTTCGCATCTGAGCCGCTTCCACTGATGAGTGGGCTCCGCCTGGCCAAGTCACCTTTGTCTTCAACACAAACTCCTCTCTCGCGTGTCCGTGTCTGAGACGCCATCGCGCCGTGCTGCTTGCAAACTCCCCTCTTCCGTGGCTATTTAAAGCTCGCGCCCGCGTCAGGATCTCAACGTCGCCCCTCTTCTTTCAAACCCTAAAGACAATTTTTGGTTTGCGCCGCCTCTTCGCCGAATCGAGCTCAAGGGGTCAAGCATTACCGAAGCCTTCTCTGCCATGTTTCATCGCCGCCGGTGAGCCATCACCTTCATCATCACCAGCAACGGAATCGTGGTCTCGCAGTCTATGTGGGGCGCACGCCTTCGTCTTCGGGGAGCCACCGTAGAGCATCGCCGTCATTCAATTGAGCCGCTCCACCGCACTTCTTGTCGTCGCCGCCGTCATGGTCACCTCCGGTGCCAATTGATCGCATCATCGAGTTCCCCGTAACGCCCTCTTCACTTTGCGTGCCTTCGCCGTCACCGGAGAACTGTCATTCACTGGAACCCATCGAGTACCGAGCGCCACCACCCGCCAACATCCACATCAGCGCCACCTCAGCCTCGTGCATGCGTGTTCGCTGAGTCATCGCCAAGTCAGCGCACGCGTGGCTCAACCCCACCTAAATCCTGATTCAAGCCTTGGTGGACTTAGTCCATGTGCACCAAGCCACTTACAAGTGGGACCCACCTGTCAGATCAATTTATTTTTGGCTGAAAATCCCTTGCTAACGTCAGCTGACGCAATAATTGTTTTCCCTTTAGAAAAATAATTCCAGTAAATCCATAAATCTTGATTTTCAGTATTTTGTGTGACTTCAATCTTTCAAAAGTCATATCTTTTGCATTCGAACTCCGATTGAGCTCATTCAAATTTCTAAATTCATATAAGTTTAATCTCTATTTATTTGAGATTTTTATTTAATTTTTGGAGTTTGTTTTCTCTATATTTTGTATTTATTTGATTTATTTGCCTTATTTGCGAGTAGACGTTGATACTTTGGGGAATTTTGAGCAAGGAGGAGTGCACCAGGATCAAGATCAATCCCAGGATTTATTTCAAGGCAAGTCGTGGTCCTTTAATCATATTAAATGTATGATTTCAAAAGTATATTGTTTTATACAACTACATGATATCTTTATATCAATTATTTGGGATTAGCTATTACATGTTGTTATTATGCCTTCATTGATTATTTGAATGTCACGAATCATTTGTCACCCTAGCATGGATAATTGTAGTTGGATATATTTGTATCACTAACACGGATATCGTACAAATGCTTAGTTAAGCTTAGTTATGATGGGTTCATTATCACATATGTCATAATGATTAATCTTGACTTAATGATATATGGAATCGTGGTGCTTAGCCATCGTTATTAAAATTTGTGTACCATGACAGGGTATATCATTGGTCTTGGTTAAATAAAATGATTTTCGTTCGGGCGAGCGGTTGTGCAATGAGGGTGTGGATTTAACACATCGTGTGTTTGTGGTAGACTCACTTGAGTAACTTGTCAATGACTTAATCTTGTGCACCATTGAACCGAGCCTTTTCGTACAACCACATGCCTGGTATGGGACGAGCCTGACTTAGTAAGTTATGGAATTTTGGCATTTGACTACTCAGGTAGTATATGGGTGGAGGTGTGTATCCTTTTCTAAGGTCGTATCTATGGGCGAGGTTATCGTCTCTAGGTCCAACGTTGTGCATCAAACCAACGGTGAGGTTGGGGTGACTGTATGCACAACAAGAGAGTCAATTGTTGAGGTGAAATTTCAGAAAAGGTTTTGTTATGATTGGTGATCGCTACACTAGTTATATTTTGTGGGTAAAGTGTGCAACCTCTGTAGAGTGTTAATTGATTTATTCGAATAGCCGCGTCCTCGGTTATGGACATGTCCGGGGATTTCACACGAGAGGTAGAGTTTCTTATAAAATGTGTCGGAGCGTGAATGAAAAGTTCACTTGATGAATATAATGTTCGTTTGGTGAATAGGTAATTCACTTGGTGGTTTGTCTTGGAAAGTGAATGGGAATTCACTAGTAGTTTCAAAGCAATTGTTTAACTATTTATTATTATTTTCAATTATGCATTTCAATCTATTTACTGTATGTATTGTAAATGTTGTCTTATGCAAAAGAACCATGCAATTAACCTTTGTTTAAACCATGTATGAATACTATTTGCATATATTTTCCCACGACTTGTTGAGTACTTTATGTGCTCATGGCTTCAATTTCTGTGAATCAGTTGAAGAGTACCAAGCCGCTCAAGAGTTCTTCGTTCAGGAATACCAGGAAGGTTTTGCGGATTAGGAAGCGTTCTCCACTTGATTGTGTGTGGGCATGCTGATTGGCCATTTCAAGATTTTTGTTCCGCTGCAAGAGTTTATTTGTTTCTTTAATCCTGCGTGACAAGTTAAGTAAACGTTGACCATAAGGTCCAACTATTATTATTATTTTGAGATCTTTTAGTTAAATCGAATAAATGGATGGTATTTTATCACTATTTTCAGTGTGAGCTAGCTACTGATATGGAACTAGTTCAGAATACACATAGGGTTCCTGAATCGTATTTTTGGGTCTCGATATAGGTGGTATCAGAGCCATATCGACTGTAGAACGCAACCTTAGTTAGCATGGTCGTTTTAGCCAAAAACTTTAAAATTTATTTTCTAGATCAAATCAACTTAATTTGACTTAAGTTGTTGTTCTTATCTCATCTATTTTGTTTCTATTCTCATCTCAGTCTATTCTATTCTATTCTTATTCTATTCCTTTGCTCATCTTGTTTTAGAAGTCTTGTTCCTCATCTTTGCTGATTTTTGTTTTATAATCTTAAATTGACTTTCTCGCCTCATAAATTTCTCTAGTTCAGAAGAAAGAAGTCGAATCGCCGGCAATCGTCAGGAGTATCTTCGTCGCTTTGTTCCAGCTATTCGTTCAGAGTCTCCACTAGCAGTTTGCAACTCGTGGGTGTTCTACTGTTCTATAGTGATTCGGAACCCGAAGCTGAAGAGTCTTCGTTCTCCAGTCTAGAGTAGGAGCCGTCCTATTAGAGTTTTTAGTAACATTTTTTTAGATCGTTGTTGCATAGGTTTTTATTTGGGTTACGTGTAAGTGGGAGCTGTAATTTTGCTGTCAAGCATTATGTTGCGGCCACACTAAGGCTTTAACTTGAAGTGTTATTCGTTCTTTCATAGCATTCCAGCTATGTCTTCGTTGTCTTTTGTCTTTGGGTATAATCTGTTTCTCCTAATTAAGTTGTTTCCATCTTCTCTGTCTTATCTATCTCATCTATTGTGCTATTCCTTCTCGTCTACATTGCTTTTTTATCTTACCTACTAAAACCTATGGAGAATCGTCACAGACGGTTGACACTCGCAACACATCGAGCCGTACTCAGTCAGAGAATGCCAATGCTAATGTCAATGCTAGTGGCCAGTCACAAGTACCTAGAGCCGCAAATCCAGGCATGGTACAACTTCTAGCAGCTTAGACTCAATTCATGAGTGCAATGATGCAAAACATGAACAATATGATGACTTAATAGAATCAGACCGCTGCGGCAATAGTCAACTTGTTGAATCAGAATAGCCAGAATAATCAAGTTGTAGCTATTCCGCCGCCAGCTCATCATCATTCCAAGTTATCAAAGTATATGAGAACTCGTCCGCCTACATTTTCTCATTCGTTAGAACCTTTAGACGCAGAAGATTGGCTTCGCTCTGTTGAGAAAAAGCTCGTCATTGCTCAATGCAATGATCGTGAGAGAGTTCTTTATGTTTCACATCAATTGGAAGGTATAGCCGCAGAATGGTGGGAGAACTACACCGCAACACATGAGAATTCACAAGCTATTACTTGGGAAGAATTTTCAACAGCTTTTCGTTAAGCACATGTTCCCGATGGTATAGTGGAAATGAAGAAGAATGAATTTTGCGAGCTACAGCAAGGAAACATGTCTTTTGGTGAATATCTCAATAAGTTCACTCAACTTTCTCGCTATGCTCCAGAAGATTTTACTACAGATGACGCATGTCAGAAGTGATTCAAGCATGGAATTAATCCCAATTTGAAAGTGCAAGTTGTTGAGAATGACTATGTGGATTTGCCAAACACATACTATATTAACTTTTGTTCCAACCTTGCAGCATTGAAAGGTTAGTCCACTACAGATATTATATAATGAACATATATTGCCACTTTTTCTCAAAATCTATAGCACAGTCAGGTAGTAAGGTGTTGTGAGAAACTATGAGGTAGTGAGTTGCACTTAAGAAAGCTATCTGTTTTTTTTTTGCATGCTTGCCACTATGCAATTTACCTTTTTCCCTATAGTTATCCAATAACTTGATTTTCCCTCTCATCGGATATAATGGTTTCATGGACACATACAACGAGAATTCTAAGGTGGAGGAATCACAAACAACAGAGAGTGGGTTGACGGATGTTGTACACCCTCCGAGACGACAACGGCTGGATCTAGAGTCCGAGGCACAACTAGAGCGACTTGAGGAGGAGATGTAGAGGCTGCATAAGCTGATGCAACAGACTCTTGGGGTGAGGATTCAGGAGCACGATGCTAATTAGCCAATTAGTCAATCATATTACTACACATAGCTGAGAGCCTAGAGTTCTAATTTTGTCAGAGGCACAATCATATGGACGCAAGTGCTACTGTGCCAGTGGCTGGTACTAGCATCATTATGCTGCCGCTGCTAGCTGCAAGGCTCCTTCCTTCCCACCCGTCGTCGTCACATCAAGCTTCGGCATAGGTCACTCCTGTCGGGGACGCATAGGCCGGATCCTTGATGGTGCATGCCGCGTTGCTCTCACACATCCGTTAAATCATGGCCACGTGCAGTATGAGCTGCTTGAAATGGGTCAAGTCCATGGTGTCAGGTAGTCTCATTCCCAAGCTTGGCGAATGGATGCTTCTCGAGTTGGTGGGTCGGTTTCCTTCAAGATTGACGCACACCACTTGATTCACCGACATAGAAAGGGCTTTCTTATGGAAACAACGGATTGGTTACTTGACCAGTTGATAGTTGTACATTGACTACCCGACATGGACATTGTTCCCCCAACCCCAAAGATATGAACATCGTTTGGCATATACAACACCTTTTCAATCCGTATTTGCATAAATGACCACGCGTGAGCTGTATTTGCACATATAGCACTGTTGCCGCATAGCCGCCTTACGGCAACACCTCCCCCACCACCACTTAGCTCCCCTGCCCGGCCCCCACCGCCACATCGACTGTTGCCGCACGATCGCCGTGCGGCAACGGCCCATAGGCTACCACGTGTCTCGAGACACGAGTTTGGCTAAAATTTGTACAAATATTAAAATATAGCAAATGACTTAAAAAATTATGTAATTTTATGCAGAGCAAGTACACTGTGTCAGGAGGCTCCATATAAGATTTCATAATTTTTGTTGCCACATGACGGCCGTGCGGCAACGGCCCACAGGCCGCCACGTGTCTTAGCCACGGGTTCGACTGAAATTTGCACGAATTTTAAAATATAGCAAATTACTTCAAGAAATTATGAACTTTAATGTGGTGCAATTCCACTATGTTGGGAGGTTCCACATAAAATTTCATAATTTTTTGAAATTATTTGCTATATTTTTAAAATTCATGCAAATTTCATCACAACCCATGGCCGAGACACGTGGTGGCCTGTGGGCCGTTGCTACGTGGCGGCCATGCAGCAATGGCCAACGTGGTGACGGTGGTGAGCGGGGGAGCTACATGGCAATGGGGGAGGCGTTGACGCACGGCGGCCGTGTGGCAACGATGCTATATGTGCAAATACGTTTCGCGCGTGGCCACATGTACCATTATTTCTTATTATATTGGAGCAAGTTATCATTTGATAATTAGGTGAGATGACGTCATTTAGAATTTAGTTCATGACCTCTGAAACTAGCATACTAGGAGGAAGTTGAGCGGCGATGGCAAAATGTTCGAGTGCCCGTGCTAGTCTGTCGGAATCTTCGAGAGTCTGCGTTGGACGCCCGATCCTCCGTCCATCGGATAGGGAGGATGTCGTGGCAGAGCGGGAGAAGATCGCTCTCACATACTCAGTAGGCGGGTCGAGATGGGCCTCTAGAGCGAAGCGGACTAGTTCATGCGAGCGGGCCAACAAGCATTTTGGGCGGCGCAGTGATGGGCCAATCCACCGATATGGTACGTCTCTTTCGGACCTCTTTGACCACTCTTGGCGATGAATCCCTAGTTCGTCGTGGCTTTGGATCCCCAAGCGAGCGTGCATAGGAGAGCTAGGGTTCCCCGCGAGTTGCAGTGAAGTGTGTCGCCTAGGGCTGAGTGCTAGGGTTGTCCAGCGAATCCGAGATCCATGGCCTTTTCTTCGTTCCTTTGCAGAAGTGGTGAGAGGGAGGCGATCGATCGGGGAAGAGGAAGATTTCCCCGCCGTTTTGGAGGGGGTGGCCGTAGTTGGGCTGGGGGAAAGCGAAGTGTGCCCGATGCATGGATGGATGAAGACGATTTGATGGGGGAAGTAGATCTGAGAGCGAAATTACAACAAAAGCAAGAGCAGAAGAGGCGGATCCAGGATACCCAACATGGGGGTGACATGAAATCAGGTATGTCATCTGATTTCTAGGATTTAGAGCGTGCTCGTTTTGCACCTCATGTTCGTGGGGGAGTAGTCAGAGACACTTTACTCAAGACAAAGGGTGGCAGAATGATTTTCGTAGAGCAATTGAGTAGAGGAGGGGTTTCACGTTGGGAGGAACCCCCGAGAGGGGGATTTAGGGGTGGTTTTGGAGGAAGAGGGGGTGACCTCAGAGATGTAAAAAGTAGAGCTCAAGGTAACTAGGATTCTTCTACGGCTGTTGGTATAGGAGATGAGATGAAAAAGGGCTGGGTGATATTGGGCCAAATACGGGGGTGCTTCGATCTGAGGATCGTGGGACGTGTTTTCGTTGCTTACAACCGGGTCATCATCAAGCTAGGTTTACTAACCCTCCCGTGTGTTACAAGTGTAAAAAAAATAGGGCGCATGACTTCTGGATGTCCTGAAGAAAAGAAAAATATCAGATTGAAGTTATGTGGTTTTGGTATTCCAGGGCAAGGGTTCTACAGTCTCCAAGTTGCTGGATTGTAGTTATCAAGGCAGTTAGTTGTTTCAGGTGTGTTAAGTATTAAGGAGGGAATAGCTTCTGTGCACAAGATTGAGGCTGAATTGAAACACATAAAAGCTGATTGGGACTGGAGAGTTAGGAAACTTTTAGAGACTGAATATGTGGTGGTCTTTCCTTCTAAGAAAATGTTAGAGACTTGGTCTAAAGCAAGGGGTGTTGAACTGGCCCTCCATTTTATCAAAGCTAAGATTGATAAATAAAATTTGGATCCTTAAGCTTTTTGCCCTCACTGCAACATGGATCAAGGTTTCTGGGATTCCCATCCCTGCAAAGACAGTGGAGGTAGTGAAAGAAATAGCTAGCACAGTGGGTGATCCTTTAGATGTTGATGAGATAAGCTTGATGAGAGCGGATCCTGTTAGGGTCAAAGTTCTTAATAGGGATCTTTCTAACATCAATTTTTATGTGGAAATTTTCATTAATTCCATGGGCTATGAAATTAAATTTGAAGTAGAGGGGGTGTAGTAGGCAAGAAGAGAGGTCCAGTTTATGATCATTTTCACAAAATTCATGTGCATAAAAAAGATGACGAGGATGAGGAAGAAGAATTTAATGGAAGCAACCACAAAATTGAATGAAAAAAATGGCGAAAAAGTTTGGTAGAGAGATACTCATCAATCTTCTGAACATAAAAGTGGAGGCGGGGATAACAAGAATACAAGCAAACAACAAAAAGATTTACACTCTGAGAGGGAGGTTATGTGTACTGACATGATGGTGTTTAAATCTAATAATCAAGGTGTGGTTGTGACGATAGTGGGTTCACCAAATGATAACATTCTTGAAGAAGGAGAGAATATTGCTGACAATATGGGGGTGATTCTCAGAAGCTGTATGTTCAAAAAGATGGAGAAGAGATTAACAACAAGCAACATATACAACAGGAGCTGCTTTCTGGGTCTATCAGTTCAGCTAAGTGTCCTAGCAATGTTAATCTAGATTCTGCTAGTGATGCTTTACAGATTGTACCTCTGGCTTTTAGCTTTCCTTGTAATAAAATGGAAGATGTTGGCTTGGATAATAGGGGGGATGATAATGTCTCTTTGGAGATGCAGAAATCTATTTGTTCTCAAGAACACAAGGACAAAGAAGGAATTCAAACATATCCAATCTTTCTTAAACCAAATAAGGGAGATATAGTGGTTCACACTGAGGGGGTCCTAATCTTTTATCTGCATCACTTTGGCCTTGTGTG
The DNA here is from genome assembly GCA_036346255.1 of Ampelocalamus luodianensis. NCBI lineage: Eukaryota > Viridiplantae > Streptophyta > Magnoliopsida > Poales > Poaceae > Ampelocalamus > Ampelocalamus luodianensis. The sequence goes on along the minus strand of CM070622.1, from coordinate 76,649,261 downwards.
TAGACACCAATGAAGGGTAGGAGGAGTACAGATTATCAGATGACTAAAAAATATGAAGGCTTGTTTTGACAAAATCAAAGTTCCACATTATCTAAAAATGGTTAAGAAGAGTATGGAATCAGAAGAATGGCTTGATTCAGGTAAAGATTTATCTGCTTCTAAGGAGGTTGTTGCAGATATCTAGGGTGATGAAAGTGAAAAGGAATCTTTGGTTCTGTCATATACTGAGGGGGTGGCAGATTTGTGGTTATCTATAAAGAAAAAGAGAGGAAGGAAGAACAGAATTTTGGAACCCCAATCAGCTACTAGAAAAACTTATAGGATTCAGGATCAGGGGATCTCCATGGAGAAGAAGGCATCCAATTTGAAATCTATTCATAATTTAGAAGCCAAAGGTAAACCTGAAAACTCTTTTAATGTTTTGAATATTGTTTCTACTAATTACTTAGAGAAAGTTGCTACTACATGTGGCATTATTCTAGGGAAAAGGTCTCACAATGCTAGTGAAATTATATCAACCATGCAGGCTGAAGAGCTTGCTAGAGCTGCTCTGGCTTGAGCTGAAAAAGAAAAGATAGAAAAAGAGGTTTCTGAGGCCCAAAATGTTAGGGTGGAAAAGTTGGGAAGGGATGAAGTTTTGAATAAAATCGATAATGTAAAACAGGGGTGTTGCTTGCTTCAAAGCAAATAGGAAAGAGGTTAGTAGGACAAAAAAGGGGGTGGAGGGGATAATCATTCTAAAACATGATATTTCTTTTTTGGAATATTAGAGGTTTAGGGAGGGCTGTAAGGAGAAGACAACTTAAGGAGTTCATTTTTCTGAAAGCTTGGATGCTGTTGGGGTGCATGGAACCATTAAGCAGAATTTCTTTGAAAAAGATCTTAGGGACCTGGTTTGAGAGTTGCCTTTCAAGTGGAACTGGATCCCTGTAGTGGGGCATTCGGGTGGCATTTTACTGGGGGTGAAAGAAGATCTCTTGGAAATGGAAGCTTGTGATTCAGGAAGATTTTATGTTAGTATGGGGGTTAGAAACAGACTGACTAATTTCAGGTGGGAGCTAGTGGTAGTTTATGGCCCTGCTCATCATGATTTATCTAAAGATTTTTTAGATGAGTTGGATAGTAAATGCAAAAATACTGCATTGCCTTTAATTATGGGGGCGATTTCAATTTGATCAGAGAGTCCGGAGATAAACATAATAATAACTTGAACTAGACCCTTATAGATTTGTTTAATGAATTTATTTCTGATAATAAGCTTTTGGAGATTAAAAGAGAGGGTGCTAAGTTCACTTGGACTAACAAACAGAAATACCCAGTTATGGTGAATTTAGATAGGGTTTTAGTTTCCATCGATTGGGAGACCAATTTTCCTTTTTTTCCATGTGCAGTGTTTAGTTAAGGTGGGTTCTGATCATAGTCCAATTACGCTAGACTCTAGTGAGGAGGGGATTGCTAAGAAAGGGAGATTTTTTTTTTGAAAAAGTGGCTTTGTCAAGAGAATTTTAGTAATTTGATTCGGACCAAGTAGATGGATATAGAGATCAGAACTTCTGAGGTTTTTTATTCTTTACATAGGTGGAGTGGTTGTTTGGCTTCTTTGAGGAGTTTTTTGAGGGGTTGGAGTGCTAATTTGAATAGGGTGTACAAGTTGAAGAAGAGAATCTTGGACCAAATCAAAGATTTAGATTGTATGGCAGATGTGAAGAGATTTAAGCTCTGTTGACTGGTCTCTGAGATATCACTTGCAATCTGAGTTGGAAAAAGTCTTTGAAGTTGAAGAGAAACATTGGCAGCAAAGAAGTAGCCTGGATTGGATTACTCAGGGAGATACTAATACTACGAATTTCCACACTTGTGGCAATGGGAAAAGAAGGAAAAACTTTATTTGCGGCTTGGTTCATGATAGGGGTCCTGTTGAGAAGTAAACATGAGTTAAGAGATCACATCTATGGGTTTTACAAGACTCTTTTTGGTTTTGAAAAGGATCATGATGTGGGGTTGGTTGATGAGATTTGGAGTAACAGGCTTAGAGTTCTAGAGAATGATAATATGTTTCTGCTTCAGAATTTCACTGAGGATGAAGTGTGGAAAAATTAATGAGGGGGAGCTAGTGACAAGTTCAAATATCATATGGTGAATTAGGAGGCTGTCTCTAGGCCAAAAGACTTTGGAGGTTTAGGGATAGTTAACACAAGGATAATGAATTACTGTCTTTTAGCCAAGTTGACCTGGAAAATTCAATCTGCTAATAATGAACTTTGGTTTAGAATTATTAAAGCTAAATATTTTCCTAGTGGTGTTTTTAGAGAAGCTAAAGTTTTGCATGGTTCCCAGTTTTGGAACAATATTCAGAAGATCAAAAACTTGTTCAATAAAGGTGCAACTTATCAGATTGGGGATGGATGCAATGTTTCTTTTTGGGAGGATGTTTAGTTGGGAGATTGTCCCTTGAAGATCAAGTATAAAAAGCTTTTTGATATCTGTCAGGCTCCTGATATGAGTGTTGCCAAGGGACTAGTGGAAGATGTGTGGAATATTACTTTGAATAGAAGCTTTGGTAAGGAGGAGGCTTACCAGTGGGAGGATCTGAAAACTTATATTATGGATATTGATCTTAATAATGATATGAATAAAGTGGTGTGGTGTTTAGAGAAATCTGGGGCTTTTCTGTTAAGTCTTTATACAAACATTTGGTTTTTAGGGGTGTGATCTACAGGAAAATGCAAAAGCCATGGAAATGCAATCTGCCTTTGAAAATTAAAATCTTTGTATGGTTGTGCTATCAGGACAGAGTCCAAACTCTTGATAAACTTAAAAAAAAGGGGGTGGAAAGGAGAGAGTAATTGTATTCTGTGTGGTTATGAAGAAACTATCAACCATGTTCTGTTTTTCTATTTTTTGGCTAAATTTTTATGATCCTGTATGAAGGAGATGTTGAGTTGGGAGAGGATTCCGATTTCTTTAGATGATTTCCAAAGGAACTGGTTGGAGAATTTGGGAGCTAATGATTATAATCTTGTTCTGTTTAGTTTTGCAGCTTCGTCTTGGAATATTTGGAAATGTAGGAACATAATGGCTTCTGATAAGTATTTTCCTAAGCAACCAATGGAAGTGGTCTTTAATTTTCTATCTTGTTTACAGCAATGGAGTATCCACATCAAAAAGGGTGATAACGATAAGATGATATGCTTTCCGTCAATAACTGAAGATTAGACTAAGAGCTTTTGTAATCTAGACAAATCTGTGGACTTCCCTGTAATAGCCTAGTTTGTGTTGTGTCTGTCTTCCAGGTTTTGAACTTTGTTTGGAGTGGTTAGCTGGTGTTCCTAGCCGGTTTGTTTTTATTTCTTTGTAAGAACCTTGTTATATGTATTCTTTCAAAAAGCTGGGTTCCCCTCTTGTAAAAAAAAGGGTGAGATGACTGTATTTTTTCGGATCAAACTCGGTAGCAGTAGAACCGGTATAAGTGGTAGTAACTCTGATGGGATTGACGCGCATCACTTGATTCACCGACCTAGAAAGGGCTTTCTTATGGAAACAACGGATTGGTATTACTTGACCAGTTGGCAGTTGTACATTGAAGGGCAGTACATGTCTTCTTACTGCGAGCCACCTGGTCGACATTTGTTGAATAGGACTACACGAGAACATCTATCTAGAGCTCAAAACGAGCTCGAGATTGTCCAAATTGTGAGGAATTCTACAAAAAAAAAGTTTGCAGTACCTGAATGAACCTTGAAAGAATAATCTTACAAATTTAGGAGTGGCTCTTTCCCCCTTGTGTTTCTCTTATATTTTTTAGAAAATATTCACAAGATTTATTTTTGTAACTATTGCGATATTAAGATTTAACTACAGTACAACCGAAGGTCACCGACCAATACATGCCTCAGTAGCGGATCCAACAAAAAAAATCTATCGTAGTCAAATTTAATATGACCATGAACTGAGGTTCGCCATGGTCTGAGAATGCTTTGTTTTCCAGCTCTAGTGGACAGTTGTTGGCGTAAGGTAGTTAGTGACGGAGCCTGGACAGGTGCCCATCCTGTCTGGAGGGTTGGCCCCACCACTGTATGCCTTAATGCGTAGCGATTATGTAAAGAAAAAGAAACGAGAAATGTTCTAGCCATGGGACTATCGGATTATGATTTTGTTTTCTTAGTGTTGAAAAAATGTATGAAAAAGCCTCTTATTTAACTTACAAGGCCATACAATTATGGCTACATCTGAAAAAAATTATGCCACACCTGATTGCTGACTACACACGCAATACAATTACAAATTCCTCCACTGTCTCCACCACCCTACTTTATACAAGGGGAAGTTTACCAAGAGCTGATCCCAAGACCATGGCACCTCAAGAGATTACAAAACTTCACACTCTGGTCCATCATATTTATGAAGAGCTCGTCCATTGGCGCTTGGCGGGAGGTCGTTGCTTGGAGGCGCTACCGTTTCGGGAGTAATTCATTTGTTTGGGGGCTGCCCCTTAGCCCGGTGTTTCCGTTCCCCTTTTCTCTACTGTTTTTCTTTGCTTTTCTTTTTTAGCCTGGCTTCACCCTTCTTTTGTTCGTCGTGTTTTGGTTCTTGTAATTTTGTGATCTCTACTTAATGCAATGACACGCAAAGTTTTTGCGTGTTCTAAAAAAAGACTATGGCACCTCAATAGCTGCTTCATAGCTGGATGGAGTAGGACTATACATCAATGAGCACCATCAATATTGCCTCCGTTCCAACGTCCTTTGTGTGGAATTGTTACATCTTATCCACTAAATGCAAGAGTTGACAATAGTTTGCATCTCCTTGAGTTGACTACTGAGTAAAAATCATGATCTATCTGCGACTCTTTTCTGTTCATGGAAGTCCTCATAAGATGACTCTGACGAATCACTTTGATAAGGTGTTGTCTCACGTGTACTAGATGGAAGCGAATCTTGCAATGTTAGTCCTACGGCAAAAATGAAATTATGTCAGAGGGGGAACAGAGGAAATTTTCTAACATAGCAGTCAGCGTAGCACTGGTGCTCGGGAAGTGAAACTGAAGTTTCAACATGGAAGGAATACATGTGTTCTTCTGCCCCCTTGGGTGGAACTTCGTGTGTCTTCAGAGGAGCTTCTTAGCCTTTATAATTGTAAGTTGTCTGGCGAAAGGGTACTCGTCATGGTATTCATTATCTCCATCGCCTCGCATTGTCCTTAGCACAAATGCCTTTACTTTACGACGTTGCAAATTGAATAACCCTCTAATTGATGTGACAAATCCATCACCTGCGCCATCACCCAGCCTCATCGACCATGATACAGGGAACTAATCAGGCTTTCCATCGTACAGGTACGTGCTCAGACCACCATGTTGTGCTGGCATGTGTACCTGCCGTTGGCGTGGTGATTTCGCACAGTAATTGTGTCAATTTTGTTATTTCGTTTGTGGTGTTGATTTTGCTAGTTCTGTATGTAACAAGAAGTTCAACCTACGATGTCAGCAACTTTTAAGGCAGTTTTAGACTGAAATAATTTCTAAATACATCTAAATATGCAATTAATCATACATACATTAACTTTGTTAATCTTGATATTATGAATTTCCATCAATTTCCGAGCTCTTGTTCGTTTTTCATCATGGGATTTCCCTATTTTCTTTTCCTCGTGAGATAAACGGCCAAACTTAACTTGATGGGGTTAGCATTGGAGTTTTGGGCTTGGTTCATTCAATATTCTAATTATATCCTAGAAAAATCCTAAAGGCCCACTCATGCATGGTGGAAGGTGAGAAGTTTAGTACCATATTGCTAGTTTAGGTGGGAGGAGACCAATATATAAGGTGGAGCTGGTCTCTTACCTAGTTAAAGCAACCAAAAGAAGAACACACGCACACGCACACGCTCGCTCGCCACGCCACACCTCACCGTCGCTCGCGCGATGTGTGCTTGAATGGCCTGACGATTTCGTGTCTGGTTAGCTGTGGAGCTATAGCTTCTTTTTATAGCGCGCTTTAACTGCGTTTAATACATAGTTGTTGCTTCAATTTCTTTTTTGTGTTTGATTCTATATGAAGGAGAGATATCTCCTTTTAGAAGGTTAGAATAGAGAGAAACCTCTCAGAAATAGAACAGACTCATAATCACATAATCAATATCGTCTTGTTGCCCGTTTCCTCTGTACTGCGCAACCTCGGCTTCTCCATCCTTTCTTCGGCGTAAACCGACGTGGGGAGAGCAGTATCTCTGAAGCCGGCATCCCTCGTGATCCTACACGGGTTGGGGAAAATCAGGTTTTTGGGAAGCGTTCGCGCGACTGCTCACGGCTTCCTCCTTCTCCATCATCCATTGCGCGTCGTTTTCTTCGTATCAGACTCTACCGCGACCTTCGTCGGAGCGATTCTCTGTAAGTCGCGATGATATCATTTGATATGGCCAGGCCTTGATGATGATATTGATGCATACTTCTGTTAGTAACGTTCTTGTTCTAGGCTTTGCATTGTTAGTGCATATATATGAGATAGATATATTTGAGTTGATGATCATGTTACTGTCCATAGTCCCAAATATGCCTAGTATATATGTTATTGTTGATTCAATTATTGTTTTAGGAATTAAACTAATCATAAAAGTATGCATATACCTAACAATTAGAATCTTGGGAAAATTCCTTCCATGCCACTAAAAGTTAACCTATTTTCCTCTATGCCACTAAAAAAAATGTCCTCCCCTACGTGCTACCGAGAGTCTATTTTGATCCTCTCCGTACCTTCGTTAGTTGGAGTCCGCGTTAAACCAAAAAAAATCCTCATCTTATCACCATCTTCTTCGTTCTCCACTCTCCTCAACCTCCTTTTCTCTTCTATCTCCTGCTCCCCCGGCCACCACCTCCTCCTCCCTTTCTCTCTCCATTCTCGGCCCCCAACTGCCACCGCTGCTCCATGGCACGCTCTATCTGATCGTTGTTTTCCACCACATAGTCCTCTAGCCGGCGCGGTCCACCCCACCCATCTCCAGTCACCACTCCACCCCACGGTCCCCATCACCAGGCTGGAGCGAGGCCGGCATAGACGGTGGGAGGTAAGGAGGGGGCCAGCGCGTCGACGGTGGGAGAGAGGGAAGGGGGCAGCGGCTGGAGGAGGGGAGGAGGCCGACGTCAGCGGTGGGAGGTAGGGAGGGACGAGCAGCTGGAAGACGGGATGAGGCCGGTGGCCCGGTGTCAACAGTGGGAGAGAGGGAGGGGGCCAACGGCAGGAGGAGGGGGAAGGTGGCGTCAGTGATAAGGAGAGAGGAAGATGAGGTTGAAGAAAAGAGGATGAAGAGAAGGAAGGAGGAAGGGGAGGAAGAAGGACAAAATAGTCTTTTCACGTGTTAGTTGATAGAGAAAGTGACGAAAATGGCATGGAGGGGTCAAAATAGAATCTCGGTAGCACGTAGGGGAGAGCATTTATTTTAGTGGCGCGAAAAGAATCGAGACAACTTTCAGTGGCATGTGAAGAATTTTCCCTTTTAGTTTTACTCCTCAACATCTCAGCAACCGCAACAGGGTTCTCTGTCATAGAATTATTGGTACTTTCCTCCCAATATTCAAAGAATTCACCATTGATACCACGTCATTGTTTGCGATATTTTCTACCGTACTTTCTTCCCAAGTCCTTTCAAATGAAGATGTTCGCCTCAACTCTGGATGTGAACCACATACCATACTGGCCTTTCGGGTGTGTTTGGTTGGGTGAACCGGTGTGAATGGGATGAGATGATACCGTATGGATAAGATGATCTTGGATGGTATGATACAACTTGTGTGTTTGGTTAGTGTGATGAGATAATTGAAGATTTTGTTTGGTTGTATGAATGGGATGGTACTGGATGGTTCAAGATTGTGTTTCGTTTGAGGGATGAAGTTGAATAAGTTGTATACATAGAGGAGTATTAGTACGATTAATTATTGAAATATTAGTACAATTATTAAATTTACCTTAATTACAAAAGGAGTATTAAACTAAATTAATTATTTTAACTATCCACTAATTGGCATGGCTCACTGATCAGTGACACATATACACAGAGGGAGAGGGGGTAACAGAGGGGACGTGCTCATCCTTGTACCGCGTGGTTCGCCTGTTTTCATGGAACCGTTCGGTACAATATATTTGGGAAATATTCCCAGAATCTGTATGACTTCATCTAGGACGAATTGGTTCGGTTTACTCAACCAAACACATATACATATATGCCCTGATTCACCGAACCAAAGACACCCTTAGACTGCAATTTGGATACCTGCATGCAGTAAGTATTTAGCCAATTTGTACACATTTCTGAGTGCATACCAACATTAACAACAAATTCCATCTGACAGGGCCCATTACCCCAGTGGAGGCAGCCGAACCAGAATGGTCCCATGTGATTCAGAGGCCGATGCACAGTGAGGGGTAGGCCCTTCTGTTCCATCCCTAAACATAGGGCTAACCAGGCTAGGCCATTTCTACTTAAGTCCAGGATGTCCTAACTTGGGAAGTTTCCCTCATTCATAAAAACCATCCCTGTCCTACGGGACCTAGTTTGTGTTCCAAATTCAAATAGCACAATTTGTAATTCCAACCTGGACTCCGACCAGTACCGGTGGAATTCCAGTAATTCTAGCTAGTTCCTAGTAGATCTGGTAACAAAAACTATTGCAACAACAAAAAAATCTGTACATATACATATTTAAAGCAAGTAGTAATACATTGTTTTTACACTTAGCCTTCATGTATCTATAACATATTCACCTGGTTGGTTCATTTTACAAGTCAAGGTTCATCAAAGGTAAGTCCAGTTTACTCTCTCTAACTATCAGAAAAGTCTCATTTTCACCCTGAACTACAAAATCGGTTATTTAATCCCCTGAACTTGCGCAATCCGGGCACTAAACACCCCACGCCAGTTTGAGTAGGTGGTTTTGCTGACATGGCCACATTTGGGGTGGTTTTGCTGACATGTTACCGTGAGTGGTGAACGTGGCGCTCCTTCTCTCATCCCCATTCTATTTGTCTCTCTCTTCTTCCCCTAGAGCTTCTTCAGTCAATACTTCCTACGGCGCCGCTTCCCCTTGGCTTGCCCGGTGTCTCCAACCGGCCCTGCGCCCGACCTGGTCCTCCCCTGTGCACCAGCGGTGCCCTAGGCTCCCTGCACTGTGACTCCTCTTGGCTCGTCGCCCTCTGGCTCCCTGGCACTGCGCCGCCCTGGCTCAGTAGTGGACGCACGCCTTCGGCCGTGTGCGCCCGTGGCCCAGCCCCATGGCGCCACTACCAACGGCGCCCCTACACCCTTGCTCCCCTCTGGTTCCCCCACGGCACCGCCCTCTCCTCTGGGCTCCTACGCTGCGCCCGTCGCCACCTGCGCAACCTCCGGCTCCTTCGCCCGCACCCGGTGTCGCTTCCTCCCCTAGCACCACTCCCGCTGCCTCCTCCTTGACACCATGCCGTCGTTCTCCATGCGGTAGGCACCAGTGGGTAATGGGGATCACAGGGGTAGCTTTGGTGGGTCTTGGGGCTGCCTGTGGTGGTTTGGCGGCGGCAGTGAAGGAGGCGGCGGGGAGGAGTGGCTCCGACGAGCTTCGGTGGGAGTTGGGACGGAGAAGAATGGGGGAAAAGGTGGGCGGTGGCGAGGTGGTGCTTGAGTCGGGAGGGGGGAAGGGGAGGAAGGGAGGCAGCGAATTTACCGGTTTGCTCGTCGGGGAAGAAAAGGGGGCGGCTGCAGGAGCTCGAAATCTGGCCGGCTCCGGTGATGGAAGGGCAAGGGGAGGTGTTGGAGGTGAAGGTGACGAAGAATGCCGAGAGCGGGGCCAGCGAGGCCGGGAGGCGGCAGACGGCGAGCGAGCCAGCGCGTCACGGCCATGACACGGGGAGGAGCCGAGGGGCGCAACCAAGAGGGGATGGCAGCAGGCCAAGGGGACGGCGATGGCGGCGGGCCAGGCGAGCGGCGGTGGCGGAACTAGGAGCCGGGCTGGCCGGTGGAAGGGAGGAGCCAATGCAAAGCTCAAGAGAGAGTTAATGGAGGGAGAGAGAAGAAGGGAGAGATGGAGAAGAAATGACACACATACAAGCCGACTGGGGGAGAGAGAAGTGATGTGGACGCCTACGTGGTAAAATATGTGCTACATCAGCAAAACCGCCCCTTGAAACCGGCGTGAGGGATTTTTTGACCGGATTTCGTAAATTTAGATGGTTAAATAACCGGTTTTGTAGTTCAGAATGGAAATTAAACTTTTCTGATAATTGAATGGAGTAAAGTGGACTTATTCCACCTAATAAAGACTGACAAACGAGTACAAGGCAGATGATGTGTTGATCTATACAAGGAAAACATGAAATATCGATATGTCTGCAAATAACATTTCAATTGAAGCTATAGTTAATCCAGCCACTTTCCACATTTCTTTTGGGTTTAAAAAAATGAGCGGAATTCCATCCCCGTCCACACCAGGAAAACCGCTCAGGTCAACTAGAACCCCAAAACCTAAGTGGGTCAGTGATATCGTAAAAAAAAAAAAATCGTAAGTGACTCACCTGCGAATTGTCGCTGTCTAAGCCTGGCCAACTTGAGATATTTGTTGAAGTGGACACGGTTGTACCTGATCTCCCAGGAAGCTCATTCTCTCGGCCCACTGGATCCATTGCCAAGTAAGCTAAATTCAAAGGCCTAGGGCGTCACTGTTACATCAGCAAAGAGCCAATGAAGGTCACTGTCGGTAGAATTCTTTTTATTATTTAATCCTTTTTAAAAGTTATTTTAAAGATAGCGTCTTCCTAATTTTATTTTTAATTCTGATCCATTTAATCACGCTATGACCCGTAGTGTGACTAAACTGTGTTGTCACGCCACCGATCGTAACCAAACTGTGTTGTCACACCATTTCTCTTGGCGTGACAGGATTTAGCCAAAAAAACAGACACGTCCAAAGGTGTCAATGGCATGACAGCACAGTTTGATCACGCCACAGGGTATGACGTGACCAGAGGCCAAAATTGGAAATAAAATTAGAAAGAAGCTATCTTTAAAATATTTTTTAAAAAAAATTAAAAATAAAAGGCTCCTGTCTGTACGATATACTAGATAATGTTTTTCAAATCCGTACATACTCTAACGCAAGTACATAATATACAAGCTTATGTAAAAGTTTTTTATTGACCATGCAAAACTGGCCATAATGGTATAGTGTTTACCATGGCGGGCGGGTAAATTAAGAAACAGAAGCTTGCCAAATCAAACTAATCCTGCAAATTGTTTCAACTTAACCCACTCATTCTTTTCATGTTTTATAATGGATAGGTAGCGGCCAAATTAAACTACAACTTGCAAGAAAACTTCTTTGATATGCTTCAAGGAAAACTAAACAAAGAAAAAATCTTTTCAAATTTTCATGCCCTTACAGCGGAGTTGGCCAAACGGACGGCCCGATATGGACCCGGTTAGGCACGACTACTATTCATGCCAGGCCGAACCGGCCCACGTGCCAGAGTGGCGGCCCAGGCACGGCCCATCGGCCGTTCGTGTCGTGCCTGGCCGGCACATCCCGTTTAGCTCATCAGGCCAATGTGGCCCGTTTAGCCCGCTGCGCCGCCTGCCTATCGCCACTGCCGCCGCCGCCACCGCCCCGGTTGCCCACTGCCCGCCGCGCCCATCCTTCTTCTCCCCCATCTGGCCACCCCCCTCTCTCACGCGTGCCCGCTTCCTCGCTGCTCCGCCTCCTTGTCGCCGCCGCCGCCTCCTCGGCTCTCCTCAACTCGAGAGAGAGAGGGGGGATGGGGGAGAAGAAGGGACCGACAGCGAGATGTCAGCCCGGGCCGCACAACTCCATGCGCCACCGCCTCCTAGCCTCCTCTCCTCGGCTGCGCAGCTCTGTGCGCCACGCCACCTCCTCTCCTCCGCGCCTCTTCCTTTCCTCGGTCGCGCAGCTCCGTGCGCCGCACCGCCTCCTCTCCTCGGTTGCGCAGCCCCGTGCGTCGCCGCCTCCTCGTCCCTCGCCAGCCTCCCTCGGCGCCAGCGCCTCCGGCCCTTCGCCAGTCCGCCTCGACGGCTCCACTACCTCCCAGCATTCGTGCTGTGCTGAGCTACACGGGCCGTGCTATGCTTGGCACGGCTCGGCACTATTCGTGCTGTGCCGACCCGGTCCACCGTACCGAGGTGGCAGCCCAGGACCTTGTGCCAGGCCGACACGACCTATGAACAGTGGGAGCCGTGCCGTGTTTGGGTCGAACCTACAGTATCGTGCCTCGTGCTAGCTTGATAGACCTGGTTCATTTGGCCAACTCTACCTTACAGGTTAGTAGGTCACCGTGAGATTGTCCTCCTGGTACTGTTTATTCGTGAGCTATATATCTAGTGCACATAGCCTATCTATGCCCTTAAATCCGAAATTCACGGGCCGAGATCACCCCCACCTTCCACTTCACGCTTCTTTGAAAAAAAACCAGCGCGAATTCTTCTTTCATTCGCGCCCCGCACCAGCCCGAGCCCATTCGCTTCCCCCATTCCCCACCCACGAGCTAGGGTTCGGAGCATCTGCGCCGCCCTCCTGCGGCGCTTGCCGCGCCACCCGCCTGAGCCCCTGCGCCGCCCCGCTGCTCTACGCCGCCCCTGCATCCAGCTGTTGAGGCATTGCCGCCATGTTCTCTGTAGCAAACATGACAAAGTCACAAACTGAAAGCCTGATTACATCTTTAGTTCATGTTGTTCTGCAGGTGAATGCATTCTCAATCACTATCATGTTTGGCATGTGTTCTATTTTCCTTTTCATGGCAGCAATCTTGCAGAGGCAGCTAATGGTTGCCTCTGATCTTCACAGCGAGTATGTTCTCTTCATTCTATTTTTATGTCTTCAAATCAGATGCATGTTTCTCAATTAACTGTGGGTAAAATTCCTACAGAAGCTGTAGAGATGACCATGGAACATGAGTCACTAAACCTTTAGAAGACACCAAGACCATAGATGCGAATCGGACATCAAAACAGCCTCCAACTTCAATTGCGTTCCGCTGGGCTGCTGAATAAATTGGAAATCAGAAAGCTGGAATGAAACCCAGTTTAGTTTGCTTTGTTAGGTTTGGTGCTCTCATAGTATTCAGTTTTGTCAGGAGAGAGAACACGGTTCAACATGTATTGATGTACACACGGCACATTAGAGCTTGGTATAGTATCCCCATTTTTTCCCGCTTTCTTCTTGTGTTTGCTAATAGGATCATATTTGTATAATTGTATTTAAATTTCACAAGTCTCTTGATGGAAAGCTGTAGCCTGTATCCTCCATTTTGGATACAAACGTGGAGTAATGTAACAACAGGAGTCTCTGGTGATTGTCTCCATTTTTTGTCACAAGGAACTTACTGAACAGCTCACATTTTGCAAATCAAATATTTAGAATCAGAATGTCATACATTGGTATGGAGCTAACGTTTTTGTGATTAGGCCATGTTCTAGTTTTGAACCTATTTTCAACCATCGCTTTGAATTTTCTTTGAAGGTACCTTCCAAGAGACATGCTTCTCGAATTTTGATTAGCAATGTCGAATTTTGATTACCAATGCTCTCCTCAGCCTTAACCTCAGTTGTGTTCTCGGCCTTAACCTTAGCAAGGATCTTAGATATGATCATTCTGATAGCACCAATAGTACAGATCAGATAGCTGTACTGTAATGTGTACTGATCAATGGCTATACTGTAATGTGTATTAGTAGTAATGCTGAAATAATCCAGACAGCTATTCGTTGGCCGAGTTTTGTGGCGTAGTTGCGTAGTGTGCGTCGTGTCCAGGGATTTCGGATCGTGAGAGTGCACGATTCCTGATACTTAGCAGAGTCAGTTTTGTATTCTGTTTTTACTTCTTTAGAAAACTGTAGCAGTAAGCCTCTTGTTGTATGCAGAGATAATACACGAAAATCTGCCCCAACTCTGTATCCGTCCTAGTGATCACTGCGTGTGTGTTCTTCCCAGATCATCATCGAGTGTTGAAGGGTTCTGGGCTGATTCGAGTGATCCTTGTGTCCACTTCATGTTCCTGGGATCCTCTTGCTTCTTTGTCTGCTGCAGGTTGAGTGCGTGTGTGTTCTTGGGCTCTAAACCAACATGTGGTATCAGAGCAAGTGCATGTCAAAGTACCTAAGGCTTGAGAAGATGTGGATCGTGGAGAGATCGGCAAACAAAGAAGGCTCCGTTTCTCTTCAGTATCCAATGCTCTCCAAGAACAACTATGCAGCATGTGCCATCAAGATGAAAGTCTATATGCAAGCTCAAGGTGTGTGGGACGCCGTCGAGGCTGTGGAAACTAGGAAGGACAAGATGGTGCTGGCAGCCATCTATCTGAAGGAATACGGGTAGGTTATATTAGTTGTCAATTCAAAAATTCTACAACGTAAACTAGGAAGCCAAGCAAAAAGATGATCACAGATCGTTACAACCAGACGCACAGTGCAGTGGAAAAAGAGTTAGAGTAAAACAAGTTCTCATATACTTGAAGGGAACCATTGGGTATCGATAGAGCACTGGTGGATAGACATTCTACATCAACTGAAACCTGATTTCTTGGGTGTCTCAGAAGCAAAAGACAGTGGCCTTGTCCTGTGTGCACGAGTCCTGATACTTAGCAGAGTCAGTTTTGTATTTTGTTTTTACTTCTTCGAAAAACTGTAGCAGTAAGCCTCTTGTATCCAGAGATAATAAACAAAAATCTGCCCCAACTCTCTATCCGTCCTGGTGATCACTGCGTGTGTGTTCTTCCTAGATCATCATCGAGTGTTGAAGGGTCCGGGGCTGATTCCAGTGATCCTTGTGTCCACTTCATGTTCCTGTGATCCTCTTGCTTCTTTGTCTGCTGCAGGTTGAGTGCGTGTGTGTTCTTGGGCTCTAAACCAACAATGTGAACATTTTGATAGCACCCATAGTAGCATTTTGATCTGCTAGCACCAATCTTTAAAAGATTTTATGACAAATGGCAATTATTGTTCAGGAGCTATACAACTCAACAGATCAAGAATGTCTTGGAAGCTATGCACAGCAAGAAGTATTTAGAATGCTCATCCAATTTATCATATCCATCACCCAGTCCTTTGGAGCTTAGACAAAAATCATAGATCCCATTACATCTGATTACAGAAGACAACCGTACAGAACACAAAAATATATGATGAATTCTGGCAGTTTGGAATCCAGGGCTGCAATCTGATAGTGCCCCTGATTTAACTTTACTAACTACATGTACAGAACTATGGAAAAGCAAGTACATATTCAGAACCTGACATGGCTCTTCTGGCTAGAACATATATTCAGAACCTGTATTGCCATCCAAGTTAAGTCAAAGTTATCAATCTTTTTTTATTCCTCTTCTATTCTGATCGCTGTCCAATATGAACGGAGAAGCCGACAACACTTGATACGTTCTGGTCAAGAACAATGGAAAAGGAAAAAGAATATGTGCATCAGGAACATGGAAAAGGAAAAAGAATAGAAGAAGAACAAAAAAAGAGGCAAGAACAATTGTTCTTTCCGAGCAGATCTCTGATGCGGTTGAGGGGTCGTGGCGGCTAAGCGCGGGCGCGCACCGGACGAGGCGTGGGTGGTGCGGACGGCGGGATGACAACATGCGGTGAAGAAAACGGCGAGGCGGTCTTGTGGTCGAGGTCATCCGGGATGGTGGTGGTGGGGTTGAGGAAGCGAGATTCAGCGGGGTTGGGGTCCAGGGCGCGGGATCCAGCGGCGATGGCCTCGAGGATGCCCGGATCCAGCGGGGGTAGGGTCAAGGAGGGGATCAAAGCGTGGTCATCAGGGCGAGCAGTGGCGGGCAAGGGTGTCAGAGCGGCTGTGCGGCACAGGTCAACAGTGTTGCTCGACCCGGCGGAGCAACATGGTTCAGTTGGCGCGGATGCTCAGAACCCTAGCTCGATGGTGGGAAATGGGGGAAGTGAATGGGCTCGAGCTAGGTGTGTGTGTGTGGGGGGGGGGGTCGGGTCGCAAAGAAGTGTGAAGTGGGAGGTGGGGGAGGTCTCGGTCGTAGATTTTGGAATTAAGATCCCAAATGAGCTATGTGCACATGTCCAACAAATGGGATATGTGCACGAGATATGTTGTCTTACTTGTGATACTTCCAACTTTTAAGAAAAATATATGTCTTCCTACGGATGGCCATAAATTATGTTAACAATTTCAAAAGTACATATACGTAGGAATAGTACCGAAGGGAATTAAATGATCGTCCTTGGTTTTCATTGATTTAATCAGTGGACATTTTAGATCAGCTTGTTAGTGCTCGGAAGCATCCATCATATATGATCACAGCCTACTTACAATTAAATCAGCAGCAGATTAAAAATGGACAAACATAAAAAACTTCCCATCTCCTACCTATCCATTCCCAACACCATGTAGTGTAAACAATTAATGGCGTCACTATCAATAATTAAACACTTCTAATTCCCCTATAGTATCACTTGCAACATACACAGGCTAAAACAAAGTGTGCAAGACTACTACAAATTAGTGGGTGAATATATCGTTACGAGAGAGAGAAAAGCAAATTAGAGAAAGAGAGAGAGAGAGAAAAGGATGGTTGAGTTGGGGATGGGATGAAATTTGAAAGGGAGATAGGTAAGGTTTGGTCTTTAAAGTCCAAGACAACAAGAGAGGTTTTAGCCTTTAGGTCCACCAACTGGTTGCTACAAGGAGATGGAGGGCATCCATCCGTCCGTCCATCCGATTCCTTCCGTCCGATTCCATCCATCCTAACCAAAACAAAACGCCCACTACTCCCAGCCTCAGGCCTTGTTTGGTTGGGCCAAAACCCCGGCTCATCCATATGTATGGGTCGGGATTTTAGTTTAATTCCTGGTCCATCCATATGAATCTCGACCGGGAATAAGCTTTCTAAACAAGCCCTCAATGTATGCGCTGCAAGCCTATGGGCCTGTTTGGCACAATTGTAGCTTTTTTGAAAAGCGGCTTTCGGTTGGGCTGTAGGGTTGAACGGCTGCAGGGTTGAACGGCGAACGGTTGGGCTGAAGAGGTTTGGTGTTTGACTTTTAGATAGGCTAGCTGCAGCTTCTGAGATGGAGAATGTCTGAAATACTCTTGAGGCAAGTAATAGCTTCTTTGATGCCATTTAACGATAATTAACGCAATTGACGGCAATTAACGACAAGTAACGCAATTAATTGCAATTAACGACGACTACCACAATTAATACAATTACCACAATTAACAATGACTATCGTAATTAACGCAATTGATCGCATTTGACGACAATTAACGCAATAGACCCCGATTAACACAATAAACCTCAATTAACAACAATTATTACATAAATAAATACTATAAAAATTATTACTATAAAAATATTATATAAATAATCACAAAAATATTACAATTAAAATTTATTACATAATTAATTTACAATAGAAAATAAAAAATTTAAAATGAATAGGAACATTGGCTAGGGTTGTGGCTTGGCAGCGACTTACTTGTTTGTTCGCTAAAAACGGCTAAAATATCATTGATTTTCTACTCTTTTTTTTTTTTTTTTACAAAATTTCACTTCAAAATTAATAGTACCGAACTTTTATCTTTACATAACTATTATTTATGCATTTGTATCCACGACAAACATGTTACTTTCTCAATATTTTTGCAAGGATTACAATTGGAAATTATTAAAGAATTAACATTGGAGAATGTAACTCAAAGTGCACCACATTGCAATTCTTGTTTCGAAGAAAATAATTTTATTTCTTTGCAATATTCATAGGTACAATCAAAATATTGAAGTATACCAGAAGTAAGAAAAAAGGTACAAATTACAATATCAAAAGAGATAAATTTTAACTACTACATTTATTTCTAGAAATGCGCACATCTCCTTCCATTTAAAGAAATCGTCCATTGATACTTTCAACCTATAGTCATAGAAGATAATAGAGCAACGAGACAATACCAAAAAATTGTTTTCCAAATAAATAAATAAATTAGTAGTTACACTTTGAGATCTCTAATTACTACATTTATTTCTAGAAATGTGCACATCTCCTTCTAATTTGCATTGTATATGTTCTGCCATCACTACCTCACACAAATCATTGTCAAATTGAAGAAATGCTATCATAAAATATCCAGAAGCACACCATTCCATAAATATACAAGGAGAAAGAGGCTAAGTTCAAGTGAATAAGATGTATGCACATTTAAGCAAGTAAGACAGATGCAATAAAACAAAAGGGAGGAATGAAAGACAGATGCAATAAAACAAAAGGGAGGAATAAAAAGGTAACTCTTACAGATTCCTTTTGGGATAGGAGGGTGGTAAGCATGTGCAGTGATTCAAATTTAACCGCAGTATGAAGAACATCAAAAAGGTTGGCAAGAGAAGCCACTTGAATTGCAATGAAAATTGTAGATCAAATAATCAAGTTAGCAATGTTTAAACGAGAAGCATAGAAAGATTCAGGCAAAAGATTCCAATATGTCATCCATACCATGCTTGTCACGCCTTGCAGTTTCTCCACACTCGTGTTGTCCGCTCTGAGCTTATGAACAAGTAACTGCGCTAGATGAGTGGCAAGCTCTAAGCACCTTGAGCCTACAAACAAATACCTTGAGCCTACAAACAAACAATTCTTTGAAATTGCATAAGCTTTCAATCTAACTCGGGAAAAATATAATGTGTTATTGAACACTATACCTAACGGCATCCACCAGTCAACTTCAGCAAATAATTATCGATTAATTCTGTTTTGCATGTTTATGACTCTAATTCATGTACCAACAGTGTGTCTGCTAACTAGAACACTGATTCAATATACCATGCAAATTGTTCATCTACATTGAACTTTCAAGCCCACTTTTCAAAGCAGAGTATCAAAAACATCCATCAGCCATCCAAGTACACAAATTTAAAATGTGGAAGCTAAGGTCTGTCATATATAAATATCACTGCTACCATTCCTCAGTAGGATAAAGGAAGGACTCATCAAAAGCACAGTATAGAGATGAAATTATTAAGAAAACAACAAACTGGCAACAAAAAATCAATACCATCTGGAAAGCTTGATCAGTAATTGTCAGATCAGATCTGCACATGATTTGGCTATAGTCATAAACAAATGTGCTTTGCAAAGCAAGTATCCAAAGTACTTAGTAAAGCTAAGCAGTTGGTCTAAGCTCTTTATAGTTTCTGACAGGATTGCACAGGTTTACTCAACTGGCGAGCACTGCAAAACTACAAAATGTTTCAACGTGTACAACTTCAATTGCATCAGTGTTACCTTACATGAGTATAGGAAAGTAACAGAGAGCGAAATTTCTTACGATTTGGAGTCGACCTCGACGATGAGAGGCACAATGGAGACAACCCCCTTGTTGGCCACAACCTCTGGGATGCAGCGTCGCCGGCGCGGCAGACTTTGGCGGCGATGAGGAGGCCCGCCAGCTTCTGCTCGTCACGCTCGCCTTGGAGGAGGCGGAGGCAGTCATTGAGCGGCGGGGTGGAGGCTGGCATCGGTGTGGTGGTGGCCAGGGTCAGGGTCGAGGAGGAGTCCTACAGGAGATGGAGATGGAGATGGAGAGGTGAGTGAGACGAATGGCACCAGGAACGGAGGGGGAGGTAGGGTTTGGGGTCGGAGGTAGGAGAGTAGCATGGATGCGAGCAGAGTGACGATGTGTACAAGTGAGGAGAGCGACTCCGTTGCTGCGTGGGAGAGATGGTGCTAGGTCAGAGGAGCACAAGAGGGAGGGCGGCGGAGGGAGGAGGAGGGCGGCCGCAAGCGGAGGCACCAGGAGGAGGGCGCCGGGGGAGGGAGGACGGCGTGGCATAGGAGGAGGAGGAGATCCGAATCCAGATCTGGATCTAGGCAGCGCTGCGCGGGGGAGAAGGACACGACGGCGCAGGAGGAGGAGGATGCGGCAACGCGGGAGGAGGAGAGGAGGACGGAGGTGGGGTGTCAGCGCCAGAGGAGGAGAAGGAGGAGAGAGGATGGGGGGCGCAGGGAGGCTAGGCCGCTAGGGTTCGGGCTGAGGGCGGTGGGAGGGGTTTTGATCCAGTGGCAAAAACGGGTAATTACCCCTTAACTTGGGGGTAAAGCTGGAACGGGGGTTGCGGGAAGTTGCGGAAGCTGTCCTGCAGCAGCTTCCGGCTTTCTCACGTATTGGGCGGTTTCTGGCTTCGGAAAAAGTCGGTGCGAAAAGCCAAGCGTTTGGAACGACTTCCGGTTTTTCCGAGCGAAAAATCGAAGCCGATGCCATTCCAAGCATAGCCTATGTATGATGGTGCTTGGGTTTGAACAGATGTTGCAGCAGCTTAATTAAAATAAAATAAAACAAGCACTAGACACTAGTAGTAAGAGCACTTGATTGATTGTTAATTGCCTTGCTAGTTTCACCCGGCCGGCACGTTGGGTGCTAGCCTTCTAGGGCGACGAACTGCGAAGTCCTTGTTTGGTCCGAAGCTTGAAAGGATAAAAGTAACCATGTGTGGCTAGAAACACAACGTGTGCAAAGTAAAGTATAACCGGAAAAATTACTACAATGGGGCTCCCCTCGGTATGCACACGCACAACGAGGAAAAACTTTACCACAAAGTAGAGTAGTAAAGAAAGCTACCACTACCGACCTGTTTGACGATATATAAGTTCAACGACACTACGTGCATAGATTAATAGCCGATTTGTGGTTTGCTACGATGTGTCGGGGAATCTACTTAGTTATAAGATTTGTGTTTTGCTATGACGTGTTGTGGAATCTACTTAGTTATAAGAATTCTTTAGTGATTTGAGTAGGATTTTGCTATTATGGATATGTAAAAGTTGATTGCAGATAATTGTTATATCCAAAAGTAGAAAAAAGTAGGTGCTTTTAGAAAATACATATATTATGAAATGGAATTTTAGATATTCTTATTTCAGTATTGCATGGACAGCCTTTGCGAAAAACTAAATTTATTCTGTTTTTACTCCCTACTCATATTATATAGTACATTGTTTGGATCCTAACAACATTTGGCTGCAATTGTGGTAAAATGTGGAAAACACATCATGACCTAGCTAATAAAAAAATTCCCTAAAATTTTCATAACTATTTGCATCGTGTTTCGAAGAGAATGCATATGAGTGCATCTAAGGATGAGATGCACCGCGTAAGCCCTTATGGCTAACCAATGATGTGGAAAATACCACACGACAAGTGCAGTTAGCAATCTCAAAATCGATGAGGGGAAGCAAAAGTTAGGCAATGAAACACCTAGCTCTTGTCGTGCCCACTAAATCCAAGTTTTGAGCTCTAGAAGCTAAGCACGAGTCGAAATAACATGCAGCTGGAACTAGGCGAGGGTCTGTTTGGTATGACAGTAGCTTGTCCGAAAATCAGCTTTCGTCTGGGCTGTACGACTGAAGGGTTGAACTACTGAGCTGAAGATGTTTAGTGTTTGGCATTATGACTTTTAAGTCGGCTGGCTAGTTGCTCTAAGTTGAAAAATGTCTTAAATACCCATGAGATAAATGGCGACAATTAATGACAACTAACGATAATTAATAGCAATTAACGACAATTTGTGCACATGTAAATCTTAACGATAATTAATGACAATTGACAACAATTAACGACGACGACTAGAGGAGGTCGGGGCAGCGGTGAGGGAGGAGGCGGAGGTTGGGGCGACGCCAAGGGAGAAGGAGGGAGGCCAGGGCTGCGACACTGAGGGAGGAGACGGAAGCCAGGGCGGCGCCGACGGAGAAGGAGGGAGTTGGTCGGGGGCAGCGCCAGTCGGATGTGGGGGTAGACGGCCGAGTAAGGAGGACAGAGGTGGCATCGGTAACGAGGAGGGCGTCGGCATCAGAGATCGAGGTGGAGAAAGCGACCGGAGGCGGTGGATGGCGGCGTTGACACGAGGCGTGCGTGGCGGCACAAACCCTAGCGTCGCCGTTGCGTGCTAAGGAGTTGGGGCCGTTCGGGTGTGGAACGGGGGTGGTTTGAGACTTTATACGTGGTATGAGGGGGTAATTTTCTTCAACTCTAGGGGAAAGTCGGAACCTTAACTCGTCGAAACCGTGGGAAGCCGCCCGCTTCTAGCTTCTCTACGGGCCTATTTGGAATGACTTCGATTTCGGCTTTTCGCTCGAAAAATCCAGAAATTGTTCCAAACAGAAGACTTTTTCCTACGGCTTTTCCCAAGCCAGAAGCCGTCTATAACGTAGGAAAGTCGGAAGCCGAAAGCTGCCGAGGAGCAGCTTTCCACCCCCATTCCAACTTTACCGCTAAAGTTGGGGAGGGGGGTAATTATGCGCTTTTGCCGCCGCACAAAACCCCCCAACCCGCACCCGAAACCCTAGCCCCATGCGCCGCCCACCCGCTGCTCCCTCTTCCTCCCCCACGCCACGCCACTCTTGTTCCCCAGCAGCGTCTCTTCTCCTTCCACACCGCCCCCTCCTCTCTTCTCCTCCAGCGTCGGTGCCCCACCTCCTCCCCCTAAGCTGCCGTCGCTCTCATCCTCCTCCCAACACGGTCACCACCCTCCTCCTCCCCCACGTGGACGCCGCCCGCCTCCAGCCCCGACCGGATCTAGCGCCTCTGCCCGACCGCCCACGATGCTAGCCTCCTCCCTCGACCCAAAACATGTCTTTCACTTTCACTGGAATTCCACCAGGCGAAAATCTATCTTCAAAATCACATTTCCACTTCTACCCCTAAAATTCCCA
The DNA here is from genome assembly GCA_036346255.1 of Ampelocalamus luodianensis. NCBI lineage: Eukaryota > Viridiplantae > Streptophyta > Magnoliopsida > Poales > Poaceae > Ampelocalamus > Ampelocalamus luodianensis. The sequence goes on along the minus strand of CM070622.1, from coordinate 76,626,568 downwards.
AGCCTATCCTTTCTCATGTGCACCTCTCCACGTCTCGATTTGATCGATGCCAACGGTAGCGAGATCTCCGAGTGACGGTGGCTAGGAATGGAGCAGCTCCCGGTGGTGGAGGCGGATCCCGGTGGTGACTAGACCTGGCGGCTGCGTGGCTCCAGACGACGACGACGACGAGGGCTAGACTGGTCCAGGTGGCACCCTACGACTCGGATTCCACCGGCGTCGACGACCGGAGGGACGGCTCCTCCGGGCTGCAGCCGGGACTAGCGAGGTAGGATTGCTAGTCTCCACTAGCAGCTCCGGAAGCCACAGAAGCCATCCAGTGATCCAACCCAGCTACTGTTCTCCCAAGTGAAACGAATCACGGCTTCAGGTGGCTGCTTCGGAGCTAGGACTCAGTGTCACAATCCCTTCTCCTTCTCGGGGAAATTAGGTCAGTAACATTGTGTTAGAGCATAATTAGAAGAATAGCACTTCTTTCGTCTCGGGCTGAAAAATAACACTGCGAACATCGAAAAATTAAATAAATTACATCCTGGCTTTTTCCAAAAAAAAAAATTAAATATAGAAACTGAGCTCAAAAAATTATCAATTTTTGTTTTGTAGAGTCTCCCGACATAGTTTAATTGCTTGTGTATTTTTTTAAAATATTTTGTCTCTAAAATTCATTTAAGTATACTGTTTGTAGGAATTTCCTAATATAAAAAATGAGGTCCAAACGTTATGAATTTTTTTCCCAGGCTCCTTACATAGTGGACTTGATTGTGTATTTTTTTTCTAGAATTTTACAAAATTAAGAAACACAATTTCATAATATCTACGATGTGAGGAGTCTAATATTTCATAATGTAAGAAATTATGAAATTACATTAATTAATTTTGTAAAAATTTTAGAAAAATTACACAATCAAGTCCACTATGTAAGGAGTCTGGGAAAAAATTCATAATGTTTGGACCTCATTTTCTATATTAGGAAATTCATACAAACAATATACTTAAACGAATTTTAGAGACAAAATCAGAACGTATAAAGTTTTGAAAAAAATACACAAGCAATTAAACTGTGTCGGGAGACTCCACAAAAAAATTGATAATTGTTTAGCTCAGTTTCTATATTTAATTTTTTTTGGAAAAAGTCAGGATGTCATTTATTTAATTTTTCGATGTTCGCGATGTTATTTTTCAGCCCGAGATGAATAAAATGTCATTCCTCTAATTATGCTCTAACGCGATATTACTGATCTAATTTTCCCTGCTAGACAACCTAGCGCACATGGTTCCCGCAAATTGCAATGCCGCACGTTCTTGTTTATCCGGCGCCCATAGCCTGCTCTGCTGCTGAGGCGCTGCCATTAGGCTTTGGATTTAAGGCCTGCAAAGGCAAGAGGCCCCCATGAATGCACCCAGCGTTTGGCCCTCCCGTTTGGTGCGAAAAGAAGCCGGTTTGGTGTTGACCCACACAACCCCGTGCCATGGACCACATGAACAACTCTTTTGTCGACAACTGCTATGCGTACCAACGAAATGTGCAATCTTCTCTACGAGCCTAGGGCAACCAAACCCAGCAACGATAGAATTCTAGAGAGCCATTTGTTAGTGTTTACTCACACTTCTCATGTGATTTTTTGAATAGCGTTTTTTTTTTTGTCGTTGAGGTCTTCCACCACTAGAGTTTTCTCATTGGGACGATAGAAATCTAGCGGAGCCATTTGCTAGTTTTACGAGGGGTTTGTTTGTGTTTCTTATGTGATTTTTTTGTGTAGTGTTTGTTTTTGTCTTCGAGGTCTCCTACCACTAGAGTTTTTTCATTGAGACTTCCACGTCAGAGGCAATAAATCTTCTGTCCATATCATTGTCTAGAAATGATTTGATGATCCTGCAATGCATATCTATACATTAGATGAGATTCGGATTCTCTGCATTACTGCAAGGGTCACTGCTCGAGAAGTGTGTTTTTGCGAGTATGTAAACAGTACTCTGTAGTGGCACTGCAGCAACACGGTAGGGAAAAAATGAAATATTTACTGCAGTGAAAACACTGTAGGCATTAATCTCAACCATTGATTTTTGATGGGACGGTGGAGACCATTTCCTAATATCTATTTCCACGTTAGAATATGTACAATAGTTTGTCTCTAAGGGTTGTCTCTAAAAGTTTCAATTTATCTGCAAACAACCTTAGAGACAACATTTTCAGCAATTTATCTATAAAATTATTTATTTTCAACACAACTTCTCCATTTACGCGTTTATCATTTGTGATAATCTATGCGCCCAATTTATCTCTCATATAAAAAATAACATATTCTCTCTCCACGTCTTCTCTCTCTCCCCTTCAACTGAAATTTTGAGTGGCGGCGAGAAAGGACGATGCAGCGTCGAACTGCGTAGCAAGCGTGCTTTGTGCTAGCGTTAAATGCGGTCGTAGGGGCGGCGCGTTTAGACCGACGCGAAATTTAGCAAATGGAAATCTATCTTTCCTGCATTAACTGCGTGCTTGTCTAAGTGCTCGACGTGTTAATGAGAGTACTAAGGAACAATGAATGGAACTTATGTGGTACTATTTCCTGCAGCGCAGCTGTGCACTTGTGAGCTACGTTGAGACTGAGAGGTTAGTGAGATTCGGTTTTGACTTTGAAATATGATAAGCTCGACAAAATACAATTTTGTCACAATATGCGAGCTAAATGGCTAGGCTAGTGATTCTGTCCAAGACCCAAGGTTGCACAATTTGTTTGCATTACCATTCGGGGTGCTTGTAAAATTTGAAGTCTTACCAAACCATGATTTGTAAGTTAGTATTATAGTGAGTATTAGTAGAAGATGATATACCCAAGAGCTAAAGAAATAAGTTGGTACACCACGAACTTAATTTTTCTTTTTTTCTTTGTACTCATCCATAGAACAACATCATAATTGATGTTTAGACTTAGGGCCCCATCTCATTTTTCTAGCAATGAACTGGACCGAATACAATTCTGTGTAGCAAATGAATAAAAATACCCCATGCCAATACGCGTTATCGTGAAGAAAGAAGCTACTGGAAGTTGTGGTGGACACACCGCCAAATACCTCCAACCGGCCACCAGTTGAGTAGGTTTAAACCCCACAAACCCCCACCCCACCCAATAATCCTTCTACTTAACAACAACAATAATTAATTAAAATGAAGAAAAGGCCCTCACATTATTTATATTGGTTGTTGTTGTTGTTTTGCGGGTGGTGTTTTTTTTGGGGGTTCTCAAATCTCCCAAGGCTGAAGAAGATCAGCTTGGGTGTGGTGACAACAATCCCTGCTCTCTTGCCCTGCTTCCCATGAGGAGCACACCCTCAGGTCTCCCTCCATTTTCTTAATATTTTATCCCCTCTGCAACATTGCCCCCATGTTGATTGCAGCAGCAGCAGTAACAGGAATTATTCGGTGCGTATTCCCTGGATACATGATTTGGTTTGGTCTGGTTCTTGTTCTTCCTTGCTTCTGGAATTGTGTTTTCTGATTTTGGTGGGTGCAACCAATCCGTTTCTATTCTGTGGTGCTGTTGTGAGCTTAATGATTGGTTAGTCTCCCTGAATTATGTATGGTGCTTGTGTGAGGGCACAGGGTTTTCTTGGTATTTGAGAGCGGTGATAGCTAGCTAGCTAGTCTCTCTGAATTGCGATGTTTCTTGGTGTCTCTGAGTTCTTTAGTTGACCTGGGGATCTGGAGTTATGGAAGTTCCATCGGGAGATTTTAGTAGATTGGAGGTCTTGTGATGTTGTCGGAATTGGCTTTCATGAGGAACTGAAGGTATGGGGTTTTGGCAGCTTAATTGATGGTTCTTTTTACCTCCTCACCTCAAGTTTCTGGTTTTCTTGGTGTTGATGCTTCGAGAAATCATCCCCTTTTCCCCTCTTGGATTCAGAATTCTTGGTTATTTTCTTGAATTCTGGGTTTATGGTGGTCTTGGTAGCTGAATTATCATTTTTATGTTGGAGAGGAGTTCTGAGTTTCTAGTTGCTTCTCCAGCTACCATTAGAGCTGGCTTTTGGGGGGAATGATAGAATTGAGCTTGATTATGGTGGTGCCCTTTTTGATTTGTGGTTGATTCTTGAATCTTTTCTTTCCTTGGATGCCTGCATGAAGGCCATGCTCTTAAAGCCCTGTTCCTTTTTCCTTTTTTTTTGTGGAGGTGGTTCTCGTGCTGGATTGCTATCTTACATTTTTTATGCAATGGAATTCTTAGATCTTCTCATCAGAATTTAAGAGTGCCTCTTATTCTATTGTGTGTGACAACAAAGTTTTGCGTAGAACATTTCATCTGGTTCCACCTCTTTCATATCATTAAAAATAGTGAAAATTTGAGCTGCAAACAAGTAGGAAAGTAGCTGGTGTCTTCCATCGGTGATCTCTAGCTAGCCATCTCATGCTATTTCATCTCTTATTTCAGAGTGATTCCAAAGCACTACGCGCCCATATCGTGTTGCTGAGCTGGTGAAGGAGTTCCGAGGATCTTTGCACTTGAGATTATACCGAGGCGCGTCAATTGCCAGAAGGAGCTCTGAGGGTCTTGTGCATGCCCCAGTCACCAATTAATTGATCGAACAAGGTATTGCCGACGTATAATCGTATCCCATTCAAGAGCGTTTTTTTTCCAAAATCAAAATTACTCGTGCTCTTGCAGTTTTCTTGTGTGGTATAGAATCAATTATCTGGTTGGGTTCCTTGAATGGTCCTATTATTTTGGTGAAACAGAAGGAATTTACAACCACCTTCTCATCATCTTTGTAAGGAAGGATAAAAAAGCCAAGAACCTAGCAAAACTCATAGAGATGAAGGACCACTTGTACCTTTCGCCTGCAAGCCAGCATCTCACCTTGTCACTTTATATTCTCCTATTTCTTTGAGCATAATGTCTGTTTCTCCCCTACAAATGTAAGAAAGAAAAGAACAAAATAGAGGTAACTACTGCCAAAACTTAGGGTCTGAGACTCTGGTCCTCACTCACTCGTGACTGACCTTTGTGTGTGCCCTGCGTCCTTGCAGAAGTTACAGAACCGTATTTTTTAGAAAAGAAAAAGAAAAGGAAGAACTGGTGATGACACCCGTGGTTAATTTTCTTTCACTCACCTGTTTTACACCACACGCAGTTCTATTTCATCATGTGGCATACCATTGACTGTCTCAGAAATAATTTCCTTGTTCAGCTAGTTTTTTTTTTTCCAGTGTTGTGTTCAACTGTTTCGGGTTCTCCCTTTTGCAGGCAAGTCAACCAAAATTTTGGTTTGGTACTCTGTAGTTGCTTCTCCATACATATCTATGCCTTTGCAGTTTGCAGTAATCTTGATAAGTGAGTAGTCAAAGCTGTGACATGGCTACTTATTATTCGAGCCCTGGCAATGAAAGAGACTCGCAAACCATGTACTCAGCAGTCTCAGGCAATGCATCATATCCTGTTTCATCAGCCCTAGGAAACTTGCTTTATCCAAACAATGCATCTTCTGGACCATATACGGAATTTAGTGGCATTATACAGCCTCAGCAGAATTTCATGGAGCTACCTGGCCACCCTTCAGCAATGTCAGAAGATTCATCATCAGGGGAACCTAACATGGTCACTACGCTTACAGAGCAACGCTCCTTTGGTCCTGTCAAGGATATGAGAAATGAGATGTTAATGCATTTGATGGATGGAGCACACAGCGGTGGTTGTGATCTCATCCACGATGATGCCCATAATAGTGCGCAGCTCGAGTTTGGCCTATTGAACAACCACAATTCAACAAATGTTCCATCAGCACCAGGCCAAGGATTGTCTCTAAGCCTCAATGCGCATATCCTGGCACCTTCATGCCCATACTGGTCTGCAAAGCCAGACTTACTGGCAACACAATCTTACCAGGGTGATGACACCAGAATGAAGAATATGCAATCGGAGGCATCACAGGCAATCATAAATTCGAAGTTTCTGAAGGCAGCACAAGAATTGCTTGACGAGGTTGTCAGTGTTTGGAAGAGTATAAACCAGAAAGCACAGAAAGAACAGGTTGAAGCAGGAAAAGTGGATGGCAAAGAGGGTGATGGGGGCTCGAAAAATGAGTGGGTATCTTCCAACCCACAGGAGTCTATTGCCAATGTGACAGCTGAGCTTTGTGCGGCTGAGAAACAAGAGCTCCAGAATAAGACGGCAAAACTTTTGGCAATGTTGGATGAGGTGTGTTGAGTATATTGCCCCCATACTTTACTATTGAAATCAAACTGAACTACCATGGCGATTTGCTTTTGCTTGACTAATTGCTGTAGCCGTAATCTGCATGAAGATCCATGGACTCATTTCTGAAAGATTAAATTCACTTATAATATACTAATACGAGCAAATTTTAGATATTCCAACCTAAAGTTCCATAAACAAATACTTTATTCTGTGGCAATTGTAGCTTAGATTTTCTCATATCTCAGAAGTCAACTGCATTGGTCCTGTCTTTTGTTGTCTTTGCAAAGTAGTGGATGGAAATTGGAATCCCCACCCAATCAGTTTAGGCATGGCCTTAATGACGACTAGAGTGACATAGATGGGTCATGATCCAAAGTTTGTTGAGAATGGTTCGGCTTCTAACAAGAGCCTAACAAGAGCTTCATATGTTGGCCATCTTGGAGAAGTTAGGAGAGATGGGTCAAAGGTAGTTACTCTAGGTGTAACTAGCCTTCTTAAGAAAACTTAGCTGCCTATAAATCAACATTTAACAAGGACTTATGCTTGTACATCCTTAAGTTTTTAGTTATAGCCCCTCCAAAAAGGTTGAAAGCATATTTTGGTGTAGGAACTGCTGTGTACATAACTATTGCAATCAACTAGATCACCACCAAGTTAAGAAGAAAGACATGTTTACTAGCCTATTAAAATTTCAAGTGGCCGCAAGAGGTTAAAAAAATTCTCCCTCAACAAGACAAACTGGCCTTAACTCGGGATCAATAAGATGAACAGTGGGTTGACTGACAAGCTAATTGTATTCTTGTCGTTCAATTAGTACACCATAATCTTTAATAAATTATTTGAAAATCAAGCTATTGTTTTTCAGGTGGACCGAAAGTACAGGCACTATTATCATCAAATGCAAATTGTAGTATCATCTTTCGATATGGTTGCTGGATCCAGAGCTGCCAAGCCTTATACTGCGGTTGCCCTTCAGACAATATCACGGCATTTCCGATGCCTGAAGGATGCTATCAACGATCAAATCAATGTTATCCGGAAGAAACTTGGAGAGGAGAATTCATCTGGCAAAGAGGGCAAATTAACTCGCCTCCGTTACATTGATCAGCAGTTAAGGCAACAGCGAGCTTTCCAACAGTATGGTATGTTACAGCAAAATGCTTGGAGGCCACAGAGGGGACTGCCTGAAAATTCGGTTTCAATTCTCCGTGCTTGGCTGTTTGAGCACTTCCTTCACCCGTAAGTAGCTCATTTCTTTATATACTTATTTCCACTTGCCCCTTTTTGCTTTTGTTCTCATGACACAGTCACTTTTTTTCAGGTATCCAAAAGATTCTGAAAAGCTAATGCTAGCGAGGCAAACTGGTTTAACAAGAAGTCAGGTATTTTGTTATGTTACGAAGATAAGTTGTTACCCTATCGCAATAACAGTTGTTACTAATCATTGGCATGCATTATTATTATTAAAATCTATCTGCCCATATTGGGATGACTAATGCATCTCGGTGTATATCCATGTGCTGCAAACTTTTGATCACGCTGCAGGGCTACTGCTTATTAGCATGAATGATGTTTACCTCAAAAAGCTCGATCAGCTTTTTGTCCAGATTAAATTTGTTAAATTCTGCTCCATCAATAAACAACCTGTAAATGGACCCTGCATCATGCTATTCTGGAACAACAGACGACACCATGTTGGATATTTGACTTTGAACGTGTCAAATAATTTCTGAAGGCTACCTGTCTCTCTGTAGGACTTTGCATTCTGTATCAAATCAATGGATATAATCAGTATGCTGAAATTCATTTATATGCTTCTTTGTACTAGATTTCGAACTGGTTCATAAATGCCCGTGTCCGCCTCTGGAAACCGATGATTGAAGACATGTATAAAGAAGAGATTGGGGAAGCAGAGCTTGACTCAAACTCCTCCGACAAGGACAAAGTGGCATCTTCTGAAGAAAAGGAAGATCTAAAAAGCTCTATGGGTCAGGCTTGCCAAACCAGCCAGCTGGGTGAATCCAAAGCCAACATTGGGATGGTGAGTCTTGGTGGAGCACCGGTCAGCTTCCATAATGAGGCGAACCCTGATGACAGCTTCATGAACCTAATGTTGAAGGACCAAAGACCGGGCGAAACAGATGGTGGCCTCCTCCATGATGCCGTTGCCCATCACTCAGATGAGAGCACACGGTTCATGGCTTACCATTTGGCAGAGCTTGGGAGATATGGGAACAGCAATGTTTCATTGACGCTAGGTTTACAGCATACCGAGAACAGTCTTTCAGTCCCACACACTCATCAGCTAGGCTTCGCCGGCGTTACGGAAGAAGACATATACAACGCCACTGCTCCTATCGGTGTTGCCGCTTCCTCTTCAGAATATGAGTCGACACACCAAATAGACCAACGGCAACGGTTCGAACAGTCGCCTCTACTGCATGATTTTGTGGCCTAAATGCTCATATACCAAAACATTGGGAACAATTGGATGGGGGAGCATTTGTAATTTGTAGCCCAGAATAACATGCCTCAAGAGCATGGAAATTGTAGCTGTAGTTGCATCTGGTACAGAAGAGGAGGTATAGCATGAAATGTAATATAAGTTTAGGTGGCGGGGGTGATAGGGGTGTAAAGATGAAAGTACATTATACATGTAAAAGATTATGATTTAAGAACCCATTCTGTCAAAAATTGTAATGACTACTTATGATCCAGGTATATATTGTGCTGCCGGTTTAACCAAAAAAAAAAGAATGGTGGAAAAAGGAAATGCATTGCAGGAGAATCTTCAGCTTTTTATAAGCTGGTGCTTCAGGCTTTATGTTACTGGAGTTGAGTACCAGCTGTTGTTGCTCTCCTTTTTATCTTGCAACAGAAGTTGAAGCATGCTGTCTGGAGATTACCTATGGAAATGGCTTGTCAGGCCATGTACTCAAATGCTGTGTAGATTATGTGTATGTCACCTAGTCATTTTCATGGCAATTTGACTTGGTAGAACGTGTCGGTGCAGGGTAAGGTATTACTGATGGTGCAGTGGCGCCCTAGAGGCTGGGCTGTATTTGCACGAGTAAATGCGCCCTGTCGCTGTCATGTGGGCCCGAGAATGATACTCCAGTTTGTTATCTGTTGGTTTGGTGACCAGAAAAGCTTAGCAAGCATTGGTCAGGCCAAGGAATTAGTTATCTTGTGCAGTTAGCTAGGACTTGTTGAGGAACCGTAGCTGACAAGTTCAGTCCGAACGATTACCTCATAGATAAGACTCAGAATCGTAAGAATAATGTAAGAACACAAGAATAGAATAATAGATTGAATACAGAGACGTAGGGAGACTTCTTGCTTCTCTTTATTCCTTCATCAAGCGATCAACTTTTACAATGACTAGTACCCCCTATTTATATGCTACAACTCTACTAGAGTTTGGAACGAGGAGCCCACCTTGGGCCAGGACTCCCGGTCCTGGGCTCGGTTTCTTAACACTCCCCCTTAGGCACTCATCCTTCATGTCCATATCTCGTCAAAATTACATAAAAACCCAGTAGAAAAATTTTGGAGAAAGAGTACATGATACAAGTTCTGCTGTACTGCACAAATTGTCTCATTAAAAACCTTAGCCGAGAATCTTCAGGAAAAACTTGTCAAGGGAAAAAAAGTACAATCCACCCAATTTCATTTAATCTCATAGATTTATCCTTTAGGTACTCGATCTTTATGATCAAGTTTTAGTAATGAGTTCGTGAAGATTCCCCCCCTGAATTCTGCACTTCTCCAAGTCTCATCATTCCAATTCCACATATGCATTTTTCAAAACTAGATGCTGGAAGTGACTTAGTGAATAAATCTACAAGATTTTCACTTAGTATGTAGTACTTCAATTTTGTCCATCTTTTGCAATTCATGAGCAAAAAAGAACTTGGGGTTGATATGCTTTGTGAGAGGATTCTTCACATAACCCATTTGTACTTATGCAACACAAGCTTCATTATTTTCATAGGTAATAGTGGGGGTTTGCGCGGTATTCAAACCACACAACTAATGGATGTGGATCCTCTGTGCCTACAATGACGAGGTGTGCCTCATGCTATCATTTGCCCTTCTACTTAGACTGAAAAGCATCAATAAATTACGACCCACAACTTTACCCTTCTTGACCCTCTCATTCGTGAGAGGATTCATCACCTTGTAGCTACTAGCATCGGCTTCATGGCCAACATTGCTATTAGGTGGCTGTGATATGTAGTTCTTCCTTAGAACATCATCTTGAGCTTCTGCAACTTGCATGATGTCAATTAATTCGGCATACTCCATGTAGCCGTCTTGACGATAGTTGCGTGCGGATTGTACCGCATTCGGGTGAAAGGTAGAGATAGTCTTCTGCTCATCCGTGGTTACATTACCACAGAGTTGAAGACTGGTACAAATTCTGGTCATGCTGGGCCAGTTCTTCGAACTCCTAGTTTGTGATGCCAATCATCTTCATATTCATGCAAAAATTCATAATATTACTGCTAGTAATTTGCGTAAGATGGTTGCAAAATTCTCATAATGCTAATCGAACTCCTGGTTCATGATCCCGTATTTTTCTATGCATTTTCATGATTTACTGCTATTTTCAGTGATTAAAAGCAATATAAACAATCACAGATAATCAAAATAGTAAATACAATAAATAAATTACATAGAAATAACAATAACAAAGTTAAACATGCTTCAAAGTTCAAAAATATGAAAAAAAAAGATTCTCGAGGCCCTTTTTCTGCTGGAAAAATGACTTTCGGCGAATTCTGCAATTTTCAGGGGTAAAAATGCGAAATTTCAATGCTAAGAAAAATTTTCGCGTAATTTTCAGAAACTCCGAGGGGTTTTCCAGAAAATTTTCTTATTCCCGAAAAAGTTATCGTAATTTTCAGAATTCCAAGGGCCCTTTTGCAAAAGTTCCTTTTCTTTTTCAGTTTTCTCCCCCTTTTCTAAAATTCGGGCCTCCTCCCCCTTTTTTTCGGAATTTCCAGGTGGGCCACCCTTGTTCGACCCAGTTTTGGGCCATATTCTAAAGGCCCATTCGCCCCCTTTTTTCTTTTCACTAGGCCCCTTTTTCCCTTTCGGCCTGCTACGGCCTATCATGGCCCATCATGGCCGGTCAAAGGGGAGGCAAAGGGTTGCTTTAGGTTTTCCTTTGCCTCGTTCAAGGAGGTGGCGGCGGTTCTTGCGAGGGCGGCGCGGATTGGAAGCGTCGCGCAGGCGCGGGCGGTGCGAGGGAGGCGGCGGCGCGTCTTGCGCGAGCGAGCGCGAGCGAGAGCGCGTCGCGGCGGCGGTGGCGTCGCGCGCGCGGTGGAAATACCGTCGCGGCGGCGGCGCTATCTGCGGCGTGGCGGAGGCACCGTCGCGGGCGTGGGTGAAGCGGCCACGTCGGCGGCGCCATGTGAAGCGGCCAGCGATGGCCGTCGGGCGGCGCGTGGCACCCCGCTCGCCCCTGTTTTTCTTCTGTTGTGGTCATGGTTGTGCTGCGACACTTGGCGGTGGAGGCTGTGGGCGCATGCGGCCGTTTTGCGGCTACAGGCCGGCGGCGCATCTGCAGAACAAAGTGGCGGCGCACGGCTTCAGGCGTGTGCGGCACGAAGGACCCGGTGGTTGTAGGCCGTACAGGGCCGATGGTGACTTTGAGCTCTTGTGTGGCCTACGACGCGGTCGTGTAAGACGGCTTCATGGTCGACGCGCGCGGCTCTAGGCCGACGAGCGTGCATCTTCGAGTGCACCGGCCGCATGAGGGCGGCGCCTCTACGGGAGGTCCGAGCCTATGGTGCCATCTTCGGGTGGCATGCCTTGGGGAGCCCGTGCAGGGCGGCGGCGGCGCGGCTCTACAGGGGCGCCGACCGTGTTTTTTTTCGTACTGTTCATACATGCATAATTACTGTTCGCGCATATCACTGTTCACGTATGATTACTATTCACGCACGAATTACTGTTCATGCACGATCACTGTTTATGCGCAAATTGCTGGCCGCGCGTTGGCACTGTTCATGCAATGCGATTATCGTTCCTGCAATTACCGATCAGCTTGGCCGGCAACTTCAAGTCGGCTTGCTGTAGATTAGAACGTATTTGTAACTTTCAATATACGATACAATCGACATCCACTCTTTCATGCAATCTACCGATCGATATTGTGCCGATGACTTCAAGTCTGCTCGCGGTAGATTAGAGCGAATTTACACCGTAGAAAACCAATCTAGAAAGCAAATTTACAGAATTGAAAGTGATCTAGAAAGTACGATTCAATCTACGAGTGCCGTTCTTCGACGATTACCTTTTCGATGCGAGGAGAGTCGATCGTGCTGATAACGTGTTGAGGAACCGTCACTGGCAAGTCCAGTCCGAGTGATTATCTCGTAGACAATACTCAGAATCATAAGAATAATGCAAGAACACAAGGACATAATAATAGATTGAACATAGAGATGTAGGGGGACTTCTTGCTTCTCTTTATTCCTTCATCAAACGATCAACCTTTACAATGACTAGTACCCCCTATTTATAGGCTACGACCCTGCTAGAGTTTGGAATGAGGAGCCCACCTTGGGCTAGAACTCCCAATCCTAAGCCGGTTTCTTAACAGGACTAACGTGATTTGTTAGGTTGGATTTGTTGGATTCAAAAGTTTCCTTATTTTAGATATCGTCAACTCCAATTGTCGGATAATCTAAGTTAGAATTGGACGGTCCAAATGAAGGCGTATAACATAGGAAGTCCTAGGTGTCATGGATAAAGTGGACCACGATATTGCATATATGATAGTATTTATGGATTGCCTAAAATCTTGCTTGACCTATAACTATAAACTTAAATTCTCAGCTAAATTCAAGAGTCAGGTATACCTAATATTAATATTAAAAAATGGATTTGCAATGAAATCTGATTGACTTTTTCTTTAAAAAAATTAGTTGGTTGTGTGTAAACAACCCCTTGAAAGTTGAAAGTAATCAACTACCAGTTGGGTCCATGTAATTGCGATCTATGGTACTTTGTTTGGAAAGAACAGTGGAGTATATTTTGACTTACCTTTTTCTATATCTTTTTTTGTGTGATTTGTTTTTGCCTTCTCTGTCACTATGTCCACATCAAGGATAAAAAGTCAGAAATTTACTAGAGCTAGGCCGATAGCTGGTAACCGATAATTTTCCAGTCTATTCCGATATGATATTTCCTATTTAATTTGTTTTTACATATTTTCCCTCAAAGTATTGTGTTTGTTTGGACTTCTATAATCATTAGCATCAAGATTTCATCAAAATTAGAATGAAATCACCCCTTACCGCCGGTCGGTCCTAGCCGGTAGGTACCAGTGGTAACCGGCCGGTTACATCCCTGGTCCACATAGCAATTTGGCTCAAATATCTAGCATGTACATACCTTTATGCAGTCTGGCCACAACTGCACAAATATTGTGGATATCATGGGGGATATACTCATAATCTTAGGATGATGTTACAATTGACAATATTGTTGAAGGTTTGTTGAAACACTCGTTTTCAGCAAAGTTCTGTTAAATCCCTGCTACTTTTATTGAGTGGTCGAAGACTTCGAGTACTGTAGCTCTAAGTACTATTCATTCAAGCACTGTTTATTTTCAAGTACTAGCTACGAGTACTGTAGCACGACACTATAGCTACGAGCGCTACTCACCCGAGCATTGTTCATCAAGCACTGTAGCTTCGAGTACTGTTCACAGAGCACTGTAGCTATGAGTACTATTCATCTAAGCATTGTTCACTGAACACTGTAGCTTTGAGTACTTTTCATTTAGTCATCGTAGCTACAGTGCAGAGTCCGCTCCCATGAGCTTCGTTTAGTACAGTCTCGTAGCGCTGAGTACTATTCATTACGAGTACTGTAGCTACGAGCACCGAGTGCTGTTCCCATGAGTACTGTTCACTTCGAGCACTGTAGCGCCGAGTACTATTTATTTCGAGTACTGTAGCTTCGAGTGCCGAGTGCTATGTCTACGAGTACTGTTCATCGAGCACTGCTCTTTTCGAGTATTGTTCATAGTTTCGACCAGGTGGTCGTAGATAGTGGTAGTAGCTCTTTCGACCAGGTACTGGTCATATACCTTTTAGGAACTAGTCGTATACCTTTGGATCTGGTCGTAGACCTTTTAGAACTGGTTGTAGACAGTGATCGTGGATGCATGTGTTGCATGATGCATGTTTTAACTAACGTGGGTCAAGTTGCGAAGAACTTGTTTCCATAATCGATTTCTTGGTCCATTGTTGTGCAGGAGGTTTCGAGGTCAACAACAGTCAACAGCGGGGATGATCAGGACTAGGCTTGGAGAGCTGAGGTCCAGAGTGATCGAGGATGCCGGGTGAGGTCAGTTGACTCAAGCATGGCGCAAATGGACAAAGATGACCGAACGGGCTGTTCGGTGTGACGAGTTGCATCAAGCGGCACATGAGTCGGTGCAAGTGAAACTCGTTTGTGTGTGGGCTTAACGGGTGCCCATTTAGATGGCTTACTCTAGAAGTTAGCCTCCACTATAAATAGGGGAGGGTGCTGGATGAGCATGTTCTAACCCTGGCATTTGGAGAAACCCTAGTTTGTTTTTAGAGAGAGGAAAGTGGAGAGGTTAGGGTTCTAGAGAGTTGGATTGTTTATGTGCTCAAGTTTGAGCTTTTGTCCTCTGAGATGGAGTGACTGTAAATCAAAATCAATCCAAGCAAGATTCCTCAAGATGAGTCTCTACGTGTTCATGTTGTCTCTTTTGTGATTTTGAGGCTTTCCTTGAGTTTTTGGTTTTCCTTTGATTTCTTGTGTGGATCTTGCTTGCTGTGACATGTGGGAATATATCAAAGATCATCTTTTACCCACGAGTAAGTTTTTGATCAGATATTGTTTTTGACTCTGTTTTGAAGCAATCTTCACTCAATCTGAAAAAAGGTCGGAACTTTGGCAATGATCTTCAAGATCCTTGATTGACATAGGTTCCTGACATCCTAGAGAAGGTTTGTTTCAAGTTTCGTGAGGTTTGGTGCTGTGGATCAAAAGTTAGACCATTTTGTGATTTTGCGTTTAGGCTATTAGTACTGTTCATCGCGCTAGGCCGAAGGTCAGATCACCTATTCGAGAGGTCAAACTGCCCAACTTATTTGGTTTTGAGCTTATGGTGAATTTGGTCCTTTTTTGGGGTTGATTGGATTCAATACAAGTCTTCCGCTATACTTGTATATTGATCTTTATAGCACTCGTAGCCATTAAAGAGAAAATAGTGTTGAATTCGATCAAAGAAAAAAAGTGAGTCAGTGCTCCTATTCACCCCCTCTAGTCGCCATTCTGGTCCTACAAGTGGTATCAGAGCCCGGTTAGCTCTTCTCATAGATCTTAACCGGTCTTTGGAGCCATGACGACTGACAAGTATTCAACCAAACCACCTATCTTTTATGGAGTTGATTTTGCTTACTGGAAGGCACGCATGCATGCCTACTTTGAGGCTCAAGGGCACGCTATTTGGCTTAAGGTTAAAAATTCATATGTTGTGCCAGCCAATGACGATGTGATCACTCCAGATGTTGAGGCTAATAGCAAAGCTCGCAACTTCTTGATCCAAAGTCTTAGTCGATCCGAGTTTGAGCGTGTGGCTCATTTGAGGTCTGCTCACGAGATCTGGAAGACTTTTTGTGACTACCACGAGGGCTCTACTGCGATGAAGGAAGTGAGACAGAACCAACTGAAGAAAGAATACTCAAAGATCGAGCAAAGGCCTGGTGAATCTTTAGATGAGCTCTAGAGGAGTTTCTCTAAGATCCTTCATGATCTTCGCACTGTGGATCTTGTTTTTACTGAGTCTGAGAATGCACGCTAGCTCTTGGGTGCTCTTGATGTGAAGGTATGGGGGATGAAGATCACTTCCATCAATGACAACACTGTCATGAGTGAGCTTACCATGGATAAGCTCTACTCGAGGTTGAAGACGCATGAGATTGATTTTATCTCGCGTCTCCCCAAGATAGAGTCGATGGCTTTAGTGGTCAACCCATCTAAGGGTAGCTCGTCTGATTCTTTGGATTTTGGCTCATCTGATTTTTCTTTGTCCGCTTTGCATTCTTTGAGTGATGAGCAGCTAAAGAAGCTACCTAAGGATGATTTAGCCTTCCTATCCACAAAATTCTCGAGAGTCTACAATAAGGTGAGGAACAGAAGGAGAGGTGGCCCTATTACTTGCTTTGAGTGTGGTGAGCCAAACCACATTCGCTCCAAGTGCCCCAAGCTGAAGGGCAAGGTGGAGAAGGACTCTCGGAGGCGTCCTCAAGCTAAGGATGCAAAAGCCAAGAAGTCCAACTATTGCAAGTTCGTCAACCGGGTCCTTGCCGCTCTTGAGAATGTTGACATGAGCGATGTGGACTCGGGGACGGAGGACGACGAGGATGACTCCCATGGCAAGAAGAAGACCCAGGACTTCACTGGCATGTGCTTCATGGCCAGGGACAGTCACGATGTCGACTCCTCCAACGATGACGATCTTTTCAGCGATCCCGATGAGGTATGACCCTCTCCAAATGAAATGAAACGAGCTTTGGTTGCTGCTGAACGTAAACTAAAAATGCAAGCTAAAATGATTAGAAAATAGGATACCACGATTGACAATTTGAACCTAGAAGTTGTTAGGCTCAAATCTATTAATCCTGCTGATGATTGTGATTCTTGCTCTAGCTTGCATAGCGAATTAGCAAATATGAAATCTGCTCATTCCTCTGTTGTAAATCAATTAAAAGATGCTCTTAATGAACTAGAATCTCTCAAGTCTAGTCCTGTTTGCATAGATGCTATTGCTTTAAATGTGACTGCTGTAGATGCTATTCCTTTATCCTATTCAAATTGTGCTTTGCTTGAATTAAAGTTGGACAGTGCTACAAAAGAATTGCTGAAATTTGATGCTAGTCACACATGCTCTCATTGTGAGAAGAATAAGACTAAAATGACATAAATGTCTGATATGATCCTTTATTCTAAAACTGTTTATTGTGAAAATTGTCTTAAACTCACAATAGAGAATTATGCTTTAAACAAGGCACTAGAGGATAAATCTAAAATTGAAAAATCCATGTCTATGACTGCTTCCAAGAAAAATGTTGATTCTAATGTTTGTGTCTTTTGTACAGAGGTTGGGCAGAATGTAGATGAAATACAAGAGGCATTTAGAGTCAAATTCCAAGAGCAATTAGATAGGATTAAGAATGCTCTTTGTGTGTCTTGTGAGACTTTAGAGGTCAAGGTAGCTCTTCTTCAGAAGAGAATCAAGTTAAATCAGTGTGTCACATCTAAGGACTTGGCCAAAGAGAACGACTACCTCAAAAAGACCCTTGAGAGATTTTCTAGTGGGAAAAAGAACCTCAACATGATCCTCGATAAATCTAATGTGAGTGTGAAGAATAGTGGCCTAGGATTTAATTCCTTAGAGCATTTCAAGAATCACCCACCTAAGGTTATGAGAGCTGTTGAGAGTGGCCTATTTGAGGTAGAACCACCTGAGCCATCTAAGGTTGTCTTTAGATCTGCAGGTTTTGCCCAAACTCCTTCTAGCAAGACAGGTGCTTCTACTTAAGCAGGTCAGACCCCTCAAAAGGTCAAGTACCATTGCACTTTCTGCAAGAAGGATGGCCACATTGTTGAGTTCTGCTTCCGTAGAGCCAAGATTGAGAGGAAGGAGAGGATGAGTGCTTTGAGGTCCATTAGAGGAGTTACTTCACCTACTACAGTCTCTAGAGGCAGGCAGCTTGTTTTTCCTGCTAGACATAGACCTAGGTTTGTAGATGACTCTTTTAACTCTTTTGGTCGCTCTAGGCAGCATTTTGGATTATGGTATCGTGAGAAGAGACCACAGGTAGCATCTAGACAAGGGGAGTACCGACCTTTTGGTAGGTCGATTCGGAGAGGTCTAGGTGTTTCGCATGTGCATTCTTATGATGTTTCTCCTAACCATTTTATTGCTGCTTCTGTTGGTGTTCCCAAGCATCGTGTGGCTCAGTACTGGATTCCTAAGTCTTTTATTACTAACCCCAGTACTGAGGCACAGATGTTCCCTACTTATGCCCTGTAGGTCCGTCGTGCAAGGAAGGAGGACATATGGCTTGTTGACTCTGGATGTTCTCGACACATGACTGGAGATTCTAGATGGTTCTCCTCCCTCACACGTGCATCCAGCAATGAGTTGATCACATTTGGGGATGCTTCTACTGGGACCGTGACAGCCAAGGACACAGTGCACATCAACAACAAGTTCATACTCAAAGACGTCGCTTTGGTAAGTAAGTTGAGGTATAATTTTCTATCTGTTTCTCAACTTCTTGATGAGGGTCTGGAGGTGAGGTTCAAGAGTGGTGAATGTAGAGTTCTGGACTCTTCAGGTGAGCATGTCTTTGGGATCACTAGGTTTGAGAGGATCTTTAGTGCTGATTTCAGTATCTCTTCTTCTTCTAGCCCTAGGTGTCTTGTGGCTTCTGACTCCCATGATCTAGTGTTGTGGCATCGTAGGCTTGGACACATAGGCTTCGACCACTTGATTAGAGTCAGTAGCAAGGATTTGATTAAAGGTTTGCCTAGGCTGAAGGCTGTTAGAGACCTAGTGTGCGCTCCCTGTAGACATGGTAAGATGGTCTCTGCTTCTCATCCACCTCTTACTTTAGTGATGATTAATGGACCTGGTCAGCTCTTGCACTTAGACACAGTTGGTCCCTCTAGAGTCCAGTTTGCATGAGGGAAGTGGTATGTGCTGGTCATTGTGGATGACTTCTCCAGGTATTTGTGGGTATATTTTCTGGCTTCTAAGGATGAGGCTTTTGGCTTTTTTTAGAGAATTGGTCCTTAGACTTGCTGTTGATCTCCCAGGATCTTTGAGAGCCATTAAGAGTGACAATGGGACAGAATTCAAGAACTCTTCTTTTGCCACCTTCTGTTCTGATAGGGGACTTGAGCACCAATTTTCTTCACCTAGAGTTCCCCAGCAAAATGGGGTTGTAAAGGGGAAGAACAGAACCCTTGTAGAGATGGCCAGAACCATGCTAGATGAGCATTTCACACCTAGGAGGTTTTGGGCTGAGGCGATCTCTACTGCTTATTATGTGTCTAATAGGGTGTTCTTGAGATCTGTCATAGGCAAAACTTCTTATGAGCTTAGATTTGGTCATAGGCCTAAGGTCTCGCATTTCAAGATTTTTGGTTGCAAGTGCTTCATTCTTAAACATGACAACTTGGATAAATTTGAATCTAGATGTTCTGATGGCATCTTTCTTGGATATCCTGCTCATTCTCGTGGCTATCGTGTGTTTAATTTGGATAATAACAAAATTGTTGAGACTTGCGAAGTCACTTTTGATGAGGCTAGTCCTAGTACTAGACCCGATGGTGTAGGTACACAGGTTTCTGAAAGCATCTTCGTCGATGATGACTCTGAGGATGCGGATCCAATCCATCCTCCAGTCACTTCTGTGGTGGTTGGAGATCTTGCTTCTATTTCTCCAACTTTTGATGAGCAACCTCTTCTTATCTTCATCGACGATCCGAGTGGCTCTGCTCCTACCTCTACAGCCCATGAGGTAGAGGCCACATCTGCACCAGGACCTCCTCTTCATATTCAGTGATGGCACCCTTCTGAGCAGATGATTGGGGATCTTCATGAGCGAGTTACTCGCTCCAGGTTTATCTCTCCAGATTCTCATGCACATTCTGCTTTTATTGCATCTTTTGAACCCCGAGATGTCACCCATGCTTTATCTGATTCCTCTTGGGTCAATGCCATGCATGAAGATCTTGAAAATTTTGAAAGAAACCAAATCCGGACCTTAATTGAACCTCCACCTAATCACAATGTAATTGAAACAAAATAGGTTTTCAAGAATAAGCAAAGTGAGGAAGGGTTGGTAGTTTGCAACAAGTCTAAACTTGTAGCTCAAGGTTATTCCCAGGTAGAAAGCTTAGACTTTGAAGAGACCTTTGCTCCTGTAGCTAGATTAGAAGCCATTCGCATTTTGCTTGCATTTGCGGCATCCAAGGGCTTTAAGCTTTTTCAAATGGATGTCAAAAGTGCTTTCCTTAATGGTTTCATAGAAGAAGAGATCTTTGTCAAGCAAACCCCTGGTTTTTGAAAATCCCAAGTTCCCAAACCATGTTTTTAAACTCTCTAAAGCCTTGTATGGATTGAAGCAAGTCCCTAGAGCTTGGTATGATAGGCTTAAGAGTTTCTTGCTTAAAAATGATTTCAAAATAGGAATGGTAGATAAAACCTTGTTCACTCTCAGTCATGGCAGTGATTTCTTATTGGTTCAGATTTATGTGGATGATATCATATTCGGTGGTTCCTCTCATACTTTGGTGTCTAGATTTTTAGATTCTATGAGCAGGGAGTTCGAGATGAGCATGATGGGCGAATTGACTTTCTTCCTTGGTCTTCAAGTCAAGCAACTGAAAGAAGGTATCTTCATTCATCAAAGTAAGTACACAAAGGACCTTCTTCGGCGCTTCGATATGGGAAGCAGTAGGCCAATGTCTACTCCCATTGCCACATCCACTGTGTTGGACCCTGATGAGGATGGAGAGCCTGTGGACCAGAAGGAGTATTGCAGCATGATTGGCTCTCTCCTCTATCTCACGGCTTCGAGGCCGGACATACAATTTGCTGTGTGTCTGTGCGCTCGATTTCAGACTTCCCCTCGTGCCTCTCATCGTCAAGCAGTGTGTCACATTTTCAGGTACCTCCAGGACACTCTTGACTTTGGACTTTGGTATTCTTCTGATTCTGCTATCTCTATTCGAGCTTTTTCTTATGCTGATTTTGCGGGGTGTAGAGTGAATAGGAAGAGTACTTCTGGCACTTGTCATTTCTTAGGCACATCTGTTATCTCTTGGTCATTTAGGAAACAGTCCTCTGTTGCACAGTCCACTGCCGAGGCCGAGTATGTAACTGCAGCCAGTAGTTGCTCTCAGGTTCTCTGGATCTTATCTACTCTTCGGGGCTATGAGTTGTCTTTGGGTAGTGTTCCTCTTTTCTATGATAACACTAGCGCCATTAACATTGCAAAAAACCGAGTGCAACACTCTAGGACTAAGCACATTGACATTCGATACCATTTTCTTAGAGATCATGTTGAGAAGGGTGATGTTGTGCTTCACTTTGTAGAGTCTGAGCAGCAGGTTGCGGATATTTTCACTAAAGCTCTTGATTCTTATCATTTTACTTTTTTGCGAGGAGAGTTGGGGGTTATTAGTCCTCTTGGCCTGTTTTGAGGGGGAGTTTGCTCTTTTGCATTCATTGTATCATAATACATTTTAAAATCAACAACTTGCATTGTAATATAAATTCATGGAGTTTTGATTATTATCCTTGTATGACATGATTTCATACTTTATACCCTGCCATGTCTTGTGTTAGCTTGTTTGATTTCTCATGGCTTTCCATGTGTAGCTTAGCTTGTATCATGCTAGCTTTATTATCTGTGAGAAAATTGAATCAAAACATGACTAATTGGATCTTGTGACTAGTTTTGCCATAGTGATCCTCTCATGATTCATGCCATGTCATATACGCTTAATTGAGTCTTGAATCTGATATGAGTTTTGAAATGAGCTATGCAAGTTCTTAAGTAAAGCAAATGATAAATAAGCTTTTCTGTGCGAAAAAACTGATCTCACCAATTCTTTCTCATGAGACGGCTTGCCTTTGCACTAGGCATGAACTCAGGGGGAGTTTTGGATGATCTAGACCACTCTCTTAAGCTTTTTGCTTGGGATGGTCGCGGCAAGGCTTGAGATCTAGCACAATGTAAAAAAACAAATTGTCAAAATTGGTTGAAGCTTAGGAGGCAGTTGTGGATGGCTCTTAGTCCAGGACTTGCTTTGCTAAGATAAAACCAAAAATTTTCAGCAAAGTGCTCAATGTATTCAATTCCAAATGCTTGAACAATTTGAATCATAATTGAACTCTTAATGCTCAAAATTGACTCATTGTCTAGGTTCTGGGTTCCATTTTGCTTATAGACATGACTTGACTCATTTTTGGATACCTTTGACTAAACTATGATTTTGAGCACCTTGTCATGCTAAGCTTTCAATTCAGCTTAGATTATTGCTCTATTGGCTTTAGCTTTGCTATATATGATTTGCCCTGATAGAATATCGCTACTTCACATAATATGGCTTTGTGTAGTACTTGTACAGTCCTCTTGGATAATTTTCATGGCTCCTTTTGTTAAAAATTGAAACATACAAAAATATGAAGCCACTACATTGCATTTCATGCATGCTCTTTCTTATTCTTCTTCCTTTTTCTGCATTTGTCATCTTTGGATGAGAGGAAGGTGTGATTCCTTGATGACTCCATTGTCAAAGGGGGAGAAGATATAGCAAAAATGTAAAAAGGGGTGAGCTATTTGGAGAAAAAAGAGAAAATAAAATTTTCTAGAAAATGATGATCATAGTGAGGGAGAGCATTTAATTTGCATTCTTATGATCTTATTGCTATTTCTGAACTTGAACTGCAATTCTTGGAATCGCACAATGATCAAAGGCCAAATAGAATAATTGTTCTTTCATACGGACCTTAAGTGAGATTTTTGACTCTTCTATGGAATTTGAAGCTTTCTTGCCTTCTTTTGCCTTATCTCACTTGTTGATGTTATTCTGAAGCCAACTAGATCATTTTCATTGTGTTTTATGGCTTTTGTACCAAGTTATGCCTTTGCGTGAAAACGTTGAGTTTTTCTTTTCTCAAACCTCAAAACTTACATTTTATTTAGATTGCCAATGTGTTCATCAAGGGGAGATTGTGGATATCATGGGGATATACTCATGATCTTATGATGATGTTACAATTGGCAATATTGTTGAAGGTTTGTTGAAACACTCGTTTTCAGCAAAGTTCTGTTAAATCGCTGCTACTTTTATTGAGTGGTCGAAGACTTCGAGTACTGTAGCTACAAGTACTATTTATTCGAGCACTGTTCATTCTTGAGTACTAGCTATGAGTGCTGTAGCACAATACTGCAGCTACGAGCGCTATTCACCAGAGCACTGTTCATTGAGCACTGTAGCTTCGAGTACAGTTCGCAGAGGACTGTAGCTATGAGTACTATTCATCTGAGCATTGTTCACTGAACACTGTAGCTTCGAGTACTTTTCATCTTGAGTACTATAGCTACGAGTGCCGAGTGCTGCTCCCATGAGCACTGTTCACTCCAAGTACTGTAGCGCTGAGTACTATTTATTTCGAGTACTGTAGCTATGAGTACCGAGTGCTGCTCCCACGAGTACTATTCACTTCGAGTACTATAGCGCTGAGTACTATTCATTTAGAGTATTATAGCTTCGAGTGACGAGTGCTGTGTCTACGAATACTGTTCATCAAGCACTGTTCTTTTCGAGTACTGTTCATAGTTTCGACCAGGTGGTCGTAGACAGTGGTAGTAGCTCTTTCGATCAGGTACTGGTCATATACCTTTTTGGAACTGGTCGTATACCTTTGGATCTGGTCGTAGACCTTTTAGAACTGGTTGTAGACAGTGATTGTGGATGCATGTGTTGCATGATGCATGTTTTAACTAATGTGGGTCAAGTTGCGAAGAACTTGTTCCCAGAATCGATTTCTTGGTCTATTGTTGTGCAGGAGGCTTCGAGGTCAACGACAGTCAACGACGGGGATGATCAGGACTAGGCATAGAGAGCTGAGGTCCAGAGTGATCGAGGATGCCGGGTGAGGTCGGTTGACTCAAGCATGGTGCAAATGGACAAGGATGACCGAACGGGCTGTTCGGTGCGACAAGTTGCATCAAGCGGCACAGGAGTCGGTGCAAGTGAAACTCGTTTATGTGTGGGCTTAACGGGTGCCCGTTTAGATGGCTTCCTCTAGAAGTTAGCCTCCACTATAAATAGGGGAGGGTGCTGGATGAGCATGTTCTAACCCTGGCATTTGGAGAAACCCTAGTTTGTTTTTAGGGAGAGGAAAGTGGAGAGGTTAGGGTTCTAGAGAGTTGGATTGTTTGTGTGCTCAAGTGTTGAGCTTTTGTCCTCTGAGATGGAGTGGCTGTAAACCAAAATCAATCCAAGTAAGATTCCTCAAGATGAGTCTCTACGTGTTCATGCTGTCTCTTTTGTGATTTTGAGGCTTTCCTTGAGTTTTTGGTTTTCCTTTGATTTCTTGTGTGGATCTTGCTCGCTGTGACATGTGGGAATACATCAAAGATCATCTTGACTCACGAGCAAGTTTTTGATCAGATTTTGTTTTTGACTCTGTTTTGAAGCAATCTTCACTCAATCTGAAAAAAGGTCGGAACTTTGACAGTGATCTTCAAGATCCTTGATTGACATAGGTTCCTGACATCCTAGAGAAGGTTTGTTTCAAGTTTCGTGAGGTTTGGTGCTGTGGATCAAAAGTTAGACCATTTTGTGATTTTGTGTTTAGGCTATTAGTACTGTTCATCGCGCTAGGCCAAAGGTCAGATCACCTATTCGAGAGGTCAGACCGCCCAACTTATTTTGTTTTGAGCTTCTGGTTAATTTGGTCTATTTTCTTTAGGGTTTTGATTGGGTTCAATACAAGTCTTCCGCTATACTTGTATATTGATCTTCATAGCACTCGTAGCCATTGAAGAGAAAATAGTGTTGAATTCGATCAAAGAAAAAAAGTGAGTCAGTGCTCCTATTCACCCCCTCTAGTCGCCATTCTGGTCCTACAAATATAAAACACAATTCCTTTATCCAATGGTTAAACTTCACATTTGTTTACTTTGAGTTTTGAGAGAAAGGATTGTAGGATCAAGGATAACCGACTAGAGGGGGGGTGAATAGGAGGTTTTTAGACTTTTAAACAAATTAACGAGATAAGCTAATTAATAACTTAGTCTAAGCAAGTTATACTTCTAGCTAAGCAATACAAGCACAAAGATCAAGCTAGAAATATAAATGCGGAAGAGTAAAGACTAGGAATAACCACAATGAGACAACGATGTTTTCCCGTGGTATCTAAGACTTGCCGGTCTTCACTAGTCCACGTTGAGGAAGCTTGAACCAATCAAGCCGGCTCCACGTATTAAGCCTTTCCTCGATCACTATTGGTTGTTCTTCCTCCACTCCGGAGATGGTGAACACCAAACCACTCACAATATTGGCACCGGGCCTCTTCACAATCTTCTTGAAGAGATCACTGTGCAATCACCACCAAGCCGTCTAGGAGTTTGGCAAAACTCCAAGAGTAATAAATCAAGACCTTCACTTGATGACACTCAAGTGCAAGAGGATCAACTAGAATGATGAATGCACTTGAATGAGCTCAACAACCTCTCAAAGAGTGAACAAATGAATTTGATGAGTTGAATGAATGCACAAGGCTCTAAGGATGTTAAATGTGTTCTAGCAATCTGTCCTTGAGCAGGTGGGGGGGGTTATAAATACCACCCACCAACAAATAGAGCCGTTGGAGAGGAAAACCCCAGAAAAACAGCGAATTGCGGTACTACCGCCAAGTAGATGCGGTACTACCGCACTTTACCTACTTGCACAGTAACGGCTAGAAAGGAAGACAATAAATGCACTGACATAGCCGTTTGAAATGCAGAGTGGTACTACCGCCACGAACATGCGGTACTACCGCTTTTCCCGGTCATACCGCCCGAAAGCAGCGGTACTACCGTTCCACGAGAAAAGCCAAACTGCATTGCTTCTGGAAAAAACGTACCGTTGAAAAGTCGGTACTACCGGGGGTGAGCGGTAGTTCCGCGTTTGCACGGCGGTACTTCCGTTTTGAGGGGTGACCCCGAGACACCCAGAAAATATGTTCTCTGGAAAAAAAGTACCGTTGAAAAGTCGGTACTACCGGGGGTGAGCGGTAGTTCCGCGTTTGCACGGCGGTACTTCCGTTTTGAGGGGTTTCACCGAGACCCCAGACAACACGCTCTCTGGAAAAAACATACCGTCTATTATGCGGAACGACCAAGGTGCGGTAGTACCGCACTACAATCCGGTTGCTAGAGTGTTTGGTAGTTCCGCGTGATCACACCGGTACTACCGAATTTCTAGACAATGCAACGGATGCTTTTCAGGAAAGAACAATTTCATGCATGATTCTAAATTGATCCTCAAAGCACATGAATGGCTATCAAGTTACTTGGACATGATCCCTCTTGATAGTACGGTATTTATCCTATAATCCGGTCTTCCAACCATATCTCCTAAGACCGGTAAAAGGTAAAAGATTTTTAATCAACTAGTACCTTGTCTTTGAACTAATTTGATCTTCACGATATCCTTTAGCATGCAGCTTCACGATCGTACTTACCATTTGGACTTAACCTTGCATAGACTCAACAACCACATAAGTCCATTTAACACATATCATCATTAATTACCAAAACCAGATTTTAGGGGCCTAGATGCTTTCAATCTCCCCCTTTTTGGTAATTGATGACAACATAACAAATTTTTTTTTAGGAAGATTGATTTGAATATACTCCTTGTGTGAAACAGGTATATATTCTATTTCTAACTTAACAAAATTCTAAAAAGGAGTTGAAGTAGAATTTTATTTTTGTTAAGTTGGAATAAAGAAAGCTCCCCCTAAACATGTGCATGTAAGGTATGGACGAGCTTTGCAAGCACAATAGTTTTAAGAATGTTAGCAGAGTTTCTTTAACATGTTAGATTTCGAGGGAAATGCAAGTAATAAATGCAAGTAATAAGAGAAGCTTAACTGACAATTGCATTTCAAGAGAGAGAAAACATAGATAATTAACAATACACACTGAATAACACAACGTCAAAATAAGTTCAAACAAGCTCCCCTTACAATCAAAACTTTTTCTACTTCTACTTCTCCCCCTTTGGCATCAAAGTACCAAAAACATCAAGCAGAGGGACCCGAAAAAGAAGGAGCTACTGGGTCCTGGGAAACTGAAGCCTGAGGAGGACGGACATCCGTAGAAGGAGAAGCTGAAGAGACTGGAGCAACCGTAGCCTGAGGTGCTGTGACCACTATGGGGGGAGCACCAGGTGGAGTACGGGGGCGACACCGCATGAAACGCAGAGGAGATGTTGGACGCGGAAGAGGTGGAAGACGATGTTCCATAGAGTCAACTGTCTCTGTCAGGGCGGCAAGTCTGTTGTTAGTCTCATTCTGAAAATCTGTAAGAGTTGTCCTCATCTCCTGCTGAGTGACCTTAATCTGCATCAGATTATTAAAAATGAGAGTCCGAGTGGTAAGAATCGGCGAGTGGCTTGGCTCGAGAGCCTTCGCATTTGCCTCCTGCAGGGCAAAATGTTACAGCCGAGCTCACGCTCTTCTTTGTCCGGGTGAACAGGAGGTCCTTCTCTTGGCTTGTAGGCTTTATGAACAGTGCCTAAACCTCCTTAGTACTCAATTTTGCTGAGTATGGGGGCCATGATAAAAGGAGCATGATAAATCCTTTTTACCCTGTCATCTTTTGAAGAAGCTATACTTCTGATTATGACATTGCTACATCAAATTTCTTCCCCTTTGAGATAAGATCAATAATGTTCCAAGCATGTCCACGCACAGCATCAAAATTTCCACTCTTAGGAAGAATAGTGTGATTAATAATCCTATTAATCAAACTGGAAATGGGTAGCAAGCCATGAATTTTTCCTGGAACAAACCTGGCATTTCTGTCATAATGCTCTGTCCAGCTAGGAACCATCAGGGCAGGTCTGTCATAAATCTTCTCCCACTTGCTGGAAGAGGATACTCGCAGGACACGCTCAAAGTCAGTCTTAGTGCACTCCACATAGCGTGTCACTGTCATCCATTTCATCTTGGTGAAATCTGGAGAGACATATAGAGTTGCATAAAATTGCCTTATGATTTCCTGATCATAATCATGCTTCAGAGAGACAAGTTCATGAAGACCAGCTCGTTGAAACATCTCATATATGCCATTATATTTTTCAAGATTGTTAATGTGTGGCCATTTTATCCACTTGTGATCAGCAAACTTTCTGTTCTGGCCATACACCTCCTCATAGACTTGCTCTTGGAATTTTGTATGAAATCTGGGATTGATTGAGTTGCTAGGCAGGAGGTACTGATCCTTGTGTCGCAGAACAGCATAGTCATCACCTGATATGAGCCTTAAGTTTATTTGAGGCTCTTCCTGATCTTCCATTTCTTCATCAGATGCTGCTGGAATATCTTCTTCTGTATCAGATCCAGAACCTGACCCAGCTTGTGAGGATACTTCTTCACCTTCAGAATCATAATCCGCTGGACCTTTGCCTTTGTCATGAGACTCTTCTATTGGATCTTCGGGAGGATGGGAGGAAGAAGATTGACCTCTACGAGGTCCAACAGATTGGCGAGTGGCATTCCTTGTCCTTGCCATCTGAGTAATGAGATGAAATGTTACAAGGAGATCAAAGGATCAAACAAACTAGGATAAAAAAGAATGAAATGACATTTGTGGTTCTGTCAGTAAAAACGGTAGTACCGCAAATCTTGGCCGGTCGTACCACGCCCGGTAGTACCGAGCTCAAAGAGCGGTAGTACCGTGCACGGTAGTACCGTGACCAAAGGGTGGTAGTTCCGCTTTTACATAATCCGGTTCTAGGGTTTTGATTTTGAGAGAGATTCGATGTTTATTGTGATTTGAATCCATGGAATAGATGTGTAAACATCATTAAACATCAAATAAGGTGATTTGCCCAACTAGAACCACATAGAACCTCAACATTTTAGATCATTCTAGATTTAGACCTAGGGTTTGAAAATAATCCGGTAAAACAAGGATTTTAGATGATTTACCTCGAAGATTTGAGGTGTGGAACCCTAGTGATGCTAGGAACCACGAGGAAGTGAAGAATCGCCGAAGAGATTTGAGGAAATCCGAGTGGATTTTGGAGCTCTTCGGGAAAGAGAGAGAGAGACAGAGAGAGAGCGCGAGAGCGAGAGTGAGGAAGAGGAAAAGAAAATGAAGACGGTAATACCGTTTGGAGAGAAAGGTAGAACCGGGTGAAGAGAACAGAACCCGATAGCGGTAGTACCGCTTTTTACCTCCGGTAGTACCGCTCAGCGGTAGTACCGTGATTCAACGTCGGTAGTTCCGATTTGTTCGAGAACTACAAAGATCAGCTCTGGAATTCTTCGAGATTTAGAATAATTTGCAAATGATCCTTAGTTTTACACTCAGATAAATATTGTTAAGGATCATTATGCATAGAATAGACTAATGTCTATATATAAGAATATAGTTTTTATGAACATAGTTAATTGTTATAAAGATTTTTGAAAATATTTTCTTACAAAAGCTTTTGAATAGCACCACATCACATAAAATGCATGAGGCAAAATTTCAACCAACATTTGAATAGTCTATGACATTTAATTCATTCCTCAATTTGCAAAAACGGCCTTCATCTAGTGGCTTGGTGAAAATGCCTGCTAATTGATCTTCGGTTCGGATGTGGCTTATTTCAATATCTCCTTTGCCCACATGATCTCTCAACAAATGGTGACGAATATCGATATGTTTGGTTCTTGAGTGTTGAACAGGATTATTTGCTATTTTCACCGCACTATCATTATCACATAAAAGAGGCATTTTATCAAAGTTAATCCCATAATCCATCAAAGTTTGCCTCATTCATAGCAATTGAGCACAACAACTTCCTGCGGAAACATATTCGGCTTCGGCGGTGGATAAAGCTACAGAATTTTGTTTCTTGGATGACCATGATACTAAGGATCTTCCTAAGAATTGACAACTCCCCGAGGTGCTCTTTCTATCCACTTTGCAACCCGCATAATCGGAGTCCGAGTATCCAATTAAATCAAACTTAGCACCTTTAGGAAACCATAGGCCGATGCTAGAGGAATGCTTTAAATATCTTAGTATTCTTTTTACGGCCATCAAGTGACATTCTTTTGGAGATGCTTGAAATCGTGCACACATGCAAACGCTAAACATAATATCGGGCCTAGATGCGGTGAGATAGAGCAAACTACCAATCATAGATCTATAAAACTTTAAATCTACTGATTTACCTCCCTCATTAAGGTCGAGATGACCGTTGGTTGCCATGGGAGTCTTGATAGGTTTTGCATCCTCCATGCCAAATCTCTTGATTAAGTCCTTTGCATACCTTGTTTGACTTACAAAAGTTCCATCTTTGAGTTGCTTGATTTGAAGTCCAAGGAAATAGCTTAGTTCTCCGATCATGGACATTTCAAATTCCCTAGACATCATATCACCAAATTCTTTGCAAAAGTCTTGATTAGTAGATCCAAAAATGATATCATCAACATAAATTTGACATACAAAGAAATCATCATCTAATACTTTAGTGAACAAAGTTGAATCAATTTTCCCAATTTTGAATCCTTTTGAAACTAGAAAATCTCTAAGGCGTTCATACCATGCTCTAGGAGCTTGTTTAAGACCATAGAGCGCCTTGGAGAGTTTATAGACATGATTTTGATTCTTAGGATCTTCAAAACCGGGAGGTTGTTCAACAAAAACAAGTTCGGATATTTCTCTATTTAAGAAAGCACTTTTGACATCCATTTGAAATAATTTAATATCAAAGCATGATGCAAAAGCAAGTAGTATACGAATTGACTCAAGTCTAGCTACGGGAGCAAAAGTTTCACCGAAATACAAACCTTCAACTTGAGAGAATCCTTGTGCGACCAATCTTGCTTTGTTTCTTATAACCATACCATTTTCGTCTTGCTTGTTTCTAAACACCCATTTAGTACCGATGATATTGTGTTCCTTGGGTCGATCCACCAATGTCCAAACTTCGTTTCGGATGAAATTATTAAGCTCTTCATGCATTGCAATCATCCAATCCGGATCTTCAAGTGCTTCATCTATATTCTTTGGCTCAAGAGAAGAGACAAAAGAGTAATGTTCACAAAATGAAGCAACACGAGATCGAGTTTAAACACCCTTACTTACATCACCCAATATTTGATCTATTGGATGGTCTTTTGCAATCGCATTGTGGATTTTTGGTGGTAGGTTGGATGGTTGATCATCTTCATTATTGTTTTCTTCCACTTGAATTTGACTTGTTGTGGAAGAGGTAGGAGGTTCAACTTGAGTAGAAGATGACGGTTCATCTTTCGGTTTGATGTCGCCAATTTGCATATTTTCTATAGCCTTTCTTAACAATTCATCACCTACATCATCCAAATTCTCATGCCCTTCTTGGGAGCCGTTAGTTTCATCAAATTGAACATCGTGTCTTTCCTCAACTAAACCGGAGTTTTGATTAAAGACACGATATGCTTTGCTATTTGAGAAGTAACCAAGCAAGAAACCAACATCACACCGACTTGCAAATTTTGAAAGACGAACACCCTTTTTCAAAATGTAACATTTGCAACCAAAGACACGAAAATAAGAGATGTTCGGTTTTCTTCCAACAAGGAGTTCATAGGAAGTCTTTTTCAAAAGACGATGCAAATAGAGACGATTTATGGCATGACAAGCGGTGTTGATTGCTTCGCCAAAAACTATCTAAGTATTATATTCATCAAGCATTGTCCTAGCCATTTCAATTAATGTACGATTTTTCCTTTCTACAACTCCATTTTGCTCCGGAGTGTAGGTTGTGGAAAGTTCGTGCTTTATTCCAAGTTCATCACAAAAGTATTCAACTTTAGTATTTTTGAACTCGGAATCATTATCACTACGGATTTTCTTTATTTTGAAATCAAATTCATTTTGAGCCCGTTTAGCAAAGCTTTTGAAAATTCCGGAGGTTTCGCTCTTGTCATCTAGAAAGAACACCAATGAATATCTAGAGTGATCATCTACGATAACTAAACAATAGCTATTTCCCCCGATACTCTTATAGGTTGTTGGCCCAAACAAATCCATATGTAAGAGTTCCAATGGTCTAGAGGTTGACATGATACTCTTGGAAGGGTGAGAGCTTGCGATTTGTTTACCGGTTTGACAAACACTACAAAGTCGATTTTTCTCAAACTTCACATCTTTCAAACCAACAACTAGATCATGTTTGAAAAGCTTTTTAAGTTGAATCATGCCAACATGAGCTAGCATTCTATGCCAAAGCCAACCCAAAGAAGTTTTTGCAATTAAACAAGTTTGTAAGCATGAAGCATTTGAGGAAAAATCAACCAAGTAAAGATTTCCAAATCTAAAGCCTTTGAAAACTAAAGCATTTTCCTTTACACTTGAAATTGACACACCTTCATTTGAGAAAGAGCAAATTAAATCAAGATCACATATTTGGGCAACGGATAATAAATTGAAATTAAGTGATTCAACTAAAGATACATTCGAAATGGAAAGGTCATTTGAGATAGCAATTTTACCCAATCCTATTACCTTTCCTTTACTATTATCTCCAAAGGTGATCTTGTCACTTCCTTTTACGTTCTCGAATGTGGTGAACATTTTTCTATCACCGGTCATGTGTTGAGTGCATCCACTATCAAGCACCCAATGTTTTCCACCGGTCTTGTAGTTCACCTACAAAACAAGAATCAAGTTCTTTTAGGTACCCAAATTTGTTTGGGTCCTTCGAGGTTAGTGACCAAGGTTTTAGGCACCCAAATGGCATTCTTTTTAGCGTCTAAAATTGAAGTGCCAATAAATCTTGCAATTATTTTACCATCAATAGATTTCTTAAGCATGTAGCAAGAATCATAAATGCCATAGGTTTTAACATTAATATTTAAACAAGTATTTGACATGTGTCCTACCTTACCACATTTATTGCAATATTTACCATTTTGCTTAATAAACCTTGGAGGCTTGTTTACCGGTTTCTTACCTTTCTTGGGCACATACCCAAGTCCTTCCTTATTGAATGAGCACCTTTGCTCACTCAATAATTTGTCAAGGGTTGCTTTACCCTTGAAGCATCTTTCTAAGCTCTTGCTTAGCTTGGTGACTTGCTCTTTCAACTTATTGTTTTCAACAATTAGTAAAGGATCACAAGTATTTGCAATTGAATCATCATTTGAGCAACAAGGTATGGATAGCAAATCATCACAAGAAGTAGAAGTACTAGACATGGATTTTGTATTTAACATATTTTCTACTCTAGGCATCTCATTCATTAAATCACATGTAATACCAATATTTGAATGAGATTTTTCTATATCTTTTAGGAGAAGAGAATCATGAGCTTCCTTTAGCTCCTCATAAGAGTCTTTTAGAGAGATATACTCTTTCTTTAAGACTTTAAATTTTGATTTCTCTTTTCCAATATACTCATTTAAATCTTCAACCATGTCCATTAATTCATCATATGAAGGAGCATCATTATCAAGGGATTTTACCTTATCTCCTTTTGCCATAAGACATGTAGGAGATGTGAAGAGTGAAGGAGCTTCCTTTATGGCGATGCCGACAAGTCCTCTTTTCTTAGAAGACTCTTCATCACTTGATTCGGAGTCGGAATCCGAATATTCTTCGTCGGAATCCCACTCTCCAATATGAGCTTCATTTTTGCCCTTTTTGTGAAGCCTTTTGAAAAGTTTCTTCTTTCCATCGAATTCCTTCTTCTTTGATGATTTATCTTTGTCATCCTTCTTGTTGGGGCAATTTGAGATTATGTGTCCCTTCTCATCACATCCATAACAACGAATGTTGCTATATCGCTTGTTGTCACTTGAGGATTGCCCTTTCTTGAACTTGTTGAAGTTGAAGTTTCGATGTGGGCGTCTTCTCATGAATTTCTTCATTCTTCTCACAAGAAGAGCATACTCTACATCCGAATCTTCCTCGTCATCATCATCATCACTTGATTCCGCTTTAGCTTTGAAGGCGGTGATTTTCTTCTTGGATGAAGATGACTCTAAAAGTTCTTCCTTGTCCTTCTTGTATAATTCGTTAGTGATGAGGTTGCCCAAAAGTCCGGTTGGTGTCATTCTTGGCAACTCGGGAGAGTTGAGAAATAATGTCACCAACGTCTCATATTTATCCGGAAGGGCCCTAAGCATTTTTCGCACAACATCAACATCAAGAAGGTTAGTACCAAGGCCTTTGAGTTCATTCACAATGTTGTTGAGTCTTGAATACATCTCGGCGATGTTTTCATGAGGCAACATTATAAATGTCTCATATTTAATCCGAAGCCTATGCAATTTGGCTTCTTTGACCGTGGATGTGCCCTCATAAATTTCGGAGAGGGTGGTCCAAATATCATGAGCGGTTTCCAAATTGCTCAGTCTATTGAACTCATCCGCGTTCAAAGCACCAAAGAGAGCATTCATTGCTTGAGCATCTAAATGAGCATTACGTTCATCTTGAACCGTGAGGATTGTTGGATCAAGAGACATAACATAACCCTCATTTACAATTTTCCATATGTTCGGACTCATTGCTTTTAAGAAAATAGACATTCTAATTTTCCAATAAGAATAATTTGAGCCATCAAATAAAGGAGCTTTTCCTATATGCATACCCTCACTAGCCATCCTTTCTCTCTTAGACGGTAAAGTCTAATAAATTGAGAGACCTTGCTCTGATACCACTTGTAGGATCAAGGATAACCGACTAGAGGGGGGTGAATAGGAGGTTTTTAGACTTTTAAACAAATTAACGAGATAAGCTAATTAATAACTTAGTCTAAGCAAGTTATACTTCTAGCTAAGCAATACAAGCACAAAGATCAAGCTAGAAATATAAATGCGAAAGAGTAAAGACTAGGAATAACCACAATGAGACAACGATGTTTTCCCGTGGTATCTAAGACTTGCCGATCTTCACTAGTCCACGTTGAGGAAGCTTGAACCAATCAAGCCGGCTCCACGTATTAAGCCTTTCCTCGATCACTATTGGTTGTTCTTCCTCCACTCCGGAGATGGTGAACACCAAACCACTCACAATATTGGCACCGGGCCTCTTCACAATCTTCTTGAAGAGATCACCCCATAAAAACAGCGAATTGCGGTACTACCGCCAAGTAGATGCGGTACTACCGCACTTTACCTACTTGCACAGTAACAGCTAGAAAGGAAGACAATAAATGCACTGACATAGCCGTTTGAAATGCAGAGCGGTATTACCACCACGAACATGCGGTACTACCTCTTTTCCCGGTCATACCGCCCGAAAGCAGCGGTACCACCGTTCCACGAGAAAAGCCAAACTGCAATGCTTCTGGAAAAAACGTACCGTTGAAAAGTCGGTACTACCGGGGGTGAGCGGTAGTTCCGCGTTTGCACGGCGGTACTTCCGTTTTGAGGGGTGACCCCGAGACACCCAGAAAATATGTTCTCTGGAAAAAACGTACCGTTGAAAAGTCGGTACTACCGGGGGTGAGCGATAGTTCCGCGTTTGCACGGCGGTACTTCCATTTTGAGGGGTTTCACCGAGACCCCAGACAACACGCTCTCTGGAAAAAACATACCGTCTATTATGCGGAACGACCGGGGTGCGGTAGTACCGCACTACAATCCCGGTTGTACCGTGTTTCGGTAGTTTCGCGTGATCACGCCGGTACTACCGAATTTCTAGACAATGCAACGGATGCTTTTCAGGAAAGAACAATTTCATGCATGATTCTAAATTGATCCTCAAAGCACATGAATGGCTATCAAGTTACTTGGACATGATCCCTCTTGATAGTACGATATTTATCCTATAATCCGTTCTTCCAACCATATCTCCTAAGACCGGTAAAAGGTAAAAGATTTTTAATCTACTAGTACCTTGTCTTTGAACTAATTTGATCTTCACGATATCCTTTAGCATGCAGCTTCACGATCGTACTTACCATTTGGACTTAACCTTGCACAGACTCAACAACCACATAAGTCCATTTAACACATATCATCATTAATTACCCAAACCAGATTTTAGGGGCCTAGATGCTTTCAAGGATTTAGTTGCGCGCAAGTCACTGCAGTCCAACAATGCATGCTCAGAGAACCAAGCATTGCTTGGGTGGCTAGTGAAGTTGGTTGTACCCCCAGCCCACCAAGGTTCAAACCCCAGGTTTGTCCTTGCGTGTCTCATTTAGGAGGATTTTTTTTTCAGTGGGAGGCGATATACCCGTCACAAGCGAGGCGCCAGTGGTGACTTCGTCATTTCTTCAAGCTCCGCTCGTCCGGTCTTCCGTAGGCGTCGTGTGTGTGAGTGCGTGCGTGTGGTGGTGTGCGTGTGTGGGGGCGTCTATGTGTTGTACTGGATGTTTCGCAAAAAAACAATGCGTGCTCAATTTCTTTTCTTTTTTTATCAAAGAGGTGCTTAACTCTCCCGATTTTAATTAATGAAACCAGCAACAGGGTAGACAGGCTCGGGCGTCGAGCGCGGGTGGAGCCAACTGAGCATCGCTCAGTTCCTATGAATTGAATTAATGAAAGCATACTAATGGAGTCTCACATTAGATTCATTGCAGACATTACTATTGCAATTTAGCAAGATATGTAGTGTGATCGTCCATTTCGACGCATGGTTCTTCAGAATTTTTGGCTGATACGACAGTTTGCAACGCGTATTTGCAGTTCTGACCGTCGCCGAACCGTATTTGCAAAAATAGCATCGCGGGCGCGCGCCCACGCCGTGCCGACACGCAGCCCTGGCGCCCACCACCTCAGCCGCTACAGGGGCTGGGCGCGTTGCCACCCCGCGCCCGCCTGTAGCATGCGACTTTTTTCTTTTTTTCGGATTTTTTAAATATTTTTCCACATAAAAAAACAAAAAAAAAATTGCTACAGTGCTGGGTGCGTTGCCACCCCG
This sequence comes from Ampelocalamus luodianensis, assembly GCA_036346255.1. Taxonomy (NCBI): domain Eukaryota; kingdom Viridiplantae; phylum Streptophyta; class Magnoliopsida; order Poales; family Poaceae; genus Ampelocalamus; species Ampelocalamus luodianensis. Next base: position 76,589,670 of record CM070622.1, on the reverse strand, counting down.
CGCCCAGCACTATAGCAATTTTTTTTGTTTTTTTAAAAAATCATTTATGCATATTTTTTGTAAGAATTTTTAAATATAGTAAATAGGATCCAAAAATTATGAAATGTTTTGTGGAGCCTTCTGAAACAGTGTACTTGCTTGTGTAATATTTTCAAAATTTTATCCATTATGAATTTTTCTCAAAAATTCATTTAAGTATATTGTTAGTAGGAATTTTGTAATATAGAAAATGAGGTCCAAACGTTTGAATTTGGACAATATAAAATCCAAATTCTTGCGACCTAAATACTAATTTTTTTAGACAATACCAGAACACATATAAAATTGCCGAAACATTACACAGCTAGCGTTTGAACCGTCCGATGTGGATCGAGTGGCTCACGTCGGTGTGGTCGTTCAGACCGTCCGAACCCACCTCGTGTTTGGACCAGTTGATGCTGATCGCACGGCTCGCGTCCCAGCACTGTAGCATTTTTTTTTTTGTTTTTTTATGCGGAAAAATATTTAAAAATCCAAAAAAAAGAAAAAAAAAGTTGCATGCTATAGGCGGGGGCGGGGTGGCAACGCGCCCAGCCCCTGTAGCGGCTGAGGTGGCGGGCGCGAGGGCTGCGTGTCGGCACGGCGTCGCTGGCGCGGGGTTCGGCGACGATCAAAACTGCAAATACGCGTTGCAAACTATGAAGAACCATAGTTGAACTGATACTGTATTGCCAGATTATACTGTAGAATCATATATATACACCACATTTGGAAGGTGCAAAGCGTGCATTGATTGGTCAAACGTCGCCGGCTCAAAGCTCAAATCAGTGCAGTTTGAACGCCACTGTAGAGTTCACCTGAACAAAAAAAAGGGCACCACTGCCCCAAAAGCAAACAGCGCCAGCCCTCTTAGGATCAGTCCAATCAATCACCGGACTACTCCCCAATGACCTTGACACCTCCCAAAAACTGTATTTTGACCTCTTTTATGTTCACCTCACAGCACCTCTCTCTCTCTCTCTCTCCATCTCGATCTCTCTGAATTGATCGCTTGTTTATGTATGAAGTATCCATTTATATGCACCTCACACTTGTTCGTTGGTTACCTTATCATGCATGATGCAAGTACACAAGTGCAGCAAGACCAAAGTAGTGCTCGCTAGTACTTTGCTTGGTTCCACTTCCGCCACTCTACAGATGTCATGTGCAGCCCAACTCTCCAAGCAGCTAGCAAGTAGCAACAGGAGTTGCAGGCACCCAGAAAAGGCACTGGGCTTTCCATAGATCAGGACAGCTACACAAAGCAGCACAGCACTGCACTGCACTGCTTGCCCTTTCTTGAGATTCTACACCTCTAGTCTCCTCCCAGACACCAGTGTATGTATGTAGGGATGCCTTTGCAGCCAGGCAGGCAGCACACATACACACGGATTGCTAGGTAGTAGCCCAGCATTGCATTTGCACTTCCCAAGAAAAGCTACCCAGCAGTTGTAGATAGGGAGAGAGGAGACATCACAGGACAGTACTGCTGAGTAGTAGTGTAGTAAGTTAGTGAGAAAAGAGCTTGCACTAAAGTTGGAGTTTTTTTTTTCCTCATTTGGTCCTTTTTAAACGATTTCGCACATGCATCCTTGCATGTCTGAAATGACAAAAATGATACCGCGGTAGGTTAGACAGGCGTCATATGTCCCTTACTGCGGCTGTATTCTACCGCGCACCCGGACCATTGATCTGAATCACAGGATCCCAACCGTTGGATGCGGTTGCTGTGGTCCGGAACTGATGCACGTGGCCACTGTGAAAATAGAAGTATTTCTGTGTAATCTAACCATCTTGGCTCATGTATATTTATAGTCAAGAAGAGATTACAATGTATCGGATACAACCGAAAGAATCAAAATTAGACAGTTTAAATTGAAGATTACACAGTTGCCGGATTATCTATAGTAAACGACAAAACTAAAATTGGTGATATCAGAATAGAGTTAACCGAATGTAATTGAACTTCTGAAAACCTGATATCGTTTAACACTTCCCCTCAATCTTAGCCACTTGATAAGTTGACATTGCGATGAAACTGTTCAAAAGCATTGTGAGGAAGAGCCTTTGTGAATATGTCTACAATCTGATCTGCTGAAGAGATGAAATGCACATCAAGCATCCTGAGTGCAACTCTTTCTCTGACAAAATGGAAGCCCACTTCTATGTGCTTGGTGCGCGCATGAAATATTGGGTTCGCAGTCAGGTAAGTAGCTCCCAAATTGTCACAACAAATACTTGGGGCTCTCGACTGATATACCCCCACTTCTTTCAGAATAGATAAAGCCATATTACCTCAGCAGTGGCATTTGCGATAGCTTTGTATTCTGCCTCTGTATTGGACCTTGACACAGTTGATTGCTTCCTTTAGCTCCATGACACCAGATTCGGTCCATAGTACACTGTGAAACCTCTAGTTGAGCGCCTGCCATCTGGACATCCCGCCCAATTTGCATTTGAGAAAGCACTTATTAGAGTAGATGGTGAACGCTTGATCTCCAGTCCAGTGTCTATTGTTCCTTTAATGTACTTGAGTATCCTCTTAACAGCACTCCAATGTACATCTATAGGTTGTTGTAGAAATTACCAGACTCTATTCACAACACAAGAGATGTATGGCCGTGTGAGAGTAAGGTATTGTAATGCACCAACAGTGCTTCTATACTGAAATATCTCAGTTTTTGTAAGTCTTGTGCCATGCTCCTTGGACATTTTCTCTATAGCAGTCATAGGAGTAGATATGGACTTGCATTGTTGCATATTTACCCTTTGTAGCCTCTACTCCTAGGAAGTAACTCAGCTTACCAAGGTCTTTGATAGCAAACTCAGAAGATAATCGTTGAATCAACTTCTCTATAGCACTGGTGCTTGAACTTGCAATTATTATGTTATCTACATAGACTAGCATGTACATGATCAAACCTATTTTGTTGAGAATAAATAGAGATGTATCAGCCTTTGAGAAAGAAAACCCCAATTCTAGTAGCTTCTCACTGAGACGCGAGTACCACGCTCTTGGTGCTTGCTTTAGCCCGTACAGTGCCTTCTCAAGCTTATAGACAAAATGAGGATTCTTCTTGTCTTCATAACCTAGTGCCTGATGCATGTACACATCCTCCTTGAGAATTCTATGAAGAAAGGCGTTTTGTACATCAACTTGCCTTAGCTCCCATCCTTTTGAGACAACAATGGACATAATTAACGGAATGGTGGAAGACTTCACCACTAGGCTAAATGTGTCTTCGTAATCAATACCACGACTCTCATGAAAGCCCTTGGCAATGAGTCTGGCTTTGTAGCGATCAACTGTGTGATCAGGTTTCTATTTTACCTTAAAGACCCCATTTGCAATCTACAATGTTCTGTCCTTGCTTGACCGGAACAAGCTTCCAGGTTTGGTTCTTGAGCAATGCTGCAAATTCAATATTCATTGTCTGTCTCCACTTGGGGTCAGTAAGAGCTTGTCGAAGAGATGCTGGTTCAGTCTCAGTTGCATATGCTTCATAGTTTCTTCGGTAGTGAACAATACCGTTAGTCAATTGCTTGGGGAGAAGAATATCTGTGTTCGCGTCTGTGGTCGTGATACTATTGTTTGATGTTGTTGTGCTGCACTGCTAGCATCAAACTCCCTGCCTTGATCCCGCACTTATACACTTGGTGCATGTTATGAGGAAACATGCTGAGGAGAATCATTAGAATTAATAGGTATGCAATTTTCTAGTTGATCATCTTGTGCTACTAGATCTTGAATAGGGAATGACAATGGTGGTTCATTAACCATAGAAGAAGGCAATGTATGTAGTAAAGGATCAAGAGAGTTTTGGGAGCTATTTTCATATTGATGTGCAAAGGAAAACATGTTTTCATCAAAGGACACATCTCGAGATATATAAACCTGGCCAATGGATCTATGGAGACATTTGTACCCTTTGTGTAAGTGATTGTATCCAATGAAGACACATTGTTGGGATCGAAAGGCAAGCTTTCGTGTGTTATATGGCCGGAGATTAGGCCAACAAGCACAACTGAAGCATCGAAGAACTTTGTAGTCTGGTTCAATTTTGAAAAGCCGATAGAGAGGGGATTGATTGTCTGTGACTCTACTCAGCAATCTGTTTATAAGAAAAGAAGTCGTTAAGGACGCCTCATCCCAGAATCGTACCAGCATTCTAGATTGCACAAGGAGCGCTAACCCAGTATCAACAATATGTCGATGTTTTCGTTCTGCCAATCCATTCTGTTGATGGGTATGAGGATAAGACACTCAGTGAGCTATGCCAACATTGTTGAAGAAACAATGTAGCCGCTAATACTCACCTCCCTAATCGGTTTATAAGGCATGGATTTTTTACACCAAGAAGCCTCTCTACTCGATTTTGAAATTGAAGGAAGATTTGTTTGAATTCAGACTTATGTTTTAAGGGATAGATCCATGTAAAACGACTGTAATCATCTATGAAACTGATATAGTATTGATATCCACCAACTGATTTAACAGCAGATCCCCAAACATCAGAATGGATAAGTTCAAGAGGGCAAGAAAACTCCCTAACAGATGAACTAAAAGGCAATTGATGCAATTTTGCTTGCTAACACGCATTGCAAACAGGGGCATCTTTATTCAAAGGTAACACAAGCTTGTTTGAACTAAGAACACTTTGAACTACTGAAGATGCTGGATAACTGAGAAGCTGGTGCCACATCTCCCTTGAAATCTTGGGCATAGGACAAGGAAGAACGAGGTTGATGTGGGGGTTGCAGAGGGTAGAGACCATCCTTGCATTGGCCTTCAAGAAGAACTTTCTTCGTGGTTCAATCCTTGATATAATAGAAATTTGGATGAAACTCAATGAATATGTCATTATCAGTAGCTAGCTTATGCACAGAAAGAAGATGTTTGTTGATGTGGGGAACATGCAAAACATTGTTTAGAGAGAGAGATCAAGATGATCTAGTAACAAAAGATTGACCAACGTGAGAAATTTGTAAACCTATGCCATTAGCAACTTGGACATGATCTCCTCCTTTGTATCAATCGCGCACCATCAGGTGATCCAGATCACTCATGATGTGATAGGGTTCCCCAAAGTCAGCGTACTAGTTTGTATCGACATTGTAGGTCGTTGTAGTTGCTGCTGCACTAATACATTAATCTTCACATTGATATGAATGATCAAAACGATGGTAGTAGCGGAGTGCATCGTGGTTGTGCTTGCTACAGATCTGACAAGTTGGTCTGTTGCCTCCAGATGCTTGGTGGCCACACCCATTGTTCTGACCTCGACCTCTTCCACGTTCGCGGTCAAATCTCTTACCACTATCATGATTGGAGTTGGTATTGTTTTTTTTTTGAATTTGGGACTTTTCCCCTCCGGCTACAGTAAAGAAAGAAGGCACCGTGAGGCACCTGAGCGAGCCACGACTTGAACCCAGGTGGGCGGGAGCCCCAGCTCCCCATCTGCCAAGTGAGCTATGCTCACTCCTCGAGTTGGTATTGTTGTTGGTATTGTTGTTGCTGGTGCGATTGACATTGTTTGTAGAGGAGTTGATTTGAATGCAGAGTTGTTGTGCTCTTGGCGAAGCTCGAAGCTGATCGGATGCGCATAGAATTCTCCTAAGCTCATATGATCCGATCGTGTAGTTACAAAAGTGACCAAAGGGTCATAGTCGCCACCAAGTCTGGTCAGCAGATATGAGATGATCTCTTCCTCCTGCATGGGATGACCAATTGAGGCCATGGTATCGGTCAAACCTTTTACCTTGTGAAAGTAGTCTGTCATCGACAATTCTTTCTTTTGTAGACTCGCCAGTTGAATGCATAGTCCTTGCTCTGGAACACGATCCAAACATGGATTCAAGCACATTCCACACCTGTGCCGAAGTGGTGTGAAAAAGGACATGAGACAACTTCTTCTGTCATGGATGAGAGCAGCACACACAACACAAGCTGATCCCGCTGAAACCAAGAGTGGTACTCATGCTTAGGAACTTGGTGTGTGGCTTCTCCAATGCCTTTGATATTCATCATCTGAGATGTCGGTTTTGATCCATTGACAAAACCAAGCAATTGATAGTTGCACATGTACGTCACAAGTTGAGCTTTCTAGAGAAGATTTCTTTCTCTGTTGAGCTTAACGTTGATGAAGTGGTTGAAGGCTGGTGCGGCTGGGACAACGGAGGAGATAGCCGAGATGAGAGCTCCGGATGATGAGTTGGTCATGTTGTAGTTGATCATGATCACAACAGATTGGATCTAGGATTGGGTGCAAGAAGATGGATTCTTAATGAGTGAGATGAGCCAAAGACTCTGATACCATGTGAAAATAGAAGTATTTATGTGTAATCTGGCCATCTTGGCTCATGTATATTTATAGTCAAGAAGAGATTACAATGTATCAGATACAACAGAAAGAATCAGAGTTAGACGGTTTAAATCGAAGATTACACAGTTGCCGGATTATCTACAGTAAACGGTAAAACTGAAACCGGTGATATCAGAGCAGAATTAATTGAATGTATCTGAACTTCTGAAAACCTGATATCGTTTAATAGCCACGTACCGCGCTCCCTAAGTGCGGCATGTTCCTACCGTGCTCCCAGTCCGCGGAAGGACCCCTGCTCGCTAATATCCACACATGCATACACTAATCACTAGAGGACAAAAACCTTCCAAGCCCACTAATCACTAAAGGACAAAAAAAATCCAAACCCATGCACTTAATACACGGGTGGCATGCAGCTTCCGAAGAGCAGAAATGCGACAGGCGCCTGCAACGCTCCGTGAGCACGAAATGACCCCCCGTGGTCCAAGAGCGCGACATATTTGCTGCCACGGCGTCACTCGGTGCCTCTGGCTTGCCACGCTCCGGGAGTGCTATAGGTGACACGCCCCTCCTGCCTAACCTGTCGTGGTGCGATTATTACAATTTCATATGAGCGGAAGCTACTTTTGCTATTACGAACAAAAAAAAGTGGCTAACTCAGCCAAAAGCTCGTCAAGTTGCACAAACTTTGAATATATATGGTGAATGGTCCAAGGTCCACAGGGCAGGGCCACTTGAGTATGGAGTATCTCTCTCTCCGGTTGTGAAGAGTGTGGTATATATGCATGTAGGCATAGGCATTGGTTTGTCTACTTACTACCTCCTCTACTGCACTACCACCAGTCCATCATCACTCACAAATTCACAAGGCCAAGGGCAAAGGTATGCACATTTAGCTACCTATGTGCATGCTGGTGCTCGTTAACTAGTTCGACTCTTAATATGTATCATCATTGTAATACTGTTTGATCAATTCACCTTGTTGTTGTTGCTACCTACTCCTGCCTGCTGATTTGAACTGAAATGTTTCAGGTCACTTCACTCACATCCTTGATTAGTACTGGTTATCAGTAGAACACAAGTTGACATGGTGACCAAGCACCTCCAGAAATGTACACCAAAACAAGCTCCGAAGAAGAAGCCTGTGACGCAGAACGCCAATGGCGCATGCCAACCGAGCAGTACACGGCTCCATTCTCAGCAGTGCACCCATTGCCACCAATCGGCGCCGGCGGATGCGGCTCCTCCGGGCCGAAGCCCGGCGCGTCCCGAGGAGCGTCATCAGCCCGATGGGTCAAGCGGTACTGGTCCATTGGTCCTGACTCTCGGCTCAGCGGCTGACCGTCGTTCGCCCTGCTGCTGCTCGTGCGGCGTCGCGCCGGCGCCGGCGCCGGCGCCGGCGATGATGTCGGTGCTGCGCGGCTCTCGGTACCTGCGGCCGGCGCAGGAGCTGCTGCGCGAAGCGGTGTCCATGGAAGAGGCGGCCGACGCGAGTGCAGGAAGCAATGACGAGGCAAATAAGCACGGACAGTTCGAGGCTGGTGATGCTCTCCAAGAGATGTATCTGCAGGCAGCAACGAACTGCCCGTTCCGTGGCAGGGACAACGACGGCGGCGGCGTCCAATCCAAGCTCCTCAGTCTTCTCAGCGAGGTCCATACTGTTACTGCTCTACTGCATCACAGCATCAGCAAATTTGTTCTTCCCAATGAATCCATGGCGTTTAATTATTGCCAAGTGCGCGCTAGTAGTAGTAATTAATAGAAGCTTATCACGTATTTCGTTCTTGGTGGGAGGCTGCAGCTGGAGAGCCGGCACGAGCACTACTTCCGGGAGCTCAGCCGGGTGGCGTCGTCGTTCGAGCCGGCGCTCGGGGCCGGCGCGACGTCCGGGTACACGTCCCTCATGACTCAGGCCATGTCGCGCCACTTCGGCAACCTGCGGCGCGCCATACTCCGCAAGCTCAGGATCCACGCCGCGGCAGCGGCAAGGAGGCCGGCGTCGACGCTGCGGGAGGACGAGGAAGGCGAGAACGACGACGAGGATGAGGCCGCGCTGCCGGTCACCGAGGACATGGTGAACAAGGTGGTCCGGCGGAAGAAGCAGGCCGCGGCGGCGCGGGCGGAGCAGGTGTGGAGGCCGCTCCGGGGCCTGCCGGAGGACTCGGTGGCCGTCCTCCGGGCGTGGCTCTTCGACCATTTCCTACATCCGTAAGTTGTTCATTAACAGTAACAAGGCTCCGGGCGCGGTTTACTCTGTTTCACGAAGATAGCATCTCTTGCAAAATAACTTTTCTCTAGAAAAAGATAGTGGCAATAGTTTATTCTGTTTCACGAAGATAGCCACCGTAAAATACTTTACTCTAGAAAAAAAAATAGTGGCAATAATATTGTTTTGCTGTGTTCTCTCGAAAATATTATTTTGCTACCGGCAAAAACTACACTTCCTAATTTATCCCACAGTTCAGCGCAGCCAGGCCGGTCCTGACATTTTACTGTCCGGGGGCGAGTCAAAAAATAAAGGTCCTTATATTCAAACATAAGAAAGTAGCAATATCTTTTATTCCAATTGCAAAGCTAATATTCATACATCACAAAAACTTGTGCCCTCCTCTAGTCTCTAAATATCAGTCCGGACAGAATACTATCAAAGGCCCATTAATATTATTAATAAGCCTAACAAAATACTATCATAGACGATCCACTAAAATGCCCCTTGCTTTATTATCAATATTACCTCAATTTCTCGGATCACAGATATACATTGTATAAATTGGTTTTTCATCAACATATTAAGATTCTGTATTACGTGAATTATCTAAGTTTTCATGGCCAGTCAAATTGTCATCATCCTCACTGATAGCATTTTCCTCATCTAAATCTTCATCATGTTGTTTTTCAACATTACCTACATCCAATTCCTCAGGATTTGTCAATGTTGCCTCTTTCTGATTCTACTAGCTCCTATACTAATTTTCTGTTTTTCACATCCATTTCCACGTTAGATAAATGCTTTCTAGATGACATCTTACCGCACAACAATATAAGAATGAGACTGGACTAGGAACAAAAGCATCTGAATTTTTTTTAAATGCCTAGGAGGAACTAGTCATTTTTTTCTCTTAAGAAGTTTTTTTTTTGTTCCGGATTTTCCTTCGGAACCGACCGGGCACCAGTGCCGAGTCTTGGACTCGAACTCTGGTGGGTTGGGCAGCCCTGCTGCCACAAACCAAGTGATAATAAGATTGAAACCGAAGCAGTAGCTAGACGAGTCTATGAACAATTCAACGAGATAACATGTGCAAAATGTTCTGAAACCAGAAAACACACAATATCTTTAGAAAATTAGTGCAAAGCGACCAAAACAAAACAAATAAAGGAGATCTTACCATAAACAACCGAATAAACTAGTCCCCTTCTTCTTGACCCTCCCAGTCTCTCACAAGATGAGCCGCTAGCGTGACGGTGCGGCGTGCGTGAGGAGCCTGGCTCCGCTGCTTGCTTGGGCCTTGCGTAGACCTGTTCACAGCGGCTTGGCCCGAGTCCGACCCGGTCCAGACCGAGCTTGGGACTGGATTTCCAGCCGAAAGTCCGATAAATATAATTAAAAAAAATAAAGGAACTCCTTTTGTATTCTCAAAATAAATTAAATATTACTTTTTATTTCGAAAAAAGAATTAAAATAATAGTGTTAATTCGGGGAAAACAAATTTCGGGTCGGGCTAGGCTCGAGTTTGCCCGTTTGCGGATGGCCTTTTTAGGCCTAGCCCGAAGCCCAGTCCGGCATTTGAACAGACCCACCTTGCGCCAATAGCTAATACGTCTACACTTCGATCCTAAATTACTGATACATATACACATGTAGACTATATAGGTCGGGCCCCTATGTCTCGGGTGCCCTGGGCGGACGCCCTGGCTGCAGCACAGCACGAAGTTCCGAAATGGATCTTGAGGTTGACATGCTACTCAACATGCAATGCAGGTACCCCAATGACAACGAGAAGCTCAGGCTGGCCGTAAGCACGGGTTTAAGCAGAAGCCAAGTATGTCCTACTGTTACAAGCTTACAATATACTCTATCCCGTCACAAAAGAATGTTATTTTGGACAACGACATGGTCATCAAAATAGAATTTTGACCATAAATTTATATTACAATAGATTTATAAAACCTAATAAAATTATACTGTTATGAAAGGTCTTTTAGAGAAATATATATATATATATATATATATATATATATATATATATATTTTATATATTCAATCTAAATATTAAAAATATATCGAATACTAAAGTTTAGAAAGTTTGACTCGCACTCCAAAACGAACGGCCGGAGGGAGTATATACTAGCGATGTTCTTTTAATGGAATTAATTAACTAATTAAGTAGCTACGTGCTGTGCAGATATCGAACTGGTTCATCAACGCGCGGGTGCGGCTGTGGAAGCCGATGATCGAGGAGATGTACAACGACGAGTTCTCCGAGGACTCCGTCTCCAGGGACGACATGAGCGGCGGCGCGTCGTCTTCTTCCTAAGTCTTTGCAGCGTTCTTCGTCACTGGAGATCGATCGGCGGTTGGGTGTACTAATCTTTGGTTAATTAATTACATGCCATTTTGTTTGTTTATGCCTCCATGGGAAGTTTCAGCAGAGCTCGAGATTGATGTGTACGGCTGCGATTGAGAGATAAATGTATCGGGTAGTTTATTATGAAGCTGCTGATGTTCTTCCTGTTAGTTAGCTAGAGAAGCTCCTTTTTGTCAGTTAATTAGTTAGTCGTCTCTGACGCTAATTCAACGCAAGTGCCAGTGTATCGCTACAGTATCTTATTTGATGAATCTTTTTTGTTTTCCCTGAAGATCCTTCAACATCTGAGGTCACTGAGACTGTTTAATATGCTGGAAGAGTGCAATGCTTAATGCTAGAATATTTGTGGTTTGGTTGACCGTATTATGAAACCAAACTGACAATTGAGAGTCCAAATTTTGACTAAGTTCATCTGAGCCATTTTATCATACTTTCCGTCAGCACAAAAACTTTTCAGCGTGGTAGCATGGCTATATTTCGTTCTTCGACAATTCTTCCAGTTCCTAGGTCATATCATTTTCTTCTTGTACTAATTTTCTTTGAGAAAATAGTTGGAAATGTTCGACGAATGTACAGCGTGGAGAGCTGGCAGATCCCACAGTTCTGGGAATTTTTTTGTTACCATTTGTTGGAAGCTCCAGACACTATCTTGTGCTTTGCAGTTCCGGGCAGCGATGGAGGTTGGAGGTTTTGCTGTTTCTGGCTGTCTACGATGTTCATCGTGCAACAAGACTAGCGTTGAGTTAGAGGGAAGACAACCGTGCGGATATTCCTGTGTTCCAAACGGAGTCGCTGGCAACCCAGCCATAAGGATAGGCGTTGAGCGTTTTACTCCCTACCACTTCTTCCCAGTATGCCATCCAACAGGAGACACCTGCATCTGCATGTTGCTAGACAAAACGGGCAGTCCAATCCAAGTTGTGCCGGTTTATCTCTAATCGGATGGCTTGAAGCTCTTTCTAGCAAAGTGATCCTTTTTCGTCGCCTCAACTGCCTCCCTGCAGAGAACCGACAAGTTGTCGGTTGGTCAGAGCGTGGTGTGTGCTCGTAGCCCACTAACGTTCGAGTCCTACTCGACACTGCTGCTCACTCGAATAAATTGAGCACACCGTGTTCAGTGGAAAGTGTGTGCCACGTTCCGTGAGATCTTGGTATCTCTGTAAAAAATCCCAGCGTGTGTAGGAGATGCGCACGCGTGTGTGTGCGTGGTAGCGTGAGTGAGATGTGCGTGCGTCCGCCTTGTACTTAAAAAAACTGCATTGCTGCAAATGTGCACAAAATTAGTTCCATGTAGTTCGATGCCTGGTGTTTAGACTACTCTGCAAATGTGTATGAACAAACCGGAAACGTAATCTGTTCCATTTTTCTCACTCCATAGAAAAGGTTAACAATTCTGTTTTAAAGATGAGAAAATAAAAATTACAGGTTAAAATTCACCGTACCGAAACAAAATACCATGGGGCAGGTCAACACATGTATTTCCAATGTGACGGCAAGATGGGTATAATTCCAGTGTACCGTAAGAGAACCCATACCCAGAGAACTATTTACGCCGCTATAGATTATCATAAGACATGTTCCATCTAAATAATTACGACCCACAATGTACATAATAGAAATAGGTCATTGTCAAAGAACATCTTCCATTTAGGCAATCACTGAAGAGATTCTTAAAAAAATGATGCATAATTTAAGATAAATTATCTGAATACTTTCTCCATCTCAGCATTTCCAGGGTCCAGCTTCAGTTCAACCATCAATGCATCACATGCTTCTTTGTACTCCTAGGGATGGAAAGTTAGGTAGATTATATACAGGGAGGCGACATATAAAGAAGTACAAGACGAGGAAGCTGTAATTTTATCTGACCTTGAGCAACATAAGAGCAGCTCCTTTCCTGGAGTAACCTTTTAGCCACTTTTTTTTAGAACGTGCAAAAGAGTTGCACGTCGTTGTATTAAGTAGGAAAAAGGATTACAAGTTTAGTACACCACAAGACAAACGTACAGAAGAAACCAAGAGAGAAAGTAGAGAGGAAAGAAATGCTAGAGAAAACACTAAAAGCCCACCAAAGAGAAAGGAAGGAAAAAAGACTACACTAACAAGAGACTACTCAATGAGCGGTAGCGACCGCAGGCAATCTAGTTCAGACGCACGTCAAAGACAGAACTCGTCGAAAGTCCGATGCAGAAGGGTCAGTGAAGTGGCGTCTACTTTTTCGAAAACCCTTGAGTTCCTCTCCTTCCAAATCATCCAAGCAATGAGAATTACACAAGAGTCACATTGAGGGAAGCCAACCTGTGGCATAAAGCGTGCCCAAAGTTGACTAGTGATCGCGTAGCCCACCAGCAAATGATCGATTGTTTCATTGTCATAACAGCAGAAGGGGCACAACTGGTGATTTGCGATGCCGCGGCGGTCAAGATGATCCGCAGTCCAGCAATGTCGTCTGACTGCCAGCCACATGAAAAACTTGCACTTGAGCAGGGCAGCAGAACGCCAGATTGGTCTTGCGCAAGGAAACAACAACGATCCGGAGAAGAAAGCAAGGTTCGCAGACTTAGCTGAGAACTTCCTCACCCAGTCCACCTCCACTCAAAGTTGTCATCCGCTCCAGGTATTAAACACACCGCGCTCAAACGCTCCGAGAGCCGCAGATACTCGAGTAAGGCCTGCGTGTCCAGTGCTCCTGAGATGTCCGCTATCCATTGTCCATCATGCAAGGCATCCCGAACTGAGCGCTTGCTTCTGACTGCAAGAGGGACCGACCTGATGAGGGAAGGAGCAAGGGCGCCAATGCTTTGATCCGAAAGCCATCGTTCCGTCCAAAATAAACTTCTAACCCCATCCCCCAGCCGAACTGTGAGTGACGCGTTGAACATGTCATACCCCGCCTTGTTGCACTGAGTTTTGAGGTTACGCCATGGCCGATCACGCCAAAAACGTTGTAGCCAAAGCCATCTAAGCCGAAGGGCACAGCTCAGGAAGCTAAGATTGTGGATGCCCAATCCCCCATATCGAAGCCACTCAGGTCGCATTTTTATGCAAGTATTTGCATCAAGCAAAGCGTTCTCTGCTTCAGTCATTTGCAGATGGCAAATGCTCCTATTTGAGTACAGCGTTGTATCAGTAGGGTCCAGCTCAATTGCCTGCAACAAAACAGAGATTAAAAATAGTGACGACATATTACGACCAAACAAGTTTTTTTGACGGAAGCAGACGGAACTGCATATCGACTGTAAAGGGTTGAGAATGTACAAGTTACAATGCGCGACAAAAGCCGCATTTACCCCAGTTAACAAGACAACACTGGTTCCATGTCTATCAGCAATAACGTTGTTGGGGTCTATTGACGCTTCATGGTGGCTCTAAACTGAAACCTGAGAACCAAGGTTTCTCAGACCATTCTGGACCTCGTTCTAGAGGGCTGCTAAAGCTGGTTTGAACTGTTCCAACGATCAAGCATTGCAGTACTATAGCTAATGCAGCATTCCTCACATCACTACTAACCTCGGTGTAGAACATTGACGCGCCACGGTCACAAAAAGAAGTCGTTTTTTTACCCTTTTAAATTCAACGAGGTGCCACTTTGATCACTAAATTTTATCATTGTATTTAGGAAAAAGTTTTAAAAATGTAATGTTACGAAAGTATTTTTCGTGACAAATTTACTCGTACTATTTTCGTATATCCAAACTACATATTTTAGGTAATATCTTTAGTCAAAATCGATATGATTTGACTGCACGTATTCTAAGTCGACTTCTTTTATGACTGGAGGGAGTATTTATCTGCATGGATTAATCTGTTTATTAGGGCTGATAGGGCTGTTGGTCGAGGTGTTGCGTGGGTGTTGTTCATGCAGGGATGATGGGATCTGTCTAGATTGGTAATCCGTCTAGGTAGGAAATGGTTTAGATACAGTCGGGTGATCGGGTTATCATTGTTTCCAACTCGATCGGTTAGCTGACTTAACTAGTGGTTACTTTTTCCTAACCCACAACAATCTAACCGAACAATTTTGTTCTGTCATCTTGGCTTAAATTAAATTCAAGCATTGGCAAAACTCGTCATATAATCGACATCAATCGAAGGACCTTCAGCTCAATACTATACATCTTACTGAAATAGGCTGTCAGTTTATAGCCATCGCTATTGTCCTGCTAAAGCTGTAACATGAAGCCTGTTAACTTAGCTGGCATTTTGCCTTTCTTGTTGATGATCGATGCCTTTATTTCGTGATTCTGAACTCTATAAGAGCTTGTTTGGATAGGGATGTATTAGAACCAATCCCTTCGGATTGGAAATGATTTTAGTTCAAATTCTGAGTTAATCCGAAGAGATTGAGTCGGATCAATATATCCAAATAAACCCTAAACAAGATGGTTTGTTTTAATCTTGTAATCGATCTTTATGCTTTTGTGCTCTTATTCGCTAACTATTCACTTAACTGGAGGGAGCAAAGGCGAGGAACCAAGTGTTTCTGGTGATCCACAGGGCCTTGCAGGAAAGGGACGTGCTGCACTCATGATATGCAGAACCTGTTTGCAGAAGGGTGACCACTGGATATCAACAGGTGGTGCTTCTAAGTATGTTCCTCCAATACCCAAGCTCCATGTCAGAGATGAGGCGCAGGAATGACGAGAACTCCATCCGTGTGACCAACCTGTCGGACACCCGTGAGCCTAGGGGTGGATATCGAGTAAGTCTTTTGTCTTATCGAGTTTTTCCCTCCAAAATTAACACGGTTTAATTTAATATTATTTTATTTATAATTTAAAATATTTTTAAGAACGAGCTAAACAATTTTAAACCGAGCCCAACGAGTTAGCTTTTTTTCACGCCCCTACCTGAGCCCGGCCTCCACGAGCTGGTCAGCACATTTGGCCCGGTTAGCCGCGTCTACGCTGCTGTGGATCGAGCAGGGGGTTTGGCTTCGTCCACAGAGAGGATGCTGAGGAGGCTTATCAGAACGTTTCCATCAGTATTATGGACTTTTCAATACAACCGCTTTCAGGTATATACGGATGTCATTTGCCAACTTCGTCCCACCTGCACTGGCCGCATGGTTTCGTTCAAATTGACGTTTGCATAAAAAATATGTTGCTTGCTTAGATGTTCCTGCGATCTATAATCTGCATTAAACATTCTGAAGTAAGTAGCATACGTTTCTTATTGGATCCTTGACTCCCTCGTTAACGAACTCAAAAGTCCTGTTATGCCGTACGCTCTGCTCTTTTGCTCTTTTCTGTACACTGAAATGAGAAGTGCCACGGTGTAGTGTACTGTTCTCTAGCAATCGGTAGCCAAATCTGAAATCCAGAACTTTGGCAACCGATTGCTAGAGAACAGTGTGTATCCCTTACAAAGTTTTGGATTTCAGATTCTTCAGTTTTAGATCTCCGATCTCTAGGTTTTAGCACGTTTCAGCTCACCAGTTTGAACTTTCATCAACCAATAAGTTCCAGCATGTTTTAGTTCCAAACTTGCACTCCCTAGTACTACATGACGAGCTAGCTTTCCATACTTCCATGGAACATCAAAGACTTCATCCAGTGACTGAAATGAATCGGAGGTTAGTGCTAGAAACATGGCGCATCTAGCGCTCA
This sequence comes from Ampelocalamus luodianensis, assembly GCA_036346255.1. NCBI lineage: Eukaryota > Viridiplantae > Streptophyta > Magnoliopsida > Poales > Poaceae > Ampelocalamus > Ampelocalamus luodianensis. The sequence continues at coordinate 76,573,134 of CM070622.1, read as the reverse complement.
GACGTATCCCATCGTATGTCCCTATTCATCATTGAATCTGACTTAAAATGGTCAATCCCAGTCACCCGATCAGGCGTAGCAAAAATCGGTGAAACGCAACTATTATTTAATAGATCTGCAACAAAATCCCCCATCAGATGCAACAAAAATACAACAAATTCACAATTTGAAGCAACAAGCATGGATTACTCGGTACAACAAATAGACATCCACAACGCAAGAAAAAAAATTACTCTTGTTCAACAAATCAAAACCACCATTGCAACAAAAACATCTTGCCACAACATTTGATGCAACATTTCAATAATGAAAAAACACTATTTGTTGCCAGTATTTGTTCAATTTGTTGCAACAGTTGATCAAAAATGTTGCAGGCATTGTACCTCTATAGTCTCTTCACACAATCACAGGTACTACTACCACCATGTCCAACACCACCACCACCACAACGGCGACAAGGAGAGCAGGAAGCAAGACAAAACGACGTCCTCCACTGCGGCGCCCTCCTCGTTCTCACTCTCCTACTACACCAACACAGACGACGCCGACAACAGCGTGGAGAACACGCCCAGCGTGGCCGCACTCCTGAGCCAGCTTGGCGAGCTCGAGCGGATAGAAGCACGATAGTGAGCCCACAACTGTCGTGTGGCACTGCACCGCGGAGGCGGCGCCCCAGCCGCAGCACCAAAGCGCAACGGCGCCAGCGCCCGCGCCGGAGGATGCGAGGCTCAAGAGCGATTTCTGAATTCCGTCTAGTGTGATATTTTTCTCGGAAGTTTGAGGGCAACGAGTGGTGGAGAATGCGGGGAAGTGCAGGACAGCTGGAGCAAGGCTTTGGATGGTGTGCCGGTGCGCGAATGGAGTTGGGCTACGGATTACGTGTGTGAGAGCATGTACAATGGGCTTATGTTAGCCGTCTATAGCATTTGCCACATATGATTTTTGCTGACGTGGATGAAAGAGAATGAAGAGAGAGAATATTACTGTCTATAATCCTGCAGCCGACTGTAGCACTAGAACCAAGAAAAACATTAAAGATTATGTGTTGTCTACAATCTTATAGCCGACTGTATCACCACAACTCATTGTATGAGCTGTCTTTAATACTGTTTATAGGTGACATAGAGAGTTGCTATAGACAGCAGCTGTCTGTACTATTATACATGCCCTGAGTGGAGCTCTACATGACGTACAATTTGTCGCTTCCTATCGTACGCACGCTTCGTTATCCTTGAAACATTCTGATCCTTGAGCTGGAATCTTCAGTGACCATTGTTCATATACCTGTGGGAACTGAACGTATTCGGTTACTGTCGTCGTATTGAGCAAAATTGTTTGCGGTTCACGTGACACGTGTTACAGGACAGACGGCGTTTGTTTTTCCACAGTATCGCTATCTAAAAACTGTAGGAGTGGCGATACACATCTAACGCTCAGCATTCGCACGAAGCCGCATATATACGTCATTCAGTTGTTCACACCAACGCGCTGCAAGATACCTGCAATTGCAAGGAAAGAATCCGCGAGCCACAGTTCCATATTGATGACCAGACTTTAACGTTCGCCATTAACCGGCTGGTGTTTAAAACATCATGGTTTAATCTATACATATCGAACAATATGCTAGTGAAGCTAATGTTGAATTGGGCAAATCAAATCGCGATGTTACAGCAGCACGTTAATTGTATAACAGTCCTTAATCTTTATCATTGCACCCCAAAATGTTGTAAAACATGGCATATTATGTAGTGAAGTGCGGGAGTAATGGCGTACAGTTGATCAGCCTAAATCCTTACGAGTTCACAAAAAAATACAACCCCGACATCGGATATCGAAAAGTCAACTCTACAGAGCTCTTGTATCTACGGTTCCAAGGATTTCACAAAATCGAGTCCGTTATAAGGTCTATACTACAACGAATTCACTTGAATAAATTGGCAGGGAGAGGTAAAGGGCAGCTGAAGTACTCGCTTGAATGGGCAGATACGGGATACAAGTCATCGAATCATCTCTTGATCCAGAATCGACCTTAACTGTTCTTTTTCCAGTGTTGTAACAGAGGCCCAGCTTCCTTAGTTTAGTAGAATCACCATATCTTGTTCTTGAGCCAAAAGAGCACTAGTACTATCCCAATCACAATGGCAACAGGAGCATACTTCCGAATCAAGGCCTGGAATTCAGAAGAATTGCACAAGTCACAGAAATGGCATAGCCAAAACAGTAAACAAAATGTAGACCAACAGGATCTGCAATTCACTAAAAGACAGCAAATGACGAACATATCATACAAATTTGGGATTGTACACAAATGTGGATATCCAGGCTAATATTTAAGAGTTTCTTCCAAGCATATTGCTGAAGGTAATCCTCCAGTTAAATGTTTGAGGGCTCAAAGAGTCATGACAAACACCACAATTGAAAATGTTTAGCCCCTTCTAGAATTTGATGTAAATTGACCATAGATAATAAAAATTGAGAAACACCATTTTGCTAGCTATAGGGTACAGCTGTGAACAGTCAATGTAACGAAATGTAAGTACGTGACAAATGTTAAATGTTGGAAGCAATCAACTAAATTTAGTAACTCAAAAAATGAAAAGAGGTATTTGTGGTCTGTGGAGCACCAATGTGCAAACCAAGTACAGATTCTTAAACTAAAGGTAAGATTAACATGATACTTTTATGCTAATCAGGGCAAAACTCGTGCTAACAAAATTAATAATTGTGTCAGTTGTTCAAGCAACATCTGATGAACATTAAATGAATACGATGTTTCTAAGTAGTTTGATAGAAAAATGCTCAAATTCATTTCAACTGACAAACGCATATGCCAAAACAGTATGTGCATTGTGCACATGGATTACCTGGCGATTGAGATCCTTCGCCTTATCTGCATAGATTCTCGTGTCAGATGTCAATCTACTTGACATTTCACTGACCTCTGCAAAAATTGAACAGTTATTTGCCAATACAGTCAAACCTTCTTATGCAATGCAATACAATGAAAAGGAAAAGGTGGGAAGAAGCCCTTGGAAGAGGGAAGCACCGGAACAGGCCAGTCCAATATGCAATAAGCATTGTGTGTGACGAAAACCAACAGGCTAAGGCAGTGAGAATGATATTAGTGTGAATAAGCTTCTTGTGTCAATGTATGATGCAAACATCTACCAGTTTGCCATGCCAGGAAATATAAATGAAACAGTAGAAGCATGAAAGATTTCCAGACTTACGATCTAGCTTTTCACCAACACCAAGAACTTCTTGAACATTACGAGTCATAATTTGATGCACCTCATAGAGCTCATCATTCAATTTTGCAAGGTTCCTTTGGGTTCTAGTATCCAAATACAGCTTCTTAGTCTTCTGTATGAATGTGTCTAGTAGAAATAGACAAAAGTTATCAACCAGTAGAAGTTGAGAGGATGAATGAAATCAATGCTGACAAGTGAATTAGAGATTAAAAAACCATACCAAACTTAATAAAAGCATATGGCCTTGCGGCAGTTTCAATTTGACTGCCATTGACTCTCTCAAATTCATTTTTCAGATCTTCTAGGTACTGGAAAGCAAGTTTCTTTGGATAAGAACGGTCACACATTGTCAGATAACATACTCGGCCTTCAATGATGTAACTGTAAATCTGAATTAAGGTGCAACTAGATCATATCACAGGCAATGTAACAAATGAACACATGCTAAAAAAAACATGCAAGACCATGATTAATTGGGTGCAGGATGTTGTTTTTCCATAATAGCATATGAAGTACGCACCAGATCAAAAAATATACTAACGAGAAAATAGTCAAAGGTAAATGGCCCTTGCACTCGGAAGCACAGACATGCCTAGAAGCTAGCGAGTCCGTGTCGGACACCGTGTCGGACATGGACACGGCTCCAACACGGCTCGGATACGTATCGGAGGCGTGTCCGAAATTAGCGTCGCGAAAAAAAAGAAAATTAAAATCGGACACTCAGGCCCATTCCATTCGGCCCAGCTAAGTTGGTAGCCTAGCCCAAGCAGCAGCTTAACCTAGCGCCCATTCTCCCTTCTCCCGACCCGTTCGACGCCGCCCCTAGCCTCCCGATTCCAACGCTGCTTCCCCTTCTTCGTCGCCTGCACCCGCCGCCGCCGTCGCTAGCACCGCCGCCTCGCCGCCAGCGCCCTCGCCGCCCCTTCTCCTTCTCCGGACCGTTCGACGCCGCCGCCCCTGCGCCGACCCGATTCCCCTTCGTCGCTGCCGGCGCCCCTTCTTCATCGCCTCCCGCCGCCGACGCCTCTGCTGCTCCCCGGGAGCAACTCCCCTTCGACGCCGTCCCTGCTTCCAGGTTCCAGTCCCGAGTCCCCATCCCCGACAACGCCCGGCCTTCTCCAGGTCCCGTTCGACGCCGACACCTCTGCAACTCCCAGGGCGACTCCCCGTCGACGCCGTCCCTGCTTCCAGGTTGCAGCCCCGAGTCCTCGTCAATGCCCCCGGCTTCTCCGGGTTGTCGCCTTCGACGCCGCTCAACCTTGGCTCCTTGCTGCTACTGCTCCCGACACCGCCCTACTACTTCTGTGCGAAGGACTTGCTTCGGTGAGTTGTTTACTTGTTTGTTCTCCATTCTCCAGAAACTCATACAAGTATTGTTGACAATTGTTGTGTAAAGCCGCTCCTGTTGCTTGTGCATAGTAAGTACTGAGTAATTGAGCAAACTGAAAATTTGTTATTTGGCTATTGTTGAAGTGTGAAGCCGCTGCTTGTGCATAGTATCAGTATGTCATGCATCAGTATTTCGCCACTCATGCTTCAACATGATTAGGAGTTTAGGACTTAGGAGATGGAACCTGCTGGTTCAAGTGCTGAGCAGCAAAGTACTGAATTTCTGGTATTAATCAGGTTTTTTCTATTCAAAGGTTAGCAAAGTACTGAATTTTGTTGCATCCCATGTTACATTGTTACTTACATTTACTAATCAAGTTTTTCTATTCCCAAGTTAAAGGAATTCTGAATTTCTGGTATTAATATGAGCTTATGAACTTATGCTTTATGAAGAATCGAAAAGATCAGGAGCCGAGGATCATCTTTGAGGTACATATTCGGTATTCCTATTTTATACTTTACATTTTACACTTTCTGTTTGACAAACACGTATAAAAGCATTCAATAATACATATGCATATATTATTATTATTATTATTATTATTATTATTATTATTATTATTATTATTATATATATATATATAGACACACACATAGCCGTGTCCCGTGTCGCCATTTTTTAGAAAATGGCGAATCCCGTGTCCGATACATGTCGTGTCCGACACGCGTGTCCGTGTCCGTGCATCCTAGCCCTTGCATACAAATATCAAGATCAGTAAGAGTAGCATAACATAAAATAGTTGCCCCCACAAGCAGACAGGGCACAAGAGGGTGTCAGGGTTGGTTTAACTTCAGTACAAAGTTCAAAGCAGTAAATTTTAAAATAATAAATTCAAGTAGGAAGAAAACCATAGCCTATAATTACTTGGGTTAAAATACTAATCCTATTCTTTGCTATTGCATCAATTAATTTGCCGCTTTTCATTATGACATATAGTACATTGTGCTTGTCAGTTACACAATCTTAAAAAAGAACCGGAGTTTCGTAGAAAACAACAAAAAATAGTCTTAACTATTGAATAAGTCATGGATGGTTAGTATAGCCTAGCCATTGTTATAAGGGGACAGGGGTATTGCCTGAATAACTTTAATATAGATATATTTGTGATTGTTTACATGTGGTTCATGCCTAGCCAAAATATGCTGACTTCTCTGTCATCAGAACTATAGAAAAGTAATTTATTGCTGAAGTAACAAGTAAAATCTAATGGCATATATATCATACGGTTCACATGGACATGACAAAGCAAAATTCATGAATAAGCGGCCTTTTCATAATAGAAAATAGATCGCAAATAACATAAGGATACTGAAAAACGTATGGCCCAGTCTCAATTGACATCCGTGAGGCTTCATGGTGCCCCTTTGACAAGTTCTTGAAAAGAAGTTTAGCTTGCTGCTTGTAGAAGTCAGCGTCGTTCTGGCCCCGCCCATCATCCAATCCTTCTGCCAGTGGAAGGCCATCAGTGACACGCGCTATCATTGTCAGCTTCACCATTTTTTCAAGAGTGCCAGAAACCACTACAAACTATAGTAGATATCCTAAATAGACACCTGCAAGGCAAAGCATGGAATAGGAGGTTCAGGAGTAGTCCAACTTCAACTGTTGGACAGTTGACTAACTTATACTTCAGCACAGCACATATCAATTTTTTTTATTCAAAGCATAGCCACCATGCAAGCAATTCATGTCATTTTACAGTATCACACATGCTACAATCCTAACGGAACGACTTGTTCATTGCATAACTTCATACAAGTAATCATGACCTAAGTTCTGCTAGCTTGCTAGCTTAACTAACCACTATTCCGTAGCAACCCAAAAAATAGTATTGATCATAATACATATATGAGAAATGCAAATACTCAATTTCAACCCATAGTTACCGGATTCGCTATAAAACCCTGCGAATCGCGAACCGGATTCGTCAAACCTAAACCGGTTTAGGGTACGGGTTCGTGTTCGCAGTGGAAATTGGAAGAAAATGTGGCAAACTACGAACCTGAATCCCGTACCGCGACTCGGACGAACTGTGTTTCTGGTAACTATAATTCAACCTACACAGCTTGCATCGGAATATCCCTGTGACATGTACTGATATACCTGACTAAACCCGCTAATAAAATTCATCTGTGTAGCACTGAGAAAATCCAGAACTGAATTACATATCGGAAATTAATTGCTTCACGGACAACACATCTTCATTAATAAGTAATAACACAAATCTAAAAAATGCAGGTGCAACACCATTACTTAAGACCCTAACAAAAAAGAACCATGCATAGATCCGTCCCGTTTTCTCCACTGAGTACCCAAACACAGTTGATGAGCTGATAACATGGATCTATTATGAACTATGCAACGATCCACAATCCCCCTGCATGAATGCACAATTCACACACTATCAATCTGTTCAATAAACAGGTGGCTGCAATTTATCTAACATTACTCACACAACAGCTCTCAGAAAACAGCTAACCCATCCAATCATTTTGATAACTTGCACAATTCAATTCCTTCCAAACAAACTTCTAGGCCACAGAACATACGCTGAAACTACGATTCAGAGAACTGGACCACCAAACAGGCAACCACTATCTAAAAAGCAGCATGATCCGTAATTGATGCGAACGATCCCATCAAACCTACAGCTCACGCAACCCGAATACCCGATGGTCCCGATCCACCCCTCCCAGCTTCTGCGCCAAACCCTAATCAGAACAACCAACCGCACAGTTCAAATCTACAAACCATCGTAAGGGCACCGACCAGATCGAATCCCGAATTTGGAAGGGGAAAAGCAGGCGATCGCATCAGATCTATCGGATCTGGACGAGCCAGAGCTAGGACGACACAACTGAACCAGGAGTAGATCGAAAGAGGGGTGGGGGAGGGGGCGTACGGGGAGCGCGGTGGCAGCGGAAGCGGAAGCGGAGGTCGTCTCCGGGGAAGGAGAGGGCGGGGGCGGGGGCGGGGGCGTAATTTTCGAGAGCCCGTGCTGTCCTTCGCGAGTCGGTTGGGAGAACCGGGGCGTAGGGAGATGCGGAGATGTTTGCTCATTCCGACCGGATCGGGTAGGAATATCAAATGTATGGGGCGGGTCAACGGGTTTGTTCTAGGACCCGTCCAGGCGTCCACATGTGCACATGTGAACAGCAAGTATGAAAGGCAATGTAGTCCTCGTTCCATGTAATCCAATCATTAATAAAATCACAGCAAGTATTTCACGTAACCATCTAACTGTTGTATATCGCCCTATTATGTGGGGATACTTTACCTAAACAAAAGCTTATTATAGAGTTATCGGCCTACAAAACCCATTAATTTGTTTAATCACATATTGTTTATTCATGCATAAAAGGTATCCTTCTCCTATATAAAGGGGTCAGATCGCTCTCATTAAATATACAAGTATATGGGAAAAGGGTATCAAAAAGAGTTTTTATTCTACTGCCCATTGTCGTCGATCCTGTTGGTCAGTCTGGCCCACGCCTCCACGTGCGTATTGACTACATCTTCCCTCGATCGTATGCCTTCTCGTACGCGCCGTCACCACCGCCAACTGAGCGCCGCCTCCGCGGCGTGCCGCCAACCAACCAAGCCAACCGGTCGTGCGCCTCCACGCACGCGCCGCCGGACTCCATCGAGATTGGTTTGGGTACGCTTCCGCGTACCTTCGCCAATCGCCGTCCGACCACGCGCCTTTGCGCACGTGCCACCGGCAACCACAGTCTCGGCAACGGTAGCACATCTTCGCGTGTGCGCCGCCACCGTGAACTGAGCACTGGGCATGGCCTCCGCGACGCGCCGTCGCCGGATCGATCTCGCCATCCTGACAGGATAGGGTGTCACCTCCGCGTCGCACCATCGACTGGGATCGGGCTCGCCGTCGCTCGCCTCGCATGCGCCGCCTTCACGTTGCATGTCGCTAAGCAAATGGGCGCCTTCGCGTCGTGGCCGCCACCATTGTCGTCGTCTTCGTGTTGGCACGCCAGAGAAGATGAGAGAACGGACGACCTCGATGCTTCCGCGCAATGGTTGCCGCCGTCCGCCTCTACGGCAACGCCGGGCTGAGGTAGCCTCCGCGCCACACCGCCTCCACGTGTGCATGCGGACGAGGCTAGGGGCTCTGGCTCCGTCCATGGTGAGGACGGGATGAGGCACCGGGTGTACGCCGCCACCGCATCGGTCCGAGACCGATCAAGTGCGCGGACCACCATGGGACATTGCCGCACTGCTCACACACGACGTTGTTGTTGCCCGCATCTCCGTTGTTGTGCACACTGAGGCCGTTGCTTGCGTCTCCATTATCGTGCGCATCCCAACCGAACCTTTGTGTCTCCGTTTCCATGCTAGGATTAGGGGAAACCCTAGTGGGATGGTTAAGCGGGCCACGCAAAGGCCTTATTTGGGTCGTTGGTTCTAGCCCATAAGGCTCGATCGAGATGGGACAACCTTGGAACTTTTGTAGAAAAGCCCTGTGGCTTTTTTGGAATTAAGCCTAAGTCCTTGTTTTGATAAAATTAGATCATTCTGGATCGAAATTTTGCATAAAGGACACTAGAACTTTCATAATAAAGTATGAGGGCTTCCACTTGGTGGAACTTTGCAAATTAAACCTCACAAGTTTTCTGGTTCTTTTATTTAAGTCTTTTGCGATTTATTTAAAATACTAGAAATTGTTTTTTCTATTAATTTGTGAGTTTAGTAATTGTTCTATGCTTAGAAAATCAGTAGAAAACTAATGCAATTCTGTAAATTTGATATTACTACTTATACAAGCCGTTTTATTGTTGTAACACATGTTTTGACTCAGATGATACATGATGTGCCTATTCATTACCTTATAGTAATTATATACGTTGTTATCAGTGTTGTAGGCAACAAGGGCGATATGTTCAGGATCGTGCCAAGAGGGGAATTTCTTGAGTTGAAGTGTGACTATAGTAACCACCTAGTGTGGGCATCTGAGGCAAGGATGCATCTCACTGCGTGACCTTTATCATGCGCTTGTGCCAAATGTGCACGCTTCCATTTCAGCTAGGGCACAGGCTTTGGTATACCTCAAGAACCACTTGTGTACGAAACTCAACCAAGAGCTTGTTGCTATCCAAGACCACAATGAACTCTTGGATCACCTAACTAAGAGGTTCGACATTCCTCAAGGGTAGTCTCTCGCCAATGAGAACTATAACAAGTGTATAGCTATGAGGATTCAAGATTATGAATCTGTGACTACATATAATGAGGACCTCACCCTTGTTGTGAGCACCCTAAGACTGTTAGGGAGGAACATGACTTAAGATGAACTGATTGAACACACTCTCCTAAATCTCCATCCGGAGAATGTTTCCCTCGGAATGGTTTTGAGAGAAAGGAATTTCAGAGATCATTATCAATTGATCATTGCTCTATGGGAGATAGAGCGTGCTGATGCGTTACGTCTTAGGACACCCTCTAGATATGATTCTTGTTTTGGGGGATATGGTGAGACCATCAGATAGAGGTTCAAGAGGAGGGTAAGAAGAGGTAACAACCTAGGAAGTGAAGCAAGCGGTAGCAGGAATCAGAGAGAGAGAGAGCCGTCAGAAGTCTACTCATGCTGGGAGCTAAGGCAAATGTGCTATTCCCATAGAAGGATCAAGAGAATCCTAAATCTCCATTAGCTGGTGTGTTTAGGATGGTGTTACTAAATTGAACACCAAATTTTGTCGATCCTGAATTAGTCAGTAATATTACTATTATGAATTAAAATTACTTCTTGTAATCTTTAGTTCATGAAATAAATAAAGTATTTCCAATTCATTTGCATGTCTTATGTTTGCATTTATGTGTATGCAATGTTTTTTATGCATCAACGTACAATGGAGGGAGAACATGGACTCTGTCTTGTGGATAGTTGTACCACAAATTCTATCCTATGGGATATGAAGTATTTCCAAACCTTTAGTTCTAAGACTGGTAATATTATGACCATAGCTGGTAACTATGGTAATATTGCGGGTACTAAAAGAGCCATGATAGTCTTACCGATGGAACGAAAATAATCATTGAGAATGTATTATTGTTCTGGAATCAACTAGAACTGTACTAAGTTCCAAAGATACCAAAAACAATGGTTTCCATGTGAAAATAGAGGAAGACAATGGTTTTTAGTACATTCTCATCACTAAGAAAGAGGGATATCGGAAAGAAATAGTAGAGAAACTCCATATGTTCTCCTTCGGATTGTATTACGTATTTATTAAACGTGATGAAGAATGCGTTGCGATGAGCGTCCAGGTTAAAAACCTCGAACTATTTAGAACGTGGCATGAACAACTGGGTCATCCTAGAGACAATATGACGCGTCAGATACTATAATATTCTACTGGCCACAACTTGAAGTCGAAAGACATCCCCGATTTATCACACTTGTGTGTGAGGCCTGTGCAAAAGGCAAGTTGATTATGAGACCCTTGTATCATAAGATCGAAGATGAATTACCTAATTTCTTTGAAAGGATTCAGGGGAATATATGTGGACCTATAGAGCCCATGTCTGAGCCATTCAGGTACTTTATGGTACTAATAGACACAACCACTCGGTGGATATATGTATGTCTATTATCCACTAGGATGCACGCCTTTGCCAAGCTGATTTCACAAAGTATTGTGCTAATTGCAAAGTTTCAGGTCATAGGATCCAATCCATAAGAATGGATAATGCTGGAGAGTTTACCTCAAAAGTATTTAACGACTATTACACAGCCTTAGGCATAAGAGTGGAACATTCGGTCCCGCATGTTCATACTCAGAATGGACTTGCTGAATCATTAATCAAGAGGACCAAGATGATCACTAGACCTTTGTTAATGAGATCCAGTCTATCAATTACATGTTGGGGATATGTCGTATTACATGCATAAGCATTAATATAACTCTGGTCATCGGTATACTATAAGTTATCACCTTTCCAACTAGTGTGTGGGAAAGAGCCATGTATTTTCCATCTGTGTAAATTTGGCTATGTCATTTATATACCTATCTCACCTTCTCAGTGTACGGAATTTTTGTCCTAAATGGCACTATTTGAAGCGGGATTAGCAAAAATAGCGCCCTCGCAGCCGCAATTGCAAAAATGAAACTCTCATCCGTCAGGCCATGGGACGGACAAGCCGTGGTGCGACACGTGGCGCCTCGTCCGTCCTGTGGCCGGTTGGACTTGAGGCCATGTGTCGCGTCATGGCTTGTCCGTCTCGTGGCCGGCTGGACGAGAGCGTTATTTTTGCAATTACGAATACGAGGGCACCATTTTTGCTAATCCGCTTCAAATAGTGTCATTTAGGCCAAAAACTCCAGCGTACGTCAATAGGACCCCACCGTAAATTGAGAATTCACATGGGATTTGAATCTCCGTTTATAATAAAGTATTTAGAGCCTATGACAGAGGATTTGCTAAAAACAAGATATGCTGACATTGTATTTAATGAAGAATTATTCTCAGCATTAGGAAGAGGAAAGGACCCCAAGTTGGAATGCCCAGAACTATCATAGAATGATAGTAGTCTTCATAACAACAATCCACACACTAAGGACTCTAAACGAGAGGTTCAAAGGATAATATATTTGCAAAATCTCACAAATCTGCTGCTAGATTCAGTCACAGAACATAAAAGGAGTTACAAAGTCGCATATACCAGTAGTAAATGCACCTGAAAAAGTAGAACCATCTTGGGTTTTGGGTTCTGCATGTGACTCCACCACTCTTAGTAAGAAGAGGGGGAGACCTCCTGGGTCAAAGGATCTCAAACCGCGAACACGTCCGCAAAAGAAATGTATTGAACAACGGGAGAAACTTTATAAATCGAACATGAATAAGAAACGTCCTACAAACGTTACACCCCGAGTGAAGACACGACGGGTGGTACCCTGTACAAGAACAGAGGGGGCGCCCCATGCTTGAAGAATCTAGACCTATCATTATGAGTTAATAAAGTATTTTGGTGATTAATGATAAATCTATAAATGAGACTAACACTTTTATTGATATACCTATTGTGTAGTCTTATTTGGATGAAAAGGTGAAAATCATGGAGGTATGCACTCGACATCATATTGTTATATCTTGTTGCATTTTAGATCCAAAATATAGGTTGAACTCCACCAAAAGTCTAACTTGAATATGTGCATATATTCTTATTACATATTAGTGTATGCATACATTTAGAAGGAGTTCACTCTATATTTTGAGGTTTTATTAGTATTGATCCATATTCCTTTTTCCATATATGTTAAAGATCTCTACTTTGAAATATATCCTTGAGTATATAAAACTTGTGTAGTTCATATATACTCACATTGCTCTATATTCAATTATTTGCAATTGAGGTAGTTGTTATGGATTACCAAAGAGCGAAAGATTGAAGTATCTTGACTCACCATTATGAGTTAATGATATGTTGTGATAATTAATGACAATCACATTATGGAACTAATATTTTTCATGAGTTGAATGAATAAGTTATTCCATAAAGTTGGAAACTTTGGATGGCATCATGAGTCGATAGTCATCAAGTCAAGGTTCAAGAAAAGAATGCATCATGTATTAATGCACATCAAGATCCCGAAGAGAAGATGATCATGAGATGATCATCAAATCAAGAAAAGATCCATCATGTGTTAATAGAGGTCAAATGAAAGATGTATCATGGGTTAATGCATATCAAGACAATGATCCAAACTTGAAGTGAAGATGTGGGTCATCAAGTTTCAGGAGGATACTCAAGGCAAAGGTATAACTAGCTAGGGCTAAGGATGTGTTCCTAGTCTTCTACCGGTCTTGGTGTTTGGTTAAAAGACCAGATTGCTAGTATTAAGAAGGGTCTTGTCTAGTAGCTTGAGTCTCATCATGTGTTGATAGCTCAATCTCGCTTGCTCTAGCTCTCCGTGGCATGATACTATTATTTGCGAATATGTTTTACAAATAGTTGAGGCTCATATGTCTAATCCTTGTAGCATGTGACTATACTTTACAAATATGTTTTGTAAATTATTGGGATTCATGCATTTTCCCTTGACATGGTCTAAAATTGCTTGTTGCTATTCTCCTTGGACTTAGATCATGGTTGTAACTCTCTGAAGTTCTTGTGCTTTATGCATTGATCTAATGTATTTGAGATCATGAAATCAAGTGGGTTGTGTAGCCCTCCGAATAAGCTTTCAATAGAGTCCAAGATCACTCAATTCCGACATCAGAGTCAAAAGTTATGATCGTTTTTTCGAGTATCGTCTGTGCTAAAATTCAGGACCAGACTAACCGCCCATATGCCTACGGACTGACCACCCTTATAAGGCCGGTCAACATTTTCCAGAGGACATGTTTTTGGATTTCTTCCACCCGGGAGGCCCGGACTGATCGGGAATTGTGTGTAACGGCTAGTTTTATAGCTATTGCACTGTAGCCCAGACTGACCGACCCTGTGTGTGAGGACCCGGGGTTAACATCCCAGATCCTCTGTGTATTTCTGAATTAGTCCCATGATCAGTAGCTAGTTCACACAGTAAACAAATATGGTAACAAAATTATATCACAACTTTATTAATAAATACCAACAGAGTTGATTACAAAGGAGACTTACAGGCCAACAATAGAATAAACACAGCGGAAGACGAAGAAGTAGTAGAGTCCAGCAATCTGCCACAGGCAATTGACTGGGGTAGCGGCCTAGTCGTTACGTTCCACACCTGAAGTGAAGTCCTTCTCCTCTGAAATTTTGTTTGAATAAAGCAAGAATGAGCACAACTTCCGTGCTCGCAAGTTACACCCGTTAAATAACAGAATGACATGCATACACGGATGTAACAAAGGATGGCTTATTGGTTTATTTGCGTAAAGCAGCATTTCCTTTAAATACTTGTACTAAGTTCCAAAGTTGTTATTTTATACTACAAAATATTTTATAAATTCTTAATTTTATAGTCAGATAACATTTACACGTGAATGGTGAAGGATACCCTCCTATCACATGGCTTCCTGCCCAATTCCCCATCTGGATAAACTAGTTTTGAAGAAGTCTTTTTCAAACAAAACCAGAGTCTAACTTTGAGTAGTTTTGCTAGCATGTCCGTAACCGTGGACACGTCTATTCGAATAGTTTTACACTCTGCAGAGATTGTACAGCTTTACCCACAAGAGATAATCAACTCTTAATGTCCGTCTGACACACTTCCGAAGGTGTGCGACTAAGTGATTATCACAAGGCCTTTACAATGCGTCATTCCAAAGTAGTTGTGCCCGCTAAGGTTTCACTTTCTTTGGACTAACCATCCGCCAGAAGTCCCCTCTTGCGCCCAGTGGGAATACTGTCTAATCGACACACACACACCAAAATGGCACAGTTAACAATGAAACGTTGCAAATTAGTTGGCCAGGTCCCGCCCACACAGGACATGTGGTAGTACGATAAGGCATAGCATCATGCGCTCGAAGGCTGGTCCTTAGCTGACTTGGGCGTCTTCCAATTAAAACCCTGGGCCTTAACCCTAACCAGATTAAGCCTGTGCATAAACTTGCACCCACCAATCATCCATTTCGCCCAAGTCCAAACCCATTTTCACTTTTATTTTCCGAGTAAAAGCATTTTATAAACCTTATATAGTAAAACAATACCATAGAACCAATTTAAATCAAATTTGAAAGATTTGGCTAGAATTTCCCAAATACAAGATTTGATCTAAGCATTGGCTAAGCATATGGTTAATTTTAATATCACTTTGCCTAATGGTGACAATGTATTTACGTTCAATACTCAAATTGGCTATACAAGGAAGATTGGATTAACTAGGTAATTAAAACATGGAATTAAAATAATTGTATAAACATATGTATGCATTAATAATTTAAAAATAGAATTAAATAAATTTAAAATAATGGGATCGATATGATCAAGGGTATAACTTGCCTTGCTTGATTGAACGCTGCTCTCAAACGGCGTCGAAATCTGACTCTCCGAAGTCGTCAAAGTCTATACGCGAAATAAGCCAAATTCAAATAAAATTCAAATAACAAATCAAATGAACTCCAAATTAAATAATTTTGGTTTGGTTAGCTAGATCTTGAATTTAGACAAATTTAGAAATTTGAATGGGCTCAATCGGAGTTCGGATGCAAAAGATATGGGCTTTGGAAGATTGGAAATACATAAAATGATAGAATTAGGGTTTTTCTAAATTTTGGGAATTATTTTTCTAAAGGAAAATGGCTTTATTGCGCAAGCATGACGTCAACGACTGATTTTCTGGATTTAAAAGAATTAAAATGATTTCGACACGTGGGTCCCATGTGTCATAGACACGGCTCACGGTGGACGAGTTCCACCGAGCCAAGGTGGAGTCGGTGCGGTGGACTGGCTGCGCGGGCATGCCACGTGGGCGGACACGCGAGCGGGGAGGCGACGTGGCGCTGACCTGGCGCCACATGGTCGGCTCGTCGCGCGCGCGACGGCGGCGCTTCGGGGCGATGGCGCCGTGACGGCGGCTGGCGACGTTCGGCGAGGGCACCAAATGAAAGAGGGAACTGCGGGGAGTGTGGTGCTTACCCAGGCGGCGCAATGGCTCTCAAGGCTCGTTGGCGGCGAGGGATTTGGCGGTGGCAAGGTTCGGGTGGAAGGCGGCGCGATGTTCCGGTGATGCTCCGGCTAATCGGAGGCGAGCATCGAGTGCGCGTGGAGGCGGGGATTCCAATGGTGGTGACGGCGATGACGCGGCGTCGGCGGAGGCGGAGCTAGGGGCGGCGGCGAGCTTGCGGCCGGAGGCGAAGGAACCTCAAATTTCGGCGAAAGGAAGAGGGGAGGGGAGAAATGGGTGATGGAGGCGGAATGATGGAGAAAAGGGGCTCCCGGGGCGTGCTTTTATAGGGGCAGAGGAGATCGGAGGCGGGAGATCGAACGCGGAGGTCGCGGCGGCGATTTTTGGGTCCCGGCGATTGCACGCGAAACGGAGGGGGGAAATGGCCGGAGATGGGGTAGCGTGATGCGCGGGATCCGGTGCGCACGTCCGCGTGATCCGAGGTCGCGTAGATGGCGGCGGAGATTGAGCTCTACGCGGCGCGGAAATGGCGGCCGCGTGCGGCTAGAGGAGGAAGGAGGCGCGGGGAGGAAGACAAGACGTGGGCCGTCGATTTTTGATCGACGGTGCGGAGGAGATGATGTGGCTTGGGGGCATAGATGCCGTTAGATTAAAATCGGGCGGTCCTGATTGATTGAAGAGTTCGAGCGTCCGAATGCAACCAATGAGATCGGTCCAATCAATTCAAATCGGGCGGCCGCGGTGAATCGAGGCATAACGCGCGGGAGGGCGGGGTGACGTGGAGGCGTGTTAACCGTTGGATGCTGATCCAACGGCGGGGGTGGATGGAGAGGGCGCGGGCTGAGTGGGCCGAAAGCGCGGAGGAAATGGACCGGGCGCGTGAAAAGGAGTTGGGCCAGAGGGAGTTTCGGCCCAAAGGATTTCAGGGATTTTAAATTGGTGTATTAATTGATTTAATTCCAGATAATTCATTTAGGCTTTAGAAAATAGCAAAATACATCCAAACATTATGAGAAAATTCACAGAAATTCCCTTATTTATTTTGGACTTAAATAAAATAGTCCCAACTCATAATTGGCTATTAATTTTGCAGAATAAATTATTTTGGCTCTAAAATTTTTAGGAAAAAGCTTTAACATACTCAGAAAATTCTAGAAATTATTTAAAATTTTATTTTTCAGATCAAACCAACTGAGACTTTAAGAACTTCAAATAAATTTTAAATTTTGACTTTTACAACTTCAGAAATTCAAATAAGGCAATCAAACTCTTTCAAATTTTAGAAAAACCAATGAAACAATAATTTTATTTTATTTTATTTTGGTAACAACACTTTGGGATGTTACACTGTGCCTGCGGACTCACCGGGTTTCCCTGATTTTTGACAAATTCTCCTCAAAACGGCTAGTTTTTGTGTGTAGGCTATAAATACTCACCTTGGCCTGTTAGGGGGAACTCTTGGCATCCCATTTCATTCTCTTGAGCTAGTGTGAGCTTCTCCTCTCAATTGTGCATGTGTTGCACCTTGTGAGCAAAGGGAGAGAGTCTAGCTGTATGTGTTGCAACTAGAATTGGATTGAGCATCCAATTGTGCATGTGTTGCACTTGGTGAGAGTCAAGCGAGGGGCTTCAACTTATTACTCTTAGTGTTTGCCGACACCTAGACGGCGTGGAGGCGTCATGGTCCGGTGATCTTCTCAAGAAGCTTGTGAGAAGGCTCGGCGGTTGTGAGTGGTTTGGTGCTCGCTATCTCCGGAGTGGAGGAAGAGCAACCCCGAGTGGATTGAGGTATTGTTTCGTGTTGTGAGCCAGTCCAAGTGGTTGGACTTACCTCGAAGGTGTTGGCTCAAGTTATGGAGCCGGTCCAACGTGGTTGGGCTTACCTCAATGTGGATTAGGGGAGACCGGTAAGTCTCCGAACACCACAGTAAAATATCGTTGTGTCATTGTGGTTTGTTCTCTTGTGCTTTACTTTGTGCAATTTACATTCATAGAATTAAATTACTGTCATGTATTTGTATGATTGCTTTCATTATCAATAGTCTTAGAATTGTTGGTGCATTTAGTAAATACTAGTTGATTTAGGCTTCAATTATGCAAAACCGGATTGTTGTTAGCTTCCGCATTAGAAATCAGTTTTAACCTTATAGAATTTTAGAAATGACTATTCACCCCCCTCTAGTCGGCCTCCTCGATTTTACAATGTTGGAGTACAGGGACGAGTGACTAGTGAAGGGGAAGCGCGTCCGCCAACACTAGGGCAACAGAATAGTCAGACTCCGCCATTTGGGAAATAGCAAAGAGCTAATAAATAGTACAGGGACGGATGACTTGGGAAATAAAGTTCCAATTGAATTGGACAAAGAGTGTTTCATAAATTATGTGAAAACAGGAGAAGTCTTTATAGACAAATGAGTGATAATATCAGCTGCTTCATCTAAAAAATTGTCTTCTATATGAATCGTATCCGGAACCAAGGACGATTGTGGAATGCAAGTATCATCAGGATTGGGATAAATGGAAGGAAACAATCGAGAATGAACTAAACTCGCTTAATAAGAGGAAAGTGTTCGGATCTGTGGTCAATACACCTCATAATGATATTCCTGTTGGACACAAGTCGGTGTTCATAAGAAAGAGGAATGAACATAATGAAGTGGTGAGATACAAAGCGAGATTAGTAGCATGAGGGTTCACGCAGAGACCCAACATCAATTTCGATGAAACTTACTCTTCTGTAATAGATGGCACAACATTTCGATACCTTGTAGCTATGGCAACAAGAATGAATTTAAAAATAAAACTTATGGATGTCGTGACTACATATTTATATGAGTCACTAGATTATGAAATCTTCACGAAGATTCAAGAAGGACTAAAAGTCTCATATATGAGTGAGAATGAATAGCACAATATGTATAGTGTTAAGTTGCAAAAATCACTATATAGGTTGAAACAGTTAGGTCGTACGTTGTACGACTGAATATGTAAATTCCTTTTTTAAAAAGGGGGTACATAAACACTAAAATATGTTCATGCGTGTTCATAGAGAAATCCAAGAATAGATTTTGCATCATCTCTGTGTATGTTGATGACTTGAACATAATCGGAAATATGGGAGACATTCTCGAAGTGAGCTCATACTTAAAGACAAAATTCGAGGTGAAAGATTTGAGTGAAACCAAATTCTATGTAAGATATGAGTGAAACCAAATTCTATCTCATGTTATGGATTGAAAATTTACGTGAAGGTATATTTCAGCATCAGACCACCTACACCAAGAAGTTAGAGAGATTTTGTCTAAATAAATCTCATCCACTGGGTCACCCATGATTGTTAGGTCACGGGAGGTGGAGAAAGATCTATATAGACCTAGATGAGAGAATGTGGATACATTAAGGCTCGAGACCCCTTATTTAAGTGCTATTTGTAGTAAATTATTTGGTAAAATATAGTTCCAAGCCTACAAAGAGGCATTGGAACTAATTAAGAGATACCTTAGGGGTACAACTGATCTTGGACTCTTTATCCCAAGGGTCAACATGTAAGGTTGAATGGTTACTCAGACGTTAGATATCTTTCTGATCCCCACAATGCCAGGTCATAGACTGGATACGTCTTTCTAAGTGGTTCTATAGCTATCTCTTGGAGATCTGTAAAATAATCAATTGTTGCTATGTCAACTAATCATGCCAAGGTCATTGCACTATATGAGACAATTCGAGAGTGCATATGGCTTAGAATACTAATTCACCATATCCAAGAGTCTTGTGGTGTAGAGGTGGATAAAACTCCTACAGTCTTCCATGAGGATAATGCAGCTTACATTTCACAAATGAAGAATAGCTATGTCAAGACGCATAAGGCAAAACGTATACTCCCTAAACATTTCTACCTATATGAGCAGTAGGAAAATGGGAATATAAAAATACAGGAAATCCAATCAAATAAAAATCTTGTGGATTTGTTTACTAAGGTTTTGCTAGGACCATGTTTTGATAAACTTGCCCATGATATTGGTATGAGAAGACACAAAGAATTGCTATCTTCAGGGGAGATATATAATCTTCATATATGTTCATCATTGGATGAATACATGTTGTACTATTTTTCCCTTGTTTGAGTTTTGTCCTAATGGAGTTTCTCATTCAAAGGTTTTTAATGAAGCAGCATGTGCAATGGCAAGAATACGAGCTATGTACTCTTTTCCTCTTACTCTATTTTCCCATTGGGTTTTCGGAAGAAGTTTTTAATGAGGTATGAGCATGGTGTTGGCAAAGTGTCCAAGGAGGGTGTTGTATATCGGCCCGTTTCGGAGGTTCTATTATGTGTGGACACTATACCTAACCAAAGGCCCATTAGGGGATTGTCGGCCCACAAGGTCCATTAGTTAGTTTAGTCCCATATTACTTATTCATGTATGAAGGGATACATCCTCCTCTTATATAAGGGGAGGGGGGCGCAGAGAGGCTCTCATTGTACACATAAGTCTATAGGCAAAGAGATCAATAAAGAGATAAGGCTGGGACTATATCCTTGTGTTTTTGTCTATTATTTATTATTTGTGAGTTAAGATCTTCGTTCATCGGCAACGCGACCTCGATTATACAACACTCACCAAGTCATTGATCAAACAGTATCTATCATAGATCTAGTAGTAATGTTTCATGCATAGCAACATCCAACTATAACATGAATAGCAATGTGGAATAATCATGAATAAACCGGATCTAGCAACACCTGTAATAGATCCAACCATTTTGGGTTGATGCCTTCAATTTTAGGGGAGGAAGACCAAAGTAGAGAGAGGAAGGAAACCAGTGGATCCCGCCACTGCCGTCATCGACTGACCCCCTATCGCAGCCCTTCCCCTCGTTGCATTGTGTTTCGTGTAGAGATGGGAGAGGTGAGGGAGGTGACCTAATCCAATAGAGATGAGTCAAAATAGGGCTAGTTCAATTTGGGTATGCTAAATGGGCTAAGGGTGAAAAGGGTTATGGTAGGGTAGGGCATACTTCAAAATTGGGTTGGGCTGGGTCGAAACAATATGATTTTTTGGTGCTAAGAATAGGTTCAACCCGAGGGTCCAGCCCATGGATAGGTTAGGGCATGTACAATACAAAATGCTTATATATGTTTCTTAAATAGAGAGAATATAGCCACATCATGAGGCACTCATAGAAAAGTCATCTCCTCTAATGCAAGCATCTCTTGGTAGATGCTTAGATGGTTATATTATCTATTAATTAGATATAGCTATATGCATAAACACTAGTTAAGCATCAGTGCCTACTCAAGCAGTCAAGCATCGATGCTACAAAATAAGCACCTTATATGTCCTGCATGGTAAGAAAAATATTTTTTCTCTTTGCCAAACACATCTCCAAGCACCTATATTGTGCATGCTCTTAAGGGTCCTTCACGAAGCTTCACCCTTGTCCTCTCGTCCTCCCCGCCCTGCCGGAGTAGAAGTGCCCCGTGTCCCTCCGCCATCGGTGGCTTGGACGTGCTCCTCCATCTCAATGTCAATGCCGACGAGAGCAACCAAATGAGAAGAGGCATGCTGAATATTTTTTAGAACACATGCGGATTCACTACCGCCACGCGTGCGGTGGCGCCACCTGGCCACACCCACGACCATGACATCTACCTCTCAGCATAGCTATTCACCACAAACAATAAGCTCAAAGCATCAATTCATATCATTAATCATTAATGCGACATAGTAGAAACATAAATGCAAAGCTTTACTCATTTTCATCCTATTGTGTACCAGTGTGTCAAATTTTAAGTTGTTTAATCATCCTAAATTGTCAAACTCTGTTTTAGTATATCCTAAAGCAAGTTTTAGTAGATTAAATTAACGTAATTTGCCAAACAATTCACCATAGATATAAAGGTTGTTGTGATACCAACTGTAACACCTCGACCCAATACTGAGCCCGAAATATCACCTAAACTACTCTAGCTACCAATTTAAACCTTGATTAACATCAAATTTCAGCAAGCAAGCATAGAACAAAATCTCAACAATGGGTCACAAGAGATACAATAACTCAAAGTATCTGTATAAGAATAAAAGTTCACATCTTGGAAACAAGTACCAAGACGGCTCAGGGCACACGCACCTGAGAAACGCCCAGGATACCGGCACTCGAGAAACACTTGGGATACTGCACCCAAGTCACGCCAGAACCATGCTCCTGGTACATAGGATGACAACAATTAACAATAATCAACTTCTATTAAAGAGAATAACAATTTGACCAATAACCTAAGCAATTAATTTATCAAACTGACTTGAATTAATAATAAATCAACCAAAGTTTCAACTATCAATTCCAAGATAATCAAATTCAATCATGAATAAGTCCTGAATGAAATAATCATGTCAGTAGATTATAATTGAAGCAAACTAATTGATAATGATTGTGTGATTGATGCATGATGTATTCGTGAGCTACTTTATCACATGTATGTCACCATCAACGGTCATCTAAAAACAACAACAAAGCAATATTGAGTCCACGACCCAACAAGTATAAGATAAAACGATAAACATACAACTCATTATTCATTTAAATCATCATCATTATCATAAACATGCTCAAATATCATTAATGTCATTCTCGTCTTTCATATACTCAAATCTCATCAATATCATTATCATCTTTCATGTATGCAATGCCAATGCAACTCTATCAACTGATACCGGTATAGCGAAGTGTTCACCCATCGATAACACACTCTTCCCCCATCTTGTTTAGAATAGGGTCCCTACCTTTATAGGATTTTATCATGGAGCACATCGGACTAGCTATAAACATGGCAATACTCATCGCCTTGGCTCAAATGCATGCAAATGATGCAACAATGTTTATTATCCATTATTATCATTACCATGTTATCTCCATGGTAATTTCATCATCATGTCATATCATCATTATGTCATCATGTCATATCATCAGTATTTCATGTCGTAACCATCATTAAATCATCAACACCATAATATCATAGCATTTAAATAAGCAACAGAAGAACATAAATAAATGTCATATTGTTTCAATGGTAGAGACAAGTGTTGACAAACCGATGCCCACCGCTCTATCATGCACTTGTCTTTTAGCCTCTAGAAACATGTGATGCAAATGTGGCACTGAACTTTAGGCAACGCTCCCTGGACAAGCAATTAGTAATACACTCAAAATATGTCACAACAGTACCAAATCAACAAACAATTCAACTTCGCTCCAACGTGCAAACCCGATGCGCTTAACTTTATTTCACCGGACAACTTGCCCACTGTCCCGGTGATCAAACGATCGTAACTTTCACTTTTGGACTCCAAATATATCACAATTTATGTTTTTTTGGAAACTACATAAAATTCCCCACAATATCTTAGCTATGCAAATCCTCTTATTTTGTTATTTAGGTCCCCGTTTCCAACCCCGAAATTAACATTACAATATACTTCATATTTTCACAACTATTTTTCTACAACATGAAAAATAGCAAACCATGATGTTTATGGAATCTATGGAGAATTATATAGTTTATCCTAGTTATTACCACAATTAATTTATTTCATCTAATGCACATAATTAATCAATCTACACGACTACTACTATTGGTAACGGATTTCTGGACAACAGTACTCTTGAGGCCATATCTTTTTACTCACTTAACCAAATTTAGTCATCTAGAGCTTCCTGGAAAGCTAAGGAAATAAGCTACAACTTTCCTAACCAGGCGAAATCATGATTCCGGACGGAGATACCCTAAAATCCCCTATAAGGTTCTGCAAGGTATCACGAAACATTTAACTCCCGTGACCAAACTTATCTACAACGTGAATAAACATCCAACTAAGATCAACCTAGGGTTTAACAAATCATTATCCATGAAAATTTGACGAAAACCATCGAGGGAGCGTGAAACCCTAGTTTCTTCCTTCTTCTTCCCTTCCTTCTCCCTTCTTGTGCCTTCTTGCCCCCTTGTTGATCCACGACACCACCACCAATATCCCCAGCAGCAGGGCACCCGGCAGGGAGGGGGCGCAGGCAGCAGGGGCTCAGCCAGCAGGGCGATGGAGCAAGGGCTCAGCTAGGGGAGGCGCTGCAAGGGCTCGACCAGCAGGGGCAGCTAGGGTTAGGGCTGCCGCCTCCCCCTTGCTCCTTTCAAGGCCGGGTTTCCCCTCTTGGCCAACTGGCCCTACTTGAGCTATGGGCGGTGCCCACTACTCTCTCAAAAATCTCTAAATTTTAGAATTTTGATTCCCTTTCTAATTCATTAATTACTTAATTAAATAAACGGGATATCACACTATGTTTGTCCTTCTCCTCTAGAAACCCTAATCCCCTTCAGCCGTGTGAGTTCGGCCCTTTTCATACGGTAGTTACCCAGATAAACTAAGGTTGCCATATTTGTGGACCAAACTTTGCCAAAGGACCATAAGGGTCCGAGTAATTCATTAAATTAGAGCCAGCCGAAATGGTCGAAACGGGCTTTCCATTTTGTGGACTGTGTTGGGCTGAGTTTTAATGTAGCGATGGAGTTGTTAATCGCAAGGATGGGTGTTCGGATGTTAGGCACTAGGCAATGTAGGGAGGGCTCGAGGAAGACGGTGGCTAGTGGAACTGGAGCAACGAAGGCCAAAAGATCGACGAGTGCCAACTGCCAATGCCAACACATTCTCTACCTTTGCCAAGCACGACGGATCATCCGCATCCAGTGATGAGACCTGACAAGTGCGATGATGGCCGCCGGCTGGACAAGTGCGACAAGTGAGACTCGTTGGGTTCCAAGGCAACCTTCCTTTTCTATCTGCCACCGAAGACTGTAACCACCTCTGATTCTGAAGAATAGTTACCATCTAGATTGGGAATGGTAGCATCCTCAGCAACCGAGGACGCCATCAATCCATCATTCTAGACAAAGCAAAGAAATGCTCAAAATACGACCATTAATTAAAGCGCAAGCACAGGAAGCCAGATACTAAAAGGCCAAGTAGCGTTTCATAATGACAAGTTACGGCTAGTCACAGTTCAAGGTACCGAGCAAATCGCTCAAGGCTCACCACCACCACCACTTCACCGTATGTTTAGAACAAAAAGAGACCACCACTCGAGACATTTAACATGCAGCCATCTAAAAATGCGTAGTACTTTCTCCAGATAGATACAGAACACAAAGCCCGAAAGAAACTACTGAACTCAACAGGAACTCGCCCGAGCCCTAATCAAATGGGTTGACGCTTCATCCAGCCGAATGTTCCTTCTTCATTGCCTCCCTGACAATGTCAAACGTAACTGTTTAGAAACGTCCAAGTTGGCCTCAAGCTACCATTCAAAGTTTTCCTTTTGTTTTAGGAGAGCAATCATTTATGTGCAAAAAATGAAATACATACCATACGAATTATAAGTTTACACTAACAATATGTCATGACAGAGCTTACAAGCAATAGATTGATAAAACATGTTCCACTTGACTAATACGGGTCATAATATACACAATGACAAAGGTCACTTTGGAGTAAAAAAAATCGTTCCATGTAAGCAATCCTTAGGACTGTGTTGAAGAAACGAAAGGCAATAGATTAGAAAGAATACCAAAATGCCTCCAGATCCGCATTTGCAGGATCCAGTCTAACTCCTGCCATCAATGCATCAGATGCTTATTTGTACTCCTATGGATAAAAACGTGGAGGGGTGGAGCAGATTATCTACAGGGAGGTGACGTATAAAACAGCAGAAGACTAGGAAATTGCAATTCTTATCTGACCTTGAGCGACATGAGGGCAGCTCCGGTTGTGGATTCTTTTTATGACAGGAAGTATGAACAGCGCAGGAGGTAAGTCTCCAGTGAAGCTATTGTTTCTGACGAAACAGCGCATACAAGTCTAATTCAGTTACGATAGCAATAAGAATTCAGTTCAGCGAGTCCGATACGAAGTCAGAGTCTAGTCTTATACGTCTTTATATGCAGCCTTGTATGTCGATGAAGTCAAGCAATACAAAACTAGTTTTATTCTTCCGAATCCATCTAGACGTGTTCAGAGCTGCTTCGCTGGCGGAGGACAAACTTCACCGAGCGTCTGAAGGCGAACTCGGTTCTTTCCGTTATCCTGTACGTTCTCGACTGCATCTGATCAACTCCTTCCTCCTCTGTCGACTCACCGTAAGCCTCGCAAGAACACAACTAATAATTGATATAAGACTAGACTCTGACTTCGTATCAGACTCAATCTGTAATACTAGAAGCCGAACTGAATTCTTATAGCTATCGTAACTAAATCAGACTCGTATTGTCGGATGGCGCTGTTCCGTCAGAAGCAATAGCTTCGCTGGAGACTTGCCTTCTTCTGCACCGTTCATACTTCCTGCCATAAAAAGAATCCATAACATTTCCTCCCTCCTGCAGAATCAGCTCATCCTCGAGCTAGAAACTCAGATAACGTTCTATCGGGACCCAAAATTTCGATTCTGGAACCTTCTATGTATAATGCACTAGTCCAGGATCACACTAGTGCACACAGTGTCAACACAGGTGAATATTGATCCACACAAGCGATAAATAAAGTAAACGATTAGTTTGAATAACAATAAGGGTTTTGACCTTATGGTCGAGTTTACACTTAATACGCCACGCAGGGCTAACAGAGAATAAAACGGCAGCGGAACGTAAATAACTTCAGCGTAGATCCCATCAATTCACCACAGGCAACCGACTGGGATCCAGACCTTAACGATCAGCAACCTTCGGCGAACTCCTCTTCGAAAGCAGGCGTAGACTCCTCCTCTTCTGTAGGTTTGGACGCAAGTTTTACAACAAGCGTGAGTACACAGCCATACTCACAAATCATACCACAGAATGCAATTTATAGGTGCAGCCTTATTCCAAAAGAAAAGGCTTATGTGGTTCTTTTGCGTAAAAAGCAACATTTGCAATTGAATACAATAATAGATTGAAAACATAATTCAAAACAAATAGACAATAATAATTTAACATTTGTTTTCACAAAGACACAAAGCTAAACAGATTATTTCACATAGCCATATGATTGAGGTCACATAGCTCCCATCCCAACATTTTATAAAAACTACCCCTCGTGTGAAATCCCCGAGCATGTCTATGACCGCGGACGCGACTATTCAAATAGATTGATTTAACACTCTGCAGAGGTTGTAAACTTTACCCACAAGATACAACTAGTGTAGCAAGCACTAATCATAACAAAACGGTTCGGAAACTTCATCTCAAACATTGACATCCCCGATGTGCTTTCCCGCTAGACCAGCTCACAAAGAACTAGTATAACACACACCGCTGGACAGAGATGCGGCGAACCGTCCCGCGATGCAACTACCAAGTAGTAACACCTCCACCCTGTCACAAAGCCTAACCTATCCACCTGGACATCAATGCCGAGAATCCATAACTTACTAAGTTAGGCCCGTCCCATAGCAGGCATGTGATCGTACAGTAAGGCTCAGTTCAATGGCGTACAAAGTTGAATCCTTAATTGACCAAGACAAGACTTTCAAATTTCTAACTAAATCACAAAGATCATTATCCCCATGCACATAGCTTCCACTATATCACACAGTATCCACCACTTGTCTCAGTCTAAATCCTTTCCCACCCAGTTGGTTTTAGTACAACACATGCTATCACGAAGTAATAACATACAACACACAGTTTTACACAAAGTTCCATAGTCACTTAGTCACATTTAATATTTGCAACTTACATGAGATGTGAGACTCATAGTATGGCTAAGCAATTGTACTCGTATCTAACCAACCCACGTTGGTGCTATACTGTTACCAACTAATAAACCAATCTAGGGTGACAAGGAATTATGGCATACAAAGTCAATGAGTGATATCAAATTGGATAATAACTATGCTCAAAGCATTTAAATAAATAATTAAAGTAGAATGCAATACTTTGAAACAACGTAATTTGAAAACTGGGTTCAAGATGATCAAAGGTATGACTTGCTTTGGAAAAGTTCTATATACTGGTCTTGATCTTAGGGTGCTACTTCTTCTCCAAAATTCCGCGACGAATCAACGTCTACTCGCAAACGAGACAAATAAACAAAACAAATAAATAACAAAGGCAAAACCAGCTCCAAAAAATAAATAAAAATCTCAGATAATAGAGCTCGAATTTAGATAAATTTAGAAACTTGAATGGGCTCAATCGGAGTTAGGATGCAAAAGTTATGAGCTCTAGAAGATTGAATCTAAAAAGAAACCCTAATTTAGATTTTCTGAAATTTCTGAATTATTTCTCTAAAGAAAAATCGGATTATTGCGCAATACTAACGTCAGCAAGGAATTTCGGGAATTAAAAGAAATAAAAAGAAATTACTGACATGT
This sequence comes from Ampelocalamus luodianensis, assembly GCA_036346255.1. NCBI lineage: Eukaryota > Viridiplantae > Streptophyta > Magnoliopsida > Poales > Poaceae > Ampelocalamus > Ampelocalamus luodianensis. Next base: position 76,544,536 of record CM070622.1, on the reverse strand, counting down.
GGGACCCACATGTTAGTCTCAAGGCTCACGGTAGACTAGGTCTACCGAGCCTCGGGTTTTGGGGCGGGGTGGTCTGCCACGCGGCGCACCCGTGGCGCTGACGCAGACACTGACGCGGCGCCACGTGGGATGACACGCAGGCGCAGCCGCTGAGGTGGCTGCCGACGTGGACAGCCATGTCAGCTCGACAAAAGAGGGGCTCGGGGACCTATGGCAACGATGAATGTCGGGGCTTCACCGGCGGTGGATGGTACCAGCGCGTAGAGGGCGCTATTGCGAACCTATTGGTGCAACGCCGGGTGCTTGGGGGTGGACGTTGGCGACCAGCGGCGAGCTCAGAGCGGCGGAGAGGTTCGGCTTTTGTCGGACAGGGGTTCCGACGAGGTTTTGGCGACGGCGAGGGCTCCCGGAGGTAGATCTGGCGTCACTGAACCCGGTGGTGCACTCGATGACGACGCGGCGACACTGGCGGCGGCGGCCGAAACCCTAAATCCTAGATTGCAGCGACGCTGAGGCGATTGAGGTGAGGTGGGTGGCGACTCTGGGTTGCGGTCGAGAGGGCGAACCCGGAGGTGCCTTTTATAGGGGTCGGGAGGGGCTAGGGCGGCCGAACCCTAAAAGAGTCCGAGATGAACTCGCGAGGAAAACGGAGATAAAAACGGAAACGAGATACGATTTTGATCCGGAAGGATGCGGGGAGGTTGGGGATAAGATTCTACGTGTTTTCTAGAAGGGGTCCTGTTGGAAATCTCGCGTTGTCGTTCGAGCTTGAAGCTCTGACCATGGCAGGCGGGCGCGGCCGCACGCGAGGACGAAGCCGGGCGCGGGGACGAAGACCTGACGTGTGGGGCTCACACGTCAGCGGGTGCGAGCGGCGCGCGCGGGGCTGGGCTTCGCGAGGAGATGGGCCGGAACAGCGAAGAGATGGGCCGGAGGAAAGGAATTCGGCCCGAAGAGTTTTTTGAGATTTTAAATAGCTTTTTCTTTTTAGAAAATACCAAAAATTCAAATAAGCAATAGAAAATAGCAAATGAACTCAGAAAAATTCCAGAAAAATCTAGAAAATATATATGAGCACATAGAACCCAAATAAAATAGTTTTGGCTATTGTTCAAGTTGGGATTATTCACATTAAATATTTTTTATTGTAAAGTCCAATATTAAGCTTTTGAATTTAAATTCAAATAAATCCAAATTGTGACTTTTTCCCTACTAACTATTTAAAAGATTTTTAAAGCTCAGAAAATTAGGATGTTACACGTTCTCAAAATTCTTGTAATGATACCCAAGAAGCGTCAGATGCCAGAGAATCTTTCCACTGAACCAACAATTCACAAGTGCCTCTGTTCAATCGGGCACGACAGACGACAGATGTTTCAGGAATTACTTTGTCGTGGTAAATGTCCAGCAATGGCATAACAAAATCCGGCAGCTCGTCATGAAATTCTTTGAGCAAAGTGGCATCAAACACATTGTGAATACACGCCGCGGCCGAAAGCTGTAGACGATACGCTACCGATCCCACACGCTCGATGACCTTAAAAGGCCCGTAGAAACGAGGGCTCAACTTGGATGCACGACCGGTAACCGTTGTTGTTGGACGGTGCTGAAGCCTTAACCACACCCACTGGCCCAATGTGAATTGCTGCTGTCAATGGTGACTATCATGTTGACACTTCATAACTTCTTGAGCTTGCAGCAATCGGTCTCTAATTTCTAAAAGGAACTCATCCCTGTCTTCCATCTGATTTTCGATGGCAGGTACCTTTGCTGAACCGGCCTGGTATGACACAATCAATGGAGGATCACGACCATTGACCACACGGAAAGGAGTCTCCCGTAACGCGGACTGATATGAAGAATTATAACAGAACCCCGCCCCACAGAAGCCATTGAACCCAATGCTTGGGACGATCTCTCGACAAACAGCGAAGATACATAGTAATAATCATGTTAACGACTTCCGTTTGACCATCTAATTGCGGATGAAAAGCCGAACTATGATGGAGCTTAGTTCCACAGAGATTGAAGAGCTCCATCCAAAAAACTAGTGAAAATAAGGTCACGATCACTGACAATAGAAGAAGGAATGCCATGTAATCGCACAACCTGGTCAAAGAATGCACATGCCACCGAACTGGCAGTATACGGATGAGCAAGAGCGATGAAATGGGCGTATTTGGAAAATCGATCAACCACTGTTAATATGACTGATTTACCAAGCACCTTTGGAAGACCCTCGATAAAATCCATTGATATATCGCCCCACACCGTAGCAGTATGTGTAATGGTTGTAAGAGGCCCGTCGGGTGTAAATGCGAAGTTTTATGACGTTGACATACCGAGCAACCTTTGATGTAAGTTCGCACCATCTGTACAAGCCCCGGTGAATAGAAAAACGAACAGAGATGGTGAAGAGTTTTCTGGACGCCCTCATGGCTAGACCCATGAATGTCAGCCAACAGGAGAGGCCATAACGTCGATGATGTTGAGACAAACACACGCCCTTTGTGAAGAATAAGACCATCCTGAAGAAACCAATCCGGTCCTTCATGCCCATCCTGAATCTACGCACACCTAGATAGCAATTCTGGCATCTCAGCAATCTCCTGACGAAACATATCAAACCAAGCAAATTGTGGCGCGGAAACTGCAAGTAACGACAGAGTAGCTTCATCACGACGAGACAAAGCATCAGCTGCAGCGTTTTGTTTGCCAGACAATACTCCACTGAAAAATCGTACCCAAATAATTTGCTCACCCAGTGATGCTGAGGGATAGTTGATAAACACTGATCAAGCAAGAATTTCAAGCTATAATGATCTGTTCAAATGACGAAGCTATGACCCCAAAGATAAGGCCGCCAATGACGTACAGCTTGCACCAATTTGATCAATTCGTGTTCATAAGCTCCTTTCCGAAAATAACCTTTTGACCACTCATGCCGCAGCCTTATGCAAGCATTAGCATCAAGCAAAGCATCCTGTGCTTCACCACCCTTTAGATGGCAAAGGCTCCTATTTGAATATAATACTGCATCCGCAGCATCCAGTTCGATTGCCTGCATCAAACAAAACCATAAGAAGCACACAATATGTGATCCCAGAATCAAACTAGACCGATAGAATTAGTCTGTATTGATCATAATTTGTTCCATCTATGAGCAAAAACATAGCAGTATGCTGATGCTTGATGCAGACCTGAAACCAAACTAGCCTGAAAATTGAAACCTGAGTGCCAAGGTTTCAATAATTCAATCCGAGAAAAAAAAGTTTCCAGAAGGTTCATAACTGAAACAAGTTGAAACAGAAAACCACCCAGTGAACCAGTTAAACACTGAACTGAATGTGTTAATCGCTTAATCTGTCAGTTCTAAAATATTTTGTGAAGAAACAATGGTGTATCTTTTGGCAAAAGATGCAAAATTGAGTCAAAACAGACATAAATCAACCATAACTTGGTTCCATTTGATGGTATATCAAATCCAATTTGGACAAAAAAAAACAATCCCTATTGGGAAGTTTGGGAACCTGTGGTTACCAGGTTTTTATTAGGTCATGGCTTAACCAATATTCACACCATTTTTATTTAACAAACAAAAAGAGGAGGGGGGGGGGATTGGACAGAAAGTGAAACCACCTATGTTTATGTTTTGGCACATGCCAACCTGAATTTCTATTTGACCACTTTCCTTCCAACTAATTTCTGTCAAGTGGCAATACGCCATTTGACAGTACATAACCATTACTTCTGCCCCAACAAATTCCACGAATTAATCTATAAATCTCAACCAAAACTAATCGAACAATGGATCAAGAAAGTATTTTTTTTTGTAGTAATGACAACGAATGTATTTCAAGTCCCATGTGTATGCATCATGCAGCACAACACTCAATCTAGCTCCAAACAAACAAATTGCGCTTAGCTCAATACAAATCAATTGCATCAAAGCCTTTCATAGGCACATAGACTGAATCGAAAGAGCCAAGCCCGTTACATTGGCACTAACCGTTTGTCCGTTTAAAAAAAAAGAATCAAGACAACAACATTATTCTGCAACACAGGCAACATGGGCAAAGATTACTAAGAATTTAGGGAAGCAGCAGAAAGTTTGAACTTGTCAATTGGCAGGATGTTGAATGTTCTGTTCTTTGCTAATGCCCAATAGTTGATGATGTACTAGCAATATGGTACTAACTACTAAGTACTAACAGAGCATTCCAGTAGGAAGATATGAATATATGATGCACAGCAATATACCTCAGTGTAGAATTTGGATGCGCCAGCATAGTCCTTCCCCTCAACTGCTTTTGCACCAAGTAATTTCAGCTGAGCCTTTTTATCTTTATCACTTCCCTTATCCTTGTTATGAATAACGCTTGTATTCATCATGAAGACAATAAGCCAAATATATATACATATACAGGTATGACATATATACAAATAACCCTTTATACAACAAGAGAAATACACAGATAATAATACATCTAACACCCTCCCCCCCTCTCAACTCATGGTAGATCAACCACATGAAGTTTGGAGAGAGAGAAGCTGTGCTGGGCTCTGGTTTGTGTCTTTGTGAAGAAGTCCGCCAACTAAAGCTCTAAAGGCACATATTGAAGAGCAACAACCTGGTTCTGCACCTGTGGCCGCATGTAGGAAGCATCAACACCAATATACTTGGTAAGCTCATGCTTCACCGGATATTTAGCAATGCTAATAGCACATGTACTGTCAGACTGTACTCTCAGACAAAAGAGGAGTGGGTCCTGAAACAGAAACACCAAAATCCTCAAACAACCACCGTAGCCAAGTAACCTCCGCAGTCAACAAAGCCATAACTCGCAACTCAGCCTCAGCACTCAAACAAGAAACTGTTGTCTGCTTCTTAATCTTCCAAGCAATGAGAGAACCACAAAAAAACACAATAAGCAGAGAGACCGCGATCAGAGTGATCACTAGCCCAAGTGACATCAAAATATGCCTGGAGTTGTAAAGAGCTGGAGCGAGGGAAAAACAGACGACGAGTAATAGTTCCACGAAGATATTGGAGAACACGAAGAAGATGACTATAGTGGAGCTGAGTGGGAGTAGAAATAAACTAACTCAAGATATGAACAGAGTATGAAATGTCAGGACGAGTGACACCCAGATAAACAAGACTCCCAACAAGGCGACAATAACGAGTAGGATCAGTAAGAGACTCACCATCAGTAGGCCAAAGATGAGCATTAACCTCCATAGGAATCTCAGCAGTGTGCTGATCAGTAAGAAGCACAATCAAGAAGATCCTGGATATACTTTTCTTGAGACAGATAGAAACCCTTAGGCGTAGAAATAACCTCAACCCTAAGAAAGTAGCGAAGAGGACCCAGACCAGACGTGAGAAACTGCTCATTAAGATGCTCCTTAACAAAATTGATGTACCGAGAATCATCTCCAATAATGATCATATCATCAACATATAAAAGGAGAAGCATCCAACCACGAGGCGAAGTGTGAATAAAAAGAGCAAGATCATGAGCACTGGCAGAGAAACCAGCTGTGGTGACAACAAAAGAGAAACGATCAAACCAAACGCGAGGAGATTGCTTGAGGCCGTAAAGAGATCGACGAAGGCAACAAACCATACCCTCAGGAACAGAATACCCCGGTGGTGGCTGCATATAAACCTCCTCACGCAGCTCACCATTGAGAAAGTCATTGTTGACATCAAGCTGAGAGATGGACCATGCCTGAACAGACACGCCACAGCAAGAAGAGTGCGAACGGTGGTCATGTTAGCCACAGGAGCAAAAGTCTCATCATAATCACGACCATGCTCCTGCTGAAAACCACGTGCCACGAGACGAGCCTTGTAGCGCTCAAGAGAACTATCAGAGTAGGTCTTAACCTTGTAGACCCACTTCCACATGATAGGAGTAACACACGCGGGAAGAGGGACAAGATCCCACGTGCCAGTACACTCAAGGGCAACAATCTCCTCTGCCATCGCATGCTGCCACTCTTGATAAACAGTAGCATCACGATAAGAAGTCGATTCGGCAAGAGCTGCTAAACAAAAGCGCACAAAAGGCCGAATAGACTAGCGATCACGAAGAGCATATCGAGGAGAGGCCGAAGAAGATGACCCATCAGAAGAAGATGGCACATCAGAAGAATCTTCAACTCGCAGACAATGAGTGTAGTATAGAGGATAAGGAATAAGGCTAGGAGCAGCCTCTAGAGAGGGTGGCAGTGGCGAAGGAGACGGTGATGGAGGCATCGGAGAGGCCAAAGGCTGTGATGGAGGGGTGGTGACTATAGAGGCGAATTTGGGTGTCTATTATGGCTGTGTGCATCTTTAGTTGGTGTAGAGGCCGGGAGTTGTACTTCCATTTCTAAAATAAAAAAATAAGTGCACTGCGCACACATGACCCCGCAATTCCCAGATCTGTTGTACCAACCACAAGAGCAGATCATAGGATAGCAGTAGCAAGCCTTGACAAAGCACCAGGATGCAGGCTGTACTCGAAACTCCCACTCCTCCAATCAGACCCGACCCAAATCCTCGTCACCCTCATCACCTTCCTCACCCTCATCAAACTCAGCACCAACCACAAGAGCACCATACCATATTGAGTTGCATGCACCAACTAGTTCACCCAAAAGATTAAGCTGATGAGGAAAACGGACAATTCACTTATACTTCAATACTCCCTCTCACGTGTAGGCTCCCTAAAGCCTAAGACGTGGAATAAAAATAGGCTGCAATTATTATTTTTAATTGCACCAACCGAGTCTTGAACTCGAGACCTCTTGGCTCTGATACCATGTTATGAATATTGTGTGTGTATTCAGAGGCCTAATGGACAATATATATAGTTGGTATAAGAGGTGTATGTCATATACAGATAAGGCAATACAAAAGGCAGATAAAGAAATACAAAATAGTTTCTATTCTATCTCTAACATATCTCTAACAGGTACGTCGAGAGTTTCTATTTTGCATTGGGGATTTGAGGATTTACCGTTATGAGATATATGCATTTGAAAATTTACTCCTCGATGTTTCACTGATGTGTGGCGCACGTCTCAAGACTCACATATCAGTGAGATAATGACGGGTAAATCCTCAAATGTACTTGTTGATAGTGGTAAATCCTCCAATAATTCCTTTTGCATCACATGTAACAGCTTACATTACATAATCCACAAGAAACGAGTTAATCAAAACATGAAAGCATTCAATGTAGCACCTAAGAAAGCACGCGTGTACCTGAATCATTACTAGCATCATCATTGAAGTCAAACAAAAGTTGCTCCACCAAGTACTTGCAAGTATCCATTTTCCCCGTGATAGCTGCCTCATGCAGTGGCCCAAAGACCTTCTCCTCAGAGTCACTCGAATCAATGTCATTCCCATCCGCGCCTTCCAACATCCATTCAATATCCAATTTTCAAAGGAACCGCAGCACAAACTTCTAGAAAGTAAAAGTATAATTCATGTTTCCACACAAGATTGTATTGCGTAAAACAATATCAAAGCCCTCAAGATATGGGAAAAATTGGCACCTTCCCAAAATCACAACACGACACTACCGACTGACTCCAAAAAGGAAGCCGTTTCTCTAAACAACAACACACTGACTCTATAGCAACTAATGTCACCTATAGACAACACTAAAGCCGTTTCTAGACAACACACAACAACACATCACAACTATGTGGCAAAGTAGTATCATCAAGGTGCGTGCATAGTAATTATAATTTGTACACCCACAAGTAAGAACCATCAAACCTCTTTTATCCCAATCCAACTAGTATCAGATTACGCAGAAGCGAGGCTCCGCCTCGCACGCGTAAATGCACATATGCGCTTACCCCCACGCACGCTCACTCATGCACAGAGACAACACGATCTCACAAAGCCGATCACATCGGAAACAAACAACGAAACCTAAAACCATCTCTTCACCATTTTTCTGCACGAGTTAGCAGAAAACACATTCACGTGCACCATTCCCACAACGTCCACACACGAAATGCTCAAACCACAAACGCGCGCGCACAAAGCCCTAGCAAGACCCAAGGCCAAAACCCTACCAAAACCCAAGCCCTAGCAAAAAAAAACAAAAAAAAACAAAGCAAGGCCGTTTTGGCCTTTTGGGAGGGGTTTGGAGAGGAGAGCAGGGGATTCTCACCCATGAGGCGGCTGCCGTCGCAGTCCGACGACGCGATGACGCGCTTCATCTCCTCCGCCTGCTCGGAGCCTGGACGCACGACGACGAGGAGCGACAACACCACACGCCATTAGAGACCTCCACTGGGACGGATCGAGGAGCGAACCTCCAAAGAACAAAGGAAAAGAACCGGATCGGGGCTAGTAGCAGTCGCGCGTACTCATGCCGGGCCCCATCCCGAGCTTGGAGTCGATGTAGCACATGCTGGCCGCGAGCTGCTGGCTCTGTCTCCCGCCTCCCCGCCCGCTCCCGTCCCCGCGCCCCCATCTGCCGCCTCGGCGCCTGCCCCTCATCATGGAGAAGAGCTCTAGAGACTGGTGGTTTGGTCGGGATTGGAATTGGGATTGGGGTTTGGGTTTTGGTTTTGGTTTGGAACTTGGAGCGGCGGATGCTTCCTTCTAGTGGAAGCCTTGCCGGACGTGGGAGAGAGGACACAGGAGCGCGGGATGCGGCGGATCGGTCGACACGTGTATAACGGACGGATGGGGTACAGATGGGAGCAGGTGCGAGGGGTATTGGCTACGGGGCACCCGACCGTGCCTCGCAGGTGGCGGATGCTTCGGGGACGTGTCAGAGTTTGGACTTTGGAGTGCAAAATGGTACGAGTACGGAGATTACTCTGTTTTTGGTTAATGACTTGATCTGGAACGGTGGCTACGTGACAGGTCGCACAACCGTGCAGACCTCCGTTTTAACCGCCAATGCTCACAGCAACCCTTTTTTTTGCGACGGATTTATGTTTTTCAATAGTATGGTCTTGTTTGGAACATGAGAATTTCGACTTGTTATTTGTGATGATCGTTAAATTTGGCGACAAATAATTGATGACCTATTAGCAGCAACACATGTTATTTGTGATGATCCTTAAATTCAGCGACAAAGAATTGATGACCTATTAGCAGTGACGAATACAGCTTTGCAACAGAAACAGAGGCTATACAAGGAATCAAGGAAATTTCTCGGGTGTGTTTGGTTGGCTGCATTGCATGCCCCTAACCCGGTCTGTATGGATCATTCAAATGAACCTAGCTAGACTGAGTGAATGCAATGATAGGTTGTTTAGTTGCCTGTTCTGTTGGGCCAGGCTGTCCTAAGATGTTTGGTTAGCTGCATCAAGATAGTGGATGCATGATTAGATGCAATGTTGGTTATTTGGTTGTCTGCATGTGGTAGAATGTGCTCACCTTTTCTAGTGGGTGGTGAGAATACCCCCTTGGTAAGATGTTTGAGTTGGATGTAAAAATGACTAAGGATATGACTTCACTCCCAAACTATTGATCAATGAACCTGAGATATGACCACACTAATATGTATTGTGCTTGTTCAAAATGATTTGGAGTCTAACTGTCATAAAATCATCGATCCCGACAATGACTTATTCAGCACCGACTGATATAAGATTTTCACTGGTGGATTATACATATGCCAACTTGCAAGTTAATATGGTAGGAAAAGTTAATATGGTGAACAGTGTTGGTCGCTAATCCCTCCCACACCCCTAGTTGATCATAAATATGCTCTTTTGCTGTTTTGTTCCTCTTCGGTTGTTTTTAAGCCTTTTGAACAAAGCAATGACAATTTAAACAATCGTGGGTGTTCTTAGTCGGTGCAAAACAAGCTAGTGTATCTATTATAGTCAAAACACCGAGTCCCAACAAGCTCAAATATTCAAACAGAGAACAAAAATGACAAATCTGATTTGTTTTAGTGTCACAATTAGGTAATAAATAGTAAATCAGACAAATCTGTCTAGACATCATGACAAATACAACAATGAATTCCATACGTAAGAATGAATTTTTACAAATCAAATATTAGTAATGCAGATTCCAGTATGTGGAGGAATGAGTCACACTATACAAACTATGCAAAATGACAAGGACCATTGTCAAACCAGATGCAAATTACTATGTACGAGATAGCAGACATTCAAGTCCTTTCTAAATGCAATCCTGATTTGGAAGGAGAATATCAGCAATAGGCAAAACGTCCTTTTAGACTAGATACTATAATTTATTAGCAATAGGCAAAATGTCCATTTTCTCAACTCTTACAATATTAACGATCAACTACTACACGAAGCATCAACATTTGGTTTCACTACCTATCTAATGTTAGGCTCACTACCTATTCAATCATTTTATATTTCTAGTTTCACAAAAATCATGATGTTCTAGTGGTGCTTCTTCTTCCTCCAACTCAAAAAAAATCCATCATGCTTCCATGTAGAATAACCATCATTCTATCATTGAGCCTACTCAACCTTTTGCTACAAATTGTGTTCCTCATACTTTTGTTTATCTCTATCGACAAGATGGTCCTTTTGGTCCTTTGTCTTCCATATTCTTAAAAAACAACAACAATAAGTTAATCTAAATGAAGGGATGGAGAAATAAATAAGTGCAGAAAGAACTGCTTCCATATCATTTCAACAAATCACCATGCAAGAACTAAAATAAGTATATTTAACGCAATAAGGTGGAACTATGACAGAACTTAGTATTAGGATTGTAAAAGACTTGAAGCAGGACTGATATGGAACTTTGACTAATTTGAGCAGCACCACGTTTACAACAACAATAGAAAAAAAGGTAGCAGAAAAAAATATAAGCTTATTAACTAATGAAAACTCTGTGTTGTGAGTAAAGCAACCTTGGCCACAAATAAACTCATTGCAATCTAATTTGTTTGGAACTACCAAATTAGTTTCTTTATACTAGAAAAACATAATTAAACCGGTACATGTACAAAACTACAGAATGATGTGTACTTTGGAATAGGAGTTACCCGTCCATCAGGCGACATTGCAAAAATATTCAATGGCAAGTGGTATTATTATGCTACTAGAAACCTTTCTTGAGCCTAATGATATGAAGCATTACTTCCATAGAAAATTGTACGCATATAAAAATTTCAAAGGAACTCGTCTACTCATAGCCTCTAGTATATTAGTAATAAAAGAAACCAACTAAATTGCCATACACAAATAGTTAGTTAGTTAGTTAGTTAGGATCAGTTGGAGGTGTGAGCGGTCAGGCAAGAACTGACTCACATCGCATGTCTAGGCTCACTCAGTTTGATGAAAACTAGGCTTAGAGCCTTATGGTTAGTCAGGTAGGTAAGAACAGCCAGCATTGCCTCCTCATCAAAGCCTTGGAGATCCATAACAGCCTTGTACAGGTCAGGATGACACTCGGCATGCACAGTGTACTTGATGGCACTAGCTATCTCACGAACAACATCTGACATGTTGTTCAAGATCACATCTTCCTCCTCAGATACAAGGGGAGTCCTCTTCCCACCCGAGCTCGAGCCATCTTTACCACTATATTCAGCACCTCCAAGACCAACAACACCTCCAGGAGCAACTCCAAGCCCACCAGCACTTCTAAGACCAATACCACCACTAGCACCTCCCAACCCATCACCAAATACACACCTTCAGTAGCTGTTTCATTTTCGATACCTTTGTTGAAGGAGGTATCAACCACCTCAGAGGGAACCCCTAGAGCTTCATTGGAGGCCATAGCATACCTCCCCGTGGCCTGTCCAGAACCAAAGATAGTGGCCATCTAGACATAGTTCTCAAGTGGGACATTGAGATAGTCCACATCTTTTGGGTGGTCCTATAAGATTATAAGTTGGATGTTAGATGTTAGTGTTAGAGACAAGCAAGCATTGTGCTAAGTGGACATGTTTGCCAGTGATAAACCTTGATGTGTCCCTTATAGTGCTCTTCATCAAACACTATCATGTAGAGGTTGTCATCCCAAAGTGCCCCGGTAATGTCTCTCAGCCTACTAATCTTTAACCACTTTGCACGCCACTTGCAAAGATGGTTGTACACCTGAGTTCCACTCACCTCAACACTTGTGTCCTCAATCAAAGCCCTAGCAAACTGGTTGAGGTGGACCTCTTGAACCCCTTATCGGTCTTAACACCTTGTAGAATGTGCTCACCTTTTCTAGTGGGTGGTGAGAATACCTCTTGGTAAGATGTTTGAGTTGGATGTAAAATGACTAAGGATATGACTTCACTCCCAAACTATTGATCAATGAACTCGAGATATGACCACACTAATATGTATTGTGCTTGTTCAAAATGATTTGGAGTCTAATCACATAAAATCATCGATCCCGACAATGACTTATTCAAAGACCGATCGATATAAGATTTTCACCGTGGATTATACATATGCCAACTTGCAAGTTAATATGGTAGGAAAAGTTAATATGGTGAACAGTGTTGGTCGCTAATCCCTCCCACACCCCTAGTTGATCATAAATATGCTCTTTTGCTGTTTTGTTCCTCTTCGGTTGTTTTTAAGCCTTTTGAACAAAGCAATGACAATTTAAACAATCGTGGGTGTTCTTAGTCGGTGCAAAACAAGCTAGTGTATCTATTATAGTCAAAACACCGAGTCCCAACAAGCTCAAATATTCAAACAGAGAAAAAAATGACAAATCTGATTTGTTTTAGTGTCACAATTAGGTAATAAATAGTAAATCAGACAAATCTGTCTAGACATCATGACAAATACAACAATGATTTCCATACGTAAGAATGAATTTTTACAAATCAAATATTAGTAATGCAGATTCCAGTATGTGGAAGAATGAGTCACACTATGCAAACTATGCAAAATGACAAGGACCATTGTCAAACCAGATGCAAATTACTATGTACGAGATAGCAGACATTCAAGTCCTTTCTAAATGCAATCCTGATTTGGAAGGAGAATATCAGCAATAGGCAAAACATCCTTTTAGACTAGATACTATAATTTATTAGAAATAGGCAAAATGTCCATTTTCTCAACTCTTACAATATTAACGATCAACTACTACACGAAGCATCAACATTTGGTTTCACTACCTATCTAATGTCAGGCTCACTACCTATTCAATCATTTTATATTTTTCTAGTTTCACAAAAATCATGATGTTCTAGTGGTGCTTCTTCTTCCTCCAACTAAAAAAAATCCATCATGCTTCCATGTAGAATAACCATCATTCTATCATTGAGCCTACTCAACCTTTTGCTGCAAATTGTGTTCCTCATACTTTTGTTTATCTCTATCGACAAGATGGTCCTTTTGGTCCTTTGTCTTCCATAGTCTTAAAAAACAACAACAATAAGTTAATCTAAATGAAGGGATGGAGAAATAAATAAGTGCAGAAAGAACTGCTTCCTTATCATTTCAACAAATCACCATGCAAGAACTAAAATAAGTATATTTAACGCAATAAGGTGGAACTATGACAGAACTTAGTATTAGGATTGTAAAAGACTTGAAGCAGGACTGATATGGAACTTTGACTAATTTGAGCAGCACCACGTTTACAACAACAATAGAAAAAAAAAGGTAGCAGAAAAAAATATAAGCTTATTAACTAATGAAAACTCTGTGTTGTGAGTAAAGCAACCTTGGCCACAAATAAACTCATTGCAATCTAATTTGTTTGGAACTACCAAATTAGTTTCTTTATACTAGAAAAACATAATTAAACCGGTACATGTACAAAACTACAGAATGATGTGTACTTTGGAATAGGAGTTACCATCCATCAAAGCACATTGCAAAAATATTCAATGGCAAGTGGTATTATTATGCTACTAGAAACCTTTCTTGAGCCTAATGATATGAAGCATTACTTCCATAGAAAATTGTACGCATATAAAAATTTCAAAGGAACTCGTCTACTCATAGCCTCTAGTATATTAGTAATAAAAGAAACCAACTAAATTGCCATACACAAATAGTTAGTTAGTTAGTTAGTTAGTTAGTTAGTTAGTTAGGATCAGTTGGAGGTGTGAGCGGTCAGGCAAGAACTGACTCACATCGCATGTCTAGGCTCACTCAGTTTGATGAAAACTAGGCTTAGAGCCTTATGGTTAGTCGTAGGTAAGAACAGCAAGATTGCCTCCTCATCAAAGCCTTGAGATCCATAATGCCTTTGTATGTGTCAGTGATGACACTGGCATGCACAAGTGTACTTGATGGCACTAGCTATCTCACGAACAACATCTGACATGTTGTTCAAGATCACATCTTCCTCCTCAGATACAAGGGGAGTCCTCTTCCCACCCGAGCTTGAGCCATCTTTACCACTATATTCAGCACCTCCAAGACCAACAACACCTCCAGGAGCAACTCCAAGCCCACCAGCACTTCTAAGACCAATACCACCACTAGCACCTCCCAGCCCATCACCAAATACACACCTTCAGTAACTGTTTCATTTTCGATACCTTTGTTGAAGGAGGTATCAACCACCTCAGAGGGAACCCCTAGAGCTTCATTGGAGGCCATGGCATACCTCCCCGTGGCCTGTCCAGAACCAAAGATAGCGGCCATCTAGACATAGTTCTCAAGTGGGACATTGAGATAGTCCACATCTTTTGGGTAGTCCTATAAGATTATAAGTTGGATGTTAGATGTTAGTGTTAGAGACAAGCAAACATTGTGCTAAGTGGACATGTTTGCCAGTGACAAACCTTGATATGTCCCTTATAGTGCTCTTCATCAAACACTATCATGTAGAGGTTGTCATCCCAAAGTGCCCCGGTAATGTCTCTCAGCCTACTAATCTTTAACCACTTTGCACGCCACTTGCAAAGATGGTTGTACACCTGAGTTCCACTCACCTCAACACTTGTGTCCTCAATCAAAGCCCTAGCAAACTGGTTGAGGTGGACCTCTTTGAACCCCTTATCAGTCTTAACACCTTGCCCTATGAGCTCAACCAAGCGTCGAAGCATGAAGCTAGACAATGGACTTGTCCAGCGAAGGGCGTGCCTAGCCCCTTGACCACCATACCCCCTGCCCATCTCCCCCTCCCATATCATCACCCAAGTCAACCATCCCCTTTAGTGCAGCAAGGACCAAGTCAGCACACACAAAAATCCAACTAGACAGTAAATGTTGGAGATAAGATACAATGATGAAAATAAGATGAAAATCATCATCATTGCATGCAACTAGACATTAAAAATCCATTGTAGGGATAAGTTACAATGATGGAAATAAGATGGAAATCATCATCATTGCATGCAACTAGACATTAAAAATCCATTGTAGGGATAAGTTACAATGCTGGAAATAAAATGGAAATCATCATCATTGCATGTGACCATTAGTCTCAGTTCATGGTGCATTGTGCAAATTCATGATGCAAATGAAAAGTGCAACACCATCACACAAGAGAGGACCCCTATTCTTCCACATCTCCCTAGCCAAGTCATCCCTCATCTGAGCCCATTCCCTATTATCTTGTGTTTGTGGCCTTCCTCGTCGATAGGGTTTGCATCCCATGTGGACTCCGGTGGGACATACTCATTCATTCCATATTGAAAGATCTAATTGTGTAGGATAGCACATGCAAGAACTAACTTGACTTAGGTCTTGAATGGGTGGAAAGGTTTGTTGTAAACAATCTTGAACCGGTTCATGAACGTGCCGAAGGCCCTTTCGCCGAGATCCTAAGAGAGGACTATCATAGGTTGAACAACTCCCTCTCATTACGAGGGTAATTCCTTCCACCATACTCTCTCAAGTGGTATCGTGTAGCTCAGTATGGTGGAAGGAAGCTCGATCGAGCAGCATATCCAGCATCAATAAGGTAGTATTTGCCTACCAAATGACAAAGTACCCTTAACATTACTACCATAAGTGTGAGAAAATTTTAACCAACATCAACTTCTACGTAATTATCTAGTATACATTGTGGGACCCTGTAGGCCATCGTCCCTCTCCAAAGCATCAACAAGTATGAAAGCATCATGTGCCGACCCTTCCCAACTGGCAAGGACATAAGTAAACTTAAGATCAAAGTCAACAGCAGCCATGACATTCTAGGTAGTAGTGCCATTCCTACCCCCTAAAGGTTCCCGAGACTTTTGTAGGAACCCTTGCGAGCACATGGGTCCCATCAATTGCACCAATGCAGCCCTAATACACATGGAAGTAATTTAGGCCAGCACAAATCTCTCTACAAGTTGAGTGTTAACTGAAAGTTTAGTCTTCAAAAAGATATTTTATCTTGAAGTAGGGATTGAACCTCCTATTTGTTTGGATTTTAGGGGGATTTCAGTGGAGGGTGGTCGGATCATCTCGTTGCGCAACTTCCCAACAACAAAGAGAACATCCTGAAATTATCGGCTAATGGTTTCAATGGATCTCCTAAATATTGGTTGCAAAGCCCTAAACCTATGGTTGTGGCCAACAACTAGGAGAAACATGGCAACTTGTTCCTCAACACAGGTATTAGTGCTATCTCGCAGCAGCTTGTCTTGCACGAAACAAATTACAGAGATGGAAAAAAGGGGCCCTTCTCATCCTAAGTTGCTCTAAACAATGTGTGTCATCTGAATTGTAGATCCATTGTAGGTTCGACTACCGAACTATGTCCCTTTCTACTATAGGACCATAGGTAACCACATGTGTGGACTGTCTAGCTCTAGCTCTTCTAATTATGGCAAACATGTAAGCACACATGACAGCAACTAGACCTGCACCCCTGAAAGCATCTAGGCCCCTAAAAATAGTTTTGGTCATTAATGATAATATGTGTATATGGGACAAATGTGTTTATTGAGTTTTTACAAGGTTAAATCCCAACTGTGAGGTTGATCACGAAGAAGTATGCTAAAGGACAATTTGAAGACCAATATGGATCAAGGTTAAGGTACAAATAGCCTAGGATCTTTTTATGGTTTACCGGTCTTATGAGAAATGGTTGAAAGACCGGATAATAGGTTAGATACCGTACTATTAAGAGGGATAATGTCTAGTAGCTTGATAGCATGTTCTTGTGCCCTTTGGATCAATTTAGGATCATGCATGCATATGGATTTTGTTTTGGAAAGCCAATTATGCTTTGTCAGGATAATCGGTAGTACCAGCGTTGGTTACGCGGTACGACCGCTAAAAGGTATGATCGGGCTTGTAGTGCGGTACTACCGCACTCCGGTTGTTCCGATTGTTACTTGGTGGTATATTTTTTTCCAGAGAGACACTAATTTGAGTTCGAAGTGAAAACCCTCTGAATGGTAGTACCGCAATTGTGGAAGCGGTATGACCGGAACACGGTAGTACCTCTCTGTTTCGAAGGGAACTACGCACACCGGCCATTCCGACCTTGTAGCGTATGCATTTTCCGAAGAAGCACCGTTTGAATCTCTCGTGAACGGTAGTACCGCACTTGCCGCGCGGTATGACCGACAACCAGAGTACCGCTTGTCTGCATGGCATGTAATACCGCAGCAAATAAACGGCTATGTCGAGCAAGCTTAATGCCACGTTATAACCAAGTACTGCAGTAGTTGGAAAAGTGTGGTAGTACCGCATGTTACTTGGCGGTAATACCGCATTTTGCTGAAAATTGGGATTTCCTTCTCCAACAGTTACAATTGTTGGTGGGGGGTATACACACCCCTCCATTTGCTCAAGGACAGGGTGCTAGACCTCATTTAACATCCTTAGAGCCTTGAGTATTCATACAACTCCTCAAATATACTTGTGCATTCATTGTGAGGTAGTTGAGCCAAAATTCAAGTGCATCTATTTTAGATTGATCCTCTTGCACTTGAGTGTCGTTAAGCGAAGGTCATTGATTTGTTACTCTTGGAGTTTTGCCGAACTCCTAGACGGCGTGGCGGTGATTGCACGATGATCTCTTCAAGAAAATTATGAAGAGGCCCAGTGCCAAGATTGTGAGTGGTTTGGTGTTCACCATCTCCGGAGCGGAGGAAGAACAACCACTAGTGATCGAGGGAAGGCTTAATTCGTGGAGCCGGCTTGAGTTGTCAAGCTTCCTCAACGTAGACTAGTGAAGATCGGCAAGTCTTCGATACCATGGGAAAAACTTCATTGTCTCATTTGTGGTTATTTCTTGTCTTTACTTATTCCGCATTTACAATTCTAGCATTTGTCTTGTGTTGAATTGCTTAGCTAAAATTGTATTGATATTAGCTCTTTACTGTAGTAAGTTGCTTGGTAGTTCCTTCATCATATTTTGTTAGGAAGTATTTGCTAGAACTATCGTGCTCTAAGTTTAATTTAGTCGATTAAATTTAGAAATCTCATATTCACCCCCCTCTAGTCGGTTATCCTTGATCCTACAACCCCTCACAATTAGAAGTTGTCGTTTACGTGCCAAGTCATCCATCTACGAACCGAACACAATATCAATATATCAGTATTCCATGATTACGTTGTCACAATGTCAGTAATCACAGTTGCATGCAGTAAGTTTACATGCATGTATTCCCCGATTGCCACATCCTAAGGATGCTCCTGCAGTGGCATACCATCATCGATCAAGGATGCAATGCTCAGATAAAAATTGATGTTTTAGATTTAAATGAACATCATCGCATATAGGGACATGCATGTGATCAGGGTACTCGTTTCCTTATTATTTCAACAAATCACCATGCAATAACTGAAATAAGTATGCAGATTACCAAGTATGACCGACAATAGGACTGAAATAAGTTGAACACAGGTGTTATGACCAGCATAGGACTAGAGCAGTTCATGGAAATAACAAGGGTGGATCATAGGTACTACATATTTAGGCAGTTCATGGCGATAAGGTGGAACCATGCGTCAGATCTGGTTCATCATGCAAAAAACTATAGATCTAGACAGTTCATGGCATTCAAGCATGCAAAAATTTTAGATCTAGACATTCGTCAGATCTAGTTCAACATGCGTCAGATCTGGTTCATCATGCAAAAACAACGACCAAGTATAGATCTAGGCATTCAAGCATGCAAAAATTATAGATCTAGGTGGTTCATGGTCCAATGTAGGATCTCAGTTAGATCTACATGATTCCATGCCCATCAAACAGATCAAAGAAACAGAACACCTATTGTTCATCATGAAACTGAGGAGGAAGAAAATCACAGTACCAGTTAGATCTACATGATTCCATGCCCATCAAACAGATCAAAGAAACAAAGCACCTCTTGTTCACCATAAAATTGGGGAGGAAGAAAATCATGGTACCAGCTAGATCTACATGATTCCATAGCCATCAAATAGATCAAAGAAACAGAACACCTCTTGTTCATCATGAAACTGAGAAGGAGGAAGAAAATCACAGTACCAGCAATCTCCAACGAAATCACACAAGATGGGAGAGGGGGAGGAATAGGAGGAGAGGGGGCACTAGGGCCTTGCAGCGTCGGGTACCCCATTGGACCACTGTCCACCGGTCTTAACTCTAGAGGCGAGAGCAAGGTCGACGCAGAGAGCGGTGAGAGCAGTGAGGATGAGTGCGGCCTTGGCCTTGAGCCTTGCCTTTGAATGGTGAGCTCGAGGGTCAAAGCAAGAAGACGTGAGAGCAAATGAGGAACAACCGCGTGTTTCTTGGTGGTAGTACCGCACCCCATTTGTAACGGCTAGTTTAGAGCATGCGTCACTACTGAAATCCGACCGTTGGACTGAGGGCAGTAGTACCGACCGTTGAACGACAGTAGTTTCGATTATCCTGATGTGTTCGAGATTCTGTTTCCAATGGCTAGTTTGTGTGTGAGCTATTTATATAGCCACCTTGGTCGGTTGGAAAATGTTGTTGGTGTTTCTACACTTACCCTTGAGCAAAGAGCAAGCTCTCTATACTCTTATGTGCATGTGTTGCACTTAGTAAGGTGTGAGAGGCAAACCCCAGTGCATGTGTTGCATTAGGTAGTGGATTATGTATCCACTTGAGTTTAGACACTTGATTGGTTCAAGTGAGAGACTTAGGCTTATTACTCTTGGTGTTTGCTGACACCTAGACGGCGTGGAGGCTTCGTGCACTGGTGAGCTTCTCAAAGAAGATTGTGAGAAGACCCGGGTAGTTTGTGAGTGGTTTGGTGCTCACCATCTCCGGAGTGGAGCAAGAGCAACCATAGTGCAGCGAGGTGTAGATTCGGTTTGGAACCGGTCTAATTGGTTTGGGCTTACCTCAACGTGGATTAGGGGAGATCGGCAAATCTCCGAATACCACGGTAAAAACATCCTTGTACGTGTCATTGTGGTTTGTTCTCTTGTGCTTTACTTCGTGTAATTTACATTCCTAAAATTAAATTGCTTTATTATCTTTGTATGATTGTTATCATTATCAATAGCCTTATATTGTTGGTACACTTAGTCGAGACTAATTGTTTTAGGTTTTAATTGAGCAAAACCAAATTGATTTACAATTCTGCATAAAACTCGGTTTTAGCCAAAAGATTTTTAAATACCGTCTATTCACCCCCCTAGTCGGTATCCTCGATCTTACATCCTCCCATATCACAGCCCGAGCCTAGCAAACACAAAACAAAATCCAAAAACACCTTCTCAATCCAATCACCATCCATCAAGTTAGCCATTGAAGCCAAGATGATGACGTGAAGCATTACACCACTGCTAGCCATGGGGTGAAGGAGGGGAGCTTATCAGGAGGTGAGAGGTGGGCTGACCAAGGGAAGAGAACCAACGAGGAGCACGCGAAGGTGACCCCGACCGAATCGTCACTAACAACGAGCATGTGATCATGGTCAAATCTTCACCAACAGCAAGGTGTGCTTCCATATGCATAGGTTTTATGCCATCACAACAATTCCTCACATAGATAGGAAACCATTATGTCATGTCGATGGATAGCAATTAGGTTTAAAACATTCCACTGTGGAGAAGCTCAGTAGATAGCATAGCAAGGTAGAGGAAGAAGAGTAACTAAGGGGAGCAGAGGGGATGAGAGCAAGTAGAGGAAGCAGACTATATGAGGACTAGGAGTAGAGTAACCACCTGAGGTTGACTCACGACGGCACGGCCGCACCCACACACCCGAAGCCAAGTAGCACCCAGAAGACGCGCTGCAGTGCCGCCCGCACGTGGGGCCCCGGGTTCTGCTCGCAAAGACAAAGGCAAGTGAAATCAGGCCAACACACCATGGGCCCAACCCGGGGCGGAGAAGGACCACACACGGGGCGTAGGGGCGGGATGGAGGCGGTGGTTTGGTCGGAGGGGCGGCAGCGGCACCCCAGCGCACCGGTGGCGACTAGCGAGGCGACGCGTTGGATCGACATTGGTGGCGAGGCGGTGGCGAGGCAAGGGGAAGCAGAGGAGCCTGAGGGAGTAAATCCCTCGAGGAAAAAGAATAAAAGAATGAAGGAGAGAGTGAAGACCAAGCTGTCGGCAGGTGAAGAAAAAGAAAAGAGAGGAAAGAAATGAAAAGAAAAGGAGGAAAAGGAGGAAAAATGGAAAGAAAAAGAAGGAAAAAGGCAAGAAAAGGAGGAAACGGCGAACGCGCAGATCCGACGGTGACGTTGGTGGTTGCGGACGAGTGGGTGATTAAATGGGTTGCGATGAACTAGTCCAATCCACATAGGGTGTAAGCTACAGTTCAATTGGCTAGGCAAAAGAAAGCATCAGGAAAATGTTGAACTTTAAGAAAATATAACTGATGCATTCGACCGTAGGACTGGCTACACTATCGTGTAGATCTATTTTATTCGTAAGATTCATCTCGACTGAAGTCTCGGTATGTGTACCGAACTACAGGAAGCGTTAAGGAAATAAACCACTGGTGGCCAAAACTAGGTTTGAACTCAACTACAAAAACTCAAGCAAGTCGTCCTTGATCATTTCGGTAGTCGTAATTTCCTAGAAATTATTTTCACCTATGATAAATATTATCTACCAGCATAAATTGTTTTCTAATAAAATAAGTTGTGTGGATGTTGATTTCGATACGTATATTCGGTGGCTAGTTGACGGAGCAGCTGGCCACGAAAGATTAGTAGGTGGTAGAGGGTGCCCTAGTTGGGTCCGATGGTGTTTGCAGCCCTCTACATATAGATAATATTTAAGGACGAAACCACTTCACTGCGTTAGTGAGCCATAATACCCGTGAAACACCACGCACTGGCTAAGACGGGTTGGGCTTAGTATCCTCCACTGGCAATAAGCACTCTCCACACGGAAACGCACTATTGTATCTTTTTTCTTGTTTTAGCGTAGAGGATTCCGCCTAGGAGATGGGTGTTGCATATCGCCCAAAGAGCGCTATATTGCATCGTGGAGTAGCAAAGCACCCGACTACAACAATTTGGAGAAACCCAGCTAGGTGGAGGTATTAGGTACGGACATCGAAAAAAGCTCTAGACTTTGACCTAGCACTGTGTTAAAAGCAACACGAAAGTCTAAAGGCATTTACGGTCATGGGTTACCATGGGTAAAGCGATACAACCTCTGTAGAGTAAAAACATGATTACGCTTGTCTCCTCGATTGGAGTCTACGGGAGACTTTTTTAGGGGCTCAAACCCACGATATGAGTGACTAGTAGATTTTTTAAATTGAACTTATCTTTCCTCACATAAAACTGTTTTTTTTTTTAACTATTGTGATTCTAGCTAGGGTCTAAAATTGGATGGGTTAATTATGCATAGCATCAGCTTTGCTTATTAAGAGCTTGCTGAGTACAATCGTACTCACCCTTGATATTAATCGCCTTGTTTAGAAGCAACAAACTGGATACATTAAAGCAATGCTAAATGACAAACTACGGTGGGGATACTATTTGAAAGACTTCGTACCACTTCATTCATACCAAAATCCCCGCCTTAAGGCTGACATGTGCGAATTGAAGGTAGTCGTAATTATTTCTCTGCTGCAACACTCTGATTAAGATCATTACTCGAGAAAGCATGACTTTGTTTGGTACTAATCCTTAAACCAGTGTCGTCACCAAAGGTGTGATGACACGAGGCGCCATAGGGTCCCACCTCAGAAATCTGAATCGCCCATTGAACAAGAATACATATGGGAAAGCGAAGCTGCGTCCCTCAAGAAGGGCCATGATAGTTGATGCAGCCATTGCCAAACACAATTTTTGTACCACCGCCACCACCAATGCCAACGATTAGCTAGAATGATAATGAAGAGCTACCCATCAGAGAGCAATATCTTCCACCACCACATACTCCCTCCGGTCACTTGGACAATTGATTTTTTTAAAAAAATATTTATATTGGATGCAAGAAAATCATGTATGTAGATTTATATCAAAAAGTACTCTCGAGTTTTATAAATATATTATAATAAAAAATTAGTGACCAAAGTGCCGTTCACAGGATCCCGTCGATGTTCAAAACTTCATGTTTTTACGACCGGAGAATAAATGTTCGAGTACATCTAATTCTCACATTTCTACCAATGAAGAGGCACAATTGAGACCTGGCGATACGTCGGAAACAACAGACTGTTCGGTCCTGATCTATACAACACTTTGCGGCCATCGAATCAACCACACTGGGTGTGTACTGCAGATTTCTAGTTAGGAATAGCTAAATTATTGGGCATTCAACCGAACAGGTCGGACGTGTAACAAGCCCTACCTAAAAGAGAGAAAATCCAATCCATTCGGCCACAATAAATACATTCAGCTAGTATCATCTACAATGGGAATATGATGGCACTCCCATCGAAATCACCAGCTATAAACAGAAGAACAGATGTATGCAAGGAGCGAACTTCTAGCAACCATCATGCAGGGCAAAGCAAAGAAATCTTCAAAATACGACCATTAATTAATTAAAGCACACGCACAAGCAGCCAGGTACTAAGATTCATCTCGACTGAAGTCTCGGTATGTGTACCGAACTACAGGAAGCGTTAAGGAAATAAACCACTGGTGGCCAAAACTAGGTTTGAACTCAACTACAAAAACTCAAGCAAGTCGTCCTTGATCATTTCGGTAGTCATAATTTCCTAGAAATTATTTTCACCTATGATAAATATTATCTACCAGCATAAATTGTTTTCTAATAAAATAAGTTGTGTGGACGTTGATTTCGATACGTATATTCGGTGGCTAGTTGACGGAGCAGCTGGCCACGAAAGATTAGTAGGTGGTAGAGGGTGCCCTAGTTGGGTCCGATGGTGTTTGCAGGCCCCTCTACATATAGATAATATTTAAGGACGAAACCACTCTCACTCGCGTTAGTGAGCCATAATACCCGTGTCGACCACGGACCCGTTAAGATGGGTTGGGCTTAGTATCCCTGTCAAGTAACAGTACCTCCACACGGAAACGTACTATTGTATCTTTTTTCTTGTTTTAGCGTAGAGGGATTCCGGCCTAGGAGATGGGTGTTGCATATCGGCCCAGTAGCGCTATATTGCACTGGTGGAGTAGCAGGTGCTACCCGACTACAACAGTTTGGAGAAACCCAGCTAGGTGGAGGTATTAGGTACGAACATCGAAAAAAGCTCTAGACTCTGACCTAGCACTGTGTTAAAAGCAACACGAAAGTCTAAAGGCATTTACGGTCATGGGTTACCATGGGTAAAGCGATACAACCTCTGTAGAGTAAAAACATGATTACGCTTGTCTCCTCGATTGGAGTTTACGGGAGACTTTTTTAGGGGCTCAAACCCACGATATGAGTGACTAGTAGATTTTTTAAATTGAACTTATCTTTCCTCACATAAAACTGTTTTTTTTAACTATTGTGATTCTAGCTAGGGTCTAAAATTGGATGGGTTAATTATGCATAGCATCAGCTTTGCTTATCAAGAGCTTGCTGAGTACAATCGTACTCACCCTTGATATTAATCGCCTTGTTTAGAAGCAACAAACTGGATACATTAAAGCAATGCTACATGACAAACTACGGTGGGGATACTATTTGAAATACTTCGTACCACTTCATTCATGCCAAAATCCCCGCCTTAAGGCTTACATGTGCGAATTGAAGGTAGTCGTAACTATTTCTCTGCTGCAACACTCTGATTAAGATCATTACTCGAGAAAGCATGACTTTGTTTGGTACTAATCCTTAAACCAGTGTCGTCACCAAAGGTGTGATGACACGAGGCGTCATAGGGTCCCACCTCAGGAAATCTGAATCGTCCATTGAACAAGAATACATATGGGAAAGCGAAGCTGCGTCCCTCAAGAAGGGCCATGATAGTTGATGCAGCCATTGCCAAACACAATTTTTGTACCACCGCCACCACCAATGCCAACGATTAGCTAGAATGATAATGAAGAGCTACCCATCAGAGAGCAATATCTTCCACCACCACATACTCCCTCCGGTCACAAATAAACGTTAGTTACACTTTCGAAACTTGGATAATTGATTTTTTTTAAAAATATTTATATTGGATGCAAGAAAATCATGTATGTAGATTTATATCAAAAAGTACTCTCAAGTTTTATAAATATATTATAATAAAAAATTAGTGACCAAAGTGCCGTTCACAGGATCCCGTCGATGTTCAAAACTTCATGTTTTTACGACCGGAGAATAAATGTTCGAGTACATCTAATTCTCACATTTCTACCAATGAAGAGGCACAATTGAGACCTGGCGATACGTCGGAAACAACAGACTGTTCGGTCCTGATCTATACAGCACTTTGCGGCCATCGAATCAACCACACTGGGTGTACTGCAGATTTCTAGTTAGGAAAAGCTAAATTATTGGGCATTCAACCGAACAGGTCGGACGTGTAACAAGCCCTACCTAAAAGAGAGAAAATCCAATCCATTCGGCCACAATAAATACATTCAGCTAGTATCATCTACAATGGGAATATGATGGCACTCCCATCGAAATCACCAGCTATAAACAGAAGAACAGATGTATGCAAGTAGCGAACTTCTAGCAACCATCATGCAGGGCAAAGCAAAGAAATCTTCAAAATACGACCATTAATTAATTAAAGCACACGCACAAGCAGCCAGGTACTAACAGGACATGTAAGTAGCATTTGATGACAGGTTACGGCAAGTAGCAGTTTCAAGGTATTGAGCACTTGCCCGCATGTCTATACCAAAAAGAGAACATTTCAGGGTGTAACATGCAACCATCTAGTTGTATAGAGTAGGTGACACTTTTTTCCAGATATATATACAAAACGAGAAGCCCACAAGAAACAACTGAAACCAGCGGGAACATGTCCAAGCCTTAATCAAATGAGCTGACACTTTGTTTAGCCAAATGTTCCTTCCTCATTGCCTCAGCTGCCTCCCTGAAAATGACAACAAAATCATTTAAAGTCCAAGGTGGTTTCAAGCAACCAGAAGTAGAGGAATCCATTTCAAAGTTTTCTGTTTTAATATATAGCTTACAATCATTTTTGTGCAAAACAATGCTACAATGAAATATATACCATACAAAGAACAAGTTTACACTGACAATATATCACGACGGAGCATACAAGCACTAAGATTCATAAAACATGTCCCATTTGATTAATCACGTGCTGTAATATACATAACGTTAAAGGTCATTTAAGCAATCCTTGAAGAGTTGTGCTAAAGAAATGAAAGGCAATAGATATAAAGAATACCAAAATGCTTCCTGCATCTCCTCATTTCCAGGATCGAGTTTTACTCCAGCCATGAATGCATCACATGCTTCTTTATACTCCTAAGCATAAAAACGTGGAACAGATTATCTACAAGGAGTTGATGTATAAAGCAGCAAGACTAGCAAATTGTAATTTCTATCTGACCTTGAGCGACATGAGGGCAGCTCCTTTCCGATAGTAACCTTTTTGCCACTCAGGCCGCCGTCTTATGCAAGCATTAGCATCAAGCAAAGCATCTTGCGCTTCAAAAAATTTAGATGGCAAAGGCTCCTATTTGAAAACAGTGTTGCATCTGCAGGATCCAACTTGATTGCCTGCATCAAACCAAACGTAAGAAGCACAAGCTGTTATTCCAGAATCAAACAAGACCAATGGTATGGTCAGTTGATCATAATTTGTTCCATTTATTAAAAAAACATAGCAGTACGCTGATGCTTGATGCATAACTGAAACCAAACTAGGCTGTGAATTGGAACTGAATGCCAATGTTTCAATCTGAGACAAGTTTCCATAAGGCTCATAACCGGAACCATTTCAAAAACAGACAAAAACCCAGTGAACCAGTTGAAACATTTAATGGAATTTGTTGATTTATCAGTACTAAAAAAATTGTGAAGAAATAACAGTTTATATACATAGACAAAAGATACTAAAATTAGTCAAAATGGACAAAAATCAACCATAGCTTGATTCTATTTGTTGGGATATCAACACCAGTTCACAAAAAGACAAATCCAGAGTATAGCAAAGATTCCTAAGATCGTGGGAAGCAGCAGATATTGTAAACTTGTAAATTGTCAGGATGTTAAATGTTCTGTCCTCAACTAATGTCCACTAGCTGATGATGTATTAGAAATATGGAAATAACAGTGGTTTCCAATAGGAAGATAAGATTGGAAAAAAAAGATATACCTCAGTGTAGAATTTTAATGCACCAGCATAGTTCTTCCCCTCAACTGCTTTTGCACCACGCAATTTCAGCTGTGCCTTTCTATCTTTATCACTTGCCTTATCCTAAAATCATTAAGGAAACTCACCTAAGAGGCTAAGACTGCTTTCCATTATGAGGATACATGCCGGAATACACAATAGGAAGATATATGCAGAGATATACCTCAGTACAGGGCTTCGATGCACCAGCATACTCCTCCTTGACTGCTTTTCCGGTATGTGCTTTCAGCTGAGCTTTTCTATCTTCATCAATTTGCTTACCCTGAATCATGATGATTAAAAAGGACATGAAAGATACAAAATATGTAACATTTACAACATATAAGAGTTTGACATAACCACCTTAGATAAAAAATAAAGGATCTCAAAAATATCTAAGTACACACCATTCAAACTAGCAAGGTTTAAACATTTTCTTGGGAGCGACAATTTTAGCAATTGTTGCAGAAAATTGACATACCAAAGTGTGTTTCTTTAACTTCTTTTTCCGCAAACCTTTCCATTTCCAAGCCACAGTTTAAGCAATCTTTTTGTAAAAACACACCTCAAAACCAATAAGACACAGTGTTCCCCTAGGCGCACCCCCACCGCCGCGATTCGGGGCAAGTCGGCGGCCTGGGCACTGAGCCCAGCCTAGGCGGACAATGCTGGTCCAAGGCGGGCCCAGGCAACTCCAGGCATAGCCAAGGCGGCGCTAGGCGGCGAGAAGAGGTTAGAAAGGGGATATGAAGCGGAGAAACTGGAGATGCTCACCCGTGTGCTCCCAGCCTCCCAAACGCAAGCTCTCCGCCGGCCAAATCGGTCTCTCCGCCGGCCAAATCCTCCTCTCCGTGGTCGTCGCCGTCCACAGCTCACCGTCGCGCCACCAACCCAACGAGGTGTGCCTCTCCTCTCTCTCTCGCTCTGCTCGGCTGTGTAAGTTAGCAAACTTGTTGTATTGGGCTGTGTAGGGTAGCAAACTTGTGTTGGGCTGTGTTGCGCCAGCCCATGTTCCTCTAGTCACAGCCCCACAATGAGTATATGTGTGGACGAAGCTGCTTTACCTCCTAGAGTCTTGGTAAGATTCCTCTCTCCACATTCCCATCCTTTACTTCCTCTTCATCCTCACCTCTTCTCCTTCCCCTTTCCCTTCCTCCTCCCGTTCCCATGGCCCCAACCAAGTTCTAACCCTAGTTTCATTGGCTGCATGTTGGCCACCTAGGCGGGCTAGGCGCTAGGCGGCCACCCTCCGCCCGCCTTCCACCTAGGGAAACACTGGTAAGACATGCTATGGAAGCGGACACTTCTGGTAACGGACGAAAGAAATGGACTAAAAAAGTAAAAACAACTAGATTAGGCACACGGTAATAATGAATAAATCAGCTTCTTTATTTATATGCTGAACTGTGTTAGTACCAATCTAGCATATTAGAGCAGTCATAAGCAGCACAACTGCTATGTAGTGAACAAAACAAATGCAGAAGTACCAAAACAAGCACCAAATTCACACCCCTAATCAGAACTAAAAAACAAACATTGTTACAAATATTTGTGTTTTGTCACCCTTTCTAGTTAAACCCCATATGAGCACCTCATATATGTAGAGGCTTCAAATTTATATGAAAGTTCAACCAAGATTGCACTATATGCAATGACACTAAGGTTCAAACCCTAATGATCTTGACAGACAAACTAACAAAGTAGAATTCTAAAAACAATGTCATAAAACAAAATGCGAAGCAAAACCTTCTACCCTGCCTTGCAGTGAGTGATTAACATGATGCTAAATCTGTGCAACAGACATTTGTTTGTTCTTGAAAACTGTGTACTGGTTAGGCATTCGTTTCAGATTTTTTTCCCCCCATCTCCCTGCTTCTTCCATCCTTAAATTAAACAGTAGTAATTTTTTGCTTCGGTAAAAGAATTCCTTGAGGTCCAAAAAAAATCCCATATATCCCAGAGTACAGGAACTGAACTTAAATATTATCTTAACCACATTCTTTTTTTCTAAAACTGCCTACAAGTTGAACAACAAATTTGTAGACGTAGAATAATCATTTACTTAGAAACTGTGCCTAGATAATCTGTGATTTACAGTGTTACTTGTAAGAGTGCAAACTGGTAAATTGAATTATCAGTCAGGAAGTGAAGAACACACATATGAGAAGAAGAAAATGTAGTCAAGGATTTTTATCTCAAAGCATGAAAGATGCGTGAAATTGTAGTCAAGGACTTTTATCTCAAAGCATGAAAGATGCGTACAAATGTTAATCCATACAAACAAAGGACATTAACAGATGGAAACATCAAAATGATTCAGTACTCAACATTTAATTCCTACCTTGTCCTTTAAATGTATTGATTTTACATGAGCAATGATTCCTTCAACACTCCAGTTTGACACAGCTTGAATGGGTGAAGTGAAAGGAAATAGACTCTCCACAAGCTTTCTTCTTCCAGAGTTTGCAGCAATTTCTATTGGAGTACTACCACCCTGTCATGTAACAAAATAACGAATGGAAATAATTAGGTTGATCACAGTATATAATAACAGAAAACAACTATTATGGAATTAGTCAATATTATCATGCAAATGGGAATGGTCCATCTTGAAAATCCTCCACACAAAAAGGAGCAAAAAAGAATGCCCACTTATGTAATAAATAGTCACATTAGAATCAGAACAGTATACATTAAGTTGTCTTAAAGTACAGTCAATAATCAATAACATTATGATATGATCTCGATCCGCTAGTGGAACAGATTCATTTTCCTTCAACTTAACATGACAATCTACCCTATTCCCCTTCTATGTTTAATACATGGACCTATTTTACAGTGCTTTGGAGGCACCACCACTTCAAATATCAACTGTTGACAAATAAAAAGGTACTTCAGGTGTCAAGTTTTTCTGTAAATGTGGATAATTTAGTGGCACTATTAATAACCCTAACTCATCCCACCCCTAAGCTTCTTTTCTGCCATTCACGTTTCAACAGGCCTTCAACCAGGGTACTGGAACCTTCCGGCATTTATTTGGATTGCATGAAACCAGTAGTAAAGTAATTATTCTATGTTGAACAAAATCGACAAATCAATTCCTAGAGTCACAAATACATGTCATTTTGGACATCGACACGGTCTCCAAAACAACTTTGACAACTAATTTCTATTGCAATATATTATAAAATACAATAAATTATAATATTATGAAAGTACTTTTCAGGACAATTCTACACATGATTTTCATCTATCCAATCTAAATATTTAAAAAGATATCGATAGCCAAAGTTTCGAAAGCTTGACTGCATGTATCCCAAAACGACATGTATTTGTGACTGGAGGGAGTATCATTTATAAGGCTGTTGGCTCGGTGGTGAACTCCATGCTCCTCACATCTCAATGAACGCGCACAGCTCTTGCCGTCTGTAATTAAAAAACCCTGGATGCAAATTATATCATCCTTCCCAAGGTCTTGGCCTTTTGCTTGTCTTCCACCGAAGAAAGCCGATCTGGATCCTTCAAAGGCTTGTGGCAAGAGGGCAGAAGCATGGGCAAATCGAAAACAACCTTACCTCCGTGCTCTCAATAACATAATTCCAAATCAACCTCGTTTTTACTCTTTTCTCCCAATTTCGATGGATATAGCGAAGTACCTATCTAGCCTTCCATCCTATTCTTAAACTGTTACCTATCTCACATCTCAAAAATCTATCCCACAGGACATTATATTCTGATTAATGAATGGACCCCTCATTACTAGACGCAACATGAAACCTCCTATGCTACCAGTTTTTATTATACAAAATTTGTAACACTGCATACACCCACCTTCCCATATATCACTCTGATATTGGGAAAAAAATCTCTTACATATTATTATGTGGTATTTGAAAGCCAACAGCTTCCCTCATATTGCAAGTTTCCCGTCATTATTATTTTTCCATTAACGATGTAAAACATTAAAAAAACAAGATAAATAGTCTTTAATACGCATGATCTCATATGACACGTCCATGCCGCGATGTCGTGCTCACAATTGCGTATGGGAGATAGGGAAGCTGGACCACTCATTAGCACGTAGGCCCATATTTTACTGACTATTTGCTAAGCTTTATAGTAATTTTCCAGACAAAATGAGTAGATCAGGTAATGGCAGGGAGGATTTTACAAATATAGGAAACATATGGAGGTGTAAATGCCACAAATAAGATGCAGGGGATTTTTCAAAATCGGTGAAACCTAAAAGATTTATGCAATTTTCCCTATACAGTAATTGGATAAAAGATAACTAAGGTATGAAAAACAGTGTTCCCCTAGGTGCCCACCTAGACACTAGGCGCAGCCCTCCCACCTAGCCAATTTATTCCGCCTAGGCGGCGATTAGGCGCTAGGCGTTGGTCTGCCACCCGACTAGCCCCTAACGTCTAGGGGAACACTGCTGAAAAAGCAAAAACTTATAAAGCTTGTAATGAGCCATGTCTGGATCAAAATTTTCTCCTTACACTGGTCAAATCATTGGACACTTCTAACTTCCAAATGACTTGATGATGAAGTGCCCATCCATCCAAGCTAGCTAACAAGTTTCCACAAAAGATCTTCCCAGGAGTAAACAGCTAATCGTTCATATAACTTTCGACATAAATCCACATTATAAATTTTAAACAAGTGAATCTGTCATGAATCATGCAATGAAATTATAGAAAATTTTCTGGGGAAACAAGGACAGTTCTGTTATTAAAAAAATACCAACAGGTCCCAGATACAGACATGATAGAATATAGAACGAAAGTTACTAATAGGGTCCATCCAGATGGCCTGCACGGGTCGAGCTGCACAGAACCGTTGCACAGCACCTAGTATCCATTGTTTATGGCCAGGATCCCAGGACTATCAGGGTCTCTAATCCTATTTGCTCCCCTAGCTTTCATCTCTCAGTGTCATTGTCACCAAGCATGTTGAAAACAACAAAACGCACTAAAGCAGCAGTAATCAAGAAAAAGTGTCCCCACATATAACACGTCGTCACCACAAGTTTATCCAACAAGTGCCAACAAAAATAACAATCCGGGAAGACCAGCAAGTAGCAAAGAGTTAAGAACTCACATGATTACTTGGAATATTGGCACTTGCACCAACCTCCAACAAGTATCTAACACTTAACATTAAGCCTTTGCTAGTTGCTATCACCAATGGAGTATCAGGAATTGTACAATTCAAATCAGCACCAGCCTGTGGATAATTAAAGATAATGCAACATAAAAACATGTTGCAGATATCAGTCCTTATAAAATACAGGAATTTATCTTCCATGTGAGATTCCCTCGAGCAATCAAAATAAAAAGAAGGTGACCTGGTTACCGGACCTTGACAAGGAGTTTCATGCACTTTAAGCAAGCAGATTCTTCCAGTCTTTCAGGAGTGGCACAAAGAGTTGCAGTCAGGGGTGTACCTAAATCTGCCGAGACCATGTTTGGCTGCATTTTTTTTGTTTTTGGAAAATAAGTCAATTCCCATGTAAAAGCAATAGAATTCTACAGGTCAGTGAAGAACACACGCATACATATCAGGAGCTAGCTAAGCTGATAAATCACACATCTCATTATAAATTTGACAAATGCAAATATATCTTCTGTATGAATTTCTAAGCCTAACACTAAACACTTTCGAAAGCCATTTCTGCATAAAGATAAGATGTCATGGCCGTTGCCCAATTGGGATTGACAGCATAATAATGAATATGGCACCAAGGATGTCACGGCGTCGCCTTGGCGTCCAAGTCGCTACGGAGGGGACGCCACGGTGGCTTGCCTCGCCTTGGCCATCTCCGACCGCCTCTCCGCACCGGCCGCTGGCTGCCAGGTACCCCGTCTCCCTCCTCCGCTCCCTCCCACCTCCTCTCCGTCCCTCCCGCGGCCCGCTGCCACTCCCGCGCTCCCGCCACCCTTCATTGCGCCGACCCGCCGCCACTCCCTCCCCCTCTCGCTCCCGCGCCGCCACCCCCTCCCTCCTACGCACCGCCACTCCCTCCCTTCTTCTTCCTCTGCCGCCACTCCCGAGTCCCCTTCTTCCTTCCTCTTCTGCTTCTTCCTCTGCAGCTCTTCTTCGGTGCTTCACCCCTCTGCCTTCCTGTTTTCCCTCCCTCTGCTCCCCTGACCTCTGCTTCCCTCTGCTCACCTTATCTCGCCTTGAGGACGACTAGGCGCCCGCCTGGACGCCATGGCGCCTCTCAGGCGCCGTGGTCGCCAAGTACGCCGTGACAACCATGTATGACACACCAGGCTAAAAGGCCAAGTCAATGTTCTGCGGTGGCATCATATGCAAGTGGACCAGTTGAGCATAGAAAGCAACCATAGTAAAAAAAAACCAAGGCCAGAGCCTGGTCCGGTCTGGTTTGCTCTTTGGATCGTTTGCCAAAAAAACCGTGTGAAAATTATTTTTTAAAAAATTATTGCGCCGCTAAGATTCGAACTGGCAACCTCTTGCTTCCCCACGATGGAGTGAGCCACCTAGAGTCCTAGACTACATTCATTGTTGGTCTAAGTGGGCATAGATATCTTTATTATGTTATATTGTCTGGTAGATGACACTAACTCATTGATTTTCCAATTGATTCTGCCAGCAAATATTAAAATAGTATTACTATTGAACCGCGGTCCGACCGGAAAAAACCAACGATTGGACCGGTGAACCGTGAACCAATCATGTGAACGGTTCACTTGCCTGTCAGGTTTTTCGCACTATGAAAGCAACATAAGTAACCTAAACAACTAATTCCAACTTTGAATCAGTAGTAGTTTAGGAACACAGAAGATGAATAATTAAACATGGAAGCACAGAGCATGGTAAAAGTCAGAAACATATGTAGGACGACAACTGTAGCAATGGAGTCTAATGTAGCAGATGAAAGCCAGTGCATAGAACATCTGGACCCTGTTTGGGATGCTTTGGGCATCAGCCCGATGCTTATGATCACCAAACTCGTAACTCTTCCCAAAAAAGGATGCAGCTGGAGCAGAAGTGCAAAACTAAACCCAACAAAAAAACTAAGTTCCTCTCCCCAGCTTCGCTAAGAAGACCAACACATAAGGCTTTGGTAGGGGGTGGAAAATTGATATGAATTGTTCGTATTATTTGACTACCATATTCAATCGAATACGGTTAAGGTATAGATTTTCACTTCCGATTAACAGATTCTCAAATTTGTATTCGTATTCGAATTCACATAAAAATATGGATATGCGAATATGGTATGGACTTTTGCCATCTGAAATGTTATTTTATCCAAACTATTCGCAATCATATTCAAATTTGATGAAGCAATATACATTTTTTTGTTGCAATATACCTCATTAGTTGGGCGAGTTTTTTTTTAATTTAATGTGAATTCTTATTCCTTAGGTGAAATAAATAAATTAGAATGATTAAGTGTGACTTGGATAAAGTGTCATTAGTATCTTCACATGCCATAAGTTATGAAGACATCTGAATCCACCCGGATTAAGTAGATATTCGATTATAATGTGTATTCGTTATTACATTTGATTTATAGTCGTATTTGAGCATATTCGAATTCATATTCGTATTTGTTTTAAAAAAATACGAATACAAATTTGGTTTCATCACTATTTGATTTCGTATTCGATCCGTTTCCACCCCTAGGCTTTGGGGGGTGTTGAGCCATCCCAAACTAGACATTGAATTCTACAAGAAGTGTCACACAAAGCTCAAGTAAATAATAATAATTTACTAGTTACATTTGCATGGTGCTCCAGTAAAATCTTCACAACGCCAGATTTCCCATTAGCAGCAGCAACATGTAGTGGTGTCCCTTCAGAAGAAGATACATCAACACTGGCTCCTTTAGATAGCAACAGTTGTGCTATTCCATCATACCCTACAAAAAAAAGAAAGAAAGAAAAACAGGTAATAGCATTATAAGAAAGAATAGGCATTTTTCTAAAACATTAATATTTTAGGAATTAGATAGTCTTAATCTGGTTCAAGCATTTTTCTAAAACATTAATATTTTAGGAATTAGATAGTCTTAATCTGGTCCAAGATATAGAATGGATTCTAGTAGGGTGTAAATTCTATAACCACCCATTTTTCCCCTTAGTAGGTCAGCAGTATAGCATTCATGTCAGTGTTGAGTGAAACTGTTTCGAGCATGGCACCATGCTTATTAAGTCGTCGACTAGTCGACGACTAGTCGTCGAGTCGGTGGAGCATGGGCGACTAGGTCCGGCGACTCGACTTGCCAGGTTCCCGTCTCGCCGCCGCCGCCCATCGTCGCCCTCGGCTGCAGCTGAAGCTCCTAGCTAGCCGACGCCGGAGATGGAAGCGACGTGGATCCGGTCGGGGAGGTGGAGGCGAGCTCGATGTGATCGAAGATCGTCGTCCTCGGCCGCAGCTCCCAGTCGGCGCCGCCCTTCGTCTCCCTCGGTGGGAGCTGAGCTCCCAGCTCGCCGATGGCGGAGGTGGAGGCGACGTGGATCCGGGCCGGCATCGGGGAGGTGGAGGCGACGTGGATCTGGGCCGGCGTCGGGGAGGTGAGCTCGATGTGGCCGGCGGTGAGCTCGATGTGGCCGGCGGTGAGCTCCCTCTCCCTGTCGCCGTCGCCTGCTCCCTCTCCCCGTCGCCCTCGCCTGCTCCCTCTCCCCGTCGGTGGTTGGGTGGGTGTGGTGTGTGGGTGTGGTGTGTGTGGCTGTGAGCCTGTGTCGGTGTGTGGGTGGGTGTGGTGTGTGGCTGTGTCGGTGGGTGTGTGGGTGTGTGTGGGTGGCTGTGTGGCGTTGTGTGGTGTGTGGTGTTGTGTAGTGTGTGTGATTGTTTGTGCCGGCTGTGTGTGTGCTTGTGTGGGCTGGTTGTGTGTTGTGCTGTGTAGGTCTTGTGAATAGTACTAGTCGACTAGTCGACTAGTCGGCCGACTAGTCGACTAGTCGGCAAGTCGGTCAGTAGCAGGGTAGTGTCGACTTACCGACTTAATAACCTTGCATGGCACACACCCCAATGTGCACGACAAGCTTTAAGTAAAAGAAGGCAGATATGTAGTTTTGAGTCAGTCTGTCCAATTAGAACAAAAAAAGAGGTTGACTTCTGAGTTGATCTGTCCTATTATAACTTATAACACACAAAGAGGTTGACAAAATGTTTTGACTTATGAGAAGGTTTTTAGGGCATTTATAACTTTAGTTATGTAGCGCAACCATCACTTAGTAATTATCACTCTCACAATTCATGTGAGCTCCATTGAAGTCATCAACACAAAGTAGGGATGGTCATCATCATATCCAGATTGGACAGCGGTTCAACAAAGAGAAATGAGATATAGTATGCCTACTATGTTTTTATGCAGTGACCTACTATGTTTTTATGCAGTGACAACTGACAAATTAGTAATCATGAAAAATGAGAGTACAAATACAGTGCAGAGATGGGTACCTTCTTTTGCCGCATCATATAGAGGAGCAACGCCTGCGGAGTCTTTCTTGTTTGGATCAGCTCCTTTGTCAAGAAAATACTTCACAGCAATAGCTTTTCCATGACACACCGCACAAGACAAAGGTGTCACACCTGCCAAGAGTGTTATAAACAAGCAATTTAGTCAGATCATTGACACACTCCCAGACTGTCACAACTAATGTTGGGACATTTAACAAGAACTCTACCAATGCACCATAACATACCGTAATTACAAGTAATTTTACAAGACATGCATATCAGATGGAATACTAAAAGCAGAAATTGCACAGAAACACTACTTTGCAGGTGCATATAGACAAGGCACTCTAATTAATACCATAATACAAAATATCATTCACAAGCATATGCAGAATCCATTTACATGGGAGTCTTAGAATCATACTTCAACAGCACATGCTTACATTCTGTAATAGAAACAGAAGAAAATCAAAGCAATTAAATGGATTAAGCTTCACAAAGTGACCTGAGAAAATGCTGCAAACAATGGTTTATACCTGGACATAAATTTGCCAGTCCATAGCATGTTGTTTCAGGTAAAAATAGTGCAAGAAAAGAGACAATAGAAGGAGAAAAATCCTACAAAAATAAGAACAAAAAGGATTGAACCAATGGTGAATACATCAAGCAATACTTTTATAGTAATAGTGGGAGTATCAACCGCACTTTGCTGCGGGTTTCTTGGATGATGTTGTCTTCTACCATCAACTAGGTTGCGTTACAATTGGTGTCACCTTTTAGGCGTTTGGTGTTTTTTGTTGTCCTCGGTGTATTTTCCAATTGGGTCTGCAATAAATATGACCTAAACCTAAAGCATTTCTTGTATTCTATAATGAATGAGCAGCCATTCCTTTTGGAAAACAAATGTGGCATAATGTGGATGCTGAGTCAACTTTAGAGTAAAGGGAGATCTGATTATTCGCCACTACCAAAGATCTGCAATTCAGGATTTGTCACTCATGTGGGGCCACATGTCATAGTCACATGCAGTGGCAAATGATTAATTATTCCTAGAGTAAATGACTTGATCAGTGTTCCCATGCCAATCTGATAACAGCATGCCCATACTGCACAATAGGAAACCATGAAGTACGAGAAACAAGAGCATCTAGTCATGAAACAATAAGGACATGCCTCTTAATAAACCACCAACAATTCACGTTCCAATTAAGATTTGCACCATATATAACAGCTTGGATTACATGACCCACAAAAAAGAACTCACCAAAACATGAAAGCATTTTAATATAGCATTTGAGAAAGCACGTACCCGAATCATGATTACTAGCATCAGCATCGACATCAAACCCAAGCTGTTCCACCAAGTACTTGCAAATACCCATATTCCCTGTGCTTGCTGCCCCATGCAATGGCCCACAGCCCACCATCCTCACAGAGGCAAGCGACTCCCTATCATCCTCATCCATGCTATCCACCAAAGCTTCAATACACAATTTTTGAAAGAACCACAGTAAGACACAAACTTATAGAAATTATAATTCGAGTTTCTGCAGAAGATTTTTTTGCATAAAACAAAGTTTAAAGTCATCAAGAAATGGGGGATAGTCGGCATCGGTGCCTTCCCAAAATCACAATTACTCCAAAAGGAACAAGTAATCAAAGCAAACAGAACATCAAAAGGAGTAGCATCATCAAGGTAGTATGCATATAGTAACAGTAAACCAGCATTTTACGGACCAAGAAGCCTTTTTTATCCAACTTGTATCGGATTACACCAAATACAGAAATGAGAACTCCCCCTCGCGCAGGTATACACGCACCCACGCACGCTCGCACATACACAATAAGAAAACACCATCACACAAAGCCGATCACGATCAGATCGGGAACAGTTAGACCAAAAACTACCTCTCACCCTTTTTTGCAGCAAAAGGAAGCCAACAAACACATTCACGTACAGCATTCCCACAATACCGAGACACAAAATGTTGAAACAATGCAAGCACATGAGCACCCTCCAATCACGCACGCGCGCGTGCGCTTACACAAAACCCTGACAAAAGCCAGGGCCGAAACCCCATAAAAAGCGAGGCCATTTTAGGAGGACGCGGGAACGGAGCGTGGAGTGGGGGATCTCACCCTTGAGGCGATCGACGTCGCCATCCGAACACGCCGTGAGGAACTCCACCTGCGGCGGCAAAGGCATCCCCGTACCTAGACGTACGACAACGAGGAACAACAGTGGCCGCCATTAGTGACCTCGGAGAGCAAAACTCGCCCCCAAAAAAATGAAGCAAAAAACAAAGGGATCCCAGTAGCTGCACGTACACACGGTACACTCCAGCCCGAGGCGGGAGGCGGCGTCGCTGATGGCCGTCGCTATTCGCTGGACGTCGTCCGCGCCTACCCGCCCGCGTCCCCTTCCCCCGCCGCCGCCGCCACGACTCCCCCTCGCCATGGAGAACTCGACGACACTCTAGTCTAGAAGCAGATGGATGGTTTGGTTCGGGTGGGGGGTTCTGGATTGGGTTGAGGCGGTTGCTTCTAGGAGAAGGAGGCCTTGGACCCTTGGTGCCTGCTTTATGGAATGGAGATTAATGGTGAGGGTGAGGGTGAGGGGGCGGGAACGTGGGAGAGAGAAGGGCGGGACGCGGTGATCGGTCGACACGTGCCCGTGCGGACGGATGGGATGGAGCAGGGAGCGGTGGATATTGGCTACGCGGGACCCGGGGGCAGCGTGTGCGGTGCGTGGTGGCGGAGACTCCGGGATGTGTCATGGTTTGGAGAAGAAAATGGTGCGGGTCCCCCGAGCAGCGGCACCGAGAAGATTGCAACAGCGGTTTTGACGTCTTGTGGGACTTCAAGTGGTTGTTTGGGTTACAAATATTAGAAATAAGTTTTAGAAAACTGGTTTTAGTAGTTTTTTTTTTAGGAAAACAGGTTTTAAGTAGTTATTCTGTTAGAGTGAGTTTATAGATTACTTTGTTTGTATTAGAAAAACTAAAACCAGTTTTCACTCATACAATGTTTGGTTGAGATATTTGATAAAATGAACTTTTAGTATATGTCAGTTCATGTTTTTACACGATAGCTACCAACCATTGGATCAACTCCCTTATATCATCTACGAACTGTTCGATTGAGCAACTTTCCAACATTTTCAACACATATTCCTCTTCTTTCTCCATTTATTACTGTCACCACTCACCACCAACCGACACATGACACACTAAGTCTACTTTCCCCATCTACTCTCTCTTCATGCCCACCACAGTCACAGAGCACATTGATCAACCTCCTCAACTTCTTCTAGACTCCAAGCAGTAGCAATGTCCGTGGGAAAGGCGTTACCGCGCCGAGTTGGTCGAGCGACAGGCGCGACGCGCAAGGGCGACTAGGCGAGCCCCCGATTCCTCCTCCCCTCTCTCTATGTCGAGCGCATTGCCGGTTGATTCGCTGCTGCCGCAGGTGAGCTCTACGCGAGACTACCTGACCGGTTGTCGCCTCCGGCTCGGTTACACCCCGCGTCCGGCTCTCCTTGTTGCTGCATGCTCCTCCCCTACGCGCCTCCCCCTCTGCTCGGCGTGTCCCGGCTCCCCCATGGCGAGGCGAGGCGAGGCGAGGAGAGCAGCAATGGTGGCGCAGACGAGTAGCTGCTCGAGTGGGCGACGATCGAGGAGAGCTGCATGGGCACCGTCGACGCGGCAAAGGAGGGCGAAGAGAGCAATTCCGGGGTGGACGTGAACGCGGAGGAGTTCATCGCCAAGTTCTACTCGCAGATGAAGCTGCAGAGGCAGATCTCCTGGCTGCAGTACAACGAGATGATGAAGAGGAGCCTCTGCTATTGTTTGTTAAAGTCCATCAATTTTGAGTTTGACGTTGAGTTGTTAGGAATGTGGATACACAAAACTCGTTTTCTGAAAAACATGATGGAGTTGTTTTCCACAAAACTAGTATTTTGAGTTTTAGCAAAAACCAGATTTTGTTACGTTGGTTTTATCCTCTCCTCCCAAACATGTTTTTAGGCTGTTAGGTGCTTAAACGTGTTTAGCAAAATCTAGTTTTGATAAAACTCGAGATCCAAACAAACCCCAAGAGTTCAAGTACGAAATTAAATTGTTCAATTGTTCCCGTAAAATTTATCTGTCCTTTGTATCATTGTATCGCGAGAGCATTTATGTAGTTGCTATATTTTGTATTGTTGCATTTCTAGCTATAAAAATATAGTTGTTGGTACCGACGTTGATGATACGAGGGCCTGCACCGAGCGAATAGATGACGAAGGTGCAAATAACAGCGGGAGATCGTGTGCGAGTAGAGTTTGTTGCAAGTTTCATTTTTTAGATAATTTTTTTTTTGTGAGATGGATGGTTAACATAAGATAATTTTGAGATTAAGTTAGTTGGAAGTTAGTTAGGGGAAGCGGTTGTCCCATATAAGGCAAACTTTTAAGGGTTGTTTGGATCTAACCTCTGTGAAAAACATACCTGAACTAAAATTGGTTTTAGCCCGATTGTAGGGAAACTTTGTTTGGATATTGCAACCAACTCATGGATAATTGAAACCGGTTTTCCATAAACAAATAACCTCGTGTTCTATCGAAAATTATCAATAAACAATCGTATCACTATTTTGCCA
The DNA here is from genome assembly GCA_036346255.1 of Ampelocalamus luodianensis. Lineage (NCBI taxonomy): Eukaryota > Viridiplantae > Streptophyta > Magnoliopsida > Poales > Poaceae > Ampelocalamus > Ampelocalamus luodianensis. Next base: position 76,502,940 of record CM070622.1, on the reverse strand, counting down.
CCACATATCGGTAGAACTAATGTATCACGATGCCGCTAAACCTTGCTAGCACTAATCGGCGGCCTTTGCTAAAGCTTCACTGCCATCGTCGGGACTGGTGGAGAAGCTATCTCATTGGAACAAGAATAGATGATTTAGCATTCTCCCAAATGCATTCTGACATAAAAATCAACCATAGGTGAAAACTCGTTTTGGTTTCTTTGGTCCAAACAGAGTATTCTATAAACCTTAATTTAAGAAAATAACAACTTAAAACCTGTTTTTCCTAAAAATTGTACTAAAACTTGTTTTTCTAATCATGTGATCTAAGCCACCTAGGAGAGAGAGTTTTGCTGTTGGAGGATGAAGATATAGAGTTTGTTTTGTGTAAGTTATAGTTTTTCTTGGCCGTTGTTTAGATATAGACATCTGTTGGACCGGAACGATGACCGGAGGGGTGTGTGAATAGGAGCGCTACTTTTTCGACCTATGCCGATTTCAACTTCTTCTTCACTTCAGTAGCTATAGAAGCTAGGAAGATCATAGAGCACAAGCACATCGGAAGTCTTGCATCGAAACCGATGAAACGCCAAAGCAAAGCCCTAAGGCCAGTCTGACCGCTTGGATGAGCGGCCTGACCGTCAGGGGCAAGAACAACAGCCGACCAAGAACACAAGAAGACCAAACTTCTACTCCGATGAACCAAAACCTTTGAAACTTCAATCAAAGCTCATCAAGAAGGTCAGGAACATGTTCCAATCGACGATTGGGAAGATCAAAGCCAAAGTTCCACAAATTTTTTAGATGAAGTCAAGAAGGCACAAGAATCGAAGAAAAAAAATCAAACTTTGATCCAAAAGCTTGCTCATGGGTGGATGATAATCAAGTTAATCATAGATGGATTCCCACATGTCACAGCAAATTAGATCACAATATGAACACAAAGAAAACCGAAGGAACAAATAAAATTCCAAAAGGCATCAAAGAGAGAGCAAAAACAAGATAGAACTCATCTTGAAGAAAATCTTGCTTGGATTGATTTGAGAGATTATTAGTTTACAACCACTCCACCATGGAGAATAAAAGATGAATACTTAAGTACACAATCAATCCATCTCCCTTAAACCCTAGCATCCTCTACTCCACTTTCTCCAAATCACAAATAAAGGATTCTACTTGGGAAGGCTCAAGAGCATAGTTATCAATTCCATTCCGGAGGCCATTTCGGTTTGCCTCTTGGTATGGAATACGCCGGTACCGGTCCATTCTGGCGTACCGTTCCGAATATTAATAATAATAATATATATATATATATGTGTATGTAATTATATGCACACATAATTTCACTTGAAATCTCACTTCAAATACATAACCATATAATAAAAATAACACATTGTTCAATTACTTCATTAATATAAAGGTTGTGCGTAGTTAAATAATACAACATGAGTTCATAATTTCATACATTTTTCCATAGTCTAGCATATCAGTCTAGCATAATTTCACTTACCAAAGGAGTAATATTGGACTCGACCTTCCGAACTGATTCAAACAAGTGGTCACTTCAATTTTAATTTTTTTTGACCGGTACCGGAATGGACCGGAATGGGCCGGAGTGGCCGGTATTGACCGGTATTGAGACCGATACGGGATCGAGGCTACGGTGTGCCGGTTTGGGTGCCGATATGGTATGTTCTGGCCTTTCCGGCCGGTACCGAAATGGAATTAATAAGTATGCTCAAGAGGCACAAATCATGCATCTCTCCCTTTTATAGTAGAGACTAAGTTAAGAGAGAAAAACTTATCGAGCACTCTTTAAGCCCACACACAAATGAGTCTACACCTACGCATGCTTCTCAAAGCGGATAATGAACTGGGCTTCCCGAACCCGTCACTTCGTGAACTCCATATCTCTTGACCTAAACCGCCTCTCCTTGCGCCGTCTTGTGCAGCGGTTTCTCCAAAGGTCACAAAACTGGTATTTTGGCGAAGATACCAAAATACCCCTTCTAGATCCTTCTCCAAAGATTGAGTCCAATTATCGTGAAACAATCACATGCTTCTCCACGTGTAGGTTGATCAACGGCTCTCTACATGATCGACAAGTCTCTCCCATCCTGCTTCCATTGGAACCACCATGGCACTTGCACCGACCATTGTGCCGTTTGATCCAACCTGTCGCATCGAACTTCCCGTTCGGTCATCCTTGTCCATCTTGTGCCATACTTGAGTTCAACGACTTCACTTGACATTCTCGATCGTTCTGGACCTCAGCTCTCCAAGCCTAGTCCCGATCATCATCGCCGTTGACCGTCATTGACCACCAAGCCTCCTACACAACAATAGACCAAAAATCATTTTTGGGCACAAGCTCTTCGCAACTTGACCAACGTTAGTCAAAACATGCATCATACAACACATATACACTAAAGCCCATGAATTTGACCTAACCCACGAAGATCATCGCCAACCCGGCACATGATCACTACCTGGCCGATTGAACACCAACGAGTGACCGGTCAGACCACTCTAGAATTTTTTTCCCAAGGGTCTGGAAAGTCCCTCTCTTGACATTTTGGCAAAACTTTGTCTACTTTTGCCTCGAAACTCTATTTTCCATAAAATTTGGGGCAAACTCACCTACTAACACTCCTATACGAGTGTTTGATCACATTCCTCAAAATTCAAAGTTTTACTTCATGACCGGTCAGACCGCCACACCCTGGCCAGTCTGACCACCAGCCCCTTAGCAGGTCGGTCTCACCGCCACCATAGCTAGTCAAACCACCGCCCAGTCGGTCGGTCCGCCACCAAGCCGATCTGACCTCCTATTGTTTGACATGTTGGACACTTGGCTTTGAATACCCGAAGCCCTCGTGTGTGTACTGTATTAGTCATATGATCAATGGCTAGTACACACATACACATCCATCCATACATACAAAATGAAAAAAAAATGGTACATAACTTAAAGCGATTACAAACTTTACATTACAAGGGCCGATCGACTAAATAAAAGCTCAAGTATCAAAAGTAGTGAATGAAACAACGAAAGCATAGTAAATAAACCAAAAAGATCCAGTGGTATGCCCATCCAAACCCTCAAGCAACTGACAAGAAATAAGTCCTAGAAAGACCCGTCACCGAACCCTCCGATACTAGGTACAAATAACGCGTCATCCGACATAGGCTCATCCTCTAACTCTAAACAACAATTTAACCAAGATTAAATATATTGCATACTCAGCAAGACTTGTAGTGTATCGCAAAGTTTATATATGTGCATGGCTAACAAAGGATAAGGCTCTATGCTATAAGTTATTTTCAGCATTAAGCAAGTTTTATTTGCAATATCAATAAGTAGTACTTTGCAACAGAAATTTAAAGAGCAGCTAAATAGATAAAGGATAACAAGTAAGTACTTGATGAATAATAAATCATAACCCTTCTCGGCTGTGATCAACATCTTATTCTCAACTATAGACATGGCACTCAACTCAAATATCAATAGCAAAATCATTCCCTCATTTTCCAACAAGAACCATTTTTTGTAAAAACCAAGACTATACTCAATACTACACTTAGCACGCTCATCACCGCAAGCACAACTATTTAAATAGATTTACACTCTACAGAGGTGTACAACTTTACCCACAACACATGAATTCTCTAGTTTGTTTGGAATCTATCGATACCACCGCTCACTAGCCTTTCGTAAGTAGTCTAGAGCATGCATCGAAACCTTTACATCACCTGTGCTAACCTTGCACTAGCTCATGACATGGTGAGGAGCTTAAATGCGGCCGAGAATGGCGCGAGAGGAGCAGCAAGAAAACGGCGCGGTGTACAGCTTTCTCGCGCTGAGCTTCGGTATCGTCGTCTGCACGAGATAATGGTGCGTCGACGGAGCAGCTAGCATGGGCGAAGGCTAGTGGAGGTCACTGGGGTAGTTGGGGCACGAAACAGTGGGCGACGATCATGAACCACAGGCGGAGCAAGCGAGGTGTCGCTGGCGTGCGGAGGCAAGCGCGAGGTGGATGAAGGCTTCTAACGGGTGGGGCTGCACTATCAGCGAGCGAGGAGCCGGCGCTGGTGTGGGCTGGAGCAGGCGCAAGTGCAACTGGGTCGAGTTGGGTTTCGACCGAAAGTCCGACGGGAAATTTGATTTAGTCTTTTTAATTTTTCCAAAACTGGATGAATGAATCCCAAATTTTTGTACTTAGCAAACGGAGTCTAAAATTTTTGTGAGGGTTCCTGACTCAGTATAGTTTCTTGTGTAAATATTTTAGGATTTTATTTGCTCTGTGCTTTTCTAAAAAATTCCTACATGTTTCTGTTTGCATGTGATTTCACTATTTGATTTATGCAAAAGCTCAAAAAATCATGCTAAAATATTTTTTCCATGCAAAAACATGTTTAGAATTTTTCCACCACGGGAGCTCGCACCGCAGTCATCTTTCACGATTTCAACCGAAACCATAGCCGCGACCGTCATTTCAACTCCGGTGAGCCCCAGTCCAATTCCTCTCTACCAGAGCATCACCTCACATCCCTCTACCTTCCCCATCCTCTCACTCATGCTCTTCCCCACCCGAGCGCCGCCCCCACGACGCCCCCATCACGCCGTGAGTCACCGCCGCTAGCCCACCTCGGCCACTCCCCGCAGCCATCAACCACCCCGGTAGGTTCCCCGCACCCCACAAATGCTCGTGTGCGCCCCCTCTTCTTCCTTCTTTCCCTCCGGTGCTGCCGCCCCATTTCCCCTCCACGGCCGGCCGTCGCATGCCCTCTCCTGGCCGCCACCGTCCAACCCTGGTCGCGCCACCACCACCCACAGGACCGCCTCCTCCTCAACCCATTTTCGCCGTTTCAGGCCACCGTCGATGCCTCCCTCTTCGGCGACGAGCGCCGCCCGAGCTGCCCCCTAGCTCTTCTGCTTCTGCCTTGATGTCTTCTCTGTTGCCCTCCATGTGTGTGGGCAACTGACACGTGACCCCCCTGTTGCTCCCTCTGTGACCTCTCTCTCTCTCTCTCTGTTGATGTGTGACCAGAAGTGGGGCCACCTGTAAGACTATAGCTTGCCACTGGTGTTGTAGTGGTAAGTGGTTGACCAGTGGGTCCTATCCAGTTAGTGGATTAACAAAAATTGATACTGGGTTAAGTAGCTATTGGACGAAGCAACTAGCAGATGCACGCTTAGTTAGGATAATTAGTTAATAGAAATTCGATTAGCAAGGTTCTACCTACATAGTTAACGAATAATATAGGTACATAGGGGTTAACTCAAAAATGATCCGTAGGCTCTTGTCATTATAGCGCAAAGGCAAATTTGAATTAGGAACTATACCCAAGTGATAATAGCTATAATGATAATGGATTAAGATGAATCAATATATATCATTATATGAAAATGTTAGTAAGTGAGACACATGGTAGAATGATCAGAGACCATATCAGTTAGGGATTATACCAAATATAATCTTATGTTTAAAAATGCCTAGTTAACAAAGAGGGTCCTAAACTAGTTAGCAAGTCAATAGGGTGGATGCTTCGAGTACATACAAACCATTAGCAAATAAAACACAAATTCAAGTAGCCAGTGATCAATATTAGTTAGAATGACACATTCACCCGAACTCTTCATTTACGATTTAGGTTAAAATCATTGACTATTGGCCCAGTCAACGTTTCAATAAGCAATGGGTCAAACCTTTACTTAGATATTTTGTAGTAAGTAAACTAACTAAAAGAATAAAACTAAAGTAATCAACCCAAGTAGTTAGAGCCTAAGATGATATAGACATGTTAGGGTATATACATACACGCATGATCCAATGACTAGTAGGCCCTATGCCATTAACACACAATGGTAAATGATAATAACGACAATGCATCACTAACATGTACATTCACTAGTAGAGTAGTAATCAGGTAATACATCATAACAACATACACTTACAAGTAGGCTCTTACCAAATTATCGAATAGGTAAAGTGATCACTATAGTTGACATCTAACTAGGGTTATGATACCAACATTAATGAGTAATAATAGTACTATTAGATAGTCTTGAAGGTTAGCGGTAGCTATGATCTAGCTTCATACTAGTAATGGTAATCAAAATGATAGAAGTGGTCGCCAAACGAGGACTAGTAGGTAAGAGCCCATAGACCTTGTATATTAGTTATCTACTTGACTGGAAGTAGTCTTTACCATGTGTTGTAGTTAGGTCAACCTAGTATGATAGGTTTACTTTAGTATAAGCCAAGTCATGTATGTAGTAAGACTAAGTATAGGTCACCTCAAAGGTGAAACCCACAACTGTAGACACCACTAAAGATGTAAGGCTAGTATCTAGCTAATACTTGGAAGTTCCAACTAAGGCTCGTGAAATTTCCTTGATAAATATAAAATAATAAAAGGAATCATTAAGTGAACTAGATCCCATGTGTCGATCAGACTTATATCTACCCAAAGTGAACCACGTACCTGTGCATAGGTCTCACCTAACTTTCATGGAACTTCCTCGATAAATAGGGAATGATTACAAAGAAAATCATTATATTAGCTACGTGTCATGTATGGATAACGGTGATAGCTCCCCAAGCGGATGATAGTAGTTCCACTATCAATCAACATTGTATAGACTCCAGCTATCATCCATCGCTATCCGTTCCTAGTAGTCGGACAATTCGTGACACGAAGATGGATCAAAGAGTTCAACCTAATTGAGTGATCTCTCCCATCTAGGTAACTGATGAGGAATATTCCTATGAATATTCTCTCCCTCTTGTTGGAGTCCTAACTCCTTACACCATCGAACTTTCGAGAACCTGATCCCTCTCGCCCTCACTCCGGATCCAACGGTTACATTAACTCTAAGTTTGACTATCAACCCAAAACCCCACCACTAGACCAAACGAATAGAATTTTGAGCTATCTACTTTGGTTTGAAGTATTTCCTTTATTCCAAATATTCCTTGATGTACTTCATTCCGTCTGAAGTATTTCCTTCACCAACTTCCTTTGGATATACTTTGTCTAAAGTATTTTCTTCATAAACTCCGCTAAGTAGGTCTAGTTTCACCTAGAATGCTTCCTTCTTTCAAGATACCATTAGATATGTTTGCTTTCATTTGAAGTGTTTCCTTGCCTTTGAATTTATTAGATTTCATTTGGTTATATTCAAGTGTTCTTGGCTTCGATCATATTCCGCGTAGTTAGAATATGAAGCCGTGACGGAGCAGCAGTTCGAGACAGGAACAAGAACAAGACCAAGATTATCAAAACATTGAACGAGGTGAGTCAACACTTTGATCATGTTGCACCTACTTTTGAAATGCAATTATATTGTTTTAAATTATGAAATTGCATTGCTATGATTTATACAACTATGTGGGCCTAGCTCATAGTTAATACCTTAATGATAATTGAGTATAATCTTTCCATCCTTGAACTTGGACACTATCATTTGTCACCCTAGAACTAATGGTATACATACTAGTTAATAAGTTTGTATCTAAGTGTCATGCTTAGCTGTAACATCCTAATTTTTGGACCTTTTTGAAATTTTCAAAATAAAAAGAACCAGATGAATTTTTCTTGATTTTTTAAAAGTTTAATTTGAGAATTTCAAAATTTGAAACATTTTAAAATGAATAAATCAAACCCTAATAAATTTTTTGTTTTATTTGATTTTCTGGGTTTTCTGGGATTTTCTCCAAGTCCTTTGTTGTTTCTTGCAACCCAATTTATTTTATTTCTTTTTTGTTTCCCAAATTTAATTTAATTTGTTGTAGAATTCAATTTAATTTATTTAATTTAAAGTGGGAATTATTTTGGACTTTTTGCATTTTATTGAATTAAATAAAGCTTAAATTAAATTTTTGAATGAAAAATATTTTAAATGATTTAAACAAACTTCAATTAAATCCAAAATTATTTTATTTGATCTTTTCAGGTTCCAAAGATTTTTTTAAATGTTTCTTGAATTTTCATATTTATTTTATTTATTGGATTTTTTTCCTTTCCTTTTTTTTTCTCTCTCCTCTTCCTTCTTTCTTTTTTCCGTGGCTCACTGTTTTTCTTCCCCAAGCATGTGCGCAGCTTCATGCTTTCTTCCCATTACGTGCCATGCGCCTAGAATCACACCGATCAACTCTGTGCCCTTGATTCCCGCTGCACCCGCACCTCGATTCCCGCTGCGCACCCTGTTCCTGCACTCCCAACCGCGCCAGCCCAGCCTGCTCTATGCTCAGCGCGCCGCCCACGCCCACCCGTGTATCGAGCTCCCCTCCTCTCTTCTTCTATAAAACCAGAGCTCCTCCTCCTCCTTCTTCCCCCAACCAAAGCCCTAGCAGCCCCATCTTTCTTCCAATCCGACCGTGTGCCACTTCCCATCCATTATCCCTCTCTAATGATCTCTTTGACGTGCCACCTGCGTCACGGTGTGCCCCTCTGTCACCTCCTCCCCTCCCCAAAGTTTCCCCTCCTCCTTCGCTCTCTCTCGCTGCAAATGAAGCTTTTCCGCCGACAACCGAAGCTCCTTCCTCCTTGCGTTCCACCACCATCGTTGATCCCTCGGTGACATATCCACCACCGTTGGATTCGCCTCACGACGTTCTACGCCGTGCTCCCTTCCTTTTCTCCAGAGCACCCCCAGCTCGCTGATGCAACCATCTCCTCGTCGCCGCCGCCACCCTCGCCGGACCTCCGCCGGTGACACTGCCACCACCGTTGGGTCCACCTCGCTCCCGGGAACCCATTTTCCCCTTACCTCTGGTCGCCTCCACTCCCCTCACTAGCACCTCTGTTGAGCCATGGAGCTCCCCTGCTGCCTGTGCTACTCTCTGCCTTCTTCCTCTTTCCTGCTGTCTTTGTACCACTTCCAAGTGGGGGCCACCTTGTCATTCTTAGCAGCTTTCCTCTCTTTCTCTCTTATCTCTCTAGCATATGGGCCATGGTTGTCATCCACACAATGGCTTCGATTTGTAAAGAAAGAAAATCAACACATCAATTCCATTCTACTTTCTCTCTCTATTGAATTTCTATCATTTCATGTGATCGCAAACTTCCGGACGTTTGTTCTCCCTCATACGAACTCCGATTCCATCGATTGTTGTTTCTAAATTCTTATAAATTCAGCCCCTTTATTTTGGTTCTAATTTGATTATTTTTGGATTTTATTTGGAATTGTTGCATTTATTTGGCTTTTTTCGCGCTTGTAGATTTGGACGTTTCCGAAGAATTCCTAGAACTGTCTGCCGAAGCAACTCAAACCTTCAACGAAGGCAAGTCATTGATCTTTGATCATGTCATACCCATTTTACAAAATTATATTATTTTATATCAACATACATTGCTAGTTTTATAATAACTGCTTTTGGGAATAGTTAATTACCCAATTGCCGATATGCCTCCTTGAATAATTGTGAACGACATATATCATTGGACAACATAGGTTGGGTTAATTTTAGTGGATATATTTTAGTACCAACATGGGTATCATGTTATGCTTAGCCATTCTTTAGTTGCGATGGGATTCATGATCACATGCTCATAAATGATTAAATTTGACATAATGAAATATGGAATTGTGGCGTGACCACTATTATTAAAATTTATTGTGCCATGGCAAGGGTTGCCATTTGGTCAGATTGAACCAAAAATGATTTCATACTCAGGCGATTGATCATGAAGTAATGGGGAGGATTTTGGAATGTGGTTGCATCGCTGAGTAGAAACTAAGGACTTAACTTTATGTGTCATTGATTTGGGCCATACCATACGTACAACCACATGTCCAGGGTGGGGTGGACGTGACTGACTAATTAGCAATGTTTTTATTTTGTTCTGTTTGGGTTGATAAGCGACGCAAGAGGGGGGGCAGAATGGCAAATCACTTAGTCGCACACCCCGTAAGTGTGTTAAACAGACATTATAAGCTGATTATCTCTTGTTGGTCAAGCTGTACAACCTACGCAGAGTGTAAAATTATTCGAATAGTCGTGTCTCCGATTAAGCACAATGCTTGGTGATTTCACACGAGGGGTAGATTTTCCTAAAAATATTGGAATGGTTTGGTTGGGAAGCAATTCGGATGTTAGTTAATGGTTGGGAAGCGAACGGGTGTTCGCTAGATGATTTAAATAACTTGTTTACTTATGTATTTAATCTTTTAAATTATGTTTTTAAATCTATTTACTGTTAATACTGCTTTATACAAAATAGCCATAAAGCTATTGATGAGGACATCAACCCTAAGGATGCAACCACTACTTCGACCTGCACTGCATCCTCTACTGCAACGCCATCTTCGCCGATCGGACTTTCGACTAATGCACTGCCATATTCGCCGGTTGGACCACGCTACGTCTACACATATGAGCCGTGCTATGTCTACATGCCTTGGTGTTGCGTCACCAATTATTGGCCCACAGGCTATGTAATGTATGGGCTGATTTGGCCTATATGGCCCATGTGGGCGTTAACCTAGGGTTACCGGTACTGTTCACATGACACTGTTCACGTGTGAACAGTACCCGCGGCCGCCACCCCTCCCTCCTTCATATAGTGGCCGCCATCCCCCTTGGTTGCGCGGGTTTTGTTGATTAAAGTTTAGCTTTGCTACTTTATACTTTGTTCTCTTGGTCGGCGAGATCAACAGCGATATTGTTCTTTGAAACCCCACCTATCAATACATTCACTTCCTATTTGCAATTTCAGATTGCTTATTTACCTTGTTCTTGCATGCTTCTTCGGTGTATGCAGGAATCGATCTTCGTGATCAGGTCAACCGGGTATTCGTGCACGATTGATAACGACTTGTCGAGCAGTTCAGCGATTGCGTGGTTTCAAGCCTTGCGTGTTCGTAGCCAGGATCGTGAGAGTTGAGCGGCGCCTACCGAACTTATCATTCTCATCGAAAGATCGGGTCAACAATCGGACATTCGGGTTCATCAGCTATCCTTGTTCAAGCCTTGCATGAATACTATTTGCATACATTTCCCTACGACGTGCTGAGTACTTTATGCACTCACGGCTTTGCGTCATTTGTTGATCAGTCACCAAAGAAGAACCAGTATATTTTGAGTTTTAGAGGAATATTTTGAAGACCATGCGAACTAGGTCGCGTCCTCCACTCGATTGCCTGTGGGCATGCCGGATGGATACCATGAGTTATTTATTTCCATGTAAGTTTACTCTTTTGGTCTTTAGCCTTGCGTGGCAAACTCTGTAAAAACCTTGACCATAATTTTTTTTTTGCTACTAAGTAATATTAATTTGTTTGCTTCTTAGTTGTTTTTGTTGTATGGATATGATTTCATCGATGCTGCAACTGTGTGAACTAGCTACTGATCAAGGGACTAGTTCAGAATACACGGAGGACTCGGATTCGTGATCCAGGGTCCCGAGATTAGTCTTGCTTAGATACATTTACATGTGGGCAATGATTTAGCTTGATATTATTCAAAACATGAAAACTAGATTTGGGCAGTCGAGGTTGGAGCCTGACTGGTATGTTGAACTACAAAAGTATTTCAAAACAAAAGAAAACTAAAACAGATTTCAACTTGGATGGCTAGAAATCATGGCAGGTGCTCGTAGAGAGCATGACAAAGTGGGTATGGGGAAGCACCACCCGAGTCAATAAAGGACCGAGTTCTTGTACGACCTCTCATATAAAAATAGTGCAACCACAAGTCTATAATAGTTATGACCTGGCCGACTAATTTGTTTGCCTCAGCATTGCTTCATCATCTCACTTATGTGGCATGCATTATAGTCTTAGTTGACAACCACTCCGGGGTGGCGCAGCTATAATGCATTAGGAAACCAGTATGGCGCAAAAGGGGGCTACGGAGGGTGGCATGCACTATGGTCTTAGTGGACAACACTACTATAAAAGGCTAATATTGGACGCCTCATCACAGACGGTTTACCAAAACCGTTAGTATTAAATACAATCATGGATGGTTTTGGTTTAACGACCGTCTGTATTACTGGCTGCGCTAAAAATTATTTGTGAAGAGGTAACATCATAGACGGTTCAAGTTGAAGACTATTTGTGAAGTATCATGGACGGTTCATGTTGAAGAACCGTCTATGATATTATTAAATTTACATACGGTTATTTATTGGAACCATATGTAATGAGAAACAATTGGTTAGTCGATTCCGACTAGTTCCTTGGGATTGATCTTTTAAAGTGGTCGAAGCTGATCTCCAACAGAAGAAAGCAGAAGATATATAATCCGGTAGGCACCTTGTTCCGTATATGTAACTTCACTGTCTTTGATGTGTAACTTCCGATCAACAGACTTGATCGGAAGTTACACATCATAGACAGTGAAGTGCATGCTCATTTGACCGTAGGGATATTATTTTTCTACTAGAAGATATGTAATTCGATAGACACCTTGTTTCTTGAAGACTTCAAATCTATAGACCAAACTGACTTTTCGACCACCTTAATTGAAGTCATCCATGGATTTGTTCTTTCCACGGTGGTCGAAAAGTTAATTTGTTTCATGAATTTTGTCTTACTAGAAGGGTATGGAGATGAGGACTTTAAGAAGAAATGGAAGTAAGAAAAAATAGAAAGTTTTTGAGTGATTTTTCTTAGTTCTGCCATTCTGGTGGTTATTTATAGGCCAACAACTTGTGGCAAGATTAAATGAATAAAGATGGAAGTCCGACAGATAGGATTTATTAGAATTTGCTCCGAATAAATCGTTGGTAACCAAAGCATCACCGTCTTTTCGGGAATTATTTTTTATAAATACGGTTGATGCTCCTTTTCCTATCTTCTCAGGGAAAGTAATTCTACCTTTACAACTCAAGCTGGAGGCCTCATCATAGACAATTTTTTTAACAAGAATCGTCTGTGATTACGTACGTCACAGACGGTTTTAAAATATAACTATCTGTGATAATTCAATGTTTCGGCTCCCACGTGATGCGTCTCTTTGTCTCGCGTGCCGACGTTATGATGCATCTCTTCATCTCACGATCATGTCTCTTCGTCTCACGCGCCGGCGTTACTCCTTGTTTTATAAGAATGATCATCGTGTGCCATGGTGAGGACGCACATACGGTATTGATCAATACGTATGCAGCTATCTAGAACTATCGATCACGCACCATAGTGAGCACATGGAGCATGACGACGAGGACCAAAGCAAGGAGGTCGGCGATCGCCATCGCTCTTCCTCATGAAGTCGTCATCGACAACATCGGCCATGTGGTCGCCAGCTCTCCTCAGCCCATGACTGACCTCTGTAGTCTACGAGCCACGTGCAAGGCCATGTACAAAGCATCCAAGGAGCACACCATGGGGAGGTGCATGGCGCTGGAGCGGGAGGAGGCAATGAAGTGGCTGGACAACGAGCGCTATCTTGCCGTCGTCAACCACCTGGCCGACGCCGACAACCCAGAGGCCTACTTCATCATCGGCCTCATGCTCGTCTTCGCGCATCAGGACATGCAGCGCGACCTCGACAGCCTCGAACGGGTGGCCATCGTCGGGCACAAGACCACAGCCTACGTGATCGGCCTCCTCCTCTACATGGCCGGTGAGGCATGCGACGTTGGTAAGCACTACGTTAGCTAGGTCGAGAGTGAGCCAGTCGGCGGCTGATGCGAGACGGCCAAGAGGACCAACTAGGAGTGCAAGCGGTGCCAGAGGCTCGCTGTGGATGCGGTCCAGGCGGCGACGTGGAAGAAGATGGCCTAGCCGCAGGGCCAGGTGTTGCCATTGCCGGAGGACGACCACTGGTGCATGAGCACCGGATGCGGCGTGTCGGTAGGGTGGGATGACTACGAAGTCTTCTGCAGCAATGACTGTAGGATTAGACATGAGTATGCCAAGTTCTCTGCAAAGGTGTCGAACTACTTAAAGTAAAGCATATTGTCATAAAATTAGCGATTTTAGCATAGTTTTAGCAAAAATTCAGATATAATTCATCACCATTTTTGTCAATATTCCTCACTAATTAAATATGATAAGTGCAAATCAGATTTTGAGCTGAAACTAATGCTTTACTAATATGTGAATGTGTCATATGTTCTGAATTTGTATTTATGTAAATGAGCATATTTATTATCATAGACAGTTATTTATTGAAACCGTCTGTGATGTGTATTTATCACAGACGGTTCTACTTGAAAACCGTCTATGATGTGTATATTTATATACGGACTCTAGGGTTTGCCCGCACCCCACTCAAACAAGTAATACATTTATATAACTCTCTCCCTCCTCCCCTGAGCCCGCCGCCTCCTCCCTGAGCACGATCCGCCGCCACCTCCCCGAACCTGGTGCCCCTCCTTCCTCGAGCCTGGTGCGCCTCCTCCCTTGAGCCCGCCGCCTCTTCCCCGAGCACGAGCCGCCGCCTCCCTGAGCAGTGGCTGTTTGTGCCTTTAAAATCAGCTTCATACATACATACATACATACATACATACATACATACATACATACATACATACATACATACATACATACATACATATATGTGTGTGTGTGTGTATACATAGTCCGTAGTTTGTAGTCCCTTGTTAGCTAACTCGAGGCTTGAATTCAGCTGGCTAGCTCGCTTCTTGGGCGTTCATCCTCAACGCAGGTGAACAACGACCTACTTCATCGAACCTGACACACTAGAGTGTGTGATTTGCTTCATGCCAATCCTCCAAGTACTTGTATAATCCTCCTAAACCACGGCCTCAGAAGTAATAGTTCTTGTTCAGTTCTACTACTATTATTTCTGAGGCCGTGATTTAGGAGGATTCTATATGCACTTGGAGGATTGGCATGAAGCAAATCACACACTCCAGTGTGTCAGGCTCGATGAAGTAGGTCTTGGTTCACCTGCGTTGAGGATGAACGCCCAAGGAGCGAGCTAGCCAGCTGAATTCAGGCCTCGAGTTAGCTAATAAGGGACTACTTAACTATGTATATATATATATATATATATATATATATATATATATATATATATATATATATATATATGAAACCGGTTTTAAAGGCACAAGCAACAACTACTTAGAGATTTTATAGATAAAC
Source organism: Ampelocalamus luodianensis (assembly GCA_036346255.1). Taxonomy (NCBI): domain Eukaryota; kingdom Viridiplantae; phylum Streptophyta; class Magnoliopsida; order Poales; family Poaceae; genus Ampelocalamus; species Ampelocalamus luodianensis. The sequence continues at coordinate 76,487,897 of CM070622.1, read as the reverse complement.
AACTATCACAGATGGTTCTATAGGACAAACCGTCTGTGATACATCAGCTATCACAGACGATTTTATCTACAAATCGTCTGTGATACATAAGCTATCACTGACAGTTTTATCTACAAACCGTCTGTGATACATCAACTATCACTAACGGTTCTGCGTTAATAACTGTCTGTAATAGTCTGTATCACAGACAGTTCGAAAACTGCCTGTGATGACCCCATGTCATTACTGACCTATAAAATCAGATGGCTCACAGAACTGTCTTTGATGACGTTTTTGAACCATCTGTGATGACCTTTTCTGCAGTAGTGCAACCACCCGAAGGATTGGAGTCCAAAGGGTGGCACGATTGTATTGCAGTAGGAGACCACCTTCGGTAGAGAAACCTAACGGATGGAGTAGCGTTGGGTAGGACATTGTAAAGACCTTATGATGATTATCTTAGTCTCACGCCTATGATTACGTGATGACAATATAAGATAATTTTCTCTTGTGGGTAAAGTATGCGAACTCTGTAGAGTGAGAAAACTATCTAGATAGTCGTGCCCATGATCATAGACGGTGCTGAGAACTTACTTGAATTAGCTTTCATTTTTATAAAAACAATTTATGAGAGTGAATAAAAAGAAGGGTTGGAGCCCAAAGTTTTGAGATGGATTGGAGCTCAGAGATTTAAGATGGCCTGGTTGAGAACCAATGAGAAGTACAGGATGTGACCTGAGAAAGAATACGAGCGTTTGGTGGATGGAGCCACTTAGTGATATAGGAGGTTTGAGCCCCCACTAGTATTTTACAATAAAACTCAATTTTGTTAAAACCTGTGTTAGTTAAAAATGCTAGGTCTCAGGATTTGCTACTACATAATCTATTTCCACAAGTGGCTTTATGCAAACAAAAAAAGCACACGCTGTTCCTTTGATCAGCCATTCATATTATATAATTGCATTCTGTGTGTTGGCTCGCGAGTACGGTTGTGTACTCATGCTCGCTCAATATTATTATTCAATAAGTATGAAAGAAGAAGACTATGTGGATGCTTATGAGCATTCGTCAAGACTAGAGATCAAGAAGGCCAAGAACTAGGTCGTGAGCCCTAGTCGATTGCATGTGAGTATATCATGAGTGTTCCACGTGGTAGATTTTTATTCTGCTTCCGCTACTGTTCTTTGAAAGGTATTTGGTCTGTTCGGCCATTCTGCAAGTCAAAAGCACCAGGTTAGATCTACATGATTCCATACGCATCGAACAGATCAAAGAAATAGAACATCTCTATGTTTATCATGAAACTAAGAACTAGGAAGAAAATCATAGTACCATCAATCTCCAATAAAAATGCACAAGATGCGAGAGGGGGCACCAGGTGATACAGGGTGCTCGATCTTCTCGACGTAGGATCAAATATAATATCGAACCCTCACCCCGTATCACTAGGTTGTTGCAGCGTCGGGTACCTCGCTGGACCATCGTCCGCCGATCTTACCTCCATACTCGGTGGAGGAAGGACGCCGGAGGAGTGGCCGGGGAGGGCGAGAAACGGAGGCGAGAGCAAGGTTGTGGCAGAGCGGTGAGAGCAGCAAGGATGAGGAGTGTGGCGTGGATGGAGTGAGGGCGGCCAGGGGTAACCCTAATGCTTGGGTCATGTAGGCGCGGGTGGATCATCTGGGCTTCAGAGCCGCGCGTGCCTGCATCCGCGCGGCCTGACTTAGCAGCGAAGCTCGGTCGCTTGTTTTCCTCAGGCCAGGCCCGGGCGGGATATTTGCACGAGCTGAGCCTGGCCTGACATTACATGCAGGCAACCAAATACCCAAAATGTTGCATTCGATGGTGCATGCCAAGTCTATGCGGGCAACCAAACACACCCTTACTGTCCCAACTGTACCCCTCCCGTGCATCCCTATAGTCGCTCAAACTACTGTAGGTGAGCCCACCCCAAAGAGGGAGCTTTTGGCTTAAATGACATTATTTGCGTGCAAAATAGCAAATCTAGCTCCCTCCGGAGACCAAAGCCAAAAATGGCACTGTGGACTCGACAGTAGACGACACATACATACCACCTCGTCCAGGACCTACCTCTTCCACGTGCTGGGCGGCCGGATCATCTTGTCTGCACGCCCGTGGAAGGGATATGGCTCGTCCGCACGCTAGGGGCCCAGACTCCCCTCGTCCGCGCGCCCCTAGCCCGGATTCACCTCGTGCACGCGTGCGCACAGTGATTTTCACACATGAACAGTGCTCATCCGTTCCTCCTCACACGAAGACAGCAAAAAAGGGCACAAACAGTGTCCTAGAGTGATCTCCGCGGGTGAACAATTCTTGTTCGCTCCCCCTCGCACGGACTTGGCAAGACACTCACGACCAATGTGCTACAGTGATTCCCGCGGGGGTGAACCGTGCTCGTCTGCTCCCCCCTTGCGCGGACTTGGCCAAAAAACAATGTTTTTCGAGTTTTTGTGGCTACCAATTCCGTGCGTTGGATGCGCAGACGAGGACATGTGTCACCTACAGGCAAATCTGCTATGCCATTTTTGCATTTTCTCTTCGAAGGGGCCTAGAATTTCTATCTCTACACCAAACAGTGTCAAATGAGCCAAAACTCCTCAAAGGGATACCACTCCCTTTGCTTCACGATATTTTCCCACAGCTTATCATGCACACAATATCAATAAATCACCAAGTCTAATTTTTTTTAATGATAAACAGTCATGCATATCCCTGTTAAATGACACGCTGCAAGCCTGCAACCACCTAACACCCTCCAAAGTGTTTAGCAGGGGTAAAGAGCAGAAACATTGCGAAGTTCGTTCTGCACGCACCGATCATATTCCAAGTTAACCGCTAATATCAAGATTCAAGTGCAAAGTTTCGAGGCTGCAAATTGCAGCATTCATTTCATGTAGGTCCAAGCCTAAGGGCATGTACAACAGTTTGTCTGTTATGGTTGTCTCTAAAGGCTCAAACTCATATACAGACAATCTTAGAGACAACATCTCCAATAATTTATCTATAAAATTATCATTTTCAACACAACTTCTCTCATTACTCACTCACCATTTGCGTTAGTTTGTGTCCCCAGCTTGTCTCTTATATAAGAGATGACACATCCTCTCTCTTCACATCCTCTCTCCTCCAACTAGACTTTTGAGTGATATGACAGGTAAGAGACGGCTGGGGTGGCCACTATTAAAGATGCCCTAAGAGAAAAAATAAAGTGGAGTTGTCACTGCAATTCATGAAAGAAAAGGTGTGTGGCTAGCTACCAAAAATGCAGACTTAGGTTGTGTCTAGCTGGGTGAACCAGTGTGAATATGATAAGATGATACAAGATGAATTGAATGATCATAGATGGGATGATACAAGCTTGGTGTTTGGTTGGTGGGATAGGATGATACCAGATTTTATTTGGTTGCTTGGATAGGAAGATCCTGGATGGTTCAAGATGGTGTTTGGTTTGATAAATGAGGTCGAGTTTGATGACCTCCCCTCTAGCAATGGTAAAGTTACCACCCACAATTGTTGCATGGAAAATTCAAGGCTTTTGATCATATTCTATATGTAATATTCTTACATAGTTTCATTAAAATTTGTAAATTTCTTATGAACATGATTCCTAGTTTGAGGATTTTTCTTTGACCCTTTTTTGTATTTATCTTTCCCTCGATCAGATGGCGATCAAATCTGACCATGTTTATATACATGTAACATAATGTATATGTCGTTTAAAAAAACATAGTGCGCATGTGTATATATATACATGTGCGTGTGTGCGCAAATCAAACATCTACAGATACTACAAATTTCAGTCTCGATCCAAACAGATTAATTTCATCAACTAGAGCTACGCAATAACCCTTAATTTGCTCATTGAGACATCATACACATTTTTACATGCATGAACTTAAAAGCAGCGTGCATCTCGAAGATTTTTACATATCATATCAAGACATCATCCACTTCCAATGTGAAATCTCAAGGCATATATACATGCATATCTACCTGGAGAGCAACTTGGAGTCTCAAACCATGCATCTATGGGATCTCAGAATGTTCACCAAAAGTCTCTAAGGTATAGTTGTTAGCTAGCATACCTTAAAGTATGGATTCCATCTTGAGTTTCCTGCAATTTTGTTTGGGGTCTCCAATGAAGGTGGCCTAAGAAGCTCATTTCGTAGCTCACCTATAGCATAGAGGACACGTCCAAAATATCGGTTAACTATTTCATCTGACCGACTGAAGTTGGTACCAACTAGCATATTCCTTAGGTTGTGTCAATTGTGTTCAAGAACATGGCAACTTGCTACTCAACACATACATGTAGTGTCACGGAGCAAAGAACGCTCTCTCAAAACGTCATACAACCGAAAGAAAGGAGCTCTCTTAAGCCTAATTGTGTTGGTACATGTTGTTTTATTCTTCCATTAATCAATTCTAGTCCTATCCCTTTCCTCGATTGGGCCATAGGTAATACGATCTCTCATATTCATTAATCTAGACCGCATAAACAAAATCATCATGCAAGCAACCACATATGTAGCAGCACCAATAAGCAACATCTTTCTCCTTTTAAGCTTCCTCTTGTCTGTCTACAATTCATGAGTGCCATATATAATTAACACTACTAACTACAAAAAAACTCTGAATATTTTAGTAAACAAGGCAGTGTATACTACTCAAGGAAGTGAGTAATTAATCCAAATTTCAGTTGGCAATTACTACTCAAGGCAGATAGCAATTTTGGCTCATTTTTGTGGTGGTACATCAATATACAAGTTGGGCAAGGTACATAAACATGCCCTTAATACAGCTTTAAACCAAACAATTACTACATCTCAAGTGTGGCTATTTGAGGTTACCAACTAAAACAAATGTTTATATTGCAAAATAGAAGCATGGAAAAAAACAAAATATTGAATGGTATAGAATTAAAAAATCTTGTAAATACACAGCCAGATACAGTCATGAACAATAGGATTTTTTGGGTCTTAAAGATGATAGTAGCTTGTTATTTGTTAACGTACGTAAATCTTCTAGAAGTCATATTATTATCGATGCTTCATCTTATAAATCTATGATAGTTTTTTTTTCATTGGCTAGAATTTCTTCAGTCTAAATAAATTCTTGTCTTCTGAATTATATATGTTTGGCTCAACCTAAAATACATCCACAATGTCTAAAGTAGATAAGTCAAGCTAGAGCTAACACCTGGTTGAGCCAAGAGTGCTGATAGTTCAGTAAAAAAGGAAAATTAAACTGTCAACACTTGAGAAAAACTAAGCACGGTGAGCATGAACATTGCAATACTTCAGCTATCTTGGACATGCAAAAGCACAAAAAAGGGGGATCTAGGAATTTTGCCCATAAAAACAACTGTACCAGCTAGATCTACCAAAAAAACACCAATCCAACTACATTACCATGCCATACCGAGATGGGAGATTTGGGATCCATACCTTCGATTACCGAGATGAGAGGAAGACCGGGTTTGAAAGAAGGAGCAGTCGGGTCAGATCCGAGAGGGGAGGAAGACCATGTTGATCACTGCACGAACTTCACTGCAAGCTCAGATCTTACCACTGCGTCGCCCTTGCCTGCGTCGAATCCGACGTCAAATCTAGACCATGGGAGAGGAGGAATACATGAAGGGAATAGGGAAGGAGAGGTCGCATCTGCGGGGGGATGAGAGGCGGGTGGCAGCAGCGTTCTGTGGGGGAGGCAAGGCGGGCGGTGGGGTTCTGTGGGGGGAGAAGATGTGGAGGCGGGTGACGACGTTCTATGGGGGGAGGAGAGGTGGGTGGTGGCGACGTTCAGTGGGGGAGGCTAGGCGGGCGGTGGCGTTCGATGGGGGAGAAGGGGTGGAGGCGGATGGGGTGTTCTGTGGTGGAGTTGAGCGAACGCGAGTGGGAGCCATGAGCGCACACGACTGAATGGGACGGACTCGTCCTGTACTGCGTGGTTCCACAGATTTTTTTTGGAACCGAACGGTTCAGGTTCAACATCTTATCTTACGAGTATATTCTTGAAATCTGTACCGTTCCATTCAGGACTAGTTCATTCGGTTCACTCAACCAAACAAAGAGATAGAGACATATCATATACCATCCCGTACATATACAACCCAATTTACCCAATCAAACACACCCTTAACGAACGGACGCACCCATCGCCCGCGACACGCCCTGGCCCGCCGATCGATCATTATTGTAGGATTCTTACCAACTCTATGCTGCGCGTAATGGTCAGGTGGGCCAGCACGTGCACGTGCTACTCCAGCACGGTACCCCGTGTTAAGAAACCGGGCCCAGGACCGGGAGTCCTAGCCCAAGGTGGGCTCCTCATCCTAAACCCTTGCAGGGTCTTAGCCTATAAATAGGGGGTACTAGTCATTGTAAAGGCTGATCGCATCATGAAGGAATAAAGAGAAGCAATAAGTCCCTCTACATCTCTGTGTTCATCTATTATTCTGTTCTTATGTTCTTGCATCGTTCTTACGATTCTGAGTTTGTCTACGAGGTAATCGCTTGGACTGGACTCGCCAGCGATGGTTCCTCAACACGTTATCAGCACGGTCGACTCTCCTCGCATTGAAAAGGTAACCGTCGATAAACGACACTCGTAGATTGAATCGTACTTTCTAGATCACTTTAAATTCTGCAAATTTGCTTTCTAGATTGGTTTTCTACGGTGCAAATTTGCTCTAATCTATTGTGAGCAGACTTGAAGTCGCTGGCACAATGTCAATCGGTAGATTGCATGAAAGAGTGGATGTCAATTGTACCGTAGATTAAAAATTGAAAGTTCATTCTAATCTACCGCGAGCCGACTTGAAGTCGCTGGCTAAGCCGATCGGTAATTGCATGAGCAATAATCGCATAGGATGAATAGTAATCGTGCGTCGATGAACGAAGGCACGAAGCGATGAATGATAATCACGCCCGATAAACAAAGACACGATGAAGCAAGTGGTCGAGCCACGATGAATGATGATCGCTCGATGAACGATCGCGGAGATGAGCGATGAGTCGCGCGCCTCTCCGTGACGATGTCGGGCGCCATGAGCGTAAATCTCGCGTCGACGTGATTGCGCATGAACAGTGATTATAGATGAATAGTATTTTGCTCGTGAATGGTATTTCGTGCATGAACAATATAAAAAATCGGCTCTGTAGAGCCACGCGGCTGTTGTCGGCACTACATGACGTGCCACCGCCGCACGGGCGCACCGTGCCACACGCCACCGTGGCCCTGCACGCCACCGTTGGCCGCGACGCCTCCGGCCACTGCCCCGATCGGCATAGCTTGAAGCAAGGTAGCAAGAAGAAAAAAAGGGGGAAGGAGGGGGAAGGCTCCGGCCATCCCCGCTGCACGGCACCGTCACCGCCTAAAGCAAAGGAGAAAAAGGGGGAGGAGATTGAATGGCCGCACATGGCCGCCTCGCATGCATGCCATCGCACCGCCCATAGCTCGCGCGCGCATGAGCCGCCGGCCTCGCAGGCCTCCGCGCACCGCATGGCCGCCCGACCTCCGCCACGCACCGAAGGTGCACTTCCATGATCGCCGCCACCGGTATGCAGGAGCCACCCGCCCCGCCCGAAGTCGTCGTCCCACATGGGCGCCCGAAGTCGGCCGCCCCGTATAGCCGCCCTCCTGCGCTTGAAGCACCGCCGGAGCCGCTTAACAGCCGCCTGCATGTGTGCGTGTGTCCGCCGCTTGAAGCCATCGGCCGACCGCCTCCTTGTACGCACATGTAACAGCCCTAACTTAGGGTTTGTATTTCAAATGTAAAATTTTGAGGAGAAATAAAACTTTTGTTGTCTCTTCAAATCATTTGGAAGTTTTCCAAATTTTCCCTAGCAATTTCCAATTTTCTGGAAGTTAATTCTTGTGATTGGAAATTGTTGTCATCAAATTATTAGCCTTCAAACTTGTGATCATCCTCTGCAAATATTTTTCCTAGCATCTTGATCAGCTTATATACCTCCCTGAATTATTTCACAATTTTTAGATTTTATTTGCTATTTCAAATGGCCAAGTCAAACTAGTTGAAAATCTGGTCAAACCCTAGGTCAGCATGCTTGTGAATTTTCTGCAGAACTTTTCACTGCATGAAAAGTTCTGGAAAATTTATGCAATGTTGTTCTCTGTCTCTAGTAGCTACCATAAAAATTTCGAAATTTTTGGAGCCTTGGAGCTATCTCTAAAAATTTCTCAAACCTTCTCTGTCTTTTAAATCAAAATCTGAAAACACTGCCTCGGGCCCGAACCCAACTCAGCTCGAGTCCGACCCGCACCACTTGACTCGGTCGCACCGCCTAGCTGCACATGCAGCCCGATGGTCGTCCACCGTCCGATGGAGATCGTGACGGTCCATGTTGCGTCTCGCCGACTGTCCGAATGCATACACCAATCTCGGTAGTCCATCTTTGATCCAACGGTCGATACATTTTGATCGAGTCTCGCATTGCTCGCACCGCTTTGAGCCGCCGGCCGACATATGGGCCCCACCATCCAAGATGTGCCCTCGCCTTCTCCGCGACTCACCGGAGCTCACGGCCGCGGCGCATGCTTGCCACGCCGCTGCCGCCGCCACGCCGGGGACGCGTGTCCTCTCCGGCATCGCCGAGCTTTATAACCTCACCGCACTCATCCATTCTTCGCTTCCTTCGCTCTCGCTTTCTCGCCCGCTCTGTTTGGCCGAGAAGAGAACGAAGTAGCGCCGCCAGATAGCGCCGCTTTGAGCCAGGCGATCGCACCACCGTGATCCACGCTCGACGCCGCCTCCATTTTGTCCAACCCGGGTCCTTGGCATCCAGTGAATCACCTGGGGCGGTATCGTCGTCTCCGCCTCCGGCGATCTCGGTCCCGTGAGCTCGTTTGCGATCTGGTGAGTTCCTAGCTTCGTCACCTAGTCCCTTAGGATCGCATTGATGCACCGAGTCTAACGGTGACTTCGTTTTCATCTTTGGTGCATCGTTGCGGGCGTGCGACCAATTCTTCTCCAAGCTCGGGCCTTCTTCGTCAGCGTTATCGTGTGCTTCTTGCTCCTGGTGTTGAGGCGAAGCTTAAGCACACCTTCCGAGTCTTCTAGAAGTCAGACGCTTCTCCGTGCAAACCGTGTCTTCTTCTCCGCCTCCGCTTCGCGCGCCACCGCGGCATCCCCGTGGTCGCGTCACCGCCATCGTGTTCGCAAGATCCTCGCGACTGGAAGGTATCACCCGCCGCCGAAACCCCTCGTTAGCTAAATCGATTCGCGCCGCGCCGCCGTCCCCGTCGCGCGCTTTGGTGAGCCGCCAAGTTTAGTTATCGCTAAACTTGGTTCGTTAGGTCACCGACTTGTGGGCCCTCTGTTAATCTCGTTTAGGAAATCCTTTAATCCAACCGTTATTTGTTCTCGAGTCAACGCCATGTGGGTCCATCTTTGTCGATTAGTGGGTGTGTAACCTTGGCGATACGTTTTCCGCTTGGAAACGATTTATCCGTGAGTATATGTTAGAAGTACACTTTGATATGTCAAAGACGTATTCTCGAATACGCCGACGTCACCTTCGTGCGCGATCTGTCCTAGTCAAGACCTTTATTGGGCCCGTTGTCGTGTCGGGGCTAGTTGGCTGTGGGTAGAAAAAGGATTAAATGCTTTAGTATTTACGTAATGTGTTTTTCATTGTTGTTAATTCATTTAAACTTAGAAAATTCGTAACTAATTCAATTTTCTCCAAATCACTTGAAACCAGTTCTGTTAATTTTAATTTTAAATGTAATATTTACTAAAATTAGATTCAACCATGTTTCATTAGCTAGAATCTGGTTATTGAATAATTGGTGTATTATGTACTTTCCAATTTAGAAAATTCATATCTCTATCAATAATTGTCCAAATCCAAAAAACCAACTCGTAAATTTTCATTTTTAGTGTGCTAATTATCAGGTTAGGTTTTAGATATCTGTTTCTGTTCATGAAAATTTGTTAAGTAATTAACTAGTGACTCGTTGTGTTTTTAGCTTAGGAAATTCATAGAAAATTCTTAATAACTTAAAATGAATTGTTCTCTTTTCAAATTTTGTTATATCATGCTTAGGCTGCTGTGAAAAGTTTAGTGTGTTTTGTTATTGTTGTATGTTTGAGTTTGGTCGGTGTTATTCGCTCTTATTCATTGCTTTGTTCAATCGTTAGGATTCGATATTTGCGGTAACCCCAGAACGACCCTCCTAACAACTTGAGCAACGCACAGAACAAGCGCTTTGATCATGATAATCCCGGTATTTTAAAGTCTAATATTTTGTTTCAATTGTATGTATGCATTGCTTAATTTGTGTTAAATTGATTAGTTAAATCGTAGTGCATATCCTGTAGACAAAATATTGATCTCTACTACCGAGCCTAGGTTATTTTGTTGTGATTAGAGATCATTGGATGATCTCTTATCACTTAGTAGATCCGGTCAACTTGCTTAGACATGCTTAGCTATCGGTAGAATCAAGCGGTTATCGACTTTAGTCGGTAACCTTGATCACACAAAATTTACTATAACTTTATGTTTTAGCATTTTCGCTATGTTTAATTGCAAAATTAAAAATGAAAACAAAATGATTTAGACTTGGGCACAATGGTAAGACGGTGTGATCTGTTGGTGTGATCGAAAGGTGCCCGAGTCGGTTAAGGACCGAGTTACTTGCGCCACCAGATTGAGCATTTTGCGTGCTAACCACACTAGAGTATATGGGACCTCTCTTGACCTAGTACTTTGGCGTGTATTGGCTCCGGGTCGCAGGAGGTCGCAGGAGGGATGGAGGTGGGAGCATGGTAGTTGTCCAAAAGCTTTATCCTCGAGTGGGTAGTTGTCTTTCGGCTTTACCATGTAAGCGTATGGGTTTCTATCCATACGAGCGCTCGTAGTTAATACACAATATTGGAAAAAGTCTCGTAGGACTTAGCTGTGCAAAGATACCTTCGGAAGTGTGTTTTGGCTTAAAGGCGTCCAAGTGTGGTACATTGGTACACCCTGCGGGGTTAAAACTATTCGAATAGCCTGCCCTAGGTTATGGACACGCTCGGATACGCCCGTAAGAACTAGACTACAACATTTAAATTAAAATTTGATGGGTGGTGCGAATGCGGGATTCGTGCTATTGTTGTGGTGACTATTGGGATAGTCACTTCTAGGTTGTTTATCTTTCGCTTTTGTTATTAATATCCTTATCGTTATTTCAATCTTAAAAATGAATTGCAAACTTGCCTTTAAACCGTATTATATTATTGCAAATGAAAGTTGGCTTTATGCAAATGAAACATATGGCCTCCACTAAACAAGCCTGCATGTAGCATATGAATAGGTCGCTAGTTCACACGTGGGTCTTGCGGGTACAAAGACAATCTTTGTACTCGTGTGCTTTGCTTAATGTTTTTGTTGCAGAGGAAGAAGGTGAGCCCCAAGGGCCTCACTACGTGAGTTGTGTTGCCGCTTTCGTGGGACGACTAGACTTGGCGGTCCGTCCGATGCCTTGTGGGTTGGAGGCACGATTGGCTTTGTTTATAGCCATCTTATGGCACTTTGCTTCATTGTCGTTCTTGTTTATTTGTGTACCTCGTGGGCTGTTGGCCTTTGTCCGTAATAACTCTACTATTTGTTTATCTTCATTTGGTAGTGTGGTGTTTGGACTCTATGTTTGGAATGGAGTTGATGTCCGATTTTGTAACGAGGTGTGTATCTGCTCGGGAAGTATACATATCTCGAGGATCGCTTTATTTGATTTGTGATGCTAGGACCAGGTGGTTGGTTAAGCATTACAAGCCAAATAAACTGGGGTCCTCACAGCACACAGCGCCGCCGAACCATGCCTCTCCGGCTGGCCCCGTCGCTCGACCGGCGACCCTCCCCGTGCGCGTCCCGAAGATGCACCACCGCCAGATCCAGGTCGCGACACCGGTGCCGCCACCACTCCCGGCTGCCCGTATGGCGCCGCCTAGCACCGCCCGCCGTCGACTAGCGCGCGAGACCCTCCCGCAGAGGCGCGTCGGCCGCCGCCTTGCGCGCGCGCCACTTGAATAAGGGTAGGAAACCCTACCTGCTCAAAGACTTATGAACCGGTGAGCAATGGCCAATTTGGGCTGTCCATGCAATGGGTTGAAAAAAAGAAGGCATAGACCCAAAACAAGAAAGGCACGGTCGAAAGAAGCGAAATCCCAGTTTTGTGGAAAACCCCTTGGTAATTCTGAAAATTACGCACATATTTTTCTCTGTATTGAAATTTCGTGATTTAGCCCCTGTAAATTGCAGAGTTCGTCGAAAATACATTTTTCAGCAGAAAAGGGCTTCGAGAATTCAATTTTTTGAATCGACTTTTGCATTTGAAGCATGTTGAACTTTGTTATTGTTATTTCTATGCAATTTATGTGTCGCATTTACTGTTTTTATTATCTGTGATTGTTTATATTGCTTTTAATCACTGAAAATAGCAGTAAATTATGAAAAATGCATAGAAAATACGGGATCACGAACCGAGAGTTCGAAGAATATTATGAGAATTTTGCAACCATTTTATGCAGATTACTAGCAGTAATCTTATGAATTTTTGCATGAATATGAAGAAGACTGGCTTCACGAAACATGAATTCGAAGAACTGACCCAGCATGGCCAGAATTTGTACAAGTCTTCAACTCTGTGATAATGTAACCACGGATGAGCAGAAGATTGAGAAGACTCTGTACCTTTCACCCGAACGCAGTGCAATCCGCACACAACTATCGTCAAGACGACTACAAGTAGTATGCCGAATTAATTGACATCATGCAAGTTGCAGAAGCTCAAGATGATGTTCTAAGAAAGAACTACATCTCACAGCCACCTAGTAGCATTGTTGGTCATGAAGCCACTGCTAGCAGCTACAAGGTGATGAAGCCTCTCATGAATGAGAGGAGCAAGAAGGGTAAGGTCGTGCGTCGTACGTTATTGATGCTTTCCAGTCTAAGAAGAAGGGCAAATGACAGCATGTGTCACACCTCGCCATTACAGGCACAGAGGACCCACATCCATTAGTTACACTTATGGATGTGGACAACCAGTAGCAGCCTCCATCACCCCTCCTTTAGACATCGCAGCGACCGCAGCCGTAGTTGCCCAAGAGGAGAAGATCGTCATGGAGCAGATTGACGCAAAAGTTCTTGAATACTTCGCCTATTCGATCTAGTGCACACATTGTACTTGGATCTTTTATAGAAACTTGCAGTTTGTAATTGAAGTAAAATATTAAATTATTGAATAATGGTTGCAAGCTCTAGGAGAGCAAAGCATTAAATTCTTATGATGAGTCCCGCGAAACTTTTTCCCGTATTTATAATAGCAAGTATCTTTTTCCCGTATCTTGATCCAGAGCCTACATCGCTCGCTGAATGAAAAAAGATCAGATCAAGAAGATTGGAAGAAGGCAATAGAAACTGAATTATTCTCTCCAAATAAAAGAAAGACGTTTGGGCCTGTAAGCCGCACGCCTCCCCTTGTGCACCTTGTAGGGCATAAGTGGGTATTTGTTCGAAAGAGAAATGAAAAGAAGCAAGGCTCGTTGTACAAGGTTTCACTCAATGTCTTGGAGATGATTATGAAGAAACCTATTCCCGGTCATGGACGGAACCCCCTTTAGATATTTATCTCAATGACAGTGAACTTGAAGTTAAAAGTAAAATTGATGGATGGGGTACCAGCATAACTTTATGAAAATTTGGATTCGGATATTTATATGAAGATACCTGAGTGTATACCTGTCCCGAACCAAGATAGAGCAAATAGAAGTCTGTACAGTGTGAAACTCAGAAAGTCACGGTATGGAATTAAGCAATTAGACATGATGTGGTATAATTACTTGAAGTGACTTTCTATGCAAGAAAAGCTACACGAACAATGAGAATAATCTCTGTGTATTTATACGACGATCCCAGAATGGATTTTGTATAATCTCAGAGTATGAAGATGATCTGAATATCATCGGAAGAAAGCAAGCTCTTACCTGGAGTTGGAGTTCGAAATGAAAGATTTTAGGTAAAACCAAATATTGCCTAGGCTTGCAACTTGGGTATGCCCCTAAAGGGATATTAGTGCACCAGTCAATCTACACTCAGAAAGTGTTAGAAAGGTTCGACTTTGAAAAGGTATACCCTTCAAAACTGTCAATAGTCGGGAGATCTTTGCAGCAAGACAAGGATCTGTACAGACCTAGAGAAGAGGGGAGGAAGTCCTGGGATCGGAATTCTCATACTTAGTGCATTAGAAACACTCATGTATTTAGCAAACTGTACTAGAACGGACATTGCATTTGTCGTAAACCTACTAGCGAGGTATAGTACAGAACCTACCAAAGGCATTGGTAAGGAATGAAGGACATCTTCCGATACCTCTAAGAAAGTAAAGAACTTGGTCTATTCTATAGAAAAAGAAAGACCTACTATGAATAGCAATGCAGATGCCGGGTACCTGTAGAACCCGTATACAGCCAAATAGTAAACAGGCTATGTATTCCTATGTGGTGGAACTGCAATTTCATGAAAATCGTCTAAGAAATGTCTTGTATTGACTTCGACGAACCACTCGGAAATAATAGCAATGTACGAGGCCTCACGAGAATGTGCTTGGCTTCGACGGATGATTCACCACGTCCAGCAGTCATGTGGATTGAATACCGCGCAAACCCCCCACTATTATCTATGAAGATAATGCAACTTGTGTTACACAAGTGCAGATGGGTTATGTGAAGAATCCTCTCACAAATCATATCAATTCCAAGTCTTTCTATGCTCATGAATTGCAAAAGATGGATGATATTAAACTATTTCATACTAAGTCATGTGAGAATCTTGCAGATTTATTCACTAAGTCACTTCCAATGTCTAGCTTTGAAAGATGCATACGTGAATTGGAATGATGAGACTTAGAGAAGTGCAGAATTCAGGGGGAGAATCTTCACGAACTCATTATTAAAGCTTGATTATGAAGATCGAGTATCCAAAGAAGAAATACTGGAGATCGGATGAAATTGGATGGATTGTACTCTTTTTCCCTTGACGAGTTTTCCTGAAGTTTCTCGACTAAGGTTTTTAACGAGACAATTCATGCAGCACAGCAGAACGTGTATCATGTACTCTTTCTCTAAATTTTTCCCACTGGGTTTTTATGGAGTTTTGACGAGACATAGATACGACGGATGAGTTCCCAAGGAGGAGTGTTAAGAAACCGAGCCCAGCACTGAGAGTTCTGGCCCAATGTGGACTCCTCATCCTAAACCCTAGCAGGGTCTTAGCCTATAAATAACGGGTACTAGTCATTGTAAAGGCTGATCGCTTGATGAAGAAATAAAGAGAAGTAAGAAGTCCCCCTACATCTATGTGTTCATCTATTATTTTGTTCTTGTGTTCTTGGATCGTTCTTACGATTCTGAGTTTGTCTACGAGATAATCGCTCGAATTGAACTCGCCAACGACGGTTCCTCAACACCCGTACCCGGATCAGCTGGTTTCCAGCAGTTTTAAGCGCCGTTTGAAGTTACTAGCTTAAGACAAAAAGAACTTACTAATGCCATTAAATTTAGCTGGTACAAACTCATGTACGTGATAAGAATTCTATTTGCACTGTTTTTTTCTTGTTATAGAACGGACGGTTTTTTTTTCTTGGGTTGATTTACCACTTTGAGCTGTTTCTAACATATGGAGTAAGTTAAAGCCATTCAATAATTTCTAATCAAAGGTGGATAAAGCAAAACGGATCCTATTAAAATCTGTCAAACGCACCATGAAAGCAAAGCCCAAATTAACCCAAAAGCACTGTTCAAGCATCTTTGCATCAACCATCCTTACACCTCGCCTTTGCTCTTGTTAACCATATAATCTTGATTCTAAGATTTACAAGGCTCGACATAAATCCAAAGCACAACAAATACAAAAGGCAAAGAGGAGCCGCCGCATAAGCTAATCCGGAAATCCCTCTCGCTCTCTTCTACACTAAAAAAACGAACTTTCACAACCAATTAAGCCCGAAACTAGTGAGGACATAACTTTAGCTAAAGGGAGTCTCAAAATTTAATGCTCAAAAATGGCCAAATTCAATGAAAACGATGGTAAATTAATTTAGTAAGCATACTAGGCCCATAATTAAAGAGCAGGCAACAAAATTAGTTTATCTTGCTCCACTATATATCCTAGTAACATAAATTATTTTCACTTGAGGTTAGCTTTTCAGGTCAACCAGGCTGTTAATTAAGTGCAATATAAACAAAAACATCCAAAAATAGACAATGCATGCATGCCAAACAAAAACACCACGCACAAAAGCTAAGCTAAAATTGAATGAAAACGATGGGTTAGCTTTGAGATGTGTGCCTGATTCTAATAATTATCTACCGGTTCAGAAAACAAGATCTATACTTGAGAAAGAATTAGTCAATTCATCTCTGTTATTCCTCTAAACATTATGTACATTTGGCATGGACATTCTGATCTATCAACGTCTAACTGATCTAAGGCAACAAAAGAACGAAGACATCCTTCTAAACCAACCAAAAAAAGGAGCGCTCGATCCCGGCGGTCGGCCGGAGCATGTCGTAGTTGGCCCAGACCGCGTCGAGAGGGCACGGCCGCCCGGCGTCGAGCCGGTCCCACGGCTTCCCCTTGCCGCTCCAGTGCAACAGGCTGACCGCGCCGGCGTGCAGCCCGCGGCAGAGGCCCCGGTAGTTGTCCCCGCCGAGGCCGTGCTGGTTACATCGGTGGTCCACGCCCGCGATCCGGCCCGCGAACACCAGCAGGAGCGGCGGCAGCGAGCCCAGCTCGTAGATGTGCACCCGCTTCTGCAACTCCCTCCACTCCTCGAGCCCGCCCGCTCGTAAATGTAAAGTAGGACGGTGTGGAACTAGCTTAACCAACAGTTGTCTCACACCTTTTAGCATCAAACTAGCTTATCAAAGTTGTAGCATGTGTTCTTCTCCTAATATCATTTATCAAAACAAAAGAGATATTTGTCACATTGTACATAACCAAACTAGCTTAATCGAAACCAATATATGAGCATCTCGACAAGCAATAGGCTATTAGCGCACCCTGGCCAACTACTAGAGAAGAACCAACTACTAAGTACTAACCACATTAACACAAGAAGAAAGTTGTTGCCGCTGCCCGTTCGACGACCCATGTACTATCGCGGTGCCTCCTGCGACCCAGTGTTCATCCCCAGCTCCCCTACCACCTCCGTTAACTACTGACTCGCCTGGCCACAATCGCTGCCGCACGCCCACGATGTCGCTCACGTGACACCCCTACCCCCACCCTGCGCTGCGCCCCCTATTCGACGCCGCCTCAAGCCTCCTGTGCCCACACTACCTTCTATAGTCCTTAACCTCGCTCATGCGGATGTTGACGTGGTTCTTCTCCATCTCCGGTGCCCATGGTTTAGGGGTTCCCGTCATCGGGTATCTCGGGCGGCCGCGCTTGCCCTATTGCTGGGTCCACCTCTGCCAGAAAGTGAAAGCGGATGGACTCTGGGCAAGAATGTGTATTCTACAGTAGTATATATTTAAAAAAACTTTGTAACTACACATCTCAAAACCAGTAAGATTGATAAGATAGTGTATTCACTGTCAACATGTATAAATTGTCAATTGGTGCAAACAAGAGAGTTGAAACTAAGAAAAAAAGTAAAGCTTATATGTTAGACCATGTGGCCAGGTCTAGAATATTTTAGTGATGAATAATTGACAATGTTAGGTACTGATATTATTCGAGGCGTGTGTGCGTGTGTGGACTTATGTCGGTAAAGTTGAAAAGAACTTGTGCCGGGAAAAGATGTGTTTTGGTCTTTGCATGTGCAGGGTAACTCGGAGGCGATCGTGGTCTCTGGCGGTGACGGAGATGGCTTGGTGCAAAGTCATGGTCCGAAGGGTCAAGGGTCTTTGGAGGAGGCAGTCGGGCTCGAGTTGGAGCGTGTGGAGATCAAAGATGGATGATGCATGTTGGAGCTAAGGATGTGTAGTCCGGAGGCTACGACACGTGACGATTTTAGGGTGTCTAAAATTGGACTGGGTTAAATTGTGTGACCAGATGTTAAACCTATGTATTGGGCCCTAAGACTAATGGGCCGTACGAGGGGTTAAGTGATTAGGGTTATATTTATATATGTTAGATGTGGTCTGCCTACAGAGGAGATGGCGTGAAACAAAGGAGCTGGCGGCGGCTTTAGACGTGGGCGTGTTTTTGGTGGCGGCAGCAGAGAAAAGGTTTTCACAGGAGAAGGTGATTAGGTGTTCTTGGCTGTTTGTGTCATCAATAGCATGTACTAGAAAAACACTTTTGGGCATGCAGCTTTGGCCGTGAGTTACATGAATAATTGATGCTTCTGTTGGTTCTTTTGACTCCCATGCTTTTGTTGGTGCCGTGAGAGACAAGTAGGCGATTGCTTTTGCTTTTGTGCAAAGGAGATGGTTTTTGCTGTTGGGCATTGAGGTAATCAAGAATCTTGACAAGAGGTTATTGCGGCTGTGCATGTGTGCTAGCGGTGGTTTGCCGACGTATTTGTGCTAGCGGCGGTGTGTCTATGACGTGAGAAGCAAACAACTTGGGCGTGCGGTTGTTTCTGTTTCGCTTGGATTTGTTTGTTTGTCTCGCATTATTTCTTTCCAGCGGCGAGAGCAGAGACAAGGCAATCGCGAGGGGCGATGGCGATTTATCATTGATCAAGTTATGTGGACTAGTAATTTTACAATCATTCACCCCCCTCTGATTGACATTAACGATCCTACAAGTGGTATCAGAGCGAGGTTGCTATGGCGTCGAGAGATATGTGAATCGTCCCCCCATGATAGATGGTACCGATTTTGCTTTTGGAAGTGTCGTATGCAAGCTTATATTGAGGCTCAAGGTAGTGATGTGTGGAATAAAGTGTCTAGACCTTATGTGGTTCTCATTATTATTCTTGATCTAAATAAAGCGATGTTGATTTAAATGCCCAAGCTCGTAACTTGCTGTTTCAAGGAATTTCTCGCAAAGAATTTGATCGTGTAGCTCATATTAATTCTGCCCACTTAATATGGAAGACTCTTTGCGATTATCATGAGGGAACCACTAAAATTAAGAAAGTGCGTAAAAATCTTTATCAAAAGAATATTCGATTTTACTATGAAGCTGGTGAATCTATTGATGATCTTTTTGCTCGTTTTGAAAAGATATTAAGTAATTTGCGTGGAGTTGATGTTATTCCTACTGATGAAGATAATGCCACTAAAATTTTGAGATCTTTAGGTTCTGAGTGGTTAATGGTTGTCACAACTATCAATCAAACTATCGATCTAGATACTTTAACCATGGATGATCTGTTTTCTAGATTGAAAACCTATGAGATGGAAGCTTTGCCATCTAAGATTGATAAATCTTCATCTTTAGCACTTGTGACTAACCCGTGCGAGCTACTTACGTGAGTTCTTTTTCTTTATGCCTTTGTCTTCTTTTGAGAGGAGCAGTTCGAGCGGCTCCACGAGAGGATTTGGTGTTAATCTCCTCACGGGCATACAAGACACTCAACAACATGAGGATGAAAAAGCGAGGTGGTATCTTCGTTCGATCACGTGCTTTGAGTGTGGCGAGCTAGGTCACATTAAGTCGAGTGTCCTAAGCTCAAGGAAGGTGATCAAGGAAGACAAGAATTACCATCGTCGACCATCCAAGAACAATAACACCAAGGGTGGCAATTTCCGTCATAAGCTTCTTTGAAAAGATCATATCGACTATTGAGCATCTTGATTTGAGTAATGTGGAATATGAGAGTTGCGGCGACATCGGCGACGATGATGATTCTAAAGGAAAAAGAAGAACAACGACTTTACGGGCATGTGCTTCATGGCAAGAAACGACAACAACGGCAGCGATGACGGTGATCCCGATGAGGTAAGACCATCATATGATGAACTTGAAGATGGTTTGATTAAACTTGCTATTGAATTGAAAAGACTAAAAAGAAACCGAAAGAAAATAATTGTCTTGTTGAAAGCTTAACTTTTGAAATTGATAGACTTAGAGTTTCTATCACGATGATGAATCTTGTGAGTCTTGTCAAGTTTTACACTCTGAGTTAGAGATGCTAGAAAAATTAATGCATCAACCTTGGTTCAACTTGAGGATGTAGCGCTAAACTTGATGAACCGAGATTGACACATGATTCTGTGATGAAAAGTTAAAACTTGCAAATGATGAAATTGAAAAGCTCAAGTTTAGTTCTTCTACATGTTTAAAGTCAAGTACTTCAAATGCTCAAATTAACACTTGCTCTAATTGTGGTTTGCTAGAAGCTAGGCTTAATTCATCTCGGAGACAATTCAACAGATGCTCTATCATGAGATAGCTTCTTGCTCTAACTGTCCTAAACTCACCATAGAAATAGAAGCTTTGACTAAACAACTTAATGATTTTCTTTGAAAAGAAAAGTTGGCTCATCCGGTGCTTCTAAGAAGATTGTGAATGAATCGGTCACATGCAATCGCTTGTCTGCTCTAGCTAAAGAAATTGAGTATCTTAAGGACACTTTAGAAAGATTTTCTTTTGGCAAGAAAAATTTGAATATGATTCTAGACAAGTCAAAAGTAAGTGTTAAAAATCATGGTCTAGGATTTAATTTTATTGAGCATGCCAAGAATAATCCTCCTCTTGTTGTTAAGTTTTTGAACTGGAAAAGTTGAAGTAAAATCAACCAAACAAAGCGTGTTTAAATCACTTTGGTTTTATACAAAGCTCTTCTACTAATGGTGTAGGTGCTAGCTCATCATCTCAAAAGAATTCTGATTATGTTAAATTTCATTGCACCTATTGTGGTAGAGATGGGCATTTGCATGAATTTTGCTTTAGGCGTGTTAAGAAAGAGAAAAAGGAAAGATTGAATGATTTAAGACAAAAACGTGCATCTTCTTTTGTTGTTCCTAGAGCTAATGCAAAAGCTAGGTTTGTAGATAACTTTTATGATGATTTTCAATCAGTTTCACGTGCTGGTTTGGGTTACAATTCAAATAATGTCTATTCAGCATTGCCTGCATTTCAAGGGGCAATTAAACATGCTTCTTTTTGGCATTCTGATCGCTCACGTACACATGTTTCTGGTTCTAGTTTTGCTGCACCTGTTCATCGTATATCTCAGTACTGGATTCCTAAATCTTATTTCATTAACCCCAGTACTGTGAGACCGATGTTTCCTGTGATGTGATGTAAGAACAGCTGACGAGGTTGGAGAACATGAGCTTGATTTGGTTCCAGTCTTTTATGTCATTACTTGATTGGAACACCTGATGGTTCTTCACTTTCTTTGATGGCTTCCAAGAGATTTCACTTTCTGAGAGACCATGTGGAAAAGGTGATGTTGCTCTACACCTTGTTAAGTTTGAATTTTGATTTGCTCTTTTGCAAAGTGAGTTGGGTGTGTTGCATCCTATGGGCTTATTGTGAGAGGGAGCTTGTGGTTTAACAATTCAGAAGCTTTGTTTATTATACCTGTCAAACAATTCTCAAGTCCAAGCCATTGAAATCAAATGAGTTGTAGAGCCTTCTTTATCATATTTATTCATGTCTGTGTGTAGCGGTGTTTTTAGTGGTTATAATTAATTTGCTACATTAGAACTAAAGCATGACATGGCTGAAAACTTTGACTAGATTGATTATTGTTATCATTTTGTGATGTCCATCGAAAAGGATGAGCTTGTTTGTGATTCTTATTTTAAATCTTGGATCTGAAGCAAGTATGTCTCTCATTACAATCCTATTATGCTCACTCAATTTGGCATGTTATAATAAAAAAAAACAAATTGAAAAGATGTATGCTTCAAGCATGCTATACATGTCTGTGTATTCAAAAGAAGAAAAAAAATGCACACAAAAGTGCTCCAACGAAAAGAAGTATGCTTCAAGCATGCCACTCTTGAAAAGAAGTATGCTGCAAGCATGCCACATGCAAAGAAGAATTGGAAGTGGAGCAATAGGTTGTTACATAAGACTGATAGCTCATCTAGATTTAAAGTTTGCCTCACTATTAGGCTTTAACTTTTCATGATGATATCTCTTTGTGGTGTTTATAATCTGTTTAGTCATTGTTGAGATGCCTGTCATAAATTTAAATTGCTTAATCATTCTAAAAGACTTGTCTTGACTTTGCTATATGGTATATGATTTTATATGATCTAGATAGCTCTACTAAAAAAAGATGGCTTGGTTAATTTACTAAATCATTGCAAAATAACTTGGATAATCTACAAAGCTTCTTGATTTTTTACTCTCATTGCTCCTTCTTAGAATGATTCTTTCTTTGATACTTCCTGATGATTACATTGCCAAAGGGGGAGAAAAATAAGAGAAATTTGCTTCGCTTCCCTTGTGTTGAGGGGGAGTTTTTCACTCCTAGTGTTAAGGGGAGCTTTTACGGCTTTTGGCTTTTTGACTTGATTCTTCACTTATATCTGTTTTGAAGCTTCTATTTTCCTATTACTCATTATGCAATCTTGAAATATTGTCAATGTATTCATCAAGGGGAGATTGTTAGACCATGTGGCGAGTCTAGAATATTTTAGTGATGAATAATTAACAATGTTAGGTACTGATATTATTCGAGGCGTGTGTGCGTGTGTGGACTTATGTCGGTCAAGTTGAAAAGAACTTGTGCCGGAAAAGATGTGTTTTGGTCTTTGCATGTGCGGGGTAACTTTCGGAGGCGATCGTGGTCTCTGGCGGTGACCGGGAGATGGCTTGGTGCAAAGTCATGGTCCGAAGGGTCAAGGGTGCTGGAGGAGACGGTCGGGCTCGAGTTGGAGCGCATGGAGATCAAAGATGGATGATGCATGTTGGAGCTAAGGATGTGCAGTCCGGAGGCTACGACACGTGACGATTTTAGGGTGTCTAAAATTGGACTGGGTTAAATTGTGTGACCAGATGTTAAACCCATGTATTGGGCCCTAAGACTAATGGGCCGTACGGGGGGTTAAGTGATTAGGGTTATATTTATATATGTTAGATGTGGTCTGCCTACAGAGGAGATGGCGTGAAACAAAGGAGCTGGCGGCGGCTTTAGACGTGGGCGTGTTTTTGGTGGCGGCAGCAGAGAAAAGGTTTTCACAGGAGAAGGTGATTAGGTGTTCTTGGCTGTTTGTCATCAATAGCATGTACTAGAAAAACACTTTTGGGCATGCAGCTTTGGCCGTGAGTTACATGAATAATTGATGCTTCCTGTTGGTTCTTTTGACTCCCATGCTTTTGTTGGTGCCGTGAGAGACAAGTAGGCAGATTGCTTTTTGCTTTTGTGCAAAGGAGATGGTTTTTGCTGTTGGGCATTGAGGTAATCAAGAATCTTGACAAGAGGTTATTGCGGCTGTGCATGTGTGCTAGCGGTGGTTTGCCGACGTATTTGTGCTAGCAGCAGCTGTGTCCTGCCGACGTGAGAAGCAAACAACGGCTGGACGTGCGGTTGTTTTCTGTTTCGCTTGGATTTGTTTGTTTGTCTCGGCATTATTTCTTTCCAGCAGCAGGAACAGAGACAAGACAATCGCGGAGGGCTGTGGCAGTTTATCATTGATCAAGTTATGTGGACTAGTAATTTTTACAATCATTCACCCCCTCTGATTGACATTAACGATCCTACATTATATGTACTGCCTCACGGTATCCAGTCTAAATGGATGCCGATTACAATAATTGTACATCACATTCATCAAAAGTGTCAAAACTATAAAAGAATTATACCAGGTTGATCCTAATAGCATATATGATGCTGCAAGATGCAGACGCTTATCTAGATCTAAATACAGATACTCTATGGATTATGGACACTTCATACAAATATTCGAATTAATTTATGTCACATTTGGCAGCAGATAATGCACACACCATGGCATGCCACCGAGAGATATTCTGGCAATTCTTTTGCCAACCGCCATCACAACGTGAAGCTGTTAGCAATTTTAAAATGCAAGGAGGCTTGCAATCACAAGAACTCCAACCATGAAGAGCAGGACCTTCAGGTAGATGTCTGCCTGCTGCTGTTGCCCAAGCGGCCCTTGTCGGGGGGCGGCATGGGCATGCCCCATATGACCGCCATGGAAGCCATGGCCATGGCCATACCCATAGTGAAACCCAGCAGGCTGCGCATAAGCAGTTGCATCTGGAAATCCATGCACTTGGAAGCTAAGCATAGGGAATAGGCCCCCAAATGCAGCCGAGAACGCATAATTACCCAACCGTGCATTCGCTAACGGGACTCCTGTGCCCATGAACCATGGATTCGCATTGGCATTTGCGAAATTGTTGTTAGGATCAGCCTGTTGGGCTGTTGCAGGCCTCTGGCCGGCCGGGCGGTGAGGAATGTCAGCCTCAGGCATGTTCTTTGACCTCGGGTCGACACGGTCCTTGCCACGGCCATAAAGGGGAACAAGCTTGTCCTCTTCAACGACGGCCTTGCACACCGGGCACTCTGGTGAGTGTGCGTGGATGTGCAGCCACCTGTAAAGGCATGGCCAGCAGAAGAGGTGGCCACAGAGAGTTACTATTGGCTCTTGTGGCAACTCAAAGCAGATATTGCACTCAAAGCTTCCCCCAGCTGCATCACCACTGCCGCCGCCAGTCGTCGATTCCCCAACATTGGCAGCCATCTTGTTGTTCTTCGAGGTGAAACAAGCTGCAATTGCCAAAGATACTACAATCACCAACACTACTAGAAAATAGAAATAGCTATGGCAAAAGACGAGAATACACTGTGTAACAGTAACACTACTAACTATTACCATCAGGTAGCAAGTTACTATTTTACACAACAAACAGCCTCCTATTCTTTATCCAGTACTATGAAGCGTTTCAAAAGGGTCCAATTTTGGGTGAAGGGTAAAATTCTCATCATCCCATGTTCATAAATAGAATAAGAAAAACTAAACCAAGAATAACACCAACAAAGATTCCCCAATTAGTTACGGTAAACAGGACGTCTGATGATCAGAAACTCGCCCCCCAAAAAAATAAATTTTATATCCGACAATGAGATGGTCTTCTAGAAGGATAAACTGAGCATTCACAACAATAAAATTAACAATATACTATACTAATCTACACCTTTCCATCGGCACAAACAAGATACGAACAGTGATTATTTAGGAAAAACCTGTCATTTATTCAGAGGAAAAAAATTCTAATGTCCCCAGGAGGCCAAATTTACGAGATTGATTTGGAGCTCACATCACACTCGATCTATTTCCACCGTAACCGCTCGCCCAGGCCAAAAACCACCAACCTTTAGGATGAAATTCCAACCTACCTACGCACAAATCGCCAAAAACGCCCCCAAATCGAGCTAAAAAAACCTCGATCGAATCCACCCCACGAACCCAACTCAGATACAGCAACAGCAGCAAACCCTAAGCCCTAACTCACGACAGAATTCAACGCGAAATCTGAGGGGGGGAAGCATCATTACCTGCGAGCGAGCGAGCGAGGAGGAAATATTCGATTCGTCGACGAACTGTGCGAGGACTGATTACCTGGACGTATATAATTAGGGAGGGACGCGTGCCCCACCTGGAAGATTCTAGAATCCGGACGCTTTCGCGGCGGTTTACCCTGCCGAACGGAGGCGTTTTCTGTGAAAGGATACGGAAGCTTCTCAGCAACTGCAGGGCACGCAAGGAACGAGTGATGTTGCTGTGCTTTTGGCCGAATTTTTTTTCAATTTAGCCTTTTTTCGTAAAAAACGCACATTCATACCCATGCTAGTCTTATTTCCAGTTTTGGACCCAGGGGGTCGGCGCCGTGAGTCACGGGCGAGGTCCGAACCCTAGCCCGTGGCCACGCTGTGCCCGGTGGCTAGGGTTGGGACCTCGGCGCCATGACTCACGGCGCCGAAGTATGTTAGCTCGGCGCCGTGAGTCACGGCGCACCCCTGAGTCCAAAGCGAAATAAGACTAGCAGGTATAAATGTGCATTTTTACAAAAAGGCTAAATTGAAAAATCTTGTGCTTTGGCCCCGTTTGGACGGCCGCAACTTCTGACTGAGTTGTAGGGTCGAAAGGTAAAACGGCTGAGTTATATAAGTTTTTAACTACTATAATTTGGAGTTTATTGCCATCATCCCACCCCCACCGAATCCCACACGGTCTATATGCGCACCAAAAAGAATAAAAACAGTGCACCACGTCCGAAACCACCAGCCCACTCCTCCTTCCCTTCTGTTCGCCCCTCCCCCGCAACCGCCGCCCCTCGCCTCCCTCTCCTCTCTTGCGCCCGCCGCTGCCCTTCCTCCCTCCCTCCCTCTCCCCACCCGCGCCATTCGCCTTCCATGTCTCCGCCACACCGCACCGACACGCCGCGTGCACGAGCTCCGGGGGGTATCGCCGCCTGAAACCCCCCAAATCGTCCTCTTCGCTCCCCATCTCTGCCTCCCAAAACCGTCGTCCCGAACCGCGTCGCGCCCCCGATGTCGCCTCCGCAGCCGTCGCACATCGTCTTCACAATCTCCGCCCCACTCCCATCACCCTCCTCCTGAAACCCCCCAAATGCTCCCCTCCGCTCCCCATCTCCGCCTCCCAAAACCGTAGTCCTGAGCCGCGAGGTGGCGCTGGTGGCGAGCGAGGTTAACATTCAAGAGTCTCCCACCGCACCGATGGTGGAGATCCCCGTCACTTGCTATCAGGTGAATTTGTTTTGCCAGTCGTCATGTTTATGAATTGGAATTTTGGAAGTGTGGCTCCCTGTTGTTGCATTGCATCGTCGCTTGATCTGGTTTAGGTTTAGCTCATTCCAGCCCCATTCAATTGACGTAGTTACGGATTAAATATGCCTTTTCTGATCATAGTTCAAATTCATTGTATCACGACGCCCTTCAAAATTTACACCTGTAAATCCATATGCTTCCCTCATTTTGGAGAAAATGTCGTGAAAGTGTTCCGACATTTCGTTGTTTCCAGTTCAAAATTGATTGAACCATTTGTCTTCTTTTTATGACATCTATCCAAATAACCATGCATATTCTAGGTATTATAGAGAAGGCTGAGAAAGACGAGATTGTTAAAGCAGCAATGGAGCTGAAAAATGCAGAGATTGAAAATGGATACACAGCAGAGGTGTCTACTTGCAGACAGGTTGCTCACTGAATTCTGGAACTATGTGGATATAGTTATGCTTTGTTTCATGGAGGAAACGCAGCATCTTGGTGTTCAATGTTTGCTTGGTTCTTTGTTTGTTAGGCTCTGCTGATAGATGTGAGAGATAAACTTCTCTTTGAACAAGAGTATGCGGGAAGCATAATGGAAAAAGTTCCACCCAGATCCTCCCTTCATATACCTTGGAGTTGGTTGCCTACTGCCCTGTGTGTCTTGTAGGAGGTAATGTGTAATACAAACACACTTCGATCAAAATATTCATTTGAACCAATAAAGGAGATCAAGTCTGTTTCACTTTGATTTGGTTTAGGTTGTTCACCGTCAGCGACTATGTTTCATGAGATAGTTATTATCATGACCATGCTCTGTTCTCCCAAATCCACCAAAGCAGTAAATATTTAGTTGAGCATTGGCTGTGTTTCTTGTAAGTCTGTCTGTATTCTTCTTTGTCAGAATACTATTTACAATTCAATGAGGTGATTTGGAAGGCTCCAGAGGGTTTAATATTTATTCTGTGTAATGCTGAAGACTAATAAAATAAAACCTGTTATGACAACTTTATGGTCAATATCTTTAGGATTATGGTGAAAAGCATGTTGATATTGAACTCTGCCCTTTATTCAGACTAGGTAGTGTAAAATGCTGAGAATGTGACTCTTGGCCAATTTGATGTTTGAGCTTTATGGTGATGGAGGTGCTAGCTGTAGGCTTAAAGCTTTGAAGCGTGCAAAAGAGCAAGCAGCTTGTGAAGGAAGAAAGCTTGAGGAGGTATGTGTACTGCCACATATCATTATTGGAAGGAACTAATATAAATTCAACACCAATAGAAGAGTTAATAACACTTTTTACACTATATGACCAGCCTGCACAGCTGATAAATGACAAAAGAAGCTTACACAAGTGCACAACCGCATGAGTACAAGGACAGAATGCAACAATAAGTTGCTACATCAAAACTTGTTAATGCCTAGCCTCAGTACATCATAAGCTCCAGTCTTTGTCTTCGGAACACCTTCAGTATTTTGCTTTGGGGCCATAGAGAGGAGTCAGGGGACTGCATGTTCCAATCAGTGAGCAGTGACATTGCCCCTCCCACCCTATAAGTTTTGATGTGACATATGTTGGGCTACACCTGATTAATGTATTCTGGAAGCTTGCCCCTCCCACCCTATAAGTTTTGCTGTGACTGGGTATGTTGGGCTACACTGATTAATGTATTCTGGAACCCACAAGTTCCAGATTCGTATGGATGACTTCCATGTGGTTAGTGGTCACTCAAAGAATACTGGTGCCTCACCACGTCAAACATCACTCCAGAACAACACTTACCTATCACCACCACCACCAACCTATTCAACTTTAGTCATAGCTTCATTTTTACATCTGGGAACTCGTTTCCAGAATTGAGGCCCTTTCTTTTTAGTGGAACTCATTAGCCATAATTGAAACCCTTTCATTTATTGAGTCATTGCTCTTGGCCATCTACCTTCCGTACACCTGATCCTTCCGCAATTTTGTAAAGAGATTTTTTTCTTTCAAGTTTTACATGACATTTCTGTTTCGATTGGCGTGAATCTTGTACTTGATACAACGTGAAACTCAAACTACGTTGCTTGCGGCATTGTTCAAAGTTCTCATCCTTTTGATATCTGCTACTCCGTATGATCTAAATCTTCCCTTGTGTCTCTGTTTCCTTTACTTGGTATGCTGTATTATTGATAGTAAGTTAGATAAACAGTGTAAGACCCGAGATTAACATCCCAGATTTTCTGTGCATAACTGAACTAGTCTCATGATCAGTGGCTAGCTCACACAGTAAACAAATGTGATAACACAACCATAAACACTAAAATTTATTAAATAACCACAGAGTTGATTACAAGATAGCCTTACAGGGCAACATTAAATAAACACAGCGGAAGACGATGAAGAAGTAGTGGAGTCCAGCTGATCTGCCACAGGCAATCGATTGGGGTAGCGGCCTAGTCGTCATGATCCACACCTGAAGCGAAGTTCTTCTCCTCTGAAATTTGTTTGCATTAAGCAAGTATGAGCACAAATTTCGTGCTCGCAAGTTACATCCGTCAAATAACAAAATGACATGAATAAATGGATATAACAAAGGAAGGCTTATAGTGTTATTTGTGCAAAAACAACATTTGACATTAAATACGATACTAAGTTCAAAAGCTCAAGTTTTATAAAATCTAAAATTGATTTTGTATTGATAAAGATAGTGTAGGCACCAACCTAACACCAACATAAACCCGGGCACCAACCCATAACTTTTCTCATGGACACCCATCCATGTCATAAACAATTTTTTATCATTTTAAATCAAAACCAAAGTCTAACTTTGAGCGGCTTTGCCAGCATGTCCATGACCGTGTACACGGCTATTCGAATAAATCGACACTCTGCAGAGGTTGTACAACTTTACCCACAAGACATGAATTCTCTAGTTTGTTTGGCATCCGTCGATACCACCGCCCACTACCTTAGGTAAGTAGTCTAGAGCACGTGTCAAGACCTTTACAATGCGTCATTCCACCATAGTCCTTCCTCGCTTAGGTTTCACCCCCTTTGGACTACCCGTCCGCAGAGTTCAGGCCCCCTCTTGCGCCAGGTGGGACCAACATAGGTCATAACATGACTACCCACCGCACCAACGAAAATGACCATGATGGAACTTTGCAAATTAATCAGCCAGGTCCTGCCCATAGAAGACATGTGGTAGTACGATATGACTTAGCAAGATGCGGCTCGAAGACCAGTCCTTAACCGACCTGGGCGACAACCAATAGAACCATGGGCCTCAACCTACCCAGTTGAGCCCGTGCATAAACCTGCACCCACCAGACAACCAATTCGCCCAAGTCCAAACCATCATTTAATTTTATTTCATTTTTCAAAGAATTTGTAAAACTCCCATGACACACCAATACGAAGGGTACAATTTAAACAACATTTAACTTTTGGTTGAAGTTCCCAAATCAAATATTTTTTTTTGTCTAAGCATGGCTAAGCATATAATTTATCAAATTTTATTTTGACCATGGTGACAAGGGAATGACAAATCAAGTATCAACATTGGCTATACAAAGGAAATAGAATAGCTAGACATTTAAAACAGGAAATTAAAATAATTGAATAAAAAATATGCATACAATAATAATTTAAAACATAATTAATTAATTTAAAATATTATGGTCAACATGATCAAAGGTATAACTTACCTTGCTTGATTAGATGTTGTTCTTAAACGGCGTTGAAATCCGGTCATCCGAAGTCATCGAAATCTATACGCGTAAACGATCCGAATTCAAATAACATTCAAATAAAATCCAAATAAAATTTTAAAAAATTATAAAATAAATACTGGACGGAAGATATTAACTTTATATGAATTTAGGAAGTTGAATCGGCGAAATTGGAGTTCGTATGAGGGAGAACGGATTTTTGGAAGTTTTGATGTCACATGAAATGATAGAGTTTTGAAATTACTGTTCACCCAAAAATCACTATTCATCCAAGAATGTCTGTTTCGGATTTTTTTTTTTATGTTTAACAGGGCAAAGGACTTTGGTGCATGTCAAGAAGGCCCACTTGCAAGTGAGAGAAGGAGGATTAGATGGAGTGGAAATGTGAGTATGCCACATGGGACCCACATGATAGAATTAATTTTGCATGCCATGTACAAGTGCATGCAAAACATGTACGTATTCGTACACAGCCGTGCATGCATGCAGGTGCTTTGAAGTGGGCGCGCAATCGCGAGAGCATGGACGCCTGCACGCACATGGACCGTATATGTATACAATGCATGCACATGATCCAAATCTCAACCGGAGGGTGTTCCCATGTGTAAGGAATTCATTTCTATATACATGCGTGTAGAGATGACCATGACGGCGGCGCCGGTGCGAAAAGGTGAGGAAAAGGAGAGACGTCCGACGAACGGGCAAAATAGAACCACGGTGATGAGGCGAAGATGATGACGCGAACGGTTTTTGGGAAAAACTCACTAAGGAAGCGGGAGAACGCAACGTACGCGTTTCAGCGTCGTGGCTTGATATGGCCAGCGATGATTCGGTGGTCTTCGGGCAATGGTGATGGAAGCACGATGTAGAGTACGTCGAGGCGAACCCAACGACGCAGACGGTTCGGCTGGGGGACATCGGATGGAGGCGTAACGCGACGGAGAAGACCTTCGAGTTGACGTCGCCGTTCCGGGCAAACGGAGAGGAGTTAGCGGGTGAGATTTGTGGCGAAACGAAGATGGAACCGCGGGAAACACAATGCTCACCTTGGTTGGGTTGGAACGCGCAAGGTTGGCCGGTGGCGAGGAGAAAGACTATTTCGCGGAAAATAGACCAAATAAATAATGGAAAATAAATAAAATCTAAAAATTACGAAATAAATAATAAAAATAGTAGATGAATTTAGAAGGAAGAATCAACGGATTTGGAGTTTGTATGTGAGAGAACGAATTTTTGAAGGAATAAAACGTGCATGTACAAACTTGAAGCCATGACTAGATAATTTTTGCACTGTACATCTTCAAGCTTCAGCCGAGTAGAAGCTAAGAAAATAAATGGTGGCGCCTAGAGAAGAAAAAGGGGGAGGTGGTTGGTGAACAACGAAAATGGGTTGCTTACCCCGCGATGATGCCGTAGGAGGTGGCAGCACGACGAGACGGTGACGACGGCGACGGGCGCACGGTGGTGGCGGCCATGGAGGAAGGCGACGGCGCTCCGGTGAGGTTCCGCGAAGAGGGAGGGAGCACCGCGTAGAACGTCGCGAGGCGAAGCCGGTGATGTGGTCGATGGTGGCGGGGATCCACTGTAGGCGACGCAAATGGCCAATGAACGACGTTCGTCCTACGATGGAAAAACTTCGATTGTGGAGAGGAGAAATGGAGGGAGGAGCTGAGATTTCAGGGGATGAATGAGGGAGAGGACAGACACCCGATGCTTCCTTTTATAGGGGCTGAGGGGCAGTCGTGGGTGAGATCGTGCGCGTGGTGAACGTGGCGGTCTTTGCGGAAACCGACGAATTCGTGCGTAAGAAAGGGGGAAAGTGGGTGGAATGGGGAGTCTAGATGATGGGGTTTGAATGCCTTAGATTTCGGGAGGAATCGTGGGATTTCAAAAGCTTCAGGAGACTTCTAATGGAGGTCGGCTTGCTGCTCACGTTCTGGACAAGAAAAACTTTGGGGAAGAAAGGGAAGGAAAGAGAAGAATAAAAGAATGAGAGAGGGTTAAAATCAAATGATGAAAGAAGGAAAGGTGGTAGTGCATTTTGGAAACTTTTGGAAGTTAAGTGTGCTGCCTGTGGAGCACTTCTAGGATGGGTGACCAAACGGGAAATCTGATTTTTTATTTTTTATTATCTTCTTCTTTTTTGAAAAAGAGAGAAATGCAAAAATATATTAGACCGAGAAACTAGAATGAATATTTTTCTAGAGGTTTGAATTGAGACTAAGAATTTGGATGGGCGAATGGGATGAACTTATCCAACGAACAGAATATTCGTCCGAGATTGCTTAGGGAGTTTGGTCGAGATGTTTCAAGGATAAAATAGAGAATAAAATTGTAAGACCAAAATAAATTGGTTCAACTCATTTGGAGTTCAGAAATATTTTTTATGAATTTTCAAAGTTAAAAGTATTTTCTAGTGTGAAAATAATTCGGTTTAAGGATCAATTTTCAAAAACTATATTTTATAGACTAGAGACAAGTTTGAAATCTATTTTAAAATAAATTTAATTTAAAATGAAAAATATCAAAACTGGTTTCACTTGATTTGGAGTTAAAATGAATTAGATATGAATTTTTGAAGTTAAATAGATTTTCAGCGAGGAAAAAATAAAAATAAATTCTTCGAACGGTCCGAACAGCTATGTTCACTGTTCATTATGTACTGTGCAAAGTTATTGTTCATGATGTTCGGACGGTCCGAATAATTTTCTTGATTTTTGGATTTAAAAAAAAACAATAAAACAAATAGATATTTAGAAAATAGCAAATAAAGTCCACAAATTCTAGAAAATTTCACAAAAAATCCTTGAATTATTATTGACTTAATAAAAATAATTTCAACTTAAAGTTGGTTTTTATTTTTGTACAGTAATTATTTTTATGTTGTGGAAAATAGGGAAAACCTTTTTAAATACCAGAAAATTCCAAAACTTAATTTAAATTTTACTTTTCACTTTAAATCCAATAAAATCTCAGAAAACTCCGCAAGTTTTCTTTTTTGACTTTAAAACTAAGAAATTAAATAATTGATTTTTTTACAAAGAAAACTCTTTTTAAATTACATAAAATCAAGAAAATTATTTGACAGCTAGAAAATCCAATAAAATAATATTTTTGTTAATTTTATTTTGGTAACAGAACTTTGGGATGTTACAAACAGGTATGCTCGCATGCCAAAGGATTTGTTCCCAACTGTCATAGTAGCCATGTGCAGTAGATTATTGGACAGGCACTCTAATAAGACTGAACATTATGCCCTGCTGGTTAGTTTTTGAATATTAATTCCTTTATTCAGAAACCAATGGCCATATGCCTACACCTTACATGACTATGCAACAGGTTAATGTTCTAAATTGCTTGGAGGCAGCATTTTCAAAAGTGCCACCTTCTTCAGATGTCTTTGGAGTTATAGTTCAAGATGGTTGTGCAGGTTAGAACCCCTTACAATTTCAAATTTAGAGGATTCTGGATTAGAAAACCCGGGCCCGACATTAGACAATTATCTAGCAACAGTAACCTAATCTGAAAACAAGTTTGGAGGATGGAGTTAAGTAGGAAGATTAAGTTAACCACACCTTCTAACAACATTTTTCTTCAAATAGGATGTATGGACAGAAAAGCTCTCCAAAGTGAAATCTTGTTCATGACAATGGGCTGATGACCATTCTAAGTTCTTGTACTTAGAAGTTTCATTGTTCCATTTGAGCTTTAGAACTTAAACTAATAGAGGCTTTCATCTGAAAAATAAGCATTAGTAGGATCCTCTTAAACAAATAGTGAATTCTATGATTATGTAGACAATAAATGAGTTTGGAGAGAACAGTAAGTAGAATTCTTGATTATTGGAGTTTTCAAACATACAAACCACAGTGTTAGTAAAGTCTAGTACCTAATCATAGTTGCCAATACTTAGTAGTTCTTAGCAGCCAAATAAACCTAAAAACAGAATTGTAAACCTCATCAAGATCAGTAATCCGCCATTAACAATGTATCCAAAGAAAGAAAGAACTGAAAGGGTGGCAAGATTGGAATGTAAAATTTTAATAACAGTGAAATAGAGCTTTGTCAAATGAATGGATTAAAATATAATTACTAGCTTTTCACTTGTAACCTAAAAGAGTAAAATCAATCTTAAGCCAAGATTTCAGTTACAGTTAGTCAATCAACATTAGACCTTATGCCATAGCTTCAACTTAAAAAACTCATAGAAAATTCATATGAACATCAAAATGGGATGAATCAAATTGTGTTGTTTCTAAAATTGTGTCATCTGTATAACTTGTAGTTGTTGTCTCCACCTCTACCCTAGAAAATTTCACGAAAAGAAGTAAATCCAACTCCAGTAATTGAAACCATTCTTCTCAAATTTCCTATCTCGATAGAAAATGATTAGAGCATAACTCTCACAAGCCAACTACGGATCTAATGAATTGTTGTTGCTAAATTCATCTAAAAGCATAATATATCTTTTGTATTAATTTCATAATTTCTAGAGACTTTTGGAATTTTAGTGATTATTCGATGCTTTTGCTTTGTCGATTCTTCTCGTTAGATGACGGTGATTCGATAGTGCAACCGAAATAATCGTGAGAATGTCTAGAGTACCAGTAAGCAAAGGCAAGCACCAATTTCGTTGATGTATGTTGATCCTATTACATTCAAAACTATTATCTTATTTTGCAACTATATGTATGCATGTTTTATTTGTCAAGTTATGTTTGCGATTAGAGGTAGTTAATCCTATTGCAAAATTCCCTAAAATTATTCATCCTCTGTTACTAGCCTAAGCTAATAATTCCACTGGTGAATTAGAGTCCGGTTAATGTTATATGGTTTATTTATATTTATTCGGTGTTATGCTTAGCAATGCTTAGCTTCTGGTAGATTGGACGGTTGTCGACTTTGTCGATAACCTTGATCACATAAATCATTTTTATTATGTTGTGAACAACACCCTGTGCTATTATGTTTGAAAAACTAAAACTAAAAATAAAATGATTTAGACTCAGGCAAATGGTTGATGATGTGGTTATTGGGTGTGCTGGCTTGTGCCCGAGTCAAACAAGAACCAAACATCTTGTTACACTAAATCGGGCATTATTGCGTGCATCCACATGAGGGACATATGGGACCACTCTTGACTTAGTACCTTGGCGTGTGTTACCTTTGAGTCGCAGGTGGTATGTGTGTGTTGTGTATAAAAAGAAATGTGTTGTTGTTATCGGATGTACGGGGGTGGGTTCCTGTCTAGGTTCTCCACACCGAGGAGCATCGATAGTTGTCCTAGGCTTTACCCCAAAGGGGTAATTAATTTAGGTTTTACCAATGACTTCGACACAACATATGGGTTTCTATCCATAAGGGCGACTCGTAGTTAATACATAACATTGGAAACGTTTCGTAGGACTTAGCTTTACCGGTATACCTTCGGAAGTGTGCTATATCGTGTGGCAAAAGGAGCGGTCTGACATGTGAGTAAAGTTATACACCCCTACAGGATTTAATCTATTCTAGTAGCCAAGTCTCTGGTTATGGACACGCTTGAGGAGATCTTTCTAGAGTTAGACTCAACATTTTGGAATTTAAACTTAAAACTTGATTGGTGGTATTGAGAATGGTTTCTCATGCTATTGTTGTGTGTTGCAGGGGCAGCCACCTATTGATGTATAATTGTTGGCTAATGTTAATTACTCACTGTTATTTAAAGTATTAAAAATATTTGCTCACTTGCCATTTTAATCTACTACTTATATTTTAAATGAAATATTGCTTTATGCTGAAAATCAACCCTATAGCCTTTTCCTTTTAGTAGAGCTTGCATGTAGCTATGTATAGGCTTGGTAAAGTCTTTGTTTGCTTTTATTTACTAATCTGGACAGCAGGTATTGAGATCAATTTGGGTAAGGAAAGATGCGCAGGAAACGAAGATTTGCTAAGGTTTTAACCCCAGTCGGTTGCCCTGCGAGTTATGGCAAGCCATTGGGAACCCATTGTTGATTAATTCATGGTTTTATTTTAGTTTACTCACTATTTTTTTCTCTGCGTACTTGAGATTTTATCTTGCTAATTGGCTGGTCGGTCCTAGGTATGAACTCTAATATGTATATGTTCATTATGTTGAAAATTATGAAGTTTTTGGTATTGTAATAACTTGTGTATAGATTGATATTGATGTTTGTAAAGGTGTATGTGTACCGCTCCTGGGAGGTACATAATACACCGAGGGCGGGATATTTAATTTGTGATGCTAAGACCAATCGGAAGGTTAAACATTACAAGTTAAATCTCGGGCTCTCACAGAATGATACTTATCTATGTTGATACTGTGTGCACTAGCGTGATTTTGGATTAGTGCATTATACACATAGGGTCTAGAATTGTATTTTTGGATCCCGACATTGATGATGATGTTTTAAATGTTTAATGAACCTGAATATTTATTATTGTTTCTTGCACTTGTCGAGTCGTGAACTCACTTTTGTTTTATTGTTGTTTCTATAGGGAACGTGATGGCAACATGCAATCAGTGACACAAAAGAAAATCCAACCTTGGGTGGGGGAGGAGGGGCAGGGGATACGGAGCTGCGGTCGGCGCCGGAGAAGCAGACGGGATGGGGCGGCCGCGCCGAAGTCTGGTGGAGGTATACCGTTTCAACAGTCTAGTGTTATCTAGCATCTTCCATGCGAGAAATGGTTACATGAATTATTGGCAGTAGATGGGGGCGTGAGCTTCTGAAATGGCAATCGACGAATAGAGGTAATTAAGCAGGCCATTATACATGTTGGCTTGCTAGAGATGTATGTGGACTTGAGAAGGGATCTGCACTTCTGCAGGACTTATGTCTTCCCATGCCATGAGGGTTGATGAGATTGTTGTATGGCAGTAATTAAAATCAGATCAGACCAGGTGATGGGTCTCAGCCGGAACGGAGGAACAACAACTACATTTCTTACAATTTTTTCAAGTACCCACCTGCACATCTGCACATGCAGAAATGCTAGGCCATTATTCAATCACCCCGGGCGGGCACACAACACATGGCATGCATGCATTTTCCGTAAGTTAGCTAGCTCTTCTCTTTCTTCACGTACGTACGTGCAAGCAATTAATTAAGGGATGCCCACAAATAAGATACTACAGCTAGTACTAGAGTGTGTTTGGAACGTTCGTCCGGCTTTTCGTATGAAAAAAAACGAAAAATGGATGCCTTTTTTGCATCGGTTTTTGGAAGCCGAAAGCCACATATAATGTTAGAAGACCGAAAGCCGGAAGCCACAGCGGGGTAGCTACTCGTAGTCCCATTCCGCAACCCAAGTTCGGATTTTTTTTACCCGCTTTGTCGTCGGACAAAACCCCCGCCCCGACCCATACCCAAACCCAAACCCAAACCCTAACCCTAGCGCGCTGCCCCGCCCGCCTGTGCCTCTTTTCGCGCCCCCCTCCTCCCCCGCCGCGGCACCGCCCTCCCCCTCCTCCTCCCCTGAGCCGCACCATCGCCCTCCCCTTCCTCCTCCCACGAGCTGTGTTGCCGCCCTCTCCCTTCCCCTCCTCGAGTCACGTTGTCGCCCTCTGTAACATCCCAATTTTGGACTTCTGTTTCAAATGTAAGAAAATGAGTAGAAATTAAAAATTTTTCTTACATCATGTATTTCCTGTATGTTCTAAACAATTCCTATACAAGAATTATGGAAATACAAAGTCACAAGTCTTGTTATCCAAAACCTTGTCTCCCAAAAACAATTATGTCAAATCTTTTGATCATCTCCTGGAAATATTTTCCTTAAGTTCTAGGGATGGTATGTGACCCCTCTGAAAAATATCACAATTTTTAGAAAATGTTTGAATATTTTAGAGGGCAGTCAAACCTGATTGACTTTCAGTCAAACCCTAAACCAGAACCTTGCAGAATTTTTGGAGAAAAATGCACTATATAAAAATCTCTGCGAATTTTACACAAGATTAATATCTAAGTTAGCAAGCTCCTGTAAATATTTCAGAATTTTTGGAGTTGTTTTGTTACCTCAAATAAATCCTCATAGTCTCAGTTCAAGTTTAAAAGCCAAATCTGGTTTGTACTGTTCATCGGGTCCGAGTCAGACTCGGGCTCGAGTCATATGATCTGGTTGAGTCAACTAAAGCGCACCCGACCCCCTTTATAAACCCGCGCCGTTTCTGATCGTTTGATCTGGATCTAACGACTCCGAGCGATTGGGCCGTTCGGACCGCCACGAAGAGCCCACTCGTTTGGATCGTTGGATCAAAATCTAACGGTCTAAAATAAGTATGCTGATCGGGTCACCCGAAGGGCGCATCTAATCTCAGGCGTCCGTTTCTGATCCTAGGGTTCCCGATCTCCTCCATTGATATTTAAAACCTAAAAGGCTGGGACGATCTCAGCCGTCCACGATCAATCCAACGGCCCAAAATTGCCCAAGTGCGATTTGAGTCATCTCCTACCTCCAGACGTGTGTGAACAGTAGCTAGGGCATGGGGATGTCATTTCATGCTCCCTACAGCCGCCCCTAGCCAACATTAGGGTTGTGAGAGGTTCTTTCGGCCATACCATACCCAACACCATCATTTTCACACTTTTTGCTTTCGACCGTGTCTTGAGCTTTGCACCATGTCTTCCGAAAAGCTCTTGGTCCAAACCCTAATGCTTTCAAAGCTTTATAAGCACCCTCAATACCTCCTGGTATCTCTTTACACTATCATTGAGCTCCATTTTCAATTTTGGAGCTTAACACCTCAAAACCGACAATCCACCATTGTTGACCCGTGGAGCTCCATTGGTGACTTGGTGTTCTAGTGGTTCTTCTTCATATTTCTCTACACCATTATTATCTCCTTGCTATTTTGAACATATCCCCTCACTCAATTTTGGATTTGATTCTCAGGAATTGTTCAATTTGGGGTTTGTTCAAATTCGGCCGATTTTGGTCATCTTCTTCCTCAGCTCAGGTGAGTGCTCCATTTTCAAATTATTCGCTCAGGTAGCTTATGTGGACTATAATGAAGCTATAATGATGCTTTGGTACCACTCATTTTGCTCAGGGGGCACTTTTCCGACCTTCTTCCCCAACCCCAGCAAGCCTCCACCGTGGACAAGCTTCCCCGGCCATCTCTGAAGCTTCTCTCCATCAAGGTAACTTCTTATTAGTCCCTAGAGGCCTTGGCACACGCTTCTTTGGACTGCAGCAGGGTTTTTTGCTATTTTCAAGGTTGCAGTAAAAAGCTCCATTTTCATTTTCCGGCTAGCCGGCGTTCTGGTCCCTCACCGTCGGCGAGGTGGCCACCATTAGGTCCGTGATGTTATTGCGATTTCATTTCAGTGCTTGGTTGGCGCCGCCGCGGCCGGAGTCGCCGGCGGCAAGCCGTTGAATGCGCTCGGAATTTTGCCGGCGTAATCGTCCGTTTTCGTCATTTAATTAGGGCACAGTTAATACCCAATCATTGCTAATCATTTGGAGTATTAATGATGTCTTAAGCCGTGTCCATTGAGTCACTGACATGCGGCCCCACATGTCAGCGCATCATTTTGAACTTCGATCAAAGGTCGCCGTCCATTTTGCGATCTGTGGCCCAGATCAAGTGGGCCGTTCGGGTCACCCGATCCTCCCATCATCGTGGGCCGTCCGTTCTCCGATCTGTGGCTGAGATCGATGTTTCGTTCGCGAGGTCCGAACAGCCCCCGCTCGTGGCCTTCCGATCTCAGATCGACGGTGGATATGAGTTGGGCCGTTCGGGTCGCCTTCGCGCACCCCTCGCGCGCGTCGTTTGATTCCAGATCGATGGCCGTGGTGCGCCCACGTTATAACTTATCGTTTAGGTTATCTGGATTTGATAAGTAATTTTTCTGCAACTAGAAATTGTGCAGAAACTTTAGAAATTCATAATAAATTCACTTTAAACCCTTTTTAGTTGTTTCCAACTGTAATAATTTTGTATTGAACTAAAGTTTTATTTAAAAATGCTTTAACCATGTTTCTGTAATAAAACTTCCTGTAAGCGCAAGAAACTTGATTTCTGCTGTTTTTGGTTTTTCCAAAAATTAAATGAAATCTTATAAAATGCATATCTTGCTCGGTATATATCCAAAAGGGGTGTTTTCAACTTTGATAAATTTTTTTATTAACCAAACTTTAATATAAAAAATGATTGTAGGCCCAGGATAACACCAGAAATATTAATTAATGACTTTGACCCTATTTTCAGCATTTAGAAATTCTATAAATCTTATAAAAGACACAAGTAATTCCCTGTAAATAAAAAATATGTAAAACTAATGCTGGAAAATCCCTTTGTTAACATACTTCAATATGAAATAGGTTTTGCTCATGGTTTTACTTCTGAAAATTGAATTGTGCTAGTTGCACAACTTAGAAAAATCATAATTAAATTATTATAACTCCAAATTTAGTAAACTCAACTATGCTGTGATTAGGATAACATATACTACCTACCATAAAAATTTTAGGTTCTAGATCATTCTAGAAATTTTTACCTTGAACAGTACCAATAATTAATTTAGGGAATTAATAGGCTGAGAGAACTAATTTTAACTATAACTTTTTCATACTTAGTCCAAATAAAGTAATTCTTATTTCTAAAATTGTCTAAAATTATACCCTTGTTGTTGGGTATATTTCATAAG
Source organism: Ampelocalamus luodianensis (assembly GCA_036346255.1). Taxonomy (NCBI): domain Eukaryota; kingdom Viridiplantae; phylum Streptophyta; class Magnoliopsida; order Poales; family Poaceae; genus Ampelocalamus; species Ampelocalamus luodianensis. The sequence goes on along the minus strand of CM070622.1, from coordinate 76,446,855 downwards.
ATTTGGATGTCTTTTGTTGTTGAGTTTGTTTTGGTGTTCTTCGTTTTTATTGGAATTTCTCGTTCTTTCGATAGGTTCCAACGTTCGCGTTGATTCCGTGAGTAATCCTCTGCAGCAAATTGAGCAACTTCAACAAGGCAACCAGTTTGATCATATCCAGTTCATTCCCATTATTTTCAAGTCTAATACTTTGTTTACGAATTGTATGTATGCATGCTTTTGTGTCAAAGTTAATTTTATCGATTAGAGGTAGTTAATCCCATTGCATTGTTGCCCTGAAATTATTCACCCGTTCCACCGCCATAGGTTATTATCCTCACCGGTGAATTAGAGCCCGGTGAATGATTTATGGTCTTTTTATTGCCTTTGCGATATGATGCTTAGCAATGCTTAGTTACTGGTAGAATTGGGCGGTTATCGACGTAATCGATAACCTTGATCACACAAACTTATTATGACTCTATGTTTCAACCCTTGTGCTATGTTTATTTGTGAAAACTAAAAATGAAAACAAAATGATTTGGACTTGGGCACAATGGTAAGATGGTGTGCTTTTGGGTGTAATGGAATGGTGCCCGAGTCATTAAGGACCGAGTTACTTGCGCCACCGTACTGGGTATTTTTGCGTGCTAACCACACTAGAGGGTATGAGACCTCTCTTGACTTAGTACTTTGGCGTGTGTTAGCTACGAGTGGTAGGTGGACGTGTGTGTGGTGTGTTGTGGTAAAATGAAGGGGTTTATGTGTGAAGCATTGTAGTTGTCCGGAAACTTTACCCCTATAGGGTAGTTGACTTTCGGCTTTACAATGTAAGCGTATGGACTTCGGTCCATACGAGCGACTTGTAGTTGATACACAATATTGGAAATATCTTGTTAGACTTAGCCGTGTCTGCATACCAAAGGAAGTATGCTAACCGTGGCTGGTGGAAAGGCGGTCTGAAGTGTGGGTACATTGGTACACCCCTGCAGGGTTAAAACTATTCGAATAGCCTTGTCCTAGGTTATGGACACGCTCGGATACGCTTTGTGAGAACTAGACTACAACATTTAATTAAAACTTGATGGGTTGGTATGAATGGATGTTCATACTATTGTTGTGGTGACTATTGGGTTAGTCACTTCCAGGTTGTCTTTATTGTTGTTATTATTATTGTATCGCTGTTATTTCAACAATCACAAACAGTTTATCAAATTGCTTTGAATCTATTACAATATTGCAAATGAAAACTTGCTTTATGCTAAAAGTAAATCCAGAGCCCCCTTCACTTAAATAAAGCTCGCATATAGTTAATTATAGGTATGTTATCCTTACACGTCAGTCTTGCGAGTACATCATTGTACTTAGTTGTTTTGCTTAATGTTTATGTTGCAGAGGAAAAAGGTGAGCCCGAAGGGTTTCCCTTTTTTTGAGATGTGCTGCGGGTTTGACAACTAGCTTGGCGGCCCGGTTGGTTGCCTTGTGGGTAAAGGCACACTAATTGGCTTTTGTTTATCGCCATCTTATGGCACTTTTGCTTTCGCTGTTTACTTAGTTATTTGTATGTTATTTGGCCAGTCGGCCCTCTTTTGTAATAACTTTATATTATGTATGTCTTCTGGTTTGTCGCTTGCTTCGGTTCTATGTGAATGAATGGAATTGGTGCATGATTTTGTGAAGGGGTGTGTATACTACATTTCTGGGAAGTATACATATCTCGAAGCTTGGTTTATTTGATTTGTGATGCTAGGACTAAGTGGATGGTTAAGCATTACAAGCCAAATAAACTGGGGTCCTCACACCCTCCGCCTCCCCCGACGCGCCACCGCTCTCCTCCTCCTCCTCCTTCTCCTCCTCCCCACGTGGCTGCCGCCTTCCTCCCGCGCTGGCGCCGCTCTCCTCTGCCTCCTCCTCCTCCCGTGTCGCTGCTCTCCTCCACCTTTGCCGCCGCCGATGCGCCGCTACCCTCTCCCTCCTCCTCCCTCGATCGGCACTACTCTTCTCCTCTTCCTCCCCCGAGCCGTCGCCGCCGCCATTGTCCTCCCCTGCCACTGCCATCGCTGCCGCCGGCCTAAACCCTAGTCGTTTCCTTTTTATTTTTTCATGTTGTAAATTAATTGTTTGTTGTAATAATTGTTTTTAATAATTATATATTGTAATTAGTTATGTAATAATTTTTTATTCTATTTATTTGTGTAATAATTGTTCATTATAATAATTGTCGTTAATTGCGATCAATTGCGTTAATTGTCATTAATTACAGCTAATTACATCAATCGTCGTTAATTCTCATTAATTATGGTAGTTGCCGTCGATTGTGTTAATGATCGTTAATTGCGGTAGTTATCATAAAGTGTCATCAATTGTCGTTAGTGGTCATTAATTACCGTTAATTGTCGTTAAACAGCATCAAACAAGACATCATTTGCCTCAGGGGCATTTCAGATATTTTTCAACTCAAAAGCTCCAGCCAGCCAACAAAGTCAGACAACTAAACACCAAATCTCTTCAGCTCAGCTGTATAACCCTTCAACCCAGCCAGAGACTGCGTTTCAGAAAAACAACAGCAGATTCCACCTGGCCGCCTGGCCTTAAGAACCATGATCCCCACCTCTTCGTTCCAGCGCTAGGGCTGCTCTTTAGCGTGAGTGGGGTTCCATTCTCATGGTCTTTAGGGCGAACTAAAGTTCCTCCTTCCCGAGTGGCGACCCTGGAAGCTGGATCTGTCTTTAAAAATGTAGTTGGAGCATACAGAGGGGTACTCTACAGAGAACCCTACTGAAACACAAGGCTAGCTAAACGACGGCTCCTAACAGTTTCGAGAATGTTTCGTTACTTATACTACCTGTTTATACAGACAACTTTTCTTGCTGGATGCAACCACACAAGTGCAATAGGGTTGTCTGTTGCGTTGCACTAACCGTTTCTTCTAACTCATCTGTTCTTGTGAACTGAGGCTAGCTCAGTTGGTGGAAAGGTGTGGATGTACACTCCACCACTCAGGTTCAAGTTATCTTCGAGGTGAATTTGGGTTCCTATTATGGCTGTGTGCATCCTTAATTAGTGCAGAGGCCGGAAGTTGTACTTCTATTTCTAAAAACAAAAACTGTTCTTATGAAAAGACCAAAAAAAAAAAAAAAAGAAGAAGAAGGAATCATAGGGATTCAAGAGGAGATGCAACTAACCGAGGTCAATTCCTGATGACTCCTGTTCCCATCTTTCAACATTACATACCTGGTGGTCATGGACGTATATATGCCTGGATTAACACTTAGGCGACAGAGAGAGAGAGAGAGAGGGGAGCTAGGAAGCATAACTAGTATATGGAGCACAGCATACCAGTGCAAGTTTCTTCTGTTTCTTCTTGTTTTAAACTGGTCTCTTAAGACTTGCTGCCTTCATCTTCCACTACTAGTATGTCTTTGAGAGGTAACATCTCCACAAGGAAATGGGAGATGAGTTGTGGCCTCTTGTTTTGAGCGTTCCGTGTTTTAAGTTGCTGCGTGTGTGCGTGGTTTTGTTTTACCTGTAAGTTTGGATGGTCTTATCTCCTTCTGCTTAATACAAAGACACGCAGTTCTCTTGCGTGTTCTCTAAAAAAAAGTTGTGGCCTATGTTGCTCATTCTTACTTTACAAATAGCTACGGGGGAGACAGTAGTAATATAAATTCTTGACAATAGAGTAGACGGGCTTGTCAAATGTTGGAAGTAAAAGCAGAGTTGTTGTAGTACTTCGACCGTTCAATATTTTGGCAGTAGAGCCGGCAAGTAAAAGCCTCTTCGATGCTTTCCGGTAGAGTTGGTGTGGCATTGGCTGCAGCTACAGATTATTGCAATATTCACGAAAGTTTCTACCCATCTTGTTCATTATTAACCTTCTTGCTAAAGGAAAAAAAAAAGATTAATTGACCAAGACTAAAAAATGACAATGGCAGACATCACTTTTCAAAATCTAATTAAGCGGTAAGGGAAGGGGGAACGAGAAGATCAGAAGAACCTGCAAATGTGTTATTTTGATTCCATCCCCCCTCCCCCAAAAAAAAAAAAAAAAAAAAAATAACAAGGGATGATCATTCTCAACAATCAAGAATGGATAACGATTTAAGTAGTCAACAAAGAAAGAGCAAACAAGAGAGACTGGCTTGTGCAATGTGCAATTCACTCGTGCTTTTATACTCTCGTACTCCTTATGTGCAGTAACCTTTGGATTGAATCAGAGTTTATGAGATACAACACATGTGTGCATGATATCAAGAACGAAGTGGATGAATCTCGTAGAGAGAACTGAAATAACGGCGACGAAGTAACCACGGCGAGAGAGGGCGATTTGGCAAAGCTAGTCACAAATTCCTTAAACACGACCTCAAAAGAGTACAAGGGATTGTCGCTCTCTCACAACCCTTTTAACCTTTTAGGACTCTCGGATCCTTACCTATACAAAAATATTGTGAAAAAAAATAACTTAGCCTCTAATCCTCCTGTATGCTCTCTGCTTTGAATGAGTTCCTCTTGCTTAGCTTTCTTAGGTTCCTATGGCCACCACTCATGGGCTTATATAGTCCCCTAATTCACTCCCAAAGAGAAGTATGATTCCTACTCCAAAGAGAAGTAAGAGTCCTTTTTTCTGCCCCATCACACCTAAGTGAAGTTTTTTCCTCGGGTCACGATCCCACGCCATCTGCACTCTGCATGGTAGTAAATCTTTTATAGTGCTGTAGTAAAATGCACAACAAGGTCGCAGTAAAATCTTTTTGTAGTGTTACAGTAAAAGGCATAATAAAGTCGTAGTAAATCGTTTTGTAGTGTTGCAATAAAGACACAAGGATGTCTCAGCGGGTCAGCAGGCCGATGCGTCGTCCGCAGCTTGTGTTGTTAGACGAAGCCGGCCATGTCATGACAGTTACATATGTAGAGAAGAGCTGCAAGGAAAGCATGTGTTGAGTACGTTGACTTGTACCCTAATCTATTAGGACTCGAAATGTATGCTACTAGAAAAGCTAGATAAATCTTAATAGGATTAGGACTCTTACTTTTCTCACTATTGCAAGTTACTATCACGCGTGTGCAGATCGTGGGACCGTGGTATGAAAAAATAGTACGTTGTGAGATAGTCCTGTAGAAAAAATAGTATTAGAATTACTGTCACACACACTACCTATTATTGTCGATATGCGACGCGCGTGGGGCGGCGGGGGTTCTTAGCCCATAGCTGTTCGGATTGGGCCGTATTGGCGCGGTGAGCTGACTCACGCGTAAAATAACTATTCTACGAGTTATTCTACGCTTAGCTACATAATAACGTGTGCAAACATATGTGCGTGTGTGTGACAAACACTCCAATATATCCATGGCACAGTTACTGTCCGCAAACTAACAAACTGTTGGACCGAAAAGGCGACTAGAGGGGGGTGAATAGGAGCACGATCTCTTTTTCGCCCTAATTGAATTCAATACGAATCTCACTCCAATAGCTATAAAGCTATGAAGATCAATCAATCATGCACAGCGGAAGACTTGTATTGAATCCAATCAAAACCCCGAAGCAAAATCTTCAAAAACATAAAAACTCAAAACCTAAATGAGTTGGGCTGTCGACCTCCAACTAGAAATCGGTTCGACCTTTGGAAATCGGTCCGACCTCTCAATACATGGCGGTCGGACCTCCGTGCCAATGAATAGTGAAATCACCAGAAAAACCAAAACGCAAATTGATCTAACTTTTGATTCGTGCGTCCAAACTTCGTGAAACTTGACACACACCTTCCTAAGGATGTCGGGAACCTATTCAAGCAACGATCGTGAAGATCCTTGCCAAAGTTCAGACCTTTTCCGTTTGAGTGAAGGTGGGTCAAAACCGAGTCAAGAACGAAATATGATCTAGAAACTTGCTCGTGGGTGATTGATGACTAAGTTGACCCTAGATGGGTTCCCACATGTTGCAGCAAGTTAGATTATAGCAAGAAACCAACCAAAAACTCGCGGATCAAAGAAAGACTCAAAATCACCAAATAGAGAGAAAGAAGGCAAATGAACTCATCTTTGAGAGAACTTTCTTTGGATTGATTTGATATGGTATTGGTTACAGCCACTCCATCAATGGAGGACAAAGACTCAATACATGAGCACGAAATCAAATCCAACTCTCTAGAACCCTAACCTCCAACTATCAACTCCCTAAGCACACAAGCAAAAACTAGGGTTTTCAAGTAATGAAAGGGTTGAGGGGGTGCAGCCACCTCCCTCCTCTATTTATAGTGGAGGCCTAGACCTTCTAGAAGAGTTTCCATGATGGGCTCCCGTTAAGGCCCAAAACAAACGGGTCACACACGCACGCATTTTAAAGCGCCGTCTTCATCTCCTCTTGACCTAATCCGCTTCTCCACGCACCGTCTTGCGCCGCGGGTTAGTAAAAGGTCACCAAGACGGTATTTGGTAAGATTACCAAAATACCCCTTCTCGGTCCTTCTCCGAAGACCGAGTCCGGTGTCAGCGGCACTCGCTGTTCGCCACGTGTAGGTTGATCCAACGGCTCTCATCATGTCGGCAAGTCTCTCCCATCCGGCTCCCACCGAAACCACCATGGCACTTGCACCCACCCCGCGCGCTTGATCCAACGGGCCGACCGAAATGCCCGCTCGGTCACCTTTGTCCATCTTGCACCATACTTGAGTCCAATGACTTCACCGCATCGCCGATCGTTCGAACCTCGGCTCTCAAGCCTAGTCCCGATCATCCTCGCCGTTGACCGTCGTTGACCACCAAGCACTTTGCACAACAATAGACAAGCAAATCGAAACCGGGAACAAGTTCTTCACAACTTGACCCACGTTAGTCAAAACATGCATCATGCAACACATATGCAATGAAACCCATGAGATTGACCTAACAAGCAACCATCGCCGCCACACGGGCCGACGAGTTAAGTGAAAACCGGTCAGACCGCCACCCTTGGCCGGTCTGACCGCCACTGCCGGTCTGACCGCCAACAGAAGGCCGGTCTGACCGCCACCCAGGGACTTAGCCAAAATTTCAACTCTGAAATCCGCAACCTCTCTGGAAATTTCAAACGAATAGAACTTTTGACTGGAGGCTCCAAAAATTATGAGACCAAGTGCAGTAGAAACTCCTCACTTGCCTACACCCCTATTTTTGGCCCAACTCAAAAATCCAATGCCACTTATATGACCGGTCGGACCGCTCATCAGACGCCGGTCAGACCGCCACCCAACCGGTCGGACCGCTCATCTGGCCGGTCAGACCGCCAGTCTAATTCACCCAAGGCATGGGCGATCGACGCCACTAAGGCGATCGACCGCTTGAGACTGACAGAACTCGAACTTTGCGAAAACTCGTGTTTCGCAAACCTTCAACGCCATTGCCAATTGTCACATCATCCTAAGATTATGAGCATATCCCCATGATATCCACAATCTCCCTTGATGAACACATTGGCAATTTCAAAAATGCAAATTTTGAGGTTTGAAAAGTAAAACTCGACGTTTTCGCGCAAAGGCACAACTTGGTCCATATGCAAGAGAAAGCAATGGAAATGACCAAGTCGGCTTCAGAATAGTATAGGCAAGTGAGATAAGGCAAAAGAAAGCGAAAGCTTCATTTTTGAAAGAGTTAAAATCTCACTTAAGGTCCATATGAAAGAACAATTGTTCGATATGACCTTTGATCATTGTGAGGCTCAAGGATTGCAATTCACGTTCGAAGAGCAATAAGACCATAAGAATGCAAATAAGAAACTCCCCTCACTATGATCCTCAAATTTGAAAAACTTCAAGTTCTCCAATTTTCTCCCCTTTTAATACTTTTAAATCTTCTCCTTTACACATCTCGAAATATCTTCTCCCTTTGACAATGGAGTCATCAAGGAATCACGCCTTCCTCTCGCCCGGAGATAACAAGTGCGAGAATGAGGAAAAGCATAAGACGGAGCATGCATGAAATGCAATGGAGTGGCTTCATATTTTTGAATTTTTCAATTTTTGATTACAAGAAGCTTTGGAGATTACCCAAGAAGAGCAAGCTAGCATTTCTAATCACACTCAATACACATCAAGCCTATCAGCGCTAGCAAGATCATGTTAAGACATATATAACAAAGCTAAGCAAGAAGGCTTAAGGTAAAGCAATGAATTTTAGCATTTTAAGCAAATTTTCAAATCTAGCAAGTTCATCAACAGGGATCCTAAGATGATATTGCCATGTCAAAATGTCAATGTGAGATCAAGAAGCTAACAATGACCACATTAAGAGACAAGCAGTCTGAATTGAATCATTTTGCTCAATTTTTCTCAACTGCCCATTTTTCAACAGTTTTTCATTTTCAATGAATATTGAAGTTGATTAAAGGTATATCTTAGTGAAGAAGATCCTGGACTAGGAGCCATCCACAAACTCTTCCTAAGCTTCTACAGGCGACAAATCTTGAGGTTCATGTCAATTGTGACAAGCGGTCCCCATGAGATCGTGCGGATCATCAAACTATCTCCAAGTTCATGTCTATGACATGCGTCTCGAGAGAATAGTTTGGCACATTTTAAGCACAAGACAATCTTTAAATTTGATTTTTCATTTTCCACAAGAGCAGATTTAGATTCTTAAAAGAACAAGAAGCTCAAGCAATGATCAATACTAGATTCAAGAGCTAACACCGCAATTTTGACAGGGCCAATGTCACAGAAGGAGCACTAATTGCGCAACTAGCTAAAACATCCACAAATTGCAGTTTTTAGTTCAAGTTGTCTTAAAATTTTAGCTCATTCAGCAAAGACTAAGCTACACATGTGAAAGCATGATAATTCTAGCAAGTCAAAGAACTAGACATGACATTGAGCAGAATTGAAATACTAAAGCTCAAAAGGGTAATAAGCAAAGCTTCATCAATTTTAAAAGACAAGCAGAAAAGCTTATATAACAATGCATCTTTTTGGTTTTTCATATGAATGCAGTATGAAACAATGAGATGCACAAAAACTTAAAGAGCCTAAAAAGATCAAAAAGATCAAAAGAAAATACCACTAGAAGAAGGTATCAGAAAAACAGAAAAGCTCAAATGAGCAAGAAAAGTTGAAGTGAGCCAACTCCCCTCAAACCAAACCGTAGGATAAATTACCCTAACTCACTTCTCAAGGAGGCAAACCTAGTTGGATCTAAAGGCTTGGTGAGGATATCACCAACCGAGCCTCGGACTCACGAAATGCAAGACAATATCACCCTTCTCGACATGATCTCTAAGAAAGTGATAGCGAATGTCTATGTGCTTGGTCCTAGAGTGTTGCACAGCGTTTTTAGCAATGTTTATAGCAGAAGTGTTATCACGTAAAAGAGGAACACTATCAAATGCCAACCCAAAATCCTTAAGTGGACACCATCCACAAAATCGACTCAAGAACTAGCGGCTACATATTGACTTCAAGAGTGGATTGTGCAATGAAGATTGTTTCCTAGAAGACCAAGAGACAAGAGAAGTGCCTAAAAGTGACAAGTGCCCGAGGTACTCTTCCTATCTAGCCGACACCCGCAAAATCGAATCGAAAACCCCGAATGGACAAAGACGAAGAGCGGAAAACCAAATGCCATATTGGAGGGTAGAGTGTAAATACGAAGATGCGCTTAACGGCTTGGCGATGGGAAGTCCTCGAGGCGCTGAAACCTCGCCGCAGGCAAACCGCGAAGTGGATGTCCGGTCTTGAGGCCGTCAGTGCGTGAGGGAGCCGATCATGCCGCGGTACTCGCGTTGATCCACGGCTTCTCCTTCCTCATCCGGATCCGTAGCGATCGAAGTCGCCATGGGAGTGGCGATCGGCTTGCGATCACCCATCTCGGCGCTTGAGCGGATCCTTGGTGTGCCGTGCGATGGATGAAGATCCCTTCCTTGCATTGCTTGATTTGAAGCCCTGTAAAGTAATTGAGTTCTCCCATCATACTCATCTCAAATTCCTGGACATGGTCTCAGAGAAACTAGAAACAAGAGCATGAGAAGAACCACCAAAGATAATATCATCTACATAAATCGAGCAAGCAAGAAGTCATTGCCACGCCTAAGGATGAACAGGTCTTGTCTACCTTACCCATCTCAAAATCATTCTTAAGCGAAAGGTCTTAAGTCTATCATACCGTGCTCTAGGGGCTTGCTTAAGACCATACAAGGCTTTGGATAGCTTGAAAACATGATGTGGATGCTTGGAATTCTCAAAGCACAGGGGTTGCCTAACATACACTTCCTCCTCTATAAAACCATTGAAAGGCACTCTTGACATCCATCGATATAATCTAAACCCCTTAGAAGCGACAAATGCAAGTAGAATACGAATGGCTTCCAATCTAGCAACGAGAGCAAATGTCTCATCAAATCTAACCCTCAACTTGGCTAAAACCACGAGCTACTAACCTAGCCTTGTTTCTAACCACAGAACCATCCTCATTTTGTTTATTTTTGAACACCCAACGGGTTCCTATCACATTATGACCACTAGGAGGTTCTACTAGGTTCCAGACCTTATTCCTCTCAAAGTTCTCTAACTCCTCATGCATGGCATTAACCCAGCTAGAATCAGATAATGCATGTGATATATCGCGGGGTTCGAAAGAAGCAACAAACGCAGAATGGGAGTAGAGACTCGGATCGTGATACCTGGAGCGAGTGACTCGCTCATGAAGATTACCGATCATCGATCCGGAGGATGACGCCTCGAATGTGAAGTGGGGCGCTGGGAGACGAGATCTCTTCGACCTCCGCAGTACTCACGATGATGAAGATGCGGCGGGAGCCTCAAGTGAAGGTGAAGTAGTCGTAGCGAGTTACGGAGTTTGGACAGAGCCTCAACAGCAGCAGTGGAGGACAAGTCTCGACCGTCATCATCTTCCTCCACAAAAATGCTTTACTGTCACTGTATCACGAAACGTCGGATCTAGCTCGTGGCTAGTCTCATCAAAAGTGACATTGCATGTCTCTGGACAATGTTAGTTTCAACATTAAAACCCAAAACCCTCGAATGTGCAGGATAACCTAGAAATAAACCATCAAAAGTCCTTGATTCAAATTTATCTAGATTTCTGTCTTAAGAATGAAACACTTAGCTCAAAAACTCGAAAGTGAGAAAGCAGAGGGTTTTCTACCAAATCGAAGCTCATAAGGAGTCTTGCCCAAAGATGGTCTCAAGAAGACACGATTTGCAATATGGCAAGTCAGAGCAATAGCTTGACCCAAAACCTCCTCGGTGTGCTATACTCATCTAGCATCGTTCTAGCCATCTCGACTAAGGTTCTGTTTCTTCCTTTCCACAACGCCATTTTGTTGAGGGACGTGTGGAGAAGAGAAGCGATGCTCAATTCGCGCTCGGCACAAAAAGAGGCAAGCGAGGCATTCTTGAACTCCGTGCCATTGTCCATCGGATCGCTCTTAAGGCACCGGAAGTTCGAAGCCAAACGAAGAACAAGATCATGATAATGACCAAAAGCTTCATCCTTCAAGCAAGAAAGAACACCCAAGTGTATCTCGAAAAATCATCGACTATGACAAGAATGTACCATTTACCACCAATTGACCGAACCTAGCGGGACCAACAAGTATCCATATGAAGCAACCGTCACCGTCCGTCTACCATGACCATAGTCAGCGAAGGGTGTGGCGGCAACTTGCTTGCCATGCCTCGAGGCGCACATACAAGATCCTTGGCGACTTTGAGTTTGGGCAAACCTCTCATGAGATCAAGGTTGCTAACTCGCGTCGATGATCAAACCCAATGTGCCCCAACCGTCGGTGCCAAAGCCGAACTCGAACAAGATGTAATCAAACATTTAAGAGAACGACAAGAGATTCGGAAAAGTCGGCTCAAAGATCCTAGCACTCTATAAATCCCAAAAACGAGCTCACCAAATTGAATCAAGTACGACAAGCATTTTTCTTAAATATAGTCTCATAGCCATCATCAAGAAGCTGTGAGACAGAGAGTAAGTTAAACCTGAGCTTGTCCACAAGGGCGACGTCTTTTAGGATGAAATTGTCGTTCACCCTGATTGATCCCATTCCTTCAATCCGCCCTTGAGTCTCGTCTCCAAAGGTGATGAAGACATCACCATCGGCCGCGTGAAGGAGGTGAACCATTTTGAATCTCCGGTCATGTGGCGTGAGCGGTGAGTCGACGAACCACGTGTCCTTCCTTCCGCGGCGATCCTGAAAATCAAGGTACAGAAGAACGATGTGTCTCAATACTGGGGTTAGTTAAACATGACTTGGGAACCCAGTAATGAGACACATATCTGCGAGTAGTATGCAAAGCGTAGTGCTATCCTTGATTCTATTTGAAATTGTTGTGAGCAATGGTAATTCTAACATGAGAATTATCTGTCTAGAAGCATGTGAAGCAAATCCTAGACCAGGTTTCTTCCTTTCTAAATTACCATGTCTCACAAAAGCTCTAGGTTGATTAGATGACATCCTAGCAATATTTTTCTTAGCGTTTTCAACCTACGCCATGCAGAATTCAATCAAATGCCCATCCTTCTTGCAATAGGTGCAATGGTACTTGGTACCACTTGGAGAAGCACCTTTTGGTGAGCAGATGGTTGGGCAAAACGCAGATTTGAAAATAATCTTCGCGGGTTGGGTATCGAATTCAACTAAGCCATTTTCAATATTTGAATGCCCTTAGATTTGTCATGTGCAAAGTTGTATCCTAACCCCGGTTCTTATAAGGAGTCTTTGGTGATCAAGGATCATGTTTAAGCTGTTTCTTTCCTTTAGAAAATTTTTCTAATGTATCATTAAGGTAAGCAATTTCTTTTCTAAAGTTAACACATGAATCACAAGTTTTAGCCATAGACCTCTTCTTATAACTAGCAACCTCAAGCTTAAGAGCTGGACATAAAGCACATGTAGAAGTCTCAATCTTGTCCTTAAGCTTGGCATATTTAGCTCTAATCGCTTCTAAGATATCTTTGACTTCATTTTCACGTTCTAGCGAGAAGGTGCAAAGCTAGATTTCACATTACGAAGCATCCAACTTTTGGACTCGAGCATTTATCACAAGGAGTAGATTTAAATTCAATTAGCTCGGTTCTAGCATTTTCAAGTTGATGCAAGGCAACATCATGAGCAGATTGCAATTTAGAGAATTCAGAGTGCGAGAACATGGCAAGATGAACATTCATCGATTCAAGAGTCTTAGCATTTACAAGTTCTAGAGTTAAATTATCCACTTGTGACTCTAAGTCCTTGTTCTTAGCCATGGTAGTTTTAAAGCCTTATCGACTCAAGAGTTGCTCAAAGAGATTATCACATCTAGCGAGAAAGATCATCATAGGAAGGAGGTACCTCATTGTCATTGATGTCGGCTGAGTCGCCATGAAGCACATCTTGGTAAAATCTTTAGCCTTCCCTTTGTTCTTGTCTTGAGGAAGCTCCTCCTCTTTGTCCTCCTCACTCCGAGTCCACATCGCTCAAGGATTGTTCTCCAAGAGCGGCAAAGACCAGTGAACAACCTTCTTAAGCTTGGCAAACATCAAACTTGGACTTGTACCCTTGAGGCTTCTTCCAAGTCGGCTTCTCTTCCTTGTGGTTGCTCTTGCCTTTTGACTTAGGGCAATTTGCCGGATATGATAGAGCTCTCCACACTCATAACAAGTCACAGGCCGCCTCTCTTTTTGTTCCTCATATTGTTGTAGGCCCTTGTGAACTTCTTAATCAAAAGTGCCATCTCGGGCTCGGGAATACTTTCAAGATCCTCTTCTTGGATTGCGGATAAAGAAGCAAGAGAAATTCCGAAGAAGACTCAAACGACCCATCGAGGCTCTCTTGGCGGTGCGCTACTAAAGCCATGTTACCCTTCTTAGAATGGTGACTGGATTTCATGAGTCCTGAGCTTGCTATAGAGCAGCTCCAAGGTCAGATCAGAGAAGTTGACATTTTCCTGAATGGCGGTAGCCTTTATCTCCCACTCCCTGGTGTTGATTGCAGCCAGGAGATGGATGACATTTTCAGACTGTGTAAATTCAATACCAACGACCTTCATCGATTTATCAACGTGTTAAAGCGATCGAAAATGTCATCGATGCTCTCACGGGACGCATCTCGAATTTGTTATATTCTCTTTTATAGACCTGCTGACGCACTTGTTTGATTTGGGAAGAACCCTCATGATAGGTTTCGAGGGTCTTCCAAATCTCATGTGCAGTCTCGAGATTGCAAATCCTATCATATTCTGTCTACCAAGCCCACCATCTGAAAATTCTTTGCCTTACGGTCACTAGCCAAGAGGGCTTGTGGCCGCGTAGCAACCTCGTGCAAGATGAGCGGATCACGAACGACCTCCCAAATACCCGTGGTTCGCTCTCAAGAAAGACACGCATGCGGTTCTTCCAAAAGCATAGTCATGCCCATTGAAGATATGCGGTTTGGAGGAGTACTTATCCATCGCCAGTTCGGTGGACGGTTAAGATCAAGATTGAACTAACCGGGCTCTGATACCACTTGTTGGACCGAAAAGGCGACTAGAGGGGGGGTGAATAGGAGCACGATCTCTTTTTCGCCCTAATTGAATTCAATACGAATCTCACTCCAATAGCTATAAAGCTATGACGATCAATCAATCATGCACAGCGGAAGACTTGTATTGAATCCAATCAAAACCCCGAAGCAAAATCTTCAAAAACATAAAAACTCAAAACCTAAATGAGTTGGGCGGTCTGACCTCCAACTAGAAATCGGTCTGACCTTTGGAAATCGGTCAGACCTCTCAATACATGGCGGTCAGACCTCCGTGCCAATGAATAGTGAAATCACCGAAAAACCAAAGCATAAATTGATCTAACTTTTGATTCGATGCGTCCAAACTTCGTGAAACTTGACACACACCTTCCTAAGGATGTCGGGAACCTATTCCAAGCAACGATCGTGAAGATTCTTGCCAAAGTTCAGACCTTTTCCGTTTGAGTGAAGGTGGGTCAAAACCGAGTCAAGAACGAAATATGATCTAGAAACTTGCTCGTGGGTGATTGATGACTAAGTTGACCCTAGATGGGTTCCCACATGTTGCAGCAAGTTAGATTATAGCAAGAAACCAACCAAAAACTCGCGGATCAAAGAAAGACTCAAAATCACCAAATAGAGAAAGAAGGCAAATGAACTCATCTTTGAGAGAACTTTCTTTGGATTGATTTGATATGGTATTGGTTCTGACCACTCCATCAATGGAGGACAAAGACTCAATACATGAGCACGAAATCAAATCCAACTCTCTAGAACCCTAACCTCCAACTATCAACTCCCTAAGCACACAAGCAAAAACTAGGGTTTTCAAGTAATGAAAGGGTTGAGGGGTGCGGCCACCTCCCTCCTCTATTTATAGTGGAGGCCTAGACCTTCTAGAAGAGTTTCCATGATGGGCTCCGTTAAGGCCCAAAATAAGCGGGTCACACACGCACGCATTTTAAAGCGTCGTCTTCATCTCCTCTTGACCTAATCCGCTTCTCCACGCACCGTCTTGCGCGCGGGTTAGCAAAGGTCACCAAGGCGGTATTTGGTAAGATTACCAAAATACCCCTTCTCGGTCCTTCTCAGAAGACCGAGTCCAGACAGCGGCACTCGCTTGTTCGCCACGTGTAGGTTGATCCAACGGCTCTCATCATGTCGGCAAGTCTCTCCCATCCGGCTCCCACCGAAACCACCATGGCACTTGCACCACACCGCGCCGCTGAGTCAACGCCGCACCGAAGCGCCTGTTCGGTCACCTTTGTCCATCTTGCACCATACTTGAGTCCAATGACTTCACCGGCATCGTCGATCGTTACGAACCTCGGCTCTCAAGCCTAGTCCCGATCATCCTCGCCGTTGACCGTCGTTGACCACCAAGCGACTCGCACAACAATAGACAAGCAAATCGAAGCAGGAACAAGTTCTTCACAACTTGACCACGTTAGTCAAAACATGCATCATGCAACACATATGCTTCAAACCCATGAGATTGACCTAACAAGCAACCATCGCCGCCCACGGGCGGCGAGTTAAGTGAAAACGGTCGACCGCCACCCTTGGCGGTCGACGCATCGCTGGCCCGATCGGCCAACGTAAGGCCGGTCGACCGCCACCGAGGACTTAGCCAAAATTTCAACTCAAATCCGCAACCTCTCTGGAAATTTCAAGCGAATAGAACTTTTGACCGAGGCTCCAAAATTATGAGACCAAGTGCGTAGAAACTCCTCACTTGCCTACACCCCTATTTTGGCCCAACTCAAAAATCCAATGCCACTTATATGACCGGTCGGACCGCTCATCGACGCGCGGTCGATCGCCACCATAACCGGTCGGACGCTCATCGGCGGTCGGACCGCCGATCTAATTCACCCAAGGCATGGTGGTCCGACCGCCACTAAGGCGGTCGGACACGCTTGAGACTGTGACAGAACACGAACTTTGCGAAAACTTCGTGTTTCGCAAACCTTCAACGCCATTGCCAATTGTCACATCATCCTAAGATTATGAGCATATCCCCATGATATCCACACAAACCATCTGTTAACCTATAGTGGTTCACTAACAAACATGCTCATAACATACACGGGCTAAATTTTAGGCATGCTTATAAAGTGATCACGACATTTGCTAGGGACTAGATAGTACTCGACTCGACTCTGTATTGTCAGTCAGTCAGTTTCCCTATGTTACTCGAACGAGTTCTCCACGCCAATGACACGGCAGTTTGGCTGTGCCGCCTTGCAGATCAGCCGTCATCGTGGCAGCCTGACCACAGTCCATCCGGTGTGCGGTCAATCCTGAACACTCGCACGCAACCCATCCATTGCAAGTTTGTCAGCTTGCGGTTAGTTGGTCACCTGTATTTTCAGAATGTGAGTTGATACTTGCACAAATGAGAATCGATTTTGGGTTCTAATCGTTTTTATATATTATCTAATCGTATTAGATAGTAAGTTTCTTGTAACTTCATCTTGTTTTGGAGGTTGAAACCTTTCTGATGTCTGGGGAGGTTGAAGTATACATCAGAAAACACTTTGCACAGACCTCCCCTTGGAGGGTTAAACACACACACATTTCTTGTTTTGGAGGGGAAATGTGCAAATTTGTCTCTAGAATGCCACGACAGCAAAGTGACAGAAAAGAAACAGGAGTAATGTTCCTGTTCCTTGTTGAAGTTAACGCATTATTTTTGGTTGAAAGGTGACTGGAACGCCCTGCTGTTTTGGGACTAAAGAATTACGTTGTATGCATGTGTGATTTACTAACCGGGAATCGTGGGCTGAGAGTAGTTTCCGATGCCTCATATTCGCATGCCTGCCGATCATGCCAAACCTGGTGATCAGAAAAATGAAGCATGGATATTTAAGAGGCCCTTGTTCTAAAAACGAGTAGAGGACAAGAAAACCCAAGCTTGTTACGGTTATTCACTAGCTCGTCCTCTTTTATTGTCGAAAAATATGATGCCTCCATATTTTCCCCTGATCTTTCAATTGCCTCTGGGAGTGTATATGTAGCATCTGCTCGTCTTCGATCTACTTATGAAAACCCAAGGTGCTGGGGAAACATGACATAAGTTCTTTGCAGCATGTTTGGTGTGCTTTGCAAATAGGAATCAAATAAGTAATCAAGCATATTCAAGGTCTTCAGTCTTCACAAAAGAGTAGGTATGCTACTTGGTCATTGTCAGTGTTTAGTTTCTATGGATTACCCAAGTAGTGTCCGCTTCAGTTCCAAATTAATAGAGTAGTGTCCGCTTCAGTTGCCGAGCAGTTGCTTGACTGAATCTGTAAACACCGTAGAAACATCCGATCCACGGCGTGCTCGGATCTTAAGCCCAAAGGCGGCTTGTTGGCCTGCCCACGCTGCAGGCGTTGCTAATGTGACTAGCCTGAATGGCCACTGCAGTGGACAACAGCACATGTATAAGCTCGGGTGAGGACCGAGCAAAGTTGGCTCGCGTTGCCGTTCATCACGCTGCCCGCCTGGGTTCGAACTCGGGCAGCCTCACCTTTTCGAGCCATTTAGGTGGTTTTCGAATCTAGTTTAAACGTGTGTTAAGAACGCACCCACTTGTGTGTGCGTACGTGTGGGGTGTAGTGTGGGTGCGTGTGTGCGTCCGATATGTACTCTAAAAAAATGTATAAGCTCGGGGAATTTGCACAGCCACGTGCATCAATGAAAAGAATGGTTATAATTGAGGATTTTGAGCAATTTTTTCTCATTATTGTTTATCCTTCTAAACTAAGCTGCATTTCCAGAAAGGAGAATACGATTCCATAATTTTTTTTTTATGGAATCTTAAAATAAATTTTTTTATGGAATCTAAAAAAACAAAAATCTTGTTCGCATCTTGCTATTTGTAAGTAGAAAAAGGATGTTGCAAATGTGATTTACAAGAGTAATTCCGGATGCCTCCTGTTCCCATCTTGGATATCATGGACATGGTCATGCACCTGTTAAACTGTACAATAACAAAATCAAGGACAGAATAGTATTTAAGCATTCCAAACCAAATGTGGCAAAGGAGATATATTAGCTGGCGCATGGAGCAAGTCAAGAAAGGAATCGGGATAAGAGTTGGACCTTTCGAAACATGATGTAATGGTAGAGGCTAAAGCAGAAGGAATTGCACAGCATTGTTCATCTTTACTGTTACAATGCAATGGTAGAGGAGTCCAATTCTGGTCATGCGTTTTTTTTTAATCAAGGACTCAAGGAGCAACGGATAATAGTAACATAAATTCTTCACAGGGGAGTTGGAGAGTTGGCTAATGGCAGTAAATGAAGAGGTACTCCACCAGGGAATTTTTTTAAATAATATTATTTTTAAAGATATTTACAAAAATAAATAGCCGTTTAAAAAAATTACAAAAATGTGTCTCTGTGCTTGATTGAATGGCGGCAGAATATCCTTGATTCAATCGCGACGAAGGAACTCGCCGCCACTCGCGCCGCGGGCGACTTCACATGCGATTGAATCTGGCGATATATTCTGTCGCCGATTCAATCGCGACAGAGGATGATCAGTAAATCCCAAAAAAATCAATCGAATTCATTTTAATTCGAGAAAAAACAAGAGAGGTTGGAGAGGAGAGAAGAAATTGCGCGAAGCCACACCGGTTCGTGGCGGTGGAGAGAGATTGGTAGACCATCGGTTTCGATCGATCATCTTGTGTTGCGGTAAATATTTACAAATGTGTATGTTACGTCCAAACTTTGTAGGTTAGCAAGCGACAATAGCGACATAGAATTGAGTAGGTCGATACATGTAGTCGAACTCAGTAGTACATATTTTGAGTTGATTAGCGGCGTAGAATTGCGACTATAGCGACATAGAATTGAGTAGATTACATAAATTTAGTCGAACATGTGCGATTACATATTTTGAGTTGTGTAGCGACATAGAAATGCGACAATAGCGATATAGATTCGAGTAGGTTACATAAATGTAGCCGAACTGTGTAGTACATATTTTGAGTTGGACATAGAATTGCGACAATAGCGACATAGAATTGAGTATGGTATTGGATGACCATTGTAGTAACATAATTGATGCACGATACATTTTTGATTTGTGAGAAAAACACGAGTATTTGTTTAGGTCTAAAAACAATGAGAATATTTGTGTGCGGTTATTAGTTGTGTTAGCGCGGTCAATATCCTGTGTCTACTGTTATTAGTTGTATTAGTGCGCGGTCAATTTCGTAGTTGCTACATAGGCTATGTAAAGATGCATGGAAAAAATATGAACTTTCTATCTTGCCGCATTTTCGTGTATGGCCGGCAGTGAGTACGAGTTGCTTGACCCGATGATTGACCACACCGTAGCCGCCTCGATGCGTGCTCCTCCGGAGGCGGCGCCGATAGAGCTAGAGGCGTTTCGACTCGCACCCCATCGGGCATGGAGGTGCGCACGAGGCGGATTAGAGTGCGTGAAGTTGTGTCCTTCATGCACTCAATGGCGGTCTGATTATTTTGCGTTGACTCCTGTTTGTGCTTAATCGTTTGGACGCAGGTTGAGAGCGGCAGGCCTCCTTCCACTCGCGAGGATGGTGGAGGCGACGGTGGAGGACGATCAGGACCAGCGTGCTGGTCGTACGTCTAGGCGTTTTCCGTACGATCAGGCCCTACTGACGGCGCTGGTTGACCGCTGGAGGCCAGAGACCCACACGTTCCATCTCCCGTGCGGGGAGATGACGCCGACGCTGCAGGATGTGAGCTACCTCACCGGGTTGCCCTGCGCAGGCGCTCCGATGGTGGCGCACGACGTCCCCGCCACGTGGCGCCACGAACCTCTTAGCCGTGTTCGCGATATCTCGCCGCCGAGCGTAGCAGACGTCGAGTTCGGCGAGCCGCACGGGCCCACGCTGAAGTGGATCTGCCAGTTCTACGTAAGTGTTTTCCTAACTATTTTTCTCTCGTAACAATTCGTTTGTGAACCCTGCTGACGTTTACGTGTCTTCTTGCAGCCCGAGCGTATGGCCGCGGACGCAGCGCGTCATCGCATTGCGAGGCACCCGAGGCCTACCGTGGTTGTTCGGTGGGTGATGTTCCTAAGCTCCCGCGGCGGCAGCGTGGACAAGCACTACATCCGTGACGCGGGAGGTGGCGAGTCACCGATCGAGCGGATCCCGCAATCTGGCGTGGGGTCCGGCGTCTTTGTCGCGCGACGTATCTGCGACTTGTGGCGACGCTGCGTGCCGGCGTTGGCGTGGCGCGCCATCCTCTCGGATGCCGCTCCTACTCGCACTGTGGTCGTTGGAGCGTTTCAGATCGAGCGACCACATGTGGACTTGAGAGCGTCGGACGGCGGTACGCCCCGCAGACGACCTGGACCGGCCACCATGGGCACTTTGTGGTGCCGCCGACGGGTTAGTTTCGTAATCATTTGTTATTTTCATTTTGCGATCGTTATTCGTGTGCTAAGTTTGCGATGTTGTATTGCAGGTCACCTTCGCCGATCACCTCGCAGGCTCCTACCCGATGCGTTGCGATGTTCGATCGGTGACCGGCGATCGCGTCATCCGGACCCGTCGCATGGCGGACGGGTGATAGCGCGCGCCCCAACGATCATCCGGTCTTTGTGCGCGAGACTCGATGTCTTGGTACACGCGAGTGCCTTGGTGCACGACATCTTCGTGGAGGAGTACCGATCAACGGGTCATGCGCCGATTCGGTCTGCGGCAGAGGTCCCGGCCCTTGGGAGGCGGTGCCGGGCACGACACGCGTAAGTTCACTATGTGTTACAATATGTGTTACAATATGTGTTACAACGCAACCAAATATTTTTCTTGCCGTCCACAGGTACACTAGGAAGGGAGTTCGTGGCACGATGTCCTGGTCGGACAGGATGGCCCCTTGGGTGGCCGATTGAGTGCGCGCGCGAGACCCTCGTCGAGGTTACTGACGAGGCCTCACGACCCGAGGCGCACGAGCACTACATGGAGTGGTACTCAGCTCGACGAGGCTACGTTCGTCCGGTCGTGGTCGACCACCGCTCGACATGTGGCGCGACGTCCGACACGTACCCCACCCAGCCGGACTCCGCTTTCCACCGCAGCGTACGTACTCAATATTACATATTTCATATTTAATTTGACATACTTACGTGTACAACTTCATGATTACCGTGCGGTGGATCTTCACCGGAGGTCGCCGAGATGGTAGACTCTCGCGAGACATGGCAATGTCGGGAGATCGAGGGCTCTCGCACGGGATCGTGGAGGCGGCGATGCTGAGTGCGGACGCGGATCGTCGCCGCACGACCGACCGGTGGACCGAAAGTCCGAGGACGAGGGGTCACCGAGGTGGTAGGACACGCCTCTCGATCCGCGCGTGGCGAACGCGTCGGCGTGGCGGCGGGGAGCACCCGGACATGCGGGAGGTGAGTTCGACACGTGACGCCGCTTCTTCATTTCATTTCGAACCTCATAAGTTTGTAACGACGATCTTCTCGTTACGGTCCTCGCTCCACCCGCACGCGGGCGGGACTATGCCGCCGTCGTCGAGCACATCTTTGGGCCAACGGTAAGTTCCGTTTGCTTGCGTAACGTACTTTTAGTCATGACTATGTTCATAACCTCATTCTTTGCAGCAACGGATTGGGAGGACGATACATTCTCCGCCGGCGATGCAGACCTATCGGCACCCATCAAATCATTAATCCTCAATCGCCCTCCAAAAATCTTCCAACATTGCACAACAACAAATAGTGATGGCGACAAGATTTCAGTATCGCTACCATTCAGCGACAGAAGGTATCGCCGTTCAATCGCGACAGGAAGGTATCGCCGATTAAACTAGCGGCGTGGGCTCGACCTCTACAAAATCCTCTTGCAACCGTCGAAATTCCACACAGACTCGGTCTTACTCAACCAAAAATGTATGACACAACAGAGAGGAGGGCGAAAAAGCTAGCGGTTACTGTTAAATCTGTTGCCCACCCTGGGTAATTTTCTTAACGAGCGGATTACATGATTCTTGATGTGTCATTACGTAGTGAAGTCTGCTTTTACATAGTTTTTGGTGGGATATTTAGTTGCACATATGTAGTTCATGGTGTAAATGTTCTTCACATCGCAAAGACGTCAAATATGTCCGACGTCGTCAATTTCAAAATTTACTACGCCGAGGACTATTATGGAGGTCCCGAGGGAATTGATTTGAGTTATTTCGGTCGCGGACGTGCCTACCAAGACACGAGCAACGTACATTTGCGCCGTGATGCGGTGGTTGTTCCACACGCCCAAGTGGACCGTGATGTCACGATCGACATTGAGTTGCCTCGCCCCGGGCGGGACATTACGTATTAGGAGTTAGTGCAACTAAAGGAACAAATTTATGGCGGTCGATATACGCATGGCGAGGAGAGGGGTGAAATTGGTCCTTCGTCCGTGCGCTTGCAAAATCCACTCCTGCATCTGCGTCGAACAAGTAGGAGTTCTCGACACCGAGGAAGAAATAGGTGACTCCAGCCGCACACACCGGCGAGAAGGGCAAGAGGTTGCTGATGTCGCTGAGTTACCTCGTTCAGTGAGACAGGCTAGTGGGTTTGCTGACGAGGGAGAGGAGCTGGAAGACCTGGTGGAAATGATGGAGCTCGAAGACCAACACTACATGGCATTGTCCGAGGATGAAGGTTCCGATGACGACGATGATGCGGACCAGCAGGAGGTTCCATCCGAGTGGAACACATACCAGTTCGAGAACCTCGTGGTCAACGAAGGCTCCCATGTACCATGGGAGTACGACCAGAGCGAGGTCAGACTAGGAGCTACGTACAAATGCAAGGAGGCGTGCAAGATGCGGTCAAACGGGCATTGTCGGTTCGACGACATTCACCGCCGTCAAGTCTACCCCAAGATGCTACGACGTGAAGTGCGGCATTGAGGATGCCTTGGCGGCGTGCACGCACCACCAAGTGGGATACCACCGGAAGTGCTCCATAGTGGTCCTCTCACATGCGTCGTCATGAGTCGGTATGATCCCACCGGAACTTGTCATCAGACTTCATTGACAATCTCATGTATGGTGAGATCGTGGACAACCTAGATTTCGAGCCACGATCCATCATTCGGGCCATTGAGGCAAGGTTCCGAGACACTATCGCCTATGCCAAGGCTTGGAGGGCAAAAGCAGAGGCATTGGAATCAAGGTTCGACGCGTTCAAGGATTCCTACCACAACCTCCCTGGGCAACTCCGAGTCATACAAGACAGGAATCCCGGCACTCATGTCGACATTCAAGACGCCACGCATCCGAAGTGGCCTAATAAGAGGGTACTACAGCGAGCATTCTTCGCGTTTGGTCCATGCATCAATGCATTCCGGCACTGTCGTCCAATCTTGTGTATCGATGGCACATTCATCGGCGGTACAAGGGCGGACATCGACCGCAATAGCGACGGACGAAACAATCAAGTTCTTCCGTGGCATTCGCTGCTGAAAGCGAACACGATAGTGGGCCGTGGTTCTTGAAGAATGTGAGGATTTCTGTTGTGCAGGACCGTCCCAACGTATGCCTCATACATGACCGGCACGCGGGCCTGCTGCGTGCAATAACACAGCTACAGCGAGGAGAGAACGTTCCACTTCCATGGCCGGATCTACAGAGCAGGTGGTGCATGAGGCACTTGGGTGCAAACTTCTATAAGCAGTTCCGCAACAAGGACTTGATGAACATGTTCAAACGCCTGTGCAACCAGAACCAGCAGCGTAAGTTCGACACACTCTGGAAGATTCTGGACGACCGGACAAAAACCCACAGAAGGGAGGCATCGACACGGGCCGCCCCAGCGCCGGCCAGGCCCCAAGCATTGCCACGGCTACCTACGGCGCTCCTAGTGTCACGAGGAAGAGCGGGGCATGGTCAAAAGCTTCGGTGGATTGAGCACGAGCCTAAGGAGAAGTGGTCATTCTTTGCATGACAGGTGGTGCTCGTCACGGTATCATGACAACCAACCTAGCCGAGGTCTACAATCGGGTCATGCGCGGCGCCAGTGTCTCCCTTTGGTTGGTATTGTGGAGGCAATTCTCGCGGTACCACAAACTACTTTGTTAACAGATGCAGCAATGCGTCGCTCACCATGACAAATGACGAGTACTCTACTCCGCCATGATCACCGCATACATGGAGGAGAAGAGCAAGAAAGGTGAGATGCACGGGCATTCAAGATGGGCACGAGGAGCTTCGCCGAGATAATGTGCGAGGATAAAGGGCGTCGCGGGACTAACCGCGAGAGGATCACCCATGAGTGCACGCTACGCGCGATAGCTGCGTTTGCACTGTAACAAGCCCTTCTTCGCATAGGCCCCGCTCCCATGTCATGGTCGCGTGTTCGGCGGTGCGCGGCATCCGGTCGATACTCTCTCACTATTTCACCAAGGAGGCGGTGATGCAAACATGGAGTGGAGAGATGTATGGTTACGCCGTTGTTGGCCATTTCACCGGCCATCCATCACGGAGCAACTAATGCGGGCGCGGACATTGGTAGGCTCAAGGGAAAGGTTGGCGGCGAGTGTACGACGATCGAGGAGCGATATGGGCGAGGCGGCCGGACGTCGCGACGAAGAAGTGCTCCATTTGCAGGAGTCCGCCACACCTTCAAGACATGCCCCACGCGAAATACTCGGGACTAAGGAGACATCGGCATTCGGGCGTCACCACGGGGACCTCGCCGGTGCCCGACTAGAGGCATCCACATGGGAGACGTTGACGTCGCGACCACGACAAAAATATTATTTTCAATGTTGTCAATTATCATTTTAGTTAAGTGTTATGACGTTCTTCTGCAAGTTCTGTAATATCAGAGTACGAATTCCCGATCGAATGGCAATATCACTTATCTTCCTTTTTACGAATCGTTCATACCTCAAACTTCCTCGCTAAATTCTCCGAAAATTAATCGTAGTAGAACAACATACGATGATGATAAAATGTTATTACGAGTCTAACAGATTTCGTACCGTTTAAAATTTATGAAAATCACAAACTGCCTAAGTGAAATAGGGAAAATAAGGGTTGGGGAATGGCAATATCACTTATCTTCCTTTTTTCGAATCGTTCATACCTCAAACGTCCTCGCTAAATTCTCCGAAAATTAACCGTAGTAGAACAACATACGATGATGATAAAATGTTATTACGAGTCCAGCAGATTTCGCATCGTTTAAAATGTATGAAAATCACAAACCGCCTAAGTGAAATAGGGAAAATCAAAAGCGGCTAGGGTTGGGAATGAATCGCGATTCATCGGCGATAGTTCTATCGCCGATTCAATCGGCGATTCATTCTCGCGCCGATTGAATGGCGATTCATTCTCGTCGCCATTCAATGGCGATTCATTCCGCAATCGCGCATAGGCGGGGGCAGGTTCCGCGCCCGATTGAACCGCGACAGAATAAATCGCCAGATCAATCGGCACAGAGGCACATTTTTGTAATTTTTAAACGGCTATTTATTTTTGTAAATATCTTTAAAAATAATATTATTTTTTAAAAAAATTCCTCCACCATGCATCTTCAATATCTTTTGACATTGCAGTTGGAAAATATCAATTGACAAGGACCAAACTGTGACTCATGCCTCAACTAACCAAACTATGTATATTGGCCAAATGTACAAAGAATTACATGGCAAATTATATTGAATCATGTTAGTATAACTCAAGCTTGGTTGTCATTTGGGCAAGGGACTTGATGTTATTTCAGTTGTGCATGTGCTAAAACTCTTAATTCTTCTAACTTACATAGTTGTCCCGTCCAATTATATTTGTATTTGCTGACTCATTTTCTACCTTCTTTTAACGAAAATGACACATGCCGTTATTATTGAGTCCACTAAGTTCAACCGAACAAACTGTGAAGGTAGTACTCATATTTGAATTCAACTAAAAAAAACCCCTCATGAAAAGGAAGCTTAGAGCCACAAAACAACATCAGTATCAGTCCAAACAAACTGCCACCTATATTCAATCCGCTGTGGGCCAATTGCGGTTTTCTTTTTTTATTTGGTTTTTCAATTTCCTTTTCTATTTTATTTCAAAAGCTAGACTTCTAAAATTAATAACTCCCCCATTTTAGCTCCAAAAATTATGATTTAAATTTCTAAAAATTTCTAAAATCAAGATCTTGCTAATGGCATAGGTCTTGTTCAATTTGGAGTTCATTTGGTATACTTGTGTATTTAATTGCTCTCGTTGCTTGTCGTTTATTTTTGCCGGTACCTCGCCCGCGTAGATTTCGGAGACGCCGGAGACCTCCACGTCGATCAAGGACAAGACTACTCGGACTCTCTCCCCTACAACCAAGGCGAGTCAATACTTTGATCATATTGAGCCTACATTTCATGTAAATTATGTTCTTTTAAAAATAGCAAAATGCATGCTTTAATTCTTTAAACAATTGTATGTTAAAGCTTAAGGTAGTTAATTACCCGTTTGTTGAATAATTAATTATTATGCCATCCTTGACAACTTGAATCCCTAATTCCATTGTCACCCTAGTAACTATATGGTAATACTAGCTATAGGTTGTACTTAAGCGACATGCTAGACTTGTAAATATAGGGACATTGAAATGTCCTAATCATCATCATTTCAAACATAAATGATTTGGGCGATCATTGCGGGTAAATGACCGAGATGGTTGAATTGTTGTATTTTACATCTCAAAACCCTAAATCGCTAATACCAAATGCAGACGGATGGTAAGATGGTGGGTGCGGATGTAGCACGAGAATGGCGGGAATGTGGTTGAGCCGTCCGCACAACCCTAAGGACTTAATCTTGTCACGACTGTGTATAATAAGTACAACCACAAGTCCGCAACAAACTGCGACTTGGCTTAGTACATTTATCAAATCACGAAAATCATCTCACTGGAGGGTTAAAGGGCACAAGCTCTGGTATGTCGGGCTTGGATGGGACACCGAGTCAGGGTGAAGTTCGCGATCGCCGAGGTGTAGCCACGCTTCGCCGATCGGCCGAGGTGGACATCCGCGCAACGTATGGGCATAACCCCATATGGGTGAGACGAGGAAGAGGCGAGATATTTAGAAAAGTTATTGTGACAACCTCTCGACTACACGACTACGGAATCGTGTGAGGCAACGAGTTAATTGTCTCTTGTGGGTAAAGTGTACAATCTCTGCAGAGTTACAAACTGTTTAAACAGCCGTGCCTACGGTCAAAGGCGGACATGGGAACTTAACTTGAGTTAGTTCTATTCAAAAATTTCCTTTGTGGGTGGTATGAAAATTGTGGCGGGCTCACCTAGCCCTGAGTTTGGTTATTCACGGTCTTGTACCAGTGTCGTTTAGTGGTGGATGTAACCACAATCAAAATTAAGCATGAAGGTGGAGGTAACCTCTGCTGATACAAATATTGCACAATTTCTCTCTTTAACTAAAATGAAGTTTGTTAAAAATGCTAAGTGCTAGGAATTTGTACTTATGATATTTAAAAGTATTGCTTTCGCAAATAAAAGAACCGAGCCATCCTTGTAAGCCTTGCATGTATATCATTGCATTGTGTATTGGCTCGCGAGCACGGTAGTTGTGCTCATCCTCGCTCTCCCAAACCCTTCGATGATGGCTGATGGAGAGACTATGCTTACTACGAGGAACCGGTTGATGGACAAGGAAACGGCGGCGAGTAGTCTAGGATCTGTGAGGCTAGGCCTCGACGCAGCGATCTAAGTTGACTCGTTGGTACTTGCGTGCAAACCGATATTATCCGGGTCCTGGATAATATCGATGCATA
Source organism: Ampelocalamus luodianensis (assembly GCA_036346255.1). Taxonomy (NCBI): domain Eukaryota; kingdom Viridiplantae; phylum Streptophyta; class Magnoliopsida; order Poales; family Poaceae; genus Ampelocalamus; species Ampelocalamus luodianensis. The sequence goes on along the minus strand of CM070622.1, from coordinate 76,418,633 downwards.
CTGAGGTGCCCGATCGCTTGCACGTGAAGAGATGAGCTCTACCCTTTGCTTCCGCCACCGTAATCGGTGTTCGTATTGTAATCAATTTGGCTTTGATCGCCCTGTTGTAAAACTCGACCGGCGTGGTCTATGTCACTCGTTGATTGTAATATTGATACTTTAGTTCGCGCCATGTATGAATGATTCAGCAATGCACGTGAGTGCTATCTCGATCCAGGGAATAGCGGCGTTTTCTGCAGAGGATTCGGATTAGAAAATCCGGGTCCGAGCGGATAGTGCGGCGTGTTCGCAGCAGAGCTCCTCATGGCTGGGGCGCTGCACAGTCATGACCGACCAGCGGCGAGTGTGCCCATGATGCTGAATTGCTACTAGTTGCAGACTTGTATGCGTTTCACACCACGCATATGCTACTTCGACCTTCTGATGGATCGGATGTAAATTTTAAACTAGAGTTCATTCCATTAGCCAGTCCGTGCTGTCACATTGCTGCATATGCAGAGAATATGTCACCGCTGCAATTGACAACCGCAAATCGTTCAGATGAGAACGGTCACCATGATTTAAAGGGAAATTTGGGCAAGTTTTGTCCTTACAAATGTTTCTGAAGTAAATTGTATCCCTGAGAAGGGTAAGGGTTCTAAAAGTTTTCTTGGGGGCCGAAACCAAATAGCATATCCATATCCATATCATAGAATAGTTGTCTCTGTCGTGATTCATTTGTTATCTGTGCAAAGGGTAAAATGGAAAGGAACGTGACTCACCAGATTATTTCCCAATGCCTCCTATCCTCATCTTCGACATCATGTAACGCGGTGTGCATAGCCAGTGCAATCCAAGCGAAGGAGTGTGAAATGGGTCTAGTATGCGTATGCTCCCACTCCCAAGTTGTTGTAGTTCATCCACCACCTCAATGGCGTGTAGGGGAATTGTGGAAAACCACCCATACACCTAGCGGGCGCGCACGCGGAAAACCTAAGCAGGGGATAGTATGTAAGCGTCCCAGATATATCGTATTGTCGGTTCTTTTTCGAGGAATATCTTATCGTAGTTATCGCTGGATCCGCCCGCCGGGAGAACGTGGACGAGGCCGGATCCTCACCTCCCTCAGTTGCCTCACCACCAAATTCTTGCTCCCATTGACGGATGGGACCAAGAGAGAGGAGGGGAAGAAGGCCGTCGTCGTCAGGAGGCCAAGGAGGGAGGGGTGAGGGACGGATGCGACATGTATTTGCTAATTTTGTGCCTGCGGGTGGACTTGGACATCATCTTATTTGGGGAGAGGTTAAGGAGGCGATAGGTGGTGATTCGGGAGGATGAGAGGGGAAGGAGATAACGAGAAGGGTCGGTTCCGTCTGGTGGTTGGAAACGATGGCATTATTTATTTGCATGTGAATATTATAGGTGCTGCTATATGTTGTAGCTAAATACACAACACCTTATTACCATAGATGGGCTCTACTTTATGGACTCTTTGGGCCCTTAGAAGCAGCTCTTCTGCTGGTACCCAAAGAATTCTTAGAAGCAGAGTAGGTCGGCCTTGGATAGTCTGCAGTAGAGTAACTGTGGTTTTTTTTTTTTATGACAAACCTATTCGTATTGTTTTTCATTTGAACAATTTATATATTCAAAGAAAAAACTAAAAAACTAAATATTCAAGGAGACAGTAAAAGCTTCTCCATTCTCTTCGCGGTTAACTAGTGACATATGGGGCATCAGTACATTAGTACAGTGGGCAATATGTTGTGTAGCCTCATGCAACTTTCTATCCATATCGTACTTGGTTGGCTTTCTTGCACACGTGTCGGTGCATTCCGGTGTAGACCACAAACGTTAAGGCGCAGTTTAGAATAACAGGACCTAAAAACTTAACAACATACGAGCTACCTTACAATCCTCAGGTATAAATGGGCGTAGTTTTTGGGCCAGCACAGGCAGCCACATCACCCCAATTCTTATTGTCCACCGGATCCCGCGCTTCCTTCCTTCGCGTCCGTTCGATTTGCCTCGCGTTTTTCTTGCCTGCGTTCTCGTCGCCTTGTCTCGTCTGTCCAGGCTCTGCTCCTTGTCGTCCACACCGTCCGATGAGTCGTGCCTCGCCCCGTGTCGCTGCCTCCACTAGAGCTGGGAGTCGGGTCGGGCTTTTCCGGGACAGCCCGAGGCCCGGCCGGCCCGGCACGACCCAAGCACGGCACGGCCCGACACGTGGCAGGCCGGGATGGCACGGCACGAACGGTGGGCGGTGGGCACGAACGCCGACCATCGGGCGACGCGGACGGCGCACGGCGGGCACGACTCCACACGCGATCCTCGCCGGGCGAATCGACGACCACGCCGCTCCTCCTCCGCTCACCGTGCCACCTCCCGCCCACCGGTGGCACCAAGAAGCTCCAGAGCGAGCAGGCGGCGAGGCGCGAGGGAGACCAAGCCATACGAGCGGCTGGCTGCGGCGGCCGGCGTGGCCGGCGCCGGCTGGGCGGCCGCGCACCACCGGCCGGGAGGCGGAGGCGGCGCGGCACGAGGAGACGGGCCCAGGGGAGGGGCATGCTTGAGGCCCGGAAGAAGCTGGCGCGCGAGTGGGCGTAGTGGTGGTGAGGCGACGCGACAGCCAACAAGCCGAGCCGAGGCGGCACCAGCGGAGGAGGCGACGCAAGGGACCAGAAGCCGGAGGGCTGTAGGAGGCGCCAGGAGGGGATTCGGCCTAAGGGAGCAGCTTCAAGAAAATGAACGGAGGCACTCGGAGGGGGAGGCGATGGGAGATGGGGGTGGGTGGTGGAGAGCCGTGGAGATGGGGATTTGGAGCCGGCTCAAGGTTGGAGAGGGGAGGCGCGAGGAGGAGCCGGCAGGAGTGCCAGGGAGCCAGCCGAGTTGAGGCAGGAGGGAGGAAGGTGGGAAGTGAGATGGGGGAGACGAGGAGTTGGGTTGGGAGGAGTAAGAACTAAGAAGAATGGCTGAATGGGGACTTGGGGAGGAAGGAGAAGGACCGAAGTTGCCACATCTTTTGGTGGTGGTGGTGGGGCCGTGGGGGAGATAAGGGAGAGAGAAGAGAATAGAATTGGTAGTTAAAGAAGCCAAGAAAATTCGGTCTTGACATGAAGGTGAGGTGGAACTCGATCTACATTATGTTAAAGAAGCTACAAGGGTACGAACATATTATATCTGTTTTTGTCAATGCTAACTCTCAAAACAATGAATTGGTAGTTACCAATTCAGATTGGTAGATTGCTAGTCATTTTCGACAGTTTTTACAACCTTTTTATAAAGCAACAAAGATGTTATCTGGTGTTTATTACCCTACCTCTTGCTAAGTTATAGAATTTATTTGGTTAATTGCAAACAAGATTGCCAAATCTAGGAAGGATCCTTTTAAGTCATGCTGTTGCACTAATGGAGGAAAAGTTTATTAAATATTTTAGTTCCATTTCACATGTGTATTGCTTTGCTATTATTTTCGATCCTACGAAAAATTTGCCAGGTTTGCAGATGGGTATGGAGGGAATAGGTGAATGCCTTGGTCTTGATTACTCGGAAGCTTTTACACATGTCAAAGAGGAGCTTTTTTGTATTTTCCGTATGTATCATGACAAGTTCGGCAGCAGCGTGAGATCAGAGACCACACAGCATACGCAACAAGGAAAGAAAAGTTTGACATCCCACTTGTGGAAGAAGCTAAACGGCAAGTCCAGTTCTTCGTCCTCTCAATCTCAGGCAGCCCCCTTGTGGAATTCTGTCTCAGAGCTAAACCACTACCTGGAGCATGATTTTGCAAAACATCAATCCTGATCTTTCCGGTGGAAAGATAGACTTGCTCAAGTGGTGGAAGAACAACAAGCGGATATTTCCTGTACTATCACATTTCACACGGGATGTTCTGTTGGTGCCGGTGTCCACTGTATCTTCAGAAGCAACGTTCAGCATGGAAGGGAGAATAATTGAAGAAAGAAGATCATCCCTCACGCCTAGGATGGTGGAGGCAATCACATGCGCGAAGGATTGGGAATTGGCTAAAGAGCGGCAACAGCATCAACTGGAGGATCTTGAGATCGTGTAGGCGTACGCTGACCTCGAACGCATCAACGATCTCGACATTGATGAGTAGTTAGTATGTACACATGTTGTTACTGTACTCTTTTCCTTACTTGGGGAACCCCACTCTGGGGCGTAAGGTTTTTAACGAGGGTAACATTGTATCTGTAAAATATTAAGAAAATTTCACTTTTTCCCCGAAATATTTTTGTGCCCATGTTTTTACACAATTAATTCAATTTTAACTAGGTTTTTAATGAGGCGGGCATGATCGCACGAGAGGAATGAAGATGGCGGTCGCTGCCGCCATCGCCACCTCCGCCGTCAATAGTTACTTAGGGCTGGGCTTGGGCTGGCACAACACGACCTCGGCACGACGGGCTTTGGGCCGTGCCTGGGCCTGGCTGTAACATCCCAAAGTAATGTTACCAAAATAAAATAAAATAAAGTTAATGTTTTATTGGAATTTCTGAAAAATTGGAAAGAGTTCTATTGCTTTAATTGAATCTTTGAAATTTTGAAAGTCAAAATTTAAAATTTATTTGAAGTTCTTGAAGTTTTATTTGATTTAATCTGAAAAATAGAAATTTACTTAATTTCTAAGATTTTCGAGTTTTTAAAAGTTTTTTCTAAATATTTTAAAGTCAAAACAAATTTATTTGCAAAATTAAAAGCCAACATAAAGTTGGAAATAATTTTATTAAGTCCAAAATAAGCAAGGGAATTTCTGTGAATTTTTCCATAATTTTTGGATTTATTTTGCTATTTTCTAAAGCATAATTGAATTACTTGGATTATTTAATTAGCAAAATCATTTAAATTCCGGGAAAATCAAATAGGCCGAATTCTCCCCGCTCGGCCCATTCCCTCGCGCGCCCGGCCCGTTTGGCCCGCCCGCTCTCTCTCTCTCTCCCCTCCGCACCCGGTCCCACCCGCGAGCCACATCCCTCGCCTCTTCTCTCGCGCAAGCGCGTGGGCGCATCTCTTCTTCCCACCCTTCTTCTTCCTCCGCGCGCGCACACCTCCGCCATTCCCGCGCGTCACGCTCGTCAACCGCCGTCTCCCACCACCCGCGTCTCCCGCACGACATCGCGCACGACCGGCACCCTCCGCGCCTCCATTCCCCACCTTCTCCCTCTCTCGCGCCGTCTCGCCCGCGCTACCTGCGCCGCCGTTGAGCTCGCGCGCGCGATCTCCCTCCCCGTCACCGCCTCACCCTATTTAAAGCGCACCGGAGCGCCTCCTCCTCCACAACTCGCTTGCACCACTCACTTCTCCTCCTCCGAGCTCGCGGAATTGAGTTCTTCCGCCGCCACCAGTGGTCTCGCGCCTCTAGCGCCGCCACCAACGGCATCGCCGTAGCCTCGCCTCGCCTGCGCGTCACCAAACTCGCCGAGCACCACCGAGCGCAGCGCCACATCGCCGACGCGCGCGCATATCTCTCGCCGCGGCTATCGCCGCGCCTCGGTGACAAAATCGTGCGCATAGTAACCCCACGCTTCACTCTATCTTTTGGTACCTCGCCGTTGCTACCATGCCATGCGCCGGCAAGCAAGCTCGTCGTGGCGTGCGCCGCTCGTGTCAACGTGGCGCGCCACGTGGCGCCACCGTTTGCCACCTCGACGCGTTTGCCTCGTGGCATCCCGTAACGGCCGGTCGGCGCCACATGCGCCGCGGACGCCACCTCATTGACCCTAGTCCACATCCACGTGGACTTGGTCGAGATAATCGTGAGACCGACATGTGGGACCACGTGTGGAAATTCTTTAATTCTTTAAATTCCGAAAAAATCAGCTCTGACGTCATCATGCGCAATAATTTGATTTTCCTTTAGAAAAATAAATCGTGGAAATCTAATAAATTACGAAATTAGGTTTTAAATAGATTTAAACTTAGAAATTCATATCTTTTGAATCCCAACTCCAAATTGGGTGATTCAAATTGCAAAATTTGTATAAAATCATTATCTAGCTAACTAAACTAAAATTATTTAATTTTGAGTTCATTTGACCACAAATTCCTTTAAACCCTAAATCTAACATTTCATGTAAATTCAAACTTCAAAAGCCCATATCTTTTGCATCTGAACTCCGATTGAGTCCATTCAAATTTCTAAATTTATCTAAATTCAAGATGTAGCCAACTAAACCAAAATTATTCAATTTGGAGTTGATTTGAATCTTATTTGAATTTAGTTTGAATTTGGCTTATTTTAGCGTATAGATTTACGTGACTTGGAAAGTCGATTTGATGCCGTTGAAGAGCACATAAGAGGATTGATTTTGGTGTATGATCATCGTGATTGTACACATAGGCTACTGGAGAAAGTACTGTGAGTACTTGGTGACTGTTAAGAAAAACAACATCACCTCGATGTCGGTTGATCTGTTCACCTCAAGCGAGGCAAGTTACATTCTTGATCATATTTGCACCTATTATTTAAAATTATTTAAATTATGTTTCAAATTATTACTGCATGCTTATTTATATTGATAATTTAAATCCCATTTTAAATTTATAGTTATGCCCAAATCCTTTGTATGGCCAATTTTGTTATCGAATCAAACATATTGTCACCTAGATAAAACCTAGTTAATACAATAGTATGGACTAGGATCATTTAAATATTGTGCTTAGCCATGCTTATAGACCAAATATGTTTGATTTGGGGATTTATTAAAGATCAATTGATGTTTAATTTGTACCCTTGGCATTGGTGTGTCATGGGAGTTTTATAAATGACTTAGAAAAATAAAATAAAATGATGGTTTGGACATGGCGAAACGGTTGTGCAGTGGAGTGCGGGTTTATGCACGGGCTCAAGCTGGTAGGTTGAGGCCCGGGTTGTTGGTTGTCGCCAGGTCGATTAAGGACCGATCTTGAGTCGCATATTGCTAAGCCATACCGTACTACCATATGTCTTGTATGGGCGGGACGGGTGATTAATTTGCAAAGTTCCATTATGGTCATTCTGTTAGTGCGGTGGGTAGTCTTTCATGACCTTTGTTAGTCCCACCCGCGAAGAGGGCACTGAACCTGCGGACGGGTAGTCCAAAGGGGCGAAACCTTAGCGAGGAGGACTATGGTGGAATGGCGCCTTGTAAAGGCCTTGACACGTGCTCTAGCGCTTACCTAAGGTAGTGGCGGTGGTATCGACGGATGCCAAACAACTAGAGAATTCATGTCTTGTGGGTAAAGTTGTACAACCTCTGCAGAGTGTAAAACTATTCGAATAGCCGTGTCCACGGTCATGGACATGCTAGCAAAGCCACTCAAAGTTAGACTTCGATTTCAAAAATGTTTTTGTAAAACAGTTTTGACATGGATGGGTGTCCATGAGAAAAGTTATGGGTTGAAGCCTCGGGTTGGTGCCCGTGTTTATGTTGGTGTTAGGTTGGTGCCTACAGTATCTTTATCAATTCAAAAATCAATTTTTGATTCTATAAAACCTGAGCTTTTGAACTTAGTATGGTATTTAATGTCAAATGTTGTTTTCGCACAAATAACACTATAAGCCTTTCTTTGTTACATCCATTTATGCATGTCATTTTGTTATTTGACGGGTGTAACTTGCGAGCACGGAAGTTGTGCTCATTCTTGCTTAATGCAAACAAATTTCAGAGAAGGACTCCGCTTCAGGTGTGGATCATGACGACTAGGCCGCTACCCCAGTCGATTGCCTGTGGCAGATCAGCTGGACTCCACTACTTCTTCCTCATCTTCTGCTGTGTTTATTTAATGTTGCCCTGTAAGGCTATTTCGTAATCAACTCTTTTGTTATTTAATAACTTTTAACGTTTATAGTTGTGTTATCACATTTGTTTACTGTGTGAGCTAGCCACTGATCATGGGACTAGTTCAGTTATGCACAGAAGATCTGGGATGTTAAACTCGGGGTCTTACACTGGCCAAATGCGAGGTGGGTCGGCATGGCACGGCACGGCGGGGTGACGGCCGGCCGGCGACACGACGGCGGCCGGCTGGTGGGCCGGGCCGTCTTGCGACGCGGCACGGCCCAATTCCCAGCTCTAGCCTCCACTCCCCCTCCCTCCTCCTCGCTTGGTGCGCCGCCATAGGTGACTCCTCCCTGCCCGTTTGCTGCTTCCTTGCAATAGCCCAAATTTCAAATCCCAATTGAAAAATAAAGTTTAAGTATTTTGTGGATTTTTGAATTTTTTAAAAACTTTTACTTAACCAATTTGAAGCTAAACAAATTTATTTGCAAAATATATTACCAAATAATAGTTTGGAATATTTTATTCAAGTTTTAAATACTTGAGAATTTACGTGAATTTTCTCAAAAATTTTGGACTTAATTTGCTATATTCCAAAGCCTAATTGAATTATCGAATTTAATTAATTAAGAAATCAAAGAAAATCCTCAAATAGTGTTTGGTGAAACCCACGGCCGGTTCATTTTCACGCGCGACTGATCGACCCGCTCCATCTGCGCGTTTAAACCATTGCATCTCGGTAGTTGGATGGGAATCCAACGACGATTTCAATGTGACATTCGGACAACGAACGCATCCTGCGGTTTTGCACCGTTAGATCTAGATCCAACGGCCCTCGTGCATCGATAACTTAACTACTCCCCACACCCTCGATCTATCGCGACCGTTGGATTAAATCCAGCGGTGCGCCTAAACCACACTTACCGATTCGCCTCATCCTTGTCCACCGCACGATCAAAATCGGACGGCCCGCGATGTCGTCTTGTCGAGTGAATCCGAACACGATGATATCCCACTCTGAATCAATCTTGGAAAAACTCGAGCTCAGGTTAATTGATCGAAGAGATCGTCGATCTACAGGGCAAAGGGTACTTGAGACTACCTCCCGAGCCAAACGGCAAGAAACCAAAGTAGTGGACTTAGTCCACATAGACCGTGTCTATGACACATAGGGCCCCATGGCGCCCCCATAGAATTATTTTTAATCCCGGAAATTCCCTCGCTGACGTCAGCATTACGTAATAATTAGATTTTCCAGTAGAAAAATAATTCGGGAAATTCAATTAAATTTCAGATTTAGGTTTTAAACTTCTAAAATTCATAACTTTTGCATCTGAACTCCAAATTGGGTGATTCAAGTTGAAAAATTTGTCTAAAATCATAATCTAGCTAGCTAAACCAAAATATTTCAATTTGGAGTTATTTTGAGTTGTATTTTTGGAATTTATTTGAATTTGAAGTTAATTTGTCGTATTTTCGCGTATAGATCTCGACGACTCCGGAGAGTTAGATCCTTCTGACGATTTAGAGTTTCAAGACTTCAATGAAGGCAAGTTACACTATTGATTATATTGTTCCCAGTATTTTAAAGTATTTAGTTCTTATTTTCAAATTACTATTGTATGCATATGTTTATGTAATTGTTTGAATGCCCTGTTTTTGTATATAGTTATTCCACTCTCCATTGTATGACCAAATTGATTATTGAATATGAATGCCTTATCACCCTTAGGTAAAATACTACTAAAATTAATCTTATGATTAGCCATGCTTAGATCACGCTTGTAAATTTGGGAAGGTTTAGTCAAATCTTTTACAAACTTGATTCAAATTTGTTGCTGTGGTATTGTTTTACCACAAGAGGTTTATAAAGAGGATTTTTGCTCTAAATAAAATAAAATGGGTTTGGACTTGGGCGAGATGGATGAATGGTGGGTGCAGGTTTATGCACGGGCTTAATCTGGTTAGGATTACGACCCAGGGTTTAATTGGAAGTCGCTCAAGTCAGTTAAGAACCGGTCTTAGAGCGTATTTTGCTACGCCTTACCGTACCACCACATGTCTGGAATGGGACAAATTTGGCTAAGTAATTTGTGGCGTCTTGGTGTTATTTATGCCATGTTGTATGTGTGGGCGTCGGTTAGACATTAGTTCTACCTAGCGCAAGAGGGGGCTCCCGGAGGATGGTTAGTCCAATGGTAGCGAAACCTTAGCGTGCATAAATACATTAGGACATTGCATTGTAAAGGACTCATGATAATTGCTTAGTCACACGCCTTCGGAAGCGTGCTTTGGCCGACATTAAAAGCATATTATCTCGTGTGGGTAAAGCTGTACAAACTCTTAAGAGTAGAAACTATTCGAACAGCCGCGTCCGCGGTCATGGATATGCTAGCAAAGCCACTCTAAGTTAGACTTGTTTTTTGTTTATAAAATGATTTCAACAGATGATTTTACGATGGATAATCCTATGGTAAAAATTGGGCGGTTAGCCAAGTGATAGGAGGGTATCCTTCACCATTCAATCAATGGAGGTTATCCACTATTAATTATCATTTTAAACACTAATTTTAGTTATAATATAAAAACTGGCCTTAGAAATTATTATTGGTATTTAACCTGAAAATATTTTCTATGCAAAATAACCCTGCCATTATCCTTTGTTTACCTTATGCATGCATTAACTTTCAATATTGGGTGTAACTTGCAAGCACGGAAGTTGTGCTTACTCTTGCTGAATAATCTTTATTCAGGAGAAGACCTCTATCAGGATGGTGAGGATCTTGACGACTAGGCTACGCCCCTAGACGATTGTCTGTGGCAAGTCGTGTGGTCTACTACTATGTTGCTTTCCGCTGTGTTATTTATCTATTTGGCCTCAGGCCCATTTTGTAATAAACTCTGAGTTATTAATAAAATGCGTGATATGATTGTGCTATCACTTTTGTTTGACTGTGTACACTAGAAATCCTGGACTAGTGTATAAACACAGAGAATTCAGGATCCTTCGCTCCGGTTCAACATTCCTCCACTCCGCCTCCCCGCTTCTCGGCCTCTGGGCACACCAGAACCCCGATCTCGGCAAGCTCGTCGTCGCGCTCCCGGCCTTCCTCTCCCTCGTCGCCGTCCGCTCCATCCCCCAGGAGCTCTCCCTGCACCTCCTCTGGGCCCGCGTCTTCGAGCTCCTCGCCGACAACTGCGGCCGCCCCGCCCTCCTCTTCCTCCACAGCAACCACCCCGACTCCCTCTTCCCCGGCCTATTCTCCTCCCTTCGCCCACGAACCTCGTCGCCGCGCTCCTGAGCTTCCTCTCCCTCGTCGCCGTCCGCCCCATCCCGCAAGAGCTCTCCCCGTACCTATTTTGGGCCCCGTCTTCGAGCTCCTCACTGACGGCCACGGCCGCCCTGCCCTCCTCTTCCTCCACGGCAACCACCCCAACTCACTTTTCCCCAGCCTCCTCTCCTTCCTCCGCCCATGAGCCAACACCCTCCTTCTCGAGGCCCACACCCCCCATGCTCCCATCCCTTCCTCCTCCCACTTCTCCCGCCTCGCGTTTGGCCACCGCCACCAGCTGCTCGACACCCTCGTTGCTGCATGCGGCGTCACGCTCCCGCCGGAGCTCGCAGCTGCCCCGCTCTTCGTGCGCTCTGAGAAGGACCACTTGATGCTCACCGCGCGGTGGAGTCGATCTTTGCGGTACCTGATGGAGGCGGCGGTGGCATGGTGCGCTGGCCGGAGGTCGGGCGCCGCGTTAGGCCAGAAGATGCCTTCGTCCACGGGCGACACCGCCGGTGAGAGGATGCTGCTGCGGCTGCGGAGGAGCCCCTCTGCGATGGCTGGGTTCGTCAAGAACGGGCTGCGGCAGATGGTGACGCGGTCAGTGTCGGCGTCGACGAATTCGAGGGTGGAGCACGCGGACAGCAGGCATCTGGTATTGGACAACTTCTTGTGTGCTGGCGACAACGTCGGCCTTAGCCTCCAGGGTGCGCATATGCGGTTGTCCATCTACCACGTGTGGCCGAGCACGCACGACAACCAGTTTGCACTCTACAAGCTGACGGCGTAGGCGGCCGTGCATGGCCAGGAGTACGTCGGGCTGTGGGGAGGCACATTCGGGTGGCCGCTGGGGCGGCTAGAGGACAAGCGCAAACCTGGCAAGGCTCTCTTCTTCCTGTTGCTCTGATATGAGGAGGACAACAAGGGGAAGCTTCTGCTGATCGCAACGAAGATGTTGGAGGGCACGCACCATATCGTGCATCCGAATGGGTCGTCCATGTTCATTGTGCGTGTGGGCAAGCAATCGACGGAGGCTTTTCCATGGTAGACCGATGAGGAGTCCTGCCCTGTGGACATCGAGAGAAGCTTTGCCGGTGAGGGCATTGCCACTGGGTACGGATTCAGGTACCCTGGCTCAAAGCCTGGGTCACTATTTGTCCTCCAGGATGGCCGGCTCACCTTTGTTTGGAGAGACAACAAGGCCGTGCTCACCCTGCAAAGGCTCAACCTGGAGGGCCTGCTGAGGAAAGGGGAGTGTGTGCCTGCATTGCCGCTAATACTATACTTTTCGTACCTCACAAAGTCTTACTCCGATGTGTTCGCGGTGTTCCATGGCAGCTCGAGCTGCTCATCTTCTCTCAGCTATATATATCACTAGTGCCACTAATACCTGTTAGTTATGCATTTTGTACTGTCATGGTTGGTTATAGATCCCAGTTGCTTGACAATTCTGACATGGAATCGTGGCATTGACAATTCTTCACGTTTGAGTCGTTATCTTGATGAAATCGTAATTTATGAATTGTCAGGAACACCCTTTTCTTTTATGTTCGCCTCTGCTTTTCTAGCGCAGCATTTCTCACAGTAATGTTGTTCCATGTTGCTCTAAGCTTATCGCAAGAACAGTTAGATCAGACAACAACATGATCCTTTCGGTTAGATAGCTATCATCTTCTATCCTTTTCGTTGCACCAAACTATTTTAGAAGCTTCGGTGCTCACTTCAAATTCACAAAAAAATGGAAGATTTGTCCTTTTCCTATGGTTGGTTGTATAATCATTTTTTTGCATTTATTGAGAATTAGGCCTGGCTAGATGAGTGCTTTTCCTGTAAGTTTTGAACTTCAGATTTGTGCTGCCACAAGAGCTTCCTTATGTATGCCTTTTTCCTTGAGATTTATGGTGGATGCTTACTTGAGCAATGCTTCCAGTCACATCAATTTTGTACTGTACACATTCAATACTAATATCAAAACTTATTAGTATTAGTAATAGTATAGGTGATGTTGTTCGGATTTTGGTTCCTTGATTGAGAATTGTCTTACTATGGTTCATATATTATCTGCTTTGAATATGCAGCCTTGCCTTATTCATTCAAGTGCATTTTTTTACTTTGCCTTGACCACCGAATTTTCGAATGCGATTCTGACTTTTCTCTTTCTCTTTTCATTTTCATTCTTACACTGACTAAACTTTGTATTTCTTGTCCGGAATTTGTTCGCAGAGTCCGATGAGAAAGATTCATGTGTAGGTGCCCAATCCGGATGACCCATTTCGGATGCTCCTTGTAGGTGATCTCCCTCTTCTTTAAATATACTATTTCTTGCTATGGCAAGTTCTACCGCATCGAACAATCCGGCCTCAGGTTGCTCTGCTATATTACATATGTATAATTTCAATAGATACAAACCATCTTATAAAATGTTGTTGTTTTGCTAGAATTGAACTAAAAATGCCCTCTTTCCCGTTTACGTCATAGAGAATTAAGTCTTTATCCTGGTTGTGATAGAGTGGTTCCAATTTTTTTTGCGCAATCAGTAATGGGTGATTGTTCACTAAATTTGAGTTAGTTTGGTGCAGATAAAAATGATCAATGTGGTATTTATATTCCTTTGCTATCAGTGAAAGCCCTTCTTTTAGGTTAGATTAAGATATAGTGGTGCGAAAGAGATTGGATTATGGATCCTGTGGCCACCAAAGTCCCACTATGCCACTGGTTCGAACCTCAACTCGGGTGCATATTTGATTCTGTAGCCATCTTTAACCACATTTCGCATATTGGATGATTGGATCTGTATTAATAATCAATGATAATCAAGGGGAAATGCTCTACAAGAAGAAAGTAAGATGAGTTACGTCGACCGTTCGGATAACCGAATGAATAGGAAACTGATGCTCGGATGCTCTTGATATCTTTGTTACAAGCGTGGAATGTTATTCTAAGGGTATTGTTATTGATCTGTGCCAATATGCACATGTATTTTCCTTTTAATATAGCTTCTTTAATCCAGTGCTTATTCATAACTCCGGAGCAAGCAATGAGATATAGTTTTTAGTTGTTTTTCCCCTTTTCTTTCTTACATTCATATAGTAATTATTCCATAATAACCGTTAGCCATTTTTTCCAAACTCCTTGTTACTTCCCAATATTGTTCTACTAAAGTATATGTGCTCATTATGTTCTCTTTTTCTTGTTCTCATTATGTGCTCAAATTGTGCGGCGCATCAGGAACGATATGGACGAGGCAGAAGCTGGACGTCGTACAAAGAGGTGCTCCATTTGCAGGGAGTCTGGGCACACCTTCAAGACATGCCCCACACGAAATCCTCAGGACCAAGGAGATATCGGCACTCCGGACGTTGCCACGGGGACCTCATCCGGTGCTCCGACTCGAGGCAGTCCACGTGGGAGGTGTTGAGGTCGCGACCATGAGAAAAAACAGACAGTAGTAACATATTATTATCAATGTTGTGAATTATCATTTCAATTAAGTGTTATGACGTTCTGCTGCAAGTTCTGTAATATCAGTGTGTATGAATTCCCGGGCGAATCGCAATATCACTTACCTTCCCCTTTACGAATCGTTCATACCTCAAACGTCCTCGCTATATTCTCCAAAAATTAACCGTAGTAGAACAACATAAGACGATGATAAAATGTTATTGCGAGTTTAACAGATTTCGTACCATTTAAAATTTATGAAAATCACAAACTGGCTAAGTGGAATAGGGACAATTAAAAACTGGCTAGGGCTGAGGTATATATCGCCAATTCAACTGGCGATAGGTCTGTCGCCGATTGAATGGCGATGACTTCTGTCGCCGATTCAGCGGCGACAAATACCTCAGCGGCGGCGAGGGGACGAGGCGATAGGTTCTGTCGCGATTGAACAGCGATAGGTTTACATGCTTGATTGAATGACAGCAGAACATATTTTTGTAATTTTTTGGGGCGACTATTTATTTTTGTAAATATCTTTTAAAATAATATTATTTTAAAAAAATTCTTCATTTCTTTACGAAGATCCATGGGCCGGAGAAATGGTAATATATAAATTCTTGGTATAGAGTAGATGAGTTTGTCAAATGGGAATGAATTCATAGATTTAATATCTTCAACAGTCCAATATATATCTTGCAATAGGGCAAGAGTTTTTGGCTAAAATAGCGTTGTTGCCGTGTGAAATAATAAAACTAGCTCCTCCAGCGCATCAAAGGCAAAATGACACCTTATTCGTGCCTCAGAGGACCGGATTTACCGTGCATTTGACACATGGCCTCTCCTAACCCCTGAGTGCTAGATTTGCCGTGCGGACGACACATGACCTCATCCTAACCCCTCGGGGGCGGATTCCCCTCATCCTAACCCCTGTCGGCCAGATTTGCCCCTGGGGCGCGATATGTCCCTCGTCTGGCCCCTAGGGGTGTGGTATTTTCCTCGACCGGTTCCAGGGGGCAGTAGCCCTCTCCTTTTTTTTAAAAAAAAAAACTAAAATCTTACTTTCGGCGTCTCTAGATTTTTTAAAACTAAAATCTTGTTTTAAAACTAATAACTAACTAGGCTTAATTAAGAAGTCGTAGTTAGTTGTCCTAATTAAAATAGTTGTAATTAATAAACCATAACTAATAACTAACTACTACTAATTATGTTGTGGTAATTAATTAGTCGTTACTAGTTACTCGCAATTTATCTAGCCTAATTAATTAACTGCAATTAATTAGTTGACGTTAGTTAGACGTAATTAAAATAGACCTAGTTAAATTACCGTAATGAAATAATCCTAATTAATTAGGCTTTATTAAATACTATTAATTAATTAGCTGCCATTAATTAATTTTGGTTAGGTCACGTTGCGAAATGTAGACTATGTAGTGCGACCTATTTGTTCTAATGTGTATAGTAAATTCTGTGAATGATTTGAAGGGTACACGTATGCTACATTAGCTAGCAATTTTAAAAATTCCACCACGTAAACCAGGAAGCTATGCAAACAAGAAATCATAGCCACTAGCATGCATTACCCATGCCTCTCCACAAATTAGCACCTCTGGAAATGCAGGAATTTTCACAAATTCCTCTTGGAATTGAATGGTTTCATCCGAAATTCCTATGCTCATAAAAGGCCCTAAAGCGAATGCTACGGCACCCAAACAGTAAGTGTTGTGGTGGTGATTCCTCTACGGTGCTCGTTCTACTATGATTTATAGAGTTATCTCGGCCCTCGTTTTTTGCTCCAACAGTGCAAGAGGCACTATACGGCACGGAAGCACCGTGCAGTAATACCTGCACTATAGAATATGTGTGTACAAATAGTGCAGGTATTGTGCAGTGCCAACTAGCCGGTGTTGTTTCTTCTCTTGACAAATGATAGCCAATCTGATATGCTACTAATCCACCCTTATTTTACTAGCTAGCGCGCGCACAAAAAAAAATGCAAATGAAAAAAATGAATTTTCTCATATTCCTGCTGGAATTCCTGCTGGAATTGAATAGTTTTCTATGAAATTCCTACGCTCCAAAAAGACCCTAAAACGAATGCTACTGCACCAAATAGTAGGTGTTGTGGTGGTGATTCCTCTACGGTGCCCATCCTACTACGATTTATGAGGTTATATCGGCCTTTTTTTTTTTGCCCCGACAGTGCAAGAGACACTACATTGTGCTTCCGGAAGCACCGTGCAGTAATACCTGCACTATAGAATATGTGTGTACAAATAGTAGTGCAGGTATTGTGCAGTGCCAACTAGCCAGTGTTGTTTCTTCTATAGCAATATGCACCCTATGTGCAAAGGTTGGAATAAGAAATTTCCCTTTTTCTTAAAAAAAGTGTTGTTTCTTCTATTGACAAATGATTGCCAATTTGATAGGTTACTAATCCAAAACTTATTTTACTAGCTCACGCAAACACAAAAAAAAAAAGAGATGCAAATGGGCATAGAAAAAGCAAACAATCAACATGAACGTGTAAGCAGCATCAGCGACGGGAGGAAATAGCCAAATAGGAGGGAGGCATAGCCGAGGTGACGCTACCTGGTGGGCTTCTGTACGTGCGCGCGGTGCGCTCGTGGCACGGCACGCACCTAGGTTGCGGCGCCGCTCGCGCTAGCTTGCTCGATCCCCAGCCCTCGGCGCGCGGCCGAAACACCAGCGCGGCGCCGCCAACGAACGAACTCGGCGAGCACGCAGGTGGGCCACGACCGGGCACGTATGTAACGTACGTGCTATACAGCTGAAGGCAAGCGCGGCGCCCATCGGCGACTGCCCCGCGCGGACGGTTTCGTTCAGGCCGGCGGCACTCCCCGTTACCGAGGCCCAATATCGGCACTTCTGGGCCTAATGTCAGGCATGCTTGCAAAGGATAAGGCCTGTTTGGTTGCCACCTGAGGGCACTTGTCTGGCCGAGTCAAGCGGTGTGTAGAGGAGGCTGCCTGCTTCAGGCTGGGATGTCACACTTAGGCGCACGAAAACGGTCGTCTAGCTCGCAGGCGAACGTGTCTTCCTCCTCGCTCGGCTTCGCCTCCGCCGCCGCTCTTTCCTTCCCCCACTCCATTCTTTCCCTCCGAGCTCAAACCGGGCCCGCGGCATCACCATACTCGCTCGCCTTCCTCCCCCCCCCCCTCCATTCTTTTCCCTCCGAGTTGGAACTGTGCCCACCGCATCACCATGCCCGCTTGACCGCCACGCCCACCATATCGTTCCGCCAAATCTGGCAAGCTCCATCCTCTCCTTTTTGCGTCGCGTCGCCGTCGTCTTCCTCGGTCTTGGCTGAAACTGCCACCACGGCGGCCATCCTTCGTCTGATGAGTTTCTCCCCAATTCCTCCCTACCCAAGCGTCCCCTCACCTCCCCCTTCCTTCCCCCATCATTCTTTTGGGCTCCCCTTTGGCTGGCCGGTGCCACCACGGGAAGCTTGCCGCGCCGCCCATGGCGCACGATGTCGCCCCGCCTCTGGTCCCCTCGGCCTTCATCGACCGCTTGGCTGAGGTTCCACAACTCTCGTGGTGCCTGTGCTCATCCCTTTATCCCCTTTTCCCCTCTAGCGCCGCCACCACTTGTCTTCCCCTGTCCAACCGCAGGACGCCACCGCTGGTTTGCCCTGGTGGGTGCCCGTCCGAGATGTCACCACGCACATGCTCGCCTAAGTGCCTCCAACCCATTTTTTATCTCTCCAGTCGTCGACAACAACTCCACACCGGCGCCGAGCCGCCTCCACCGAGCGAGCCGGAAGAACAGGATGAGGAGGAAGGAAGCTTATTTCCTGGTTTTACGCCTCCTCGTTTCGAAAACATATTTTTCTGGTTTGATGCTCTCTTCAAACACATGCCACCAATCAAACATCACATCTCTAGATTTTCTTAACTAGACAAAAATTATCTATTTTTCAGGCTACTCTCAGGCACCATTTTTTCTCAGACATAGAGACCAGGGCGCCAATCAAACGGGCCTGTGGTGTGATCCACGTGGCCTGAAACCCAAGAATTAGCAATTACGGTCAGGCTTTGACTGCGATAAATCGTGGAGTATTTGGGCTAAGGCCTGGCGTATGGAACTCAAACATAACTTTCATCTTCCTCTAGAAAAAAGACCGAAACTCTTAAGTCTCTAATACGTCAACACAAGCGGTTCCGCTCGAACATGAGAAACACGAGACAGTAAAAATCCCTGTCCGGGTTACGCCTCGTCACCACGCCTTCGTCAGATCGGGTTACGCCACCTACTACCGGTGATAGCTCCAGTACGGCGGGAAAAAAAATTACACGACGTTTCAAAAGACTGGAAGAAAATTCCCAACCGCGGCTTAGCGATAAGGAGGGCCTCAGCTACAGAAAGCAAAACCATCCATCCAACGAAGAAGAGGAAATTAGCTTACACGACATTTTCACTGACCCAAGGGGCAGGGCGTTCGGTGCCCGTCCGTGTCACGGCTTTGGCCCGGTTAGGCCGGCCGGCCGGCCGTCCCGGTCGGCTCCACGCCCCCATTGACCACCGTTTCCACGTGTTCCTCTGCACCCAGCCGCGAACTCTCCATCAACTCTGTCTGACTCTGACCAGAACAAACCGCACGCGCGCGTGCAGAGCCAGAATAAACCCGCCTATATATACGGAGCGTAGCTCCGTGCCAATTCTTGCAGCGAGAGCTCAAATCAAGAACTCGCAGGTTCACACTAGGAGGAGTTCGGAGCTGTTGAGATCGATGGACCATGGCAGCGAGAGGAGGAACGGCCACGAGGCGGCGCTGAGGGCGGTGCAGAGGCCGGCGGCCAAGCCGTGGCGCGGTGTGGGCTCCGCGGGGGGCAATGCTCCGCCGGCGCCGCCCAAGGTGTACCGGGTGCAACCCAGGGACTTCCGGGAGCTCGTGCAGAGGCTCACCGGCGCTGGCACGGAGACGGCGACGGCGACGACGGCGGCAGGCCCGGCCATGGGCGTGCGGCAGGCAGCGTCGGCTCATGCAGTTGCGGCGCATGGGCGCAGGGAGGCTGCTGCGGCGGAGCAGTTCGACTACGCGTCGTGGTTCTCCGCGCCGCTGCTCTGCCCGGCGTACAAGCCAGCCGGCTTGGACGGCCACCACGGGAATGGTGCTTTACTATAGGTCTCAAAAATGAAAAATCAGAGTCACTTCAGTATAAAATCGAGCTAAATTTTATAGTTCGATCACTTCTGCCTGTCCTTCGTTTTGTTTTCAGGGGTGATAATGTTTTTCTTCAAGGAATTAAATAGTTGAGATGAATATAACGAATAATTGATTGATTTGCTGTGGAAAAGAGAAGAAATTAACTTTAGTTTTTTTTTTCAGTTTGTTTCGTACCTATTACCCAACGATGTCAGTATGCTTTAGTTTGCTTTTTGCAGGCTTGTAATTATTCCCGGTTTTTGGGTCACCATTAGCTAGGTTTTCCATAATTAGCAAGTTGAAGCCATTGTTGTCGCAGTTGCAAATTTTATTTAGATGGCTAAAATTTGGCACGTGAGAACTGTGCTCAAAAGTGACGGTGGTTGGCGCCTCCTTTTCTTTCTCTCACATTTTCTTTGGTTTGCTGATCATCTTTCTTTTGTTTGTTTCGAGAGTTCTAGTAATTTATGTCATTTGGACGGTGAAGGATAACATAATCGCTCTCCAGGTCTTCAGCTTCTTCCATTTATATGGTCATGAAGTTTCACAAAACCCGCTCTAACCAAATCACAACTCACCAGTATTGGGATGGAGATCGGCGCCGGCGGGCGGCTCATCCCCTTAATGTATCTCTCCTCCCATCGTGCCTAACTCCTGCACCGCCCATCTTACTATATAAAAAGAGGCGGACTTGAGGAGCAAAGATATGGCCACGTCGACAATTTTTTTTAGCCCGCCCGATGCTGCCCTGGGCTTCTTTGCTCCGTCCGATCGACTCCGTTGCCTGCCTTCTCGCGCGGGCCCCACCCACGTGACGAGTCAGCCTCTCACGCGCTCTGCACGGGCCCACGCACGGCCGTCAGGCGCCCAAGGGCGCGGGTGTTCGGCGCGCCATGTGGCGCGCGGGTTCTACTAGTAGTTATCAAACCCGGGTCAGTCATCAACCCAATCAAGGTCTCGGGTCACTCACCAAGTGGTCGGACAAGTGGGTCAATGGTAGGACCTCATGTGTTTTAAATTTAATTATATATATATATATATATATATACACACACACACACACGCACACACTAAAAAAAATGGGAAAACAAATCAATGATACACAAAAGACAATAATAGTTAAAGAATCTGGATTCTGAACAACAAATTAAGTCAGTCAAAATGGGACATCATAAGTTCACACAATAACAAGATCATTCAAACAGATGATGTTCTAGTCTATTTTTTCTTTGAATGAATATGTTTAAATATGCTTTAATTCCTCACACACCTGGATGCACTACATGTCTGACTTAATACATAAATTGCCAACTTATATCTTACTATATATGTCTTAGATCTAACTATATATTACTCTGATTAGAAAATAGAACGGTAAAAATCTAACACTTACATCTTAATTAAAGACTAGAGAGTAGAGACAAACAAGTAGGAAAATGCATCGCATCTTGCTGATAGAGGTGAAACTAAGTAGAGAACAGAGAGCAACTGCCCGCCGGAGTGAGAGAGTGAGAAAGATGAAAATTATTTATGTATAACCACCAATTTCACAAGATAATTCCCACTAACACCTAGCAGTATCCAAAGTATGAACACGACTTTCAGTTTTGTCTTGAAAAACTCTTTCATTTGAGGGATTTATTGAAAATTGGCCTCATAAGCAAAATCCAGCCGAGTCAAGTAAAATTGGTTGGGTCGATGAAAAATCGGCTGGGTCGACCGGGCTTTCCCAGGTCAATTGCATCTCCGGTCTTGTGAGTGTGCTCGGCCCAGCAAAACCTCTGGGTGTGGGTTTTTTCAGTTCAATCGTCGGACCGGTCCAGGTTTTATAACCATGGTTCCACCACAAATCTTAGACCAATTCGATTCAAATTTGGTTCTTCATTTTTCTAATAGATTCGAGATGAAGTTCAACAAGAGCTTGAGCAACCAGATAGTGGAGACGCTACTTGGGTGGTGCAACAAATTCTTGTCCTACAAGGACCTCAACAAGCAACTCAATCCTATCTAAGAAGATGTCAAGTATTTTTATTTCTTTCTTGGCATGGGGTGGGGGGTAAATGCCCCTTAATCCTTTGGGTGATACATGTGGACATAGCAATGGGAGATGCGGCGGTGACGTTGTTGATACGTATCAACTTTCTATTTGAACCTAAGCTCTTTTATGGTACCCACCTCTTTTTAGTACAACAGACCATGTTAATTAGAATTTGCTTATACTACATCACCAATTATGGAGAAGTATAATTCTTCTAGGGATAAAATTATAATTGCACATGACTAAGGCTTGAAACGAGCCGAGCCGAGCCTAGCCGGCTCGTTTTGAAAACAAGCCAGGAAGGCGGCTCGAGCAGGCTCGCGAGCTCGAGCACCTCCTCGCGTTCGCCTCCAATAGGCCCTCCACCGCGCTCGCCTCTCTACCGCCGCTGCCCATCGGCCGTCGCCGAGCTCGAGTTCGTGCCGTCGTGCACAAGCAGATCCTTCAGAGCACAAGTCCTCCCAACTAGAGAACCCTCCCAGCCCGAGAAGCACCATTGATGTCAAAAATCCCCCCATACTTGTCGCCAAATCACAATGGCAAGATTCGCAAGAACAAGAAAGAAGACGAATCGGAGGCT
Source organism: Ampelocalamus luodianensis (assembly GCA_036346255.1). NCBI lineage: Eukaryota > Viridiplantae > Streptophyta > Magnoliopsida > Poales > Poaceae > Ampelocalamus > Ampelocalamus luodianensis. Next base: position 76,396,372 of record CM070622.1, on the reverse strand, counting down.
TTGGAGCAGAGGCCATCCACGGAGCAGATCACCGTCCTTCCCTACAGCGCAGTCGCCATCCCTCTCTCAAGAAATCCCCCAAAAACAAAAATGTGGTTGACGGGCTCAGGCGACGGCGAGCGCACACCCTCGGGGCGGTCGTCGAGGAGTCCATCTCAACAGGTGAATTGGTGAAGTCTGTCATGAAGTCCAGGAGGGCGATGGTCAGACGGGGCTCCTCCTCGGCCCACCGCGACTTCCGCTTCCGTCCTCCCCTACCGCCCTCGCCGCCAAAGTTGGCGGCGGACTGGAACTCGGGATGGGAATTGGGGGAGATGAGCTCCTCGAAGCGGTTGAGGAGAGCGAGCAGACTAGTCGGGCGAGGGACAGTGCACCGCGAGAGCTTAGCGGCGAGGAAGGCTTTCGATCGGAGAGCTGCTGGGGGGAGGATGGGGCGGGCGCAGGCGGGGGCGAGAGGGGAGCTATTGGGCGCGAGGCGGAGCTGGTTCCTGGTTGCTCGGTCCTCTTCTAGCTCCCGGTTCGGCGGTCCCAGGCGCTGAGGAAGGCGACTAGGCACTGATGGGGCGGCGACGTGTGGTTGGAGGAAGAGGAGGAGGCGTGGTCTGTGGGTTGTGGCTTGTGGAGTTGTGGTGAGAACCTGGTAGGAGAGGATTAGAGGAAGAAGGGATCTAGGACTGTCTCGGCTGCTCGGGACTTCATAGAGGGAGGCAAAGAGAGACGAGACAAACGAGCCGACCGAGCCGCTTGCGAGCAGCTCGAGCTTGGCTCGAAAAAGTTGCAAGCCAGGAGTTGGGTTTGGCTCGGCTTGAAAATTTACAAGCTCGAGCCGAGCCGAACTGGTTCGCGAGCCTCGAGCTTTTTTTTTAGCTCTACACATGACTTCAAGGGAAAATTTGGTAAGTAATGTTGCAAAGATGTGCAAATTGAAAAATAATATTCATTGTGAAGATGACAGGTGAGGTCATTGGACCATATATCAGTGACACAATGATGTTATTTTTCAATTCGCAAAATCTTTATAATGTTACTGAGCAAACTATCCCCTATTCCAAAGGCTCATTATAATTCTAAATCTCAGATCCGCCGGGGCAAACCCTAACCGACAAGAAAACTCGCCGCACGATGGCTTCCCTCGTCAGTCGAACGGTAGCAAAGGCCTAGATCCATCGGGACTATTCTCTAATTGTTATTTGTTTATCGTTTTTCAAAAGGATGAGGCTTCCTCTCGTCTGGGACAAAACATATACGATGATTTGATTTAAGAAATTTTGGTATTGTAATCGAAAATCGATATACAATGAGATCGAGCAGAATTGAATTAAAACTTCTTCTGACATACAATCATGTAATTTTAATGCTTCAGTTTGCGAAAGGTTCTTTGATGATGCAGTTCTTACAGTCTGGCGAGCAAGGTTCTTCACGGCGAATTGGCGACTGAGGTGATGAAGTTTCAATTTGTTTGGCCTAAAGGACCTACAGATATTCGAAAGAGCTCTCAGACTGGGATGGCTTTGGAATGAATGGGCTGAGCCAAAAAAAAATGACGAGCTACCATGTGACGAGTCGGACAGACAACTTTTCGCGACATCAACGGTGGTCGTGCTAGGAGATGGGAATAAGGCGAAGTTTTGGCATTCGCGTTGGATAGGCGCAGAAGCGCCGAAGGTCCTAGCACCTAGCCTATTTACTTTGGTCAAAAGAAAGAATAAATCCGTGGCAAAAGAGCTTATTAACGGTGGCTAGATAAAAACAGTGAGAAGTCTTGCCACCCAACAGCAACTCCATGAATTTGTAAACTTATGGACCTGGTTGCAGAATGTAGCTCTTAGGCCCGTCCAAATGGGTTGTGGCTATCCAGTTGGCCCGAAGTACGGCACTGTTGGCTCGGTCTAGGCACAACACAGCTCGACACCTACGCATGACGGGCTGGCACGACATGATGCATTGTGCTATGCTTGGGTCGTGACCTTAGATTAGTGGGTCGGCTCGACCCAGCACACACGATACCGTGTTTGGCACGGCCCAGCCTGGCCCGTTTAGGAACGGTGCGTCAGGCCCATTTCACCACCTCTGCAGCCTTGAACTCGTTGGTCATCGTCGACTTCCTCTTGATGGTAGCCCTTCTAGAGGCTGACGCCGCCTTCTCCTTGGACAGCGGCGGGTGCGGTTTCTTGAGCCTCCGACTCCTAAGCTCGAGGTAGTCCGCCGCCCTCGGCTCCAGAGCTCGATGTAGTCTTGACCGCCTCCTCCCCTTCCCTGGTGGCCTCTGCATCCGCTGCAGTATGAGTGTGCGGGAGCGCGTGCGGACGTCGAGCAGCGCGCCAGCGACCTGCATGGCGGCCACCTTGCCTGAGACCCTACCCTTGCGCATGTACTTGGCCACGACACCCCCTTCTTGCTGGGTCGGTGCAGCTGCAGCCTGATAGGAGGATGGGTTATCGCATGGGGAGGCAACGAAGCAGGAGAGGAGGCGGTCGGGATGCGGTAACGGTTGCCGCCATGGTGGTGGTGGCGGAAGGCGCAACGACGAGGTTTGGCAAGAGGATGGCGGTGGCGACAACAATGAGGAACCGGCGGTGAGGAGATGCGACAGCGAGAGGAGGGCGGTCGTGGATGCCGCGACGGAGAAACAGGAGGAGGATGTGTCATGCTCGTGTTGGAGGCTTTTCGCTTGTCGGTCTAAACGGGCCTACAATAGCCCGTCAGGCTAACCATGTCTGGGTCGGCATGGCACAACCCGTGAGCTCAGCGTGTCGGCGGCTGAGCCCACGGGCTGGCACGACACGGTCCATTTAACTTGCCAGGTCCCACCTAAATGGGTCCATGCTTGGCCAGGCGCCCCGCTAGTTTGGACACCTCTAGCTAGTTGCTCTACAGCCAAATACGTCGGACTCAATCATTTGTAAATGGACCAATAATGGGGAGTATAGCGCAACTCCATGAATTTCGTAAGCCTATGGACCTGGTTGCAGAATGTAGCTCTTAGACCCATCCAAATGGGTTGTGCCTGCCGAGCTGTCCCGAAGCACGGCACTGTTGACCCGGTCTAGGTACGGCATAGCCCAACAGCTACGCGTGATAGGGTGACACGGTGCGGCCGGCACGACACCGTGTCGTGCTTGGGTCGTGACCTTAGATCATTGGGCCGGCTCGGCCCAGCACACACAGTACTGTGTCTAGCATGGCTCAGCTCAACCCATTTAGGTACGGTGCGGTGGGCCCATTTGGCCACCTCTGCGGCCTTGAACTCCTCGGCCGTCGCCGTCTTCCACCTAACGGTAACCCTCCTGGAGGCCGAAGCCTCCTTCTCCTTGGACGGCGGCGGGTGCGGCTTCTCAAGCCTCCGGCTCCTGAGCTTGAGGTAGTCCGCCGCCCTTGGCTCCGGAGCTCGATGTAGTCTTGACTGCCTCCTCCCCTTCCCCGGTGGCCTCTGCATCTGCTACAACACGAGTGTGCGGGAGCGCGTGAGGACGCCGAGCAGTGCGCCAACGACCTCCATGACGGCCACCTCGCCTGAGTCCCTGCCCTTGCACATGTACTTGCCCATGGCACCCCTTTCTTGAGGCGACGAAGCAGGGGAGGAGGCGGAGGTCGGCTGGCAAGAGACAAGGCTCAGAGGCCTCAGTTGCGGGGAAGGGGAGGAGGCAGTCGAGATGTGGTAACGGCTGTCGCCATGGTGGTGGTGGCAGAAGGCGCTCACGACAACAACGAGGTTTGGCAAGAGGATGGCGGTGGTGACAACGACGAGGAGGAGTCGACGGTGAGGAGGTACGGCAGCGGGAGGAGGGCGGCCGTGGATGCCGCGGCGGAGCAACAAGAGGAGGAGGTGTCGTGTTTGTGTTGGAGGCTTTTCTCTTGTCATTCTAAACCGGCCTACACTGGCCCGTCGGACTAACCGTGTCTGGGTCGGTATGACACAACCCATGAGCTTAGTGTGTCGGTGGCTAAGCCCATGGGCCGGTACAGCACGGTCTATTTAACTTGCCGGGTCAGCCAGATCCCACCTAAACGGGTCCGTGGGTCGCCCATTTGGACACCTCTGGTTGCTCTACAGCCAAATACGTCGGACTCGATCATTTGTAAATGGACCAATAATGGGGAGCATAGATAGCGCAAAGACAATTTACAACATCCAATTCGCCGGATCCTTCTGTCGCTTCAAACCAGAATGGATTTGGAAAGCGAAGGTTGAAAGCAAATGTATATATATATTTTTTTGCTTGGTTGCTCGTGCAAAAGAAAATCAATACGGCAGACAACTGAGGAAAAAAAGGTTGGCCTCACAATCCGTTGTGCCCTTTCTGTGATCAGGCACCTGAGACAGCGTCGCATATCTGCTTATCTTGCGTTTATGCCAAAGAGGTTTGGAACAGTATTGCCACATGGCGTACTTCCTTTGATTTCAGTTCCATCAATCTTCAGGATGGCATTGAAATTGCTAACTGGTGGGAGGCGTTGGCTATCAGGGCGACAAAGGAACTTAGAAAGGAGCTAAATGTCATCGTCATCTATGTGTGTTGGAATCTATGTAAAGAGAGGAATCGAAGGAGTTTTCAAAATCCATCCCTCCAGCCGCAAAGGGCTGTTGGGTAATGATTCAGTGAGTACGTCCGATATTAAAGACTCACATCGTATACATCTATCCACATCCACGTGTAGCTAATCCATCCAACGAAGTTTGACAAAGCAAAACAAAGCACGCTATTCCCATTCCCCATTCCGCCCACTATTCCCGTTTCTACCAACTAAAGCGTTCACACGAGCGAGATGGAGACGAGGAAGCGGGGTGTCTCCGCCGCACCCACCGTGCTCGCCACCTGCGCGCCCGGCCTCCCTGTGCCTCGACCGCTTTGGTGCTTCACGCCCGGCCTCCCACTCCCGGCTGCCCGCGCCCGGCTTCCCACGCTGGGCCCTCCAAGACTATCAATGACGAGGGGCGATGGTGTGGGGGGCTGCCTTCGGCTTCTTCCCTAGTTCATCTCAAATGTGGCCGCTAGTAAATTGTTGCACTAGTTGTTTTCGAATATTGCAACACAAGACATCACATGTTTGGAGATGTTTTGATGGTTTTTTTTTATCGTTCTCACTGACCGAGCAGTGGTGATCCGAAACTCACTCTCTGCCTAGCTTCTTGCCCCAGCGCCACCACTATGGTGTAGAGGTCTTTTCAATTTGCTGCAATTTTATTGCAACAGTTGGCTCGAAATGTTGTATAGAGTATTTTATATTGTTGTGATGTTGTTGCATCAAATGTTACGGTAAAGAGATATTTTTTTGTTGCAATGATGTTTTTGATTTATTACAAAAGAGTAAACTTTTTAATGCAGATCCTTCACCATTTAATTGTTGCATGCATTCTCTCATGTTGTTGTAGCAACTTTTCTCCATTGTTGCAGAAAGTGATTTGGTTTGTTGCAACATCTTCTTGAAATTTTGTAGGAAAAGGATTTTGTTGCAACTATTGTCGCCGATTGTTGCACACATGAAATCAAAATATTTCATAATTAAGTTTTAAATGTTGCGAATCTCTTGATATTTTTCGGATGTTTCTACTGTTATTTTCAAATGTTGCAATGCTGTAACATCAAAATTTGTTTGTGTTTGGGATATTTGAACTAGTTTTAAAAAGCATAGCCATGTTCTATAATAATGGTTTCATGCATTTTCGGTGAGATTTGATATTTTTCCTATTTTTTCTTATCATTGTATTTATAATTTGCGTATTTTATTGCAAACGTTGTGTTCGAATGTTGCATCTGAGCATATGATAGAAAGCTTCTCATCGTATATCCGAGCGCTAGTTGCGTCCCATCGACTCATCAAGCAAGAAATCGACGTAGCAGGGACAGCAGCTCATCAAGCATAGCTTCTATTTTAGTTGAGCTCCGTTTGTAGTCTCTGTTGTTTCCAGCTTAATACCCCTCTCCTTGTTTTGCCTTAGACGTTGAGGTGGCTGGCGTTTTGCCCAGTAGGCCTGTTCGGTGGTAAAACTTCTCTTCTTTCTCCTTAATTGAGAGGCAGCGCTGCATGTAAACGGTCTTGGTCTCTTGGAGCGAGCGGCGGCGGCCGCGTGAGATCGAGATGACTACCTATTGTATGAGCTGTCTTTAGTGTTGTCTATATGTGATATAGAGAGTTGCTATAGATAACAATTGCCTATACTATTGTACATGCTCTAAAAAATCAATGATTTGATTTGATTTCTACTGCCATCCCTTATTACTAGTAGAATGTACAGTAAAAATTATCTATAGGTCAGGTCCCAGTGCTGCTGCCGAATTACTGTTGCTGCTACTGTGTCGGATAATGAACAGATCGCCGCACGCAAGGCTTAAGCAGCTGCAGACTCCAACATGTTAATGATAGAGATTGCATTACGATTCCTTGTTGTATTCACCAAATATTCTTATGCATGCACCATTTATACCGATCTCAATGCAACAGAGGTCGCGATTTGCACCCTCGTTTACATGGTATGAGACCATCGCGTCTTTTTGAAGCGCACCGATCTCTTCCTTTCTCACCCGTCTCTAGTCGCACACCTCTGAAACTGTTGCAACCCAAACCGAGCAAACCTCTCTCAAACCCTGTGCTCCAATCAACCAATCCCCAAACCAACTAACCAAATCGGAGAGCTGAAAGTGTGGAACAAACTGACAAAGTTTGGAGTCGACCCAACCACGTTTGAGCCTCCGATCATGAGCTTGAAGAAGATTGAGCAAGAGCCACCTCTGGACAGAGCTTCACTTCTCCTCTCTTTGTGCTGCACTCTCACACACTCACTCACAGTCACAGCAGCAGCAGTAGCAGCTAATGCAAAAGCAAGATATAGGTTTTCTTTTTCTTCATCCCTTGTCTTGAGGAGGCATCACAACCATTGATCAAGAAAGCAATTGTTCACAAACACTGAGCTTGTGGGCTAGTTTTGGGCTCCTTGCATGTAATGGGGTTTAGGTTCGTGGGAATTGGTAGGTGGGAATGGAAATTAGTTGTGAGCATGCAAATTTCGGAGGTTTGGGTACTGAGCAGGGTCCAACTTCAGGCCTTCGAAACTGCTTTTGGATGCATTTGTTTGGTTTACAATCTGCCATGTGAGCTCCGTTTATCAGTTTGTTGCTTTATGCCGATCGACAGCATCTGTTTTGCGACACTTGTATGGCAAGTCCTACTGTGAGCCTTGCATTCGATATATATACAGTTTTGTTTTTGGCAATACGCGATTATTAATAACCTATGTTATACTCTGGTACCCTTTTATGGGCAATCGCAACAGTCTCAGATCGGACTTTGTCAATTGTTCATCACCACCAGATCTATCACCAAACTACATGATCGATACTTATACATATTGATCTCTTTATTGATTTACTGCTAACTAAATACTGCAGCTAATTAAACACCAAGCATGGAAGCATCTTAAACTTAAATCGTTCACAAATGCCTCCTGCATCACACACACACTAGCTATATATGTTGTCGCAGAAGATCTCACTACTACGCGTACTCACTCACCGACGCGCGCGATCAAGCCAAAAGCTGCCACTGAAAATTAAACTTGATCGCTGTTTGATCAGCAGTAGGCCGTGCACTTGGTCTTGCAGTCGATGGTGCATCCGCCTCCGCCGCCGCCGCCGCCGTACCCCTTGCCGGAGCTGCTGTACGACGAGAAGCACTTCTTGGGGCACGTCACCTTCTTCTTGTAGCAGGGTCCCTTCTCCGAGCACACCACCGTGGGCGCCACCACCCCGCCGCGCGAGTAACCGCCGCCGGGACCGCCGTACCCTCCACCCCACCCGCCGCCCATCCCGGGGATACTTCCGAAGCCCGGGATGCCAGGGATGGCACCGCCAGACCCAGGCTTGGTGCCCGGCGGCACTGACGGCTTGGCGCCGGGCTTCTTGCCGGCGGGGGAGGACTTGAGCTCGGCGCCGACGACGTCGCGCGCTGCGAGGGCGGCGGTGGCTACCAGTGGGAGCAGGAGGAGGAGCGCGGCGACGCGGCGAGTGCCGGCCATGGCTATGGCTTTCTCGGCCGGTGTAGCGGTGTTGTTTCGATTCGCGTTTGTCTATGAAGTGTGATCTGTGTGTTCTTGGTGAGAGCGCGTGCGTTGAGGTTGTTAAGTAGGGGGGCAGATGCTTGCGGAGAAGTCATGATTTGCACTGTGCAGGATATGGACGGGGTGAGCTGAGGACATTAAAAGAGGCAGACGTGTGAGAGGAGAGGGGGAGGAGGTTGGGGCACTCACAGCACCGACAGTCGAAGGTCAGTGGAGTTATTATGGTTCGCGTCACTCGTTTTGATGTTGGGGTGTTCTGGTTTGAAGCCACAGCTAGCTTGAAATGCTCTCTGTTTGGCCAAAATTTGATGGAGCTCATCAATCAATCTTGGTCGAGCATTACTTGCAGGGGATAAGCCTTGGTCGCAGGAATCGCATCGCCTGCCAAAAAGTGATGTTCTAAGCACAGTGCGTAGATAATGGCGTGGAATGGCGACGGTACGATATGATTCATCGCTTGGGAACGTCGCAAGCAGAAGCAGTGGCTCGTGGTACAAACCACTGACCCAAAGCAAGCTCCCCTCTCGCGGCGGGTGCCCACAGTCATAGCTCCCTGTACTGTAGACTGTAGTTGAAGTTGAGTGCTGCTGGTACATTTGCACTTTGCAACACCTGTCTGTCAGGCACGTAGAAAACCCTTGGCATATGCACATGTATGGCCCTCACCTTGCTCCATCTAGTTCATTACATTACATGTGTAGGGCGTTCATTCAGAGTCGACGCTATCCTTGCAACTTACTACTAGCACTAGTTTTTCTTGTCACATTTGGCAGCATTTCGGTGGTGGCCAAGGGAAAGGAGAGAAAATGGAGCAGGCAAGTCGCCGACAGGGAACATGGGAGGAATTGAAGGCGAAAGAGGAGACGGTTCAAAGTGTTGCGCCTGCATGCACACAGCTCACTACTACCGCCGCTGGCACTGCTCGATCTCTCAGTACAGGTTTCAGGCTTTCAGGTGCTGGCCACGTTTAGGGCGTGTTTGGGACGGAAGCTGCCCCAAACGAGGGGTTTTCACAACTGTTTTTCTCCGAAATCGCCAGTATTAACGCGCGGAAGCCGCCGCGGGAGTTCTGCGCTTCCGCAGCTTCCATTCCGGAGTTATCCCTGAAGTTCGGGAGTGATTACCCGCCGAATGCCACTCCCCCATGCAAGCTTGCTCGACTCCCTCCTCCCACACCCGCCCACCACCTCCTCCTCCTCTCTCGCCCGCCCATCTCCTCCTCCCCTGGCACCATCCTTCCCGACTCCCTCCTCCCCCAACAGCCACCGCCCTCCGCCTCCCTCCTCCCCGACTCCCTCCTCCCCCCAACGCCCTCCTCCCCTAGCGCCCTCCTCTCTCTCGTGCACATTCTTTGGATCTTTTTTTTTATTAATTATTTATTGTATTCATTATTCACTGTAATAATTGTGTGTAATAATTACTTATTGTAATAATTATTTATGTAATAATTGTTTATCTTAATAATTATTTATTGTAATAATTATTTTTAATAATTATTTGTTATAATAAATGATTATTGGAATAATAGTCGTTGAATACGCTAATTGCGGTATATTGCATTGTTTGCGGTAGTCATCGTTCATTGCATTCAATCGTGTTAATCGTCGTTAATTACAATTAATTATCATCAATTGAGGTAGTCGTCGTGTATTGCGATAATTCTCGTCAATTGCGATAGTTGTCGTCAATTGCGTTAGTCGTCATTAATAATCATCAAGTGTCGTTAGTTGTCGTTAAATATGTTAATTGCGTTAAACAGCATCAAATAAGTCATTATTGTCCTCAAGGGCATTTTAGATATTTCTCATCTCGAAAGCTACAGCTAGCCTACCTAAAAGTCGACGAAGAAACACCAAATCTCTTGACCTAGCTGTTCACTCGCATCCCACTGAACGGATGGGCGAGGGCTGTCAAGGTTGGAGAAGCTTAAATAGCCATGTATTTTCTACAGGAAGCTTTGAAACATCGTCGCAAAAAATCAAACTACCACCGTATACTACCAGTAGAATCTAAAACGACTCCATTTTTCAAATAGGGTGTACCTGATTTACGCAATCATCTAGGATTTCGATTGCAGACCAGAATGACACCAAACCTGCTTACGGACATTTAAAAAATATTAATTTGATTGAATTATGGCATAACGGCTATTTTGCAGCAACAAAATAGACATCTTAAGCCCAAAGCTTTAACTTACATTCAGAAGAACCAAAGAGCCTCCACAGGAAAGCTTGAACGTTGTCGCAGCCCTAACACGTGTCCTTCAATCCTCTGATACAACTTCTGATAAATATTTAGCAAGATTGAGTACACAACATACTCAGCAAGCCACATGGGGAAGCTATTTAGCTACATGTCAATAATTCAATGATGGTGAAGGTTTTCCATATCAGGTATATGTGGATGCAACTTTTGAGTTAAAACAGTTTGCCTTTAAAATAGTAAAATCATACTAATATAACATCAGGGGTTTACTCAACAATTGTAATTACCATTTTAACATATCAAAATCTCTACTTAAACCTCATATATTGAAATCACCCATGAACACAATTTCATTAACCAAAAGTACGATGTATTCGAATACCATTAATTATACTATGCAGAGTTGCCCAACTTTACCCACAAGATACCTCGAACTCATACTGTCAAGCTATAAACACGCAACACGATAGCATGTGACTGAGTTGAGAAAACACGATATTTTCATTGCTCAATCTTTCTAGCCTCTACCTGGTAGGTTCTTGGATAATACAACCTTCGGGAAACCATCGGCCAACAATGGAATGCGTGGTCTGATGCTGATTGTACCTACCGTTGTGTAGATCAGCAAGTGTCCCTCCGGGCTCACTCCTGTCCCACCCCTAATCCATGGCTGCTCTTTACAACAAGAGCGGGTGAAATCCTGTAGATATTCAATCAAAAGAGCAGTGTACTAAGCCAAATTGGATATACCAAACTCGTGGTTGAACGAGTTCTGTGTCTATTATTTCGCACAAAGTTCTAGTCCTTACCTTTCTCTATAGAGAGGTGAACTAACAACCAACTTGTGGCTACCCACCTTTTTGGCCCCACCTTCGACTAACTTTTATCAAGTCTATTGGGTTGTCTAACCTCCTATTCTCAACCCTCAACTCTCCACTAAAACCATTGGCGGTTAGCCAATACTCTTTTTCAGTATTTGTTAACACATTGTGTGATAATACCGAACATTTATTAATATTCTATGTACTGTAAACTTGTCAAGGTGAATATGGCCTACAAGAACAGGTGAGCTCATATGTGGGGTGATAGGATATATCCAATCATCATGGCATTCAAAAGTATTATTTTAATAAAGAAGTAATTGGCATAAATATGGTAATGAAAGTAATAATATAAATACATAAAATATAGGCTAAAAATGATCAAAGAATGCAACCTGCCTCCACGTCCGCAGTCCTTGACTGGATTTATCTCTCCTACGCCTTGATCAACTCTCTCAAGCTTGATCAACAAATCCGACTTCTAACGTGAAAGAAAATCAAATAAATAAGTCGCAGGCTCAACAAGAAGCGAGCTAGGAACAAAATGAAATAAATAAATTCAGAAAGAATATAAAAAAGGTGGTGTGAGTGATTAGGATTTATTGGGTGATTGATTTGGCTAAACAGAGTCAAAAATTAGATTCACGGGTCTGAAACTGTAAAAAGTATCGGGTCTAGTGAACATTGTCAGGTCTAGTGCTATTCACTAATGGGTTCGGGTGAATAGTAGCGGGTTTTGGGTCGGGGATTAATGGATTGCGCGGTAAATGGTTTTCGGATGAACAATGCTAGGCTATCTCGGTTTGCGCTGTGAAAAGTAGCAGTCCACATAGTAATGGGCTTAGCCCATTTGGCATGTTGGGATGTGGCTTAACTGGGCCAGGCTTTCGGCCCAGCCTAGTGCAGCTTGAGCCGCGTGTGGCTCAGGAGCCGGGCGCACTCCCAGGGCACCTAAGCCGAGGGCGACGACACCGGCGAGGACGGCGGCGGCTCCAACGGCAGGCGACGGTGCCGAGAGGTACGGTGAGCATCATCGCGGCCTGAGCAACCCATTTTTGGGTCTTGCTTGGGTCGAGGTCGCTCAGGGAGGTGTGGTCGACGGCGGTGGCACACGACCGAAGTAAAGGAGGACGGTGGCGACGCTCCGGCGAAACTCCGACCAAGGTGGCGGTGTTTGAGCACCAGTGGGCCAAGGGGAGTCTGACAGTTGTGGTGGCAGGTCTTGGGGTGTCTTGTGGCGGCGTGAGCCGTGGGCGGCGGAGCCATGGCGCACGGCGGCGGTGAGCTAAGGGCGACGACGTTGGGCATGGGGCTAGGAGATGAGTTCGTGGTGGTGAGGTGAAGCTTACGGTGAGGTTAATTGGACAAGGGCGTGGACAAAGAAGGCGAATCGAAGAAGAGGCTAATCAGGGGCTTTTTTCGGGTGTGGCGGCGATTGAGGGAGATGGCCGGGGTTAGGGAAGAAGGAAGGTGTTGGCGAGGTGGCGCTGAGGTTGATGAAGATGAGGGAGCTGCGGGGATGGGTTTTAATAACCGATTGAGGCGATGGCGGTAGTGTCCGAGCCATGGCGAGCGTGGCGCGTGGCAGCGGCATGGACGACAGAGCGGGCTTTGCACTATGCGGGGCGAGCTGGCGGCGATTTGGCGGTGTCTCACTGGCGCGGTGCATGCGCTGGCGAGGACAGATCGACATCCATGGCGCGTCGAACACCTGACAGCGGTGGCATAGGACGTGGTGCAGGAGAAGGGCCAAGGCCAAGCACGCTGTCACGCGTGGCAAGGTGGCGAGCACTGGCACAGGTGAAAGTGGTGGAAGAAGTCGATGGGGACAAAAGCGATGTTGTGTGCCTGCGAACGGCGGAGCGACACGAAGAGGAAGAAGATAGAGCGATGTCGGATTTTCACATAGACTTTTCGGGCTGGAAAAGCAAGAGAGGAAAGCGGGAAATGGGCAAGACTTTCCGAATTGAGTAAGAAACTCAAATTCAAACCAAACTCAATCAAGTTTTTTTTTTTGAAATTTTGGTTATTTTCATAATCATCCATGACTGTCATAGCATCAAAAGCATGGCTCCACCTGCTTGAAAATTCACTGAACTGTATGTCCGTTCAGAGTGGCAAGTGGATGAAATAGAATTGCAACTCATAGCTCATAAGGTAAACAAAAACAGACACACCGAGCAGCATGTGAGTTCTTTGACTGATCTCAAAGCTCTTATGAGACCACAACTATTCTTGCGACATCGACCACTGAACTTACATAGATTAACTAGTGGCTACACACTTAGTCAGACTACAGTGCAGAGATGGCAAACACTAAAGATGCACTACATACCTCTGACATGCTCCTCTGAAGTACCATCTCTTGCAGGCCACCAAAAGACACCACAAAATGCCGCCTTCCTATTGCATATGTTACCCTGCATCTACAACAATTCTACAAGATCAGCAGAAAATTTACTGATACAAATGTAAAATGCAAAAATGAGGCTTTAATTGCATTGCAATAGTAGCTTCTTTAGTCTTTACCTTAATAACGTCAACCCTCTTCTTCCTCCTCCCCATCTTGCACAAAGCCCCCTCCCATCTCGCAAATCCAGTCCCAGACCTTCGCCGGCACGGACATCACCGACAGCCGCGGCTGCCGGAGCAGCGTGAAGTCCCTCATCCCCTCCACCTCTCCCGCCGCCTTCTTGATCTCTCCAAGCGCAACCGGCCGCCGGAACTCCCCGACCGCGCGCACGTCCACGGCGCCGCCGGCCTCCTCCTCACCCTCGTACCACTCCCTGGCGACCTCCACGACGCCCACGACGCGGCGGGAGGCGGCGCCGGCGCCGGAGTGGTAGAAGAGGCAGCGGTCGCCGAGGCGCATGGCACGGAGGTTGTTGACGGCCTGGCGGTTGCGGACGCCGTCCCACGGCGCGACGCCGCTGGGGGCGCCGGCCTGGTCGGACCACGACCACTCCCCCGGCTCCGTCTTGAGGAGCCAGTACTTACCGGCGGCGGCGGTGGCAGTGGGTTGGACGGTGGGTGTTGCTTTGTTCGGCATCCTGTAGGGATCCAGGGCTCCGTCGATCGCCGGAGGAGGCAAGGTTCTTCTTTTGGCGGGAAAGTGGGCGGCTAGGGCTTGTGGATGGGCGGGGAATTTCTACCATGGTCGCCCGTCTCCTGCTCCCAAAGCGAAAAAAAAAATTGCAATATGGGCCGGGCCGGGCCGGGCAAAAGCCCCATTTTCACTAGGCCAGGCTCGTCAAGGCAAGGCCCACCATGAGAGGCAGGCCGGGCTAGAACTAATTCTGTAGAGCACAACTGGGTTTGACCAATTTTGCAGTTCTTTACAACGAGATAAAACTGAACATTAAAAAGGAGAATGGTCAAAATGATGGTATGGATTCTAATTTACCCTGTGTATCATACAATGATTCCTTCCAGTACAAAAGCTAGGGCAACTAATTCAAATAATGGCAACAAAAACTAAGGCTGGCTCATAGTAATCAAGTACTTTTGACATCATCGTATTAGTTATAGCATTCTGACTGGCTTGCGGGGTAGTTTGGCAACATTGATTCAGCAAAAACTGAGGACACTTTTGTTAGGTCGAGCCAGCTTGGCCCTCCCTTGCTGCCTCTTGCTGCTGCTTATGTGCCCAGTACTTCGTAAGCGGTGGCCCAAATATAACATTCCCAGAAATCACTCCAATCCTGAAATATTTGCCATGGAGAACGACTAAGAACATCAAAATAAGCTTGATAATAACAACATTTCTGCTTGCAATGTGAGAAACGGGTATGCAATTGTAACAATAATGAACTAAGCGCACACCAAGATCAGGACTTGCTCATACCAAAAACAATGGAATAGCCAAAGAAAAATAGGCACACCAGCGTACAAGCAATCATGAATGTTTAACAGCATCTGGCCAGTTCTAACATCTGATGCATGGACAAGTCTGGAAGGTGGCGATTTTAGACGTGTCCGAAATTAGCCTCGTGAAATAATGGAATTAAAATTGGACTAGTATTAGGCAAGTATTGGCCATTTGGGCCCGGTCCATTTAGCCCACAGGTGGTAGCCCAACCCATTTCCTATTCCCTTAATCCTAGCGTTCTCCATCAGGAACCTCACTCCCTCCCCTTCAACGCCGGCCCTGCTAGCAGCTGCAACGCCGCCCGCCTGCCCCTGCGACACCGCCAACTCCGGCGGTGGCTGACGGCTGGCGGTGACCCCCTCCCTCCAGATACCGCCCCTTCCCCTTCTCCCCATCGCCGCGCCTTCTCCCTGACCCCGACGCCCCTGCTGCCAAACGCGGCAACGCCGATGCCGCCCTTCTTATCGAACCCAAGAGTAAAGGATCTCGGATTCTCTATGTCTCACACACTAGTCCAGGAACAGCTAGTGTACATAGTCAAATAAAATATTATAGCACAACCATAATAAGTAATTCATTCATAATAATTCAAGTGTATTACAAAAGGCTCGTAGCTCAGCAATTAAAACAAAAGGTGACATCACTCTGTTGTCGTGGGCATGCAGCTCAATTAATTTGTCAAAAACCATAGTTATCGACACCCCCTCCCCTCCAAAGCATCCACTCCTAAACAACACCTAGCCTGCCGCTCAAGCTCAGCAGTACTTCTCCGGAATTGATATAAACCCTCCATTCACTAAGGACCCTTTCTCCAAGCATAAATAATTCCACCTCTACTTCCATGATTGCTTACCGTAGAGGTGTTCCTCCCATAAATTATGGGCTCCACTATGCTCCAGTAGTCGCCGATGAAGATGTTTTTTTTTAATGATGTCATCCCCCCGCTCCTCCAGATCGTTTAAACCAGCAAGATGCTTTCAATTATAGACATAGTGAGCAGGGAGCACTGAGCACACCTAAAGCATGTACAAACTTCCAAGACGTGTACGAGTTAGGGAGGAACCGGGGTTACTGAGGTTAATGTCACAATGAATCAAAGGTGATCGATATCACAGAGTACAAAGCATTTTAATTCAGAATACGTCAGCTACTTGTATCTAGCTTGACAAACGAATAGCACATCCACAGACGGTCTAAATGCCCACAGCTGGACTAGCGAACTAGATGGCGTCGTGCATCACATCGCTCATCAGGAACGTCCTTCCTTGCTCACACCATATTCTTCAACAAGCTTCGTCACAAGTCCCATAAGATCGACAAACGCGCTGAACGATGCTCGCAGAAATCGGGCCTCCACTGCTTCAAAGTGCCTGGATTCACAAATAAGAGGGTTTCAATCATACACCTCGTGAAGCAATGCAAAGGCAATTCTTATAAATGTCAGTGTGGATTTACTGACACGACAAGCTTGCCACCGGAAACAGTCATCTCCCTCCTGACCTTATCGGGCTGCAGCTGCAATACAAAGACACCAAACAGAGTTTACGACAAACATACCATGAACAAAGAGGAAACATGAAGAGTTCATGAAGGCAGGCAGCATATTAAAAGGTAGAATATAACTTCTTTACCTCCTTGTCAACAGCTAACGTTTTGTAGACAATGGATGCATGTTCCTCGGATCCATAATCAACTTCAAAGTCACTGCCAAACAAAAAGTTTAGTACTACGCTCTAAAATTTCTCCAGGAATCATTAGCAAAAGAAGCAAAATTGCGAATGGGCAGGACAGGTAACAAAACTGCATCAAATTATTGCTAATTTTATGTGCTACATTTTACACAACACTGTGTAAATAGCTGAATCTCAGATGAGCAAGGTTGTGAAGGTAGCAGTGCGCAGGATCCGGAAAAGCAACAGGTATCAACCTGATTACCACTAGTTTATGGATTTTTCGGTAAGGCTGGGTTTGTCAAAATAGAGCCACGAGCCCACGAACAACCAATTCACACAAGTATTCAGCAACTTTTAGCATCGATCATTCAGGAAAACCCCATTGTTTCATAATATTATTTTAAAAGGTCGAACAATAAACTCATTGTTTTACCGGATTTCCAAAAGGTGTAAAGAATTGGAATCCTGTTTGGAATGGAATCAGTGGGAAGCTAGCACGCCATCATAACTAGCACTGTGCTTGATGATTACAGCTTTCTTACTTGCCATCTCAACGCTTAACAAAACAAAACTATCACTAACTCAAGTGATTTAACATGTGGCTTTATCATAGGATCCTCCGTGATCAGATCAGATGTCCCTGCTATGTCGCTTCAAAACGCTCAACGAACTAAAAGCACTTGGTTCATTTTTGAAGTAAACTGAAGGCACTTGATGTAATATACTACCAGGAACACTGGATTGGGTGCTCGACATCTCAATTTTTCATGCCTTTGCATGGGTGGAGAGATATCTTATGCCTAAAACTACCGCTTGCTTCTTTCAGGCAATCCGTCGAACACAAAGCGCGCAGGTGGAACCACCGCAACACGAGGCAGTAAAATAACAAGTAAGCACTCAACAGAGAAAAGCTGCACAGATCGTCGAGCAAGAGAGCTACGAAGCACACGAACAAACAGAGATTAAGCTCCTACAGTGACATGCAAATCTGACAAGAACAACGTCACCACTGGGAGAGGGCGAGGGAGAGGGGGAGAGGAGTCACCAGGTGAAGTCCCAGCCGGAGGTAGAGGCTGGGGCCACGGCAACAGCCATCGCGGCCGCGGGGGATCTGTCCCGCGAGAGGCCCGTGCGCCGGTCAGCCGCGCGAGAGCTGTTGAGGAGACGGCGGCTCGCTCACGCACGCACGGGACGGGAGGAAGCTTAGGGTTAAGCTTGGGTGGGCCTATGGGCCGCATTGGGCACTTGGGCTTGATCGATTTTTGGAAGTTGCGTATGCCAGTTCTATTCATTTTTAAATAGTGAAGGTGAAAGTTCAAATAGTTTGACGGTTAACTATGACAAAAGGGTGCAAACGGAGCAGATACGGACGAATATCGTATATTTTATATCATTTTCTATATTTTTTCTCAGATTCGGAATCGGACACGAATAATGCCAGATACAAATACGAATGCGGATAGTCTCAGTCACGAATACACGCTTAACCGAATACATATTATCTCGGTCATAAATACTTATCTGGATATTGTGCGAAAACAGCAACCATATATGATGGAGACGGGGTGGCTGATCTTTCGATGAGATTGATAACTATCGATTTTGGGTGGAGGTGACTCTCGCGATCCGACTACAACCGTACGACGACGCTTGCGCCTTAGCAATCGTTAAACCAACTCCGAGACGTTATTGACCGTGATGGAAGCGCAATCAACACGAACACGAGGTTCAATTCTGCGAGCAATCGAAGAACTAGCAAGAATAAGATGTATGCAATCGATATTGCGAATAAAATTGTAGTATAGATGGTGCGAAAATAAAAGTGGGATCCCGAAGGTTGTCTTGACAGTGGTCGTCCGACACAATCGAAGAACAGTTTGCACAATGGCTAAACCTAAATTCAACGAAATCCCGATTCTAGCCGGCGGCGGCTCCTATATGGGAAGACGACTAGGGGTGGCGGCGAGGAAGTGGGCGCGCGCCCTAGGGTTACAAGGCCCATGGGCCCAAGAGGAGGTGGCGCAGCACCCTTTTTGACTCGGTAAAAAACAGACGTGGATTGTTTTGTTTATTGTGGTCAGCTCGGTTGGAATTTGAAGCTGAGGTTGGATCCATTGGAAAGTAGACTTGATAAGCTTTCAATGAAGTCCAAGAACATCCCAAACGAGTCCGTATGAAGATGTTACGCCGTTTGAACTTAGTCTTGTCGCAGCGAGTCCGAACTCGAATTGAACGAGCCCAACTCGAACTCTTGCTTGGCTCGGACCCAAAGTGGTGTGATGTCCTCCATTATGCCTCCTATGCTTGTCCATGACTCCACATACCTCTCCTTGGTCCTTTCCCATGTTCCTAAGCACAATTAAATCACTTGCATTAGGTAGCGATCTATTCTCAGTAATATATAACCCTATGAACGAATTCACCTGGTGATTAAGTTGGCGAGCACGAGCTCGAGTAATTGGTCCTTGTAACATTGGTTGTGGATCAGCTGTGTGTGTAGGCGCGGTTGTATCCAAATTATGGATGTCCTCATCAATATATGTCGCATAAATAAAGATCAATCAACCATACTACATGTCTAAAATGCGACTAGATTAGTAGTTTAACAAGCAAATTTAAATACATCACACGATAACAGTGGCTATCTAAGCAAGTAATAGTAACTAGCAAGTAGCAAGTACATGATATAGACTAGGTAAGCAAGTAGTAACTATTAACTAGCAAGTAGCAAGTCACAAGTTTACAACTCTCACATCTCACACGGTCCAAAATTACATCAGAAGTTCACAACATGAGATAGTAGCACATCAAGTAGCCAAGTAGTAACTACTAATTAGTAAGATAGTAAGTGCTAAGTAAATAGCAGCTCGTTGACCGCACAAAAGCCTTGTCTAGAAGCAGCAAACAGCGAGCCATCTCTATGACCATGCCTCAGTCGATCTTAGTCTCGATCATTATCTCATCCTACAAAAATAGATTTGTAGAATGTCATATTTGTACAATTTATCAAATAAATTTGAAGATGCAGACGAGCAATGGTGATACCCAACGACATAATCACCATGCTAAAATAAAAGGGTTAAAGAAAATATCGGCAGTGTGTGATATCCACGGCTCCAACATACTGCAAGTATAATCTGTTGCATGCATACCTACACATACATGCACCCACATAACAAAGTAGTACGATTTACAGCGGCATAATAGCCTCTTCACTTTAGTTTATAGTGGATCAATATTGCCCATGCACGCTCATTTTAGTTTATGGTGATCAATATGGACAAGGAGCCCTCTCCTTTGATTTTATCCTGAGCTCACGACTAGGGGTGCAAACGGAGTGGCTAATTCCCGACCGACTAAATCAATTCGGATAGGATTCAGAGCGCTTTTTTCGGATCTGAATTTTTTTCCCCAGGCGCGGCTTTGGATTCGGGAATGAGCTATCCAGGACAATATCTGGTGGTATCCGACTGCCGAGCCCATTCGAGCCACCTTTCGCAAACTCAAAGTTCACACCAACACCAGTACACCACACCGCCCGCCTACATTTCCGAAATCCCAACCCCATCTCCGCCCCCCCTAACCCTCACCGCCGCGTTCCTCCTCCCTCGTCACCGTAGCCGCCGCCTCCCTCCTCCCGCACAACCACCTCCCCTCCCTCCTTCCCCTTTTTGCAGTCTCCCCAAGTAGATCAAGCATCACTTGCTCGACCGACTGCCTCCCCACACAAATCCGGTGCCATTTCCCCCTCTAGTGGCCACCCCCATGCAGATCTACTGGCTCCTTCCCTGCTAGCATGATTGACCTGTAGTGGGAGCCACTGCCCAGGTGGAAGCCCAGAGACCCCCTATCGCCAAGGTGCCTACAAGCTCGAGGTGAAGACTGAAGAGGCGGGTGGAGGAGCTTTCGCTAGCAAAAAAAGGTCTCATTTTTCTTCTCATGCAGAATGTAATACATTATGCATGCACTTGCAGTAGCTCTTCGTCTTCGTGATTTGATTGCAAGCTAAATAATGAGGTGGTTTTCCCCTGTTGGTACGTTTAAACAATATTGTCAACTGGTACTAAGCATATGTACTCATCGAACAAATTTGATTCAAGTAATGATATTTCAGTATTAACTGAATGCTATATATCTTCTGTCTGTTCTCATAATAGGTAGATGCACTTATGATGAAGTAATAATGCAACGTTGAGAGCTATGCCTGATTGCCTATTTGCATTAGGACTGATGGAAGCACACATACACAAAGATAGAATTAAGTAAACTGCATGTCTCTTTCTACTAGTACCGGAAGAATTCGATGTATGGCGGCTAGTTCACTGTTTTAGTTGTGTAGAGTACTGTACTATTGCTACTGGTTAATTGATTAGGGGCATTTTTATGGTTTGCTCTATTATTTTCATCAGTCATGTACTACTAGTTTCTCATGTCTCCTAGTAGCACATTTTTTAAAATTATAGTACTGCTAATTTCTGTTGATTGAAGGGGCACTTAGTTGTGTAGTTCACTGTATGGCTAGTTCACTGTTTTAGTTGTGTAGAATGTTTCTAATATGTATTCTAATAGTATACAAGTCTATCCATTTCAATAGGGAAAAAAAAATAGCACCAACATTACTCAAACCCCCAAGTCCCAACCATATAAAATCGACAATACGCCGGAACCTGTGCTAGACTCACCATGCATTGACCAGAAGTTCTAGCTAAAAGTGCTACCTCATGAGCAATTTGATTCTGAATTCTCCCCCACATTTGATCAAAAGATAACATGCATAAGCAGAATAGTATCTTCTCACATTTGATCAGAAGATACATCTTCAGATCTGAAGAACATGTGCACAGGGGTACTTCATTTATGAAATCTCGTAGCAGCGAGAGCGACTGAGGATTCGAATCCACAAATGGAAGCACGGAGAAGTCGTTTCATTATGAGCGTAACAAAACTCATAAGGAAGTTTCAGTTGTAGGTGCCGTTATTCCGCTCGTAGAAGTACTGTGTAGCTCAGAGAAGATGGTCGTTTCCGAGTTTGATTTCCACCGACTGCATAGTTGGATGGCTTATCCATATTTCTCGCGGAATGTTGATCTTTGTGGCTAATTGTGTGGTGCCCTGCGTGTAGATGTGTCCACATGAGCCGCGAGCGACCGCTTCACCAAATCACCAGGCGATCATCCCCCTCGCCGAGCCCCTCACTGTGAGGTTTCCCCTCGCCACAGCCTACGACGACACATGCCAAGAACACACAAAAAAGATTAGCTTGCAGTCACATATCTCACGCAAACAAAAAAATTGTAGTGAACATCGTTTTAAATAAAAAAAAATTCAGGTCGGCTCCCTTAGACCTACCTAGGGATGACAATTTATCCCGTGGGGGCGGGGCCACAGAAAAAAATCCACATGGGAGCGTAGCGATCTCCTCTCGCACAGGAACAGGGACGGGTCGCCCCTCCCTCACGGGCCACAGGGCTCCGTGGCGACCTGGTAAAAATTTAAAATATATTATTTTTTTATAAATTATAATTTTAAATATGGGAGTTGTATTCTTTTTTATAAATTTAGACTAAAAGTTGAATATATATATATATATATATATATATATATATATATATATATATATATATATATATACACTAATCTGCGTCTCAGCGTATTTTTATTCTACGCTCATGATATCCCACCGCGCGCGGACTGAGTCGCCCCTACAAAGCGCCGAATAGGCCATTTTGGTCCATTAACCTGCGATCCCTCACGCATGACGTCACGCGTTCAATGCGCGCTATGACGAGGTCGAAAGCAATTGTGGTAGCAAGTTTACTGCCACATGTATCACCACGTTTATGTTTTTTAATTGTTTCATATGCTCATGGTTTGATGTGTCAGTAAACTACAAGCAGAGTCCAGTAAATCTTTTTGTAACAGAGCAGTAGAGTCATGTGGAGGTTGCAGTAAACCTCTTTTACCGATGCAGTAATTTTTTTAGTAAACAAACAAAAGTTTTTATTTGCAAGACTTATATCATTTTGTTACCCTCATTGTCACCAAGCTATTGGTGAATATCATTCGTGAATCGGAATTTCCAATCAACAGTTATTGGTAAAACAAAAAAAATATTCATATACAAAATAAGGAACCGATTGTTTGCTAGTTAGTTGTCTACTTGTCTGTACTAGTTGGCTAAGATGGCAATAAAGTCATGTAGAGGTTGCAGTAAATATTTTTGTAACCGAGCAGTAAAAGTCAAGTGGAAAATTGCAGTAAATCTTTTTGTAACAGAGTAGTAAAGTCATGTGGATGTTATAACAAATCTTTTTGTAACAGAGCAGTAAAGTCATATGGATGTTGCAGTAAATATTTTTTTAGTAAACGTACAGAGAGGTTTTATTTGTAAGACCTATCTCATTCTGTTACCCTTATCATCACCAAGCTACCGATGAAAACCATTCATAAATTGGAGCTTCCAATCAAAAGTTATTACTAAAACAAGAAAAGAAACATTCATATACAAAACAAGAATACGATTATTTGCTAGTTGGTTGTCTACTTGTCTATACTAGTTGCTAAGATGACAGTAAAGTTGTGTGAAATTTGTAATAAATCTCTTTTAGCGATGCAGTAATCTTTTTTTAGTAAACGTACAGAGATGTTTTTATTTGCGAGACTTACATCATTATTTTAACCTCGTCGTCACCAAGCTACCGGTGTAAACCGTTCCTGAATCGAAGCTTCCAATAAAAAATTATTGCAAAAATAAGAAAAGAAACATTCATGTACAAAATAAGGAACTGTGTGTTTGCTAGTTAACTGTCTACTTGCATGTACTAGTTGGCTAAGATGACAATAAAGTCATGTGGAGGTTACAGTAAATCTCTGTTGGCGATGCAGTAAATCTCTTTTAGTAAACGCATAGAGAGATTTTTATTTGCAAGACTTATATCATTCTATTACTCTCGTTGTCACCAAGCTACTGGTGTAAACCATTCGTGAATCGGAGCTTTCAATCAAAAGTTATTGCAAAAACAAGAAAAAAAACATTCATGTACAAAACAAGGAACTGATTGTTTACTAGTTAGTTGTCAACTTGTCTATACTAGTTGGCTAAGATGATAGTAAAGTCATGTAGATGTTGCAGTAAATCTTATTTAATAAACGTATAGAGATGTTTTTTATTTGCAAGACTTATATCATTCTGGTTACCTCGTTATCACCAAGCTACTGGTGAAAATCGTTCGTGAATTGGAGTTTCCAATCAAAAGTTATTGTTAAAACAAGAGAAAGACATATTCACGTACAAAACAAGGTACCGATTGTTTCCTAGTTGGTTGTCTACTTGTCTGCAGTGGCGAATCCATCGGGTAGGATTCATCAGGCTGAAGCCTACCCTCCACCGGCGCGTGACCCCAACCTCCGGCGTGCTGCCATGGTTGCGCCTGCGTGACCCGCGTCAAACAAGAAGCGAAGAACTGAAGAAGTTGAGAAGCAGCAGGACTGTAGGAGCAAGATCGCTTGAGAGCGTGTGGGCCTTGCGGCTTGTGTGCCCTTGCCGAAGCAGCGAGCCCAGGCCCAACTCACGTTCCCCATTTCCCATGTTCCCGTGTTCGGTGTTTCCAAAATTCCCCAAATCGGCAAATCCCCAATCGCGATTTCCTAATCAATTGAGCCGAGTGGTAGCGAGGAGAAGCTCACTGCTTACCTGAGGGCAGCCAGAGGAGCTGGGAGGGGAGCCACCGCGGTCCACGACGCCGCCGGTAGTCGGAGCCCGGAGTAAGCCGACTGGTCGAGGCAGGCAACCCGCAGCCGGGTGGGGAGGGGAGCCGGAGGCGACGACGAGGGGAGCTAGGCGGGGAGCCCGTGTCTAATTCTGATGGCTTGAGTTCCTGACAGCCCGGAGACCGGAGGAGGAGAACTGGAGAAGGGCAGGACGGCGTGCCGCGTGCTTGTGCGTGAGGGAGGGGCAGCCGCCGAGCCGTTGACTTGTTGAGGGCCAGGGAGGCGAGTTGGGACTTGGGCGTGGCGCCATGGGCCCATGGCCGAATGGGCATTGCCGCTAACTCGCTGAGGAGAGGACCGAGGAAGAGGAACTGAGGAAGTGAGTCAAGTGAGTGAGTGTAACTGAGGAACCGAGGAGTGAGGTCTGTGAGGCCGTGAGGGCCTGAGCGAGTGAGTGTTGAGGCGCTAAGGTCATGTACTCCTATGGAATTTGGATTTGGGGGTGTGGACTGTGGTCATCTATAGATCTACTCATCTCATCTGCTATTCTGAATTGTGAAGCCCCTGTCCTGTCTGACAGTCTGGTTACACTGGTATACTACCAAATACTCAGATCTTATTCCTCAATTAGTCGATTAGCAATTTGTTAGAACATAGTGTGATATTATGGTATATACTCAATTAACAATTAATTCGTAGGTTTGCAATAAGGGAAAAACGAATTTTGCGTAATTATTTCACAAGCAATTCAAGTAGTACCCCTCAACCGATGAGAGTGCAACTCAACCAAAGAAGCATTTACTAGAATTTAATCTGGATGAAATTATTGCTGATCCGACGCATCGCACAAGAATACAAGACTATGTTACAAATTAGTTTAGTCATTTGAGGTTTTGAGCCCACCCTTCTTTTTCATCCTGGATTCGCCACTGCTTGTCTGTACTAGTTAGCAAAGATGACAGTAAAGTCATATGAAGGTTACAATAAATCTTTTTGTAACAAAGCAGTAAAGTCAAGTAGAGGTTACAGTAAATCTCTTTTAGCGATGTAGTAAATATTTTTTAGTAAACGCACAAAGAGATTTTATTAGTAAATTCTCTGGTGGTATGGTTAATACGCTGGCGAAATCCTGAATGCTAAGATCAGAAAAATCGATCGACGATTGAGAATTGGACATATAACTTACATGAGAATGGTGTTCTTTGTATAGGACTGAGAGAGCAGGGAGAATTTTGGAATTCAATCATTCAGGGTTTTGCCTCCAAAAATAATGATTGAAGAATTTTCTAGAATGGAATTTATTGTAGAGGTGTGTAAAAAAAGTTGAGTAAATTACGCAAAACTATAGATTTGTTACACAAACTAACAGAAAACTACATAATTTAACATAAAATTTTCAAAACTACATATTTTAGGAACTATTGTATCACAAAGCTACAGGTTTAAGCATGTACCGTAACTTTCAACATGTCTGACCCCACAGCCCCACATAACAGCCTCACGCCTCGGACTGGACAGTTGCTCTGCGTGCATGTCACTACATGAGAATGGTGTTCTTTATATAGGACTGAGAGCAGGGAGAATTATGGAATTCGATCGGTCAGTGTTTTGCTTCCAAAAAATAATGATTGAAAATTTTTCTAGGAGGGAATTTATTTTTGGAGAGTGTGTAAAAAAGCCGAGTATAATTTGGCAAAACTACACGTTTGTTATACAAACTAATTAAAAAAAACTACATGTAGGAGACAGATCTATTTTGCAAAATAACAAATTTTAGGACTTGTTATATCACAAAGACACATGGTTAAGCCATGTTGTTGCATGGCTTGGGGGGCAAAGCCTAAAGGGTTCAGGCTACTTCCTCTCAGATGTTGGCTGGTAGTGAACATGTGGGCATGTGATGCGCAGGCACAACAAATGGTTGCAGAGAAGTCGTGTCCGAGGCGTGAGGCTGCCATATGGGCCCACGAAGTTAGAACTGGTGCAAGTTAGAATTATGGGCACTATTGGCCTCCTACACCATCCAAATTCCTAAACTATCCCCCTCACTCACGAAATTCCGAATTTAGCCTCCTCTGACGACCTGCTGTCATCGGGTACAGCAGCAACAAAGTTGCTGCCATCCCCCACGGCAGCACCGAGGTGCTGCCCTCCCCTACAACATGAGGTACAAGGAGAGAGAAAGAAAAGAAAAGTGAAAAAAATCGATTAAAAAAAATCAGAAAAATTCAAAAATAATTTGAAAATAATTTATTTAAATACTATAATATTTATCATGAATAAATATAATTGTTTCCAAATTTTTAGAGCTTAATACAACCTTGTAAAATTCAAACCAAGTTGTAAAACCCTTGTTGTTAATGAATTAAAGTAAGAAGAATAAATCTTCAAAAGCAATGTTAGAAATTTTATCTAGGTACTAGATCATCCCAGAAACACCTCTAAAAATTTATATAATTTTAGGAATTTATTTGCTATTTTTTAGCTCGATCAAACTTAGGGGGTTTGAAGTTAAAATAGTTATCCTAGTAACGTTCGGACCGTACGAACAACACTTTTGGAACGTTCGGACCGTCGAACATCTCTTTGGGCTGATCGGACCATCCGACTGACACTGGCTCTCATCGGACCGTCCAACATTAATTATCCACTGAAAATTCATTTGACCTCAAAAATTCATATCTAATTCAACTCAACTCCAAATCAATTGAAACCAATTTTGATATTTTTCATTTTAAATGAACATTATTTTAAAATAGGTTTAAAACTTGTCTCTAGCTCAGAAAATATAGTTTTTGAAAATTGATGCTTAACTGAATTATTTTCACACTAAAAAATGCTTTTAACTTTGAAAATCCATAGAAAATGTTTCTAGACTCCAAATGAGTTGAACTAGGTTATTTTGGTCTTATAATTTTATTCTCTATTTATCTATGTAATCCTTTTATCCACTACTATTCTATAAATTTGTAAAATAATTAAAATTTAATAAATAGTAACCAAAACACTGTTTTGAGTATTTTCAAAAAAACTGATTTTCAAATTACTATAACTCTCACACATTAAATTCAAATGGAATAATTATTTCACAAAAATTCATCTAAAATCTTAACCTAGCTACTGTAGAAAATTCATACATTTTTAAGCAATTTGAATTTTATGGTATTTCTCGGTGTTTATTCGATGTCGTTAATTCTTTAGAGTCCAAAGTGATCGACGTAGAATGAATAAAATAAACTTTAATTAAATTCAAAATTTTCAAAGTGATCAGCAAGTATGATGTGTCGGGAGGCTCCACAAAAAAAATCATAATTTTTTAAGATTATTTTCTATATTTAGAAATTCTTCTAAAAAAATTAAATGAATAAAATAAACTTCAATTAAATTAAGTTTTTTTATTAAATCTTTTCATGTTCCTAGTTTTTTTTGGAACTTTCTGATTTTTTTTGATTTTTTTTGGATTTTTTTCACTTTCTTTTATTTCTCTCTCCTTGTACCTCATGTTTGTAGGGAGGCAGCGACACCTCGGTCTTTGCGGTGGGGATGGCAAGTGAGATGGCAGCAGGGAGGGGGCTAAATCTGAAATTTCGTGGGTGAGAGGGCTAGTTTAGGAATTTAGATGGCGTAGCGGGGCCAAAAATGTTCAGAATTCTGCAAGTTACGGGTACATACTTAACCTGAAGCTGTTTTGTGATACAACTGTTCCTAAAATATGTAGTTTTGTGAAAGAGATACTAAAACCTGTATTTTTTATAGTTTGTATAATAAACATGTAGTTTTGCGATTTTTTTTTTAAAAAAAATCTTGATTTCATTTTTTTTTCGTTCTACTGTTTTTACTACTTTGTTTTTCTCTCTCATATGTAACCCTTCAGTACAGGTACATACACAGCTGCAACAACGCAGGAAACACAAGGACACGTCCCAATCGCCCTGCCCTGCCCTGGTTCTTACCATGCACTGATGCACATATACATACCGGCGCTGGCACGCACATCGTTTTCCTCTGATGATGACCCGGGAACAGGTGATCGATCGAGGGCAGGAACGCGAACCATTCGTTTCCTTGCCTCTCTCTCTCTCTCTCTGTGTGTGTGTGTGGTGTGCTGTTATTATTAGTGACGTCGGACGCGTGCAACCACCGAACCGCACGTACGTGCGTTGCATGCGCATCACGTACGAGGCCCAGCCTTAATTCATGTGACCGATCGATGCGTGAGTGCGACAGGCTAGCAATGGCACCGATCCATCGATCGACGGCGTGCCGTCGCCGGGACGCCAACTGAACAGCACACGCGCGCATGCAGCCGGCCGGGCGGTGTAACTGCGCCCGGCCCCAGTACATCCTCCGGTCAATTCGACAGACTCGATCGCGGTGTGGAAAAGCGAGGCTGGTAACGTCTCGCGCACCGCAGCAGGCGGCGGCTTGACGGCCGGAGCGTTTCGAGAGGCGCCGGCGCGCGGCGGGCCAGTGGTGGCAACTGGGCCCGCACGGCGAGTGCGGGCTTGGGCCGGGCCTTCCCAGTTCTTTCTTTCCTCTCTCTTTGGAGAGTTTTATAGTTTTCGACGGCACAGGCGAGCCCATCTGCCCACAAGAGTCGAGTTTGACCGAGCTGTCGAGGTAAAAAGAAAGGACCAGTGTTGAGCTTAATTAGCGCAGTTTGGGTACAAGCTGAGCTGGGTAGTACTCAATATGTGAATAGTAGTACTAGCTACTAGCTTGTCAGGACTCAGGACTGAGCTGTTTTGACATATTTTGCTGTGTATGCACCTGTCCTTTGTAGTCCTGCAAACTGGCCCTTACTTTCTTCTCGTGTCCAGTGCAGATGCACGCGCATGCTTGCAATTTAAAGCTTCACAGTGAGCTTATATGTCACTGACAAACTACATGATTTCTTGTACGTTACTTATTATCGTGAGACTGTCATGTGCGTCAATGAGATATTAGTGATATATAAAAAAACAAACGAAGTTATTTAGTGGTATGTAGGGAATTGTCCCTAATTTTAAGATGAAAATGCTATAATAATATGTCATATGTTCTTTTAGGCTGTATTTGGATAGATTTGGTTGGTTAGCTGGGTTAGCACACTACTACAAAACAGACTATAGTGGACGCCTCATCACAAACGATTTCTTAAAACTGTTAGTATTGTAATTATCATAAACGGTTTTACAAGTGTGACCGTCTATGTTACTAACCCTGACTAGAACCGTCTGTTATACGTCATTATTACAAACGGTTCTTGTTAAACCATCTGTGATACATTATTATCACAAACGGATCTTGTTAAGAACCTTCTATGATACTTCACAAACGATTCTTAAACAGATCTGTCTGTGATAATTGCAATTATTACAGACGGTTTTTAATTATAACCGTGTGTGATACTTTACAGACGGTTCTTGGTTTTTGTTAAAAACTGTATGTGATAATTTTGTACCACAGAGCGGGAAATATTTCACGTCCCCAAATGCTTCCCTATTAATCTCCCATTCCCCTCCCTCCTCGACCACTATCCACTCCCAAACCACAAATCCTAGGGAGCTGCGACCGGTGCAGGGGAGCCTCCTCAAGAAGGTCCTGGAGGCGATCCGCGAGCTGGTGACCGACGCCAACTTTGACTGCTCCGGCATGGGGTTCTCATTGCAGGCCATGGACTCCAGCCACGTTGCCCTTGTCGTCAGTAAGTGATCAATCGCTTGTCGCCTCCCGCTACCTTGTTGCTTTTTGTGACTTTTAGTGGTAACCGTGGTTTTCTTGTGAACGGATTTCGAGATGAAGCTCATGGACATCGACAGCGAGCACCTCAGCGTCCCTGACTCTGAGTACTAGGCCATCATCCGTCTCTTCATTTCAGACTTGTTTTCCTCCCCAGCCACAACTCCGAACCCCGAACAGATTTCAGTTTCACGCACTGTTCGGTAAAACAGTCATAACTTTTGCATACGAATTCGGATTGCGACGTTCTTTGGCTCATTTGAAAGCTAACGAAAAGTTCAATCCCAAAATCCATAAGTTGAGCTCAAATTCATTCGCGAGGCTCCAGAAAAGTGAAAAATATATTCAAAAAAGGTCGTTTAGGGTCTCAAAACTACCTACGAAATTTCAATACCTGTTTTCGCCACTCGTTCGCCGTCCAGTTTGAGTTTTCTTTCATTCCAGATTGTGTAATCAACCATATGCAGATACTCGGGTCTAATTATCCAGCAATTGATTGGTTTGACTCAAAATTCAATTTTTTTGCAATGAAAAAAACTATCACAGACGGTTTTTACTAAAAAAAACCGTTTGTAATAGTCTATTTTCACAGACGATTCTGAACAAGAACTGTCTGTGATAATTGATTATCACAGATGGTTATTGTACAAACCGTCTGCGTCGTGACTTTTCACAGAAAACTCAAAAATCGTCTGTGATAATCGTCTGTTATCACAGATACATAAATTCGGACGGTTAGAAACCGTCTATGATGATGGTTTAGAACCGTCTGTGATGGTCCTTTGTGTAGTGGTGGCAGTAGAAAAAAAAACTTTGGAGGGTTAGTTGTGTTAGGTTATTTTATTCTACTAATTTTATGGGTTAATTTAATCCTCAGCTAGGAGGGTTTAAATGTTTTGACCGTGTTAAAATGCTTTCATGGACTTCAGTTAGCGCATACAAAAGGAAGGCAGGAGGGCATGAAAACCACAGTTTTTCGCAGATTTCAGATAACAAAAGTGCAAAACAGCATCATGCAGAGCACCTTTTCCTTTGGGCACCATCATGCCAGTCGAGCCATAATTTACATCCGTGACATAATTTATGAGTACCTAATGCGACCCCATGCCAACACCCTACCTAGAAACAGAGAGAACAAAAAAAAACACTAATAGCCGCTCTCCGATTCTTGCATGAGCAAACTTTTCATAAGTGGCCACCAAATTGGATGCCGCCCCTTCTACACTAGCAAAAGGACAGGGAAAGGATGAGAAGGGGCCAAATTCCAAACTTCTCTCGAATTTGTACCCTCGCTGATAGAGAGCATTAGTGCTATATATATGCACGAACAAGCATCGGTTTTAACATTGACTAATAGGTACATCTAATTCTTTTTCTTTTTGCGAGGAGAGGTGCTTCTAATTCGAGAGAGAGATTTATAACGCTTGTTTATGATCATTCCTACAACATTACTCACAAAATGATCCGAATTGGTCCATGCTAAAAGTCTTCAGCTCCCTGCCTCTACTCCATTTTTTAGATTAATTCCCTGCCTGTAATCGAGTTACCTACATCGCCATATGATCATAAAGATTGTTATGTACGGCTTTTAACAGAGTTTTACCAAGGGCAGAATAGGAAATAAAAAAGGTAGCTTTAACCATTGGCGCTAATGAAGAAGCTCCGTGCGCCGCTCCCCTTTTTTTCTTTTAAACAGCAGCTAAAGGTGGCGGAACGAAACGGGTGACATTTCTTCTCCTTTCCTTCGTGCCATCGCCATTGCAACACCTTAGCTAGCTAGCTGATGCCAACACTCACGTCGCCCGCCATCTCGTCCCCGCGGTCGTGCGCCCCCTTCGGCGGCCGCTCCGGCGGGCCGCGCACGCGGCGCCCGCTGGCGTCGACGCCGTCCGGGCAGGGCGGCTGCGGGTGGCCGCTGGACCGCGTGGCCGGGTGGGTCGGCGGCGGCATCGCCGCGGCGTTCTTCGCCTCCCTGGAGCGGTGCTCGTGCGTGAACGTGCGCACGCAGGACGATCTCGACGACGAGCAGAGGGACTCCGAGGCGCCGCTCATGTTCGACGACGGCAGCGTCAACGCTGCTGGCGCCGGCGCCGGCGGGAGGAGGAGGAGAGGTGGTCGGACGAACGAGAAGGGCAAGAGGAGTGGCGGCGGCATGGGGTGCTACGGTGATTTTAATGTATGATGAATGATGTTAATATTTGCAGCTCATTTTTGTTTATGTTATTGATGTTGCTTCTTAAGCTTGTTCGTGCATACTTTAAGTTCATGTCTAGTTTTGATCTTGCCAGGGATCGATCTTTCTTGGATGTATGGATGTTTAATTGCATCCAAGTACGTACCTTATAAGTTTAATTAATGGCTGTGAATTAAATTCCTTCTTCGTGTTCAAAATGTTATTATTCAATTGTAAAATGTTTACTGTAAAAAAATGTGAACTGTTCTAGCTATGAGTCAGTTGAAGCCTCCTGCATACTGGATGTTTAATTTGTTTTTTTCCCGTTGGTCATGTACTAGTTACTCTGTGGGTAAGTTTGAGTTAGAAAATTGAATCAAGCAACTCTGAATTCTCATTATCATTATGATTGTTGAGGAACTCAAGTAGATAGCATGATAGTGGTGCTGGTGTTACTAGTGCTTAATAATTACACTAAAGTAGTACCACCGCTATATTACATGTATGACATATAATCGTTCTTTTTCTTCTTCTAAAAAGGCAAAGTTGGTGCTAATCTAGCCGATAAATAACTTAGGGTTGTCCTTTATTACTTAAAAAAGAAGCAGATCATTCGCGGCATGCACAAAGAGGCCAATTGCTTCTTGCTTTGGCGTTGCCAGCATTTTCAGGGAGATGATAGAACACGAGCGAAAACTTGCCCAGGGATAGGATATTTCACTTGTACTCCAAGCAAAGCAGAGTAAGCTATATATTGAGCGTTGCTAGCTTTAAGAAATTAAACAGAAGCAAGTGTGTGAAAGGGTTGGATGAGGAGCGTCGATCGGTGAAATTTCATACGAAAAAGACGCTCAAACAGGTCCTCCGTATCTATCAGTATGACAGTTTGACACAGGTAGGACCGTTGTGTCATTGAGATCGAGAGAGATGATACGCTGAACTTTCGACGCAATAAATTGGACGGTCTCGTGCGAAATGAGCACATCCACCAGGGAAAATAGATCGGACGACGCTCTTTTTTCAGTCCGCGCGGGACACACTTACACACACCACATGTACGTCCAAACACACATATATGTGTGTCCTTAACATACATCAAATCTAGAGCAGATGCTAAGCCTCACAGAACGAGTGAACACATATTTTGGTCATGTTTGGTACAGCTCCTACTCCTAGCTTCTTGTTCGAATCTGGTGGAGCTGTACCAAACACTCAGCTTCCCAAAACTTGTGATTACGCTTTGAGGAGTGTCTCGAAAATGAACTAACAACGAGAGCCTTCTTGTGGATTCTCGTGAGAAGCCAGCCTACTAGAAACAAAATACCCCTTAAGTTAAGGATATTTACCCACCTTTTGCCATTGCATATAAAAATGTGTTTTCCCCTTCCGTCCCCCCTTCGGTCCCTCTCCCGTCGCCCTCACTCCCTTCCCGATTCGCATACCTAGCCGCCTCTCTCTCCTCACCGCCTCTCATCGCCACGCGGCCGGTGCCCGCCTAGAGTCCCTCCCTCTCTGGAGCTCCTGCTGCCGGCCGGAGCCCCGCCCGAGTCCTCCTCGGCGCACACATCCCAATCGCCATCGCTTTGCCCTGGAGCCCGCTTTGCCGCGTCGCTGCCGGCCGGGCGCCTCTTCACGCCGCTTGAGTGCCTCGTGGCGACCGAGCCTCGCTGGAGCCCCTCCTCGGCGCGCGTCCCCATCGCTGCCCTAGAGCCCCTTTGTGGAGCGTCGCCGTCGGCCGGTGCCTCTTCACTCTCGTCTGGGCGCCTCGCGCCGGCCGGTGCCTGCGTGGATCCGGGAACCCTAACCACCGCTGCCGGTGCCCACGCGAATCCTCTCTCCTTCCACTCCTTCCGGTGATTGGATTATTCCCCTACGGTTTACGAATCATCAAGTGAATGGAAAGGACTAGTCTTTTGCGCCTAATGACATATGGAAGGCCAAGGAAAAATGTTCGATTTGCAAGTGAAGCTGGTAGTGAATGAGTTTTTCATCACATCTAAAGGTCCATTGTTTGCTTCATTAGA
Source organism: Ampelocalamus luodianensis (assembly GCA_036346255.1). Classification (NCBI taxonomy): domain Eukaryota; kingdom Viridiplantae; phylum Streptophyta; class Magnoliopsida; order Poales; family Poaceae; genus Ampelocalamus; species Ampelocalamus luodianensis. The sequence goes on along the minus strand of CM070622.1, from coordinate 76,362,121 downwards.
AGATTTAGCAAGGGAATAATTATCTAGCTGTCTTGATTTCTCCTTTCGACTTCATATATCATATTGCTCCATCAAAATAGTTCTTTCGATGGTTATTGCTGTATTAGAGCATGAACTTAGTGCTCTGTTTGTTGTTTTTCTATTGTGCACCTGAGAGTATCTATCAAATCCGTGATATATCTGCAAATATGCATAGAGATGGTATTGTTTAGAATTATTTATCGTACTGGTATCCTGGCATCTGATATTTCAAGTGTTCTCGTTGTAGTGCACCCCAGATTATGCATATGGAGCAGGTGGGTTTCCGGCCTAGGGAATTCAGCCAAATTATGTGTGAATCTGAACCTGAACAGCAGGTGTTATCAAAAGTATGGAAATTCTGTATGAAAATTGTAGAATTTAACAAAAGCATTCTGAGTTTAAGAGTTGTTATTAGGACTCTAGAGTAGAAATTTGTGTATGGAAATTCTGAACAGCAGGTGTTATCAGGACTCTAGAGTTTAGAAGTATGGAAATTGTGAGTTTAGAACTATGAAAATTGTGTATGGAACTGACAATATGCAAAACACTGTTCTACTTGGCTGTTTATTGATTACTGAACATATGAAAGTTAAATTGTTAACATTTATGAAGTAAATCGCAATTGCTCAAGCTGAAAAAAATTATGATCATCGTTGCAGGTTCACGCTCGACTGACGGACGACGACAACGGCCAGGTCATCTTATGCACAAGGACGCTGCACTGTCATTTGGAGAACGAGAACACGAAGGCGCTCATGGACGGGATGTATCGCGATCGATGGAGTGGAGAACGAACTCGAAGGCGCTCATGGATGGGATGTACTGGCGACTGATGGAGCTGGAGAAGGTGTGCAACTGGATGAAGACGCAGATGACCAAGATGAAGACCTCCAAGAGAAGCGGCAGATGCACTGCAAGATCACTTCCTAGGATGTGTTCTTGATTTCATTTCGCTCTGTTATAACAACATGCGTAGTGATTGCACATAGGGCTAGAAGCAGCTGCGAGTTTGACATTCCTGCATGCATTGTCCTTTTTTTTTTTGCTTCATGTTTGTCAATTTTCAAATGTGTATCGATCAGTTCTTGGTGATTGCAAAGAAGGCGTGGCGAGTGGTCCTTCAACTTTGATGTGAATGGAGATGTCTTGAGAATTTGTTCTTGATACTACTTGTGAATAGATTTAACCATCAATCTATTTTAGAAATGTGAGATGTCAAGCACAACTAATTATGCTATGATCTTGTCGTGCAAGATTTGTTTTATGATATAGATGACCTCGATAGATCAAATGGACTAAACAAATCCTCCGAGATGTCATGGCTAACTTACATGTTAACCCTCAAAACATGCGATGTAAAGCATGATCATTTCAATACTTGTACATAATAGCATTTAATTATCATTTGAACACTTATATGATATAAAAGTACATTTTTATTCCATGAAAATTGAATGAAGTTCGAGTACATTTCTAGAGAGAAACGAGTCGGCATTACAAGACACAACAGAAGTATTTGTACAAAGGGTAGCTTGGTCTATTTGTTTCTAATCCTCCTCATATGGTTTTGGAGCCAACTTACCAAGTAACGCTTCAACAGATGAACTCAGATTCTTAGAAGTTGATTCTCGGAGAATGGGAGCGAATCTGAAAATGAGAATCTGAAATTGCATCAAACAGGGCCTTTAACTACTAAACACACCTACCTGTACGAGTTCGAGCGGACTACTAGCTCACCTGGCGAAGCCAACCAACCGAGCAAGCTGATCGGACGACGCTCTCAACTCGCAAAGTTTTAACGATGTACTCGGCCCAACGTGGAGTGGCCTCCAAGACCAAACACAGCACACACACAAGACCGAACCCATATAGTAGTAAGTACATAACTGTGTCGCTCTGATTGAACGACGTGTTCCATCAGGCCTTGGCCCATAGGCCATCAGTGCAAATCTTGCCCATTTTGATGCCCTTTGTTTGCTCTGCCTCTACTACCGCTCCCTTTATTATTCTTTTTTTTTTTTGCCGACTTCTGTTTTTTTTTTTTTCTTGTGCATGCAAGTTGAGAGTGACTACTGACTTTGGTACATGTGTACGCAACTTATGCACTTCATAGTTTATATATATTTTCCATCATCTAGCAATCATTCTACATGTGGGAGTCATCGAGAGTGGGAAAAAATGTTGGCACACGAAAAAAAAAGATGTAAAAAGTTGTGTGTACCATAGTCATCCCCTGCCTTATCATGTAAGCTTGTTAGTGCTAACTTACAGCTAGCTTTTCATACATACATACATACATACATACATACATACATACATACATACATACATACAGGTATGAGGAGCCAATAACCCATTGACATTTCATTTATGATTACTAACAAAAAAAAAGGGATAAAAAAAGAATAGCAGGCAAAGGGCAAAGGAAAATCTAAAGCTGTCCAAAAGGCCCAAAAGTGTGCCCTTAATTGGACACCTGTTCCAACTTCCTAAGTGCATCCCCCATGTCTCGCAGACAGGACCAAAACCGCTCACATGCAGCCTGAAAAGCTCGATTACTATCTAATTTCGAAAGCACCAACAGACAGCTTTATCCCCAAACCTTGATGCATCCAATGTGTTTGGCTACATTGCATACACACCTTTTGCCCCTAAAACTATGTAAAGCCATGGACTACTAGTATCCATCATATTCATACTGTCATACATGCAACTAACTCTACATAGACAAGTATATGTAGACTTGGAATGATGCTATCTGTTTTTTTTTAAAAAAATAGCAGGAGAGCTGCTATATTCCATTGAAGAAGGAAAGTTTTATCCAAATACGAAGAGAGAAGATAAGGAGGCTGCTGCCGCCTAAAACACACACAGCCAGAGAGCTACTGACACTACACGCCACAACCTACTATTGACTAATTACTGATTACTGATTGCTAATTGGTTATGTGTTGTTTGTGTCGCGTCATTCAAAATCTGCAGCTTCCTAGCGCCAGCCAGCATCCACGTTTGGGCTTCATCCTTTATCAAGGATAGAACTCCAGAATGGTTGGTGTTTTTTACTTTGGAAAATTCTGAGTTTCGTTCTCGCCAGACTTGCCAAATAACCAGCATGATCAGAGATAGCACTCCTTCTGGGGAGGCTGACAGCTGACGCCCCAAGATCTCTGGCTGACCACCTGTTGAAGAGACAGGATTCAGGGGACCAATTTGCTGGCAGGAGATCTGGTATGGACATCCAAATGCCTACTGCAGTCCAGATCCTTCTTGTGAATGGGCATTCAATGAGAAGATGCATGATTGTTTCAGCACGATTTGTACACAGCGGACACCATTGGTTATTTGGCATTCCTCTTGCTTGCAGCATGTCCGCTGTTTGCACCCGATGCTGAATTGCTAACCAAGCAAAAAAACTTGCACTTCTGAGGCGCCCAGTTCGACCAAATGATCGAGCTTGTCCAGATCCAAGGAATTGCACTTCATAGGCAGACTTTGCCGTATAGATTCCGTTTGAATTCCATTTCCAAACTATGGAGTCTGGTACTTCTGCCCGTAACTAAACAAGTTGTAACATGTCGAACAAATCAACAAACTGTACGATTAGCTCAGGAGTAATTCTGGCTCTAATGTCAGCAATCCATTTATTTCCGGTCATCGCTTGTGCTACTGTTCTGATTTTTTCTGGATGCGATGGCGAACAATCCAGGGGCCACTTCTTGCGCCGTTCTGCCGTCAAGCTAGGCGTTTTTCCGGAAGTTCGTTTTTTATCCATTGTCTAAGGGTATGTACAATAGTATAGACAGCTGCTATCTATAGCAACTCTCTATGTCACCTATAGACAGTACTAAAGACAGCTTATACAATGGTATAGACAACTGCTGTTTTTTTAGTTGTTTTTATAGAACACACAATTTTTAATGTCTTTCTTGTTTCTGATGCTACAATCGACTACAGGATTGTAGACATCATCTTTCTCTCTCTTTATTTTTTTCATCCACGTCAGCAAAAATCCTACGTAGCAGTGACTATAGACGGTGATATAACCCCATTATACATGCTCTAAGGTTATATAGGTCGATGCTCTAAAGAGGGCTTTGTAATTGTCATTAATCGGCATTTGCAAACCCATCTAAGGCTTTGAAGGTGAAGTCCATTGGCCAACGTTGCACAGCCAAACCGGTGTAGGTCCAAAATGTACTAGCCCTTTTTTTTTGAGAAATTTTATAATACATTCTACCGGTAGTATACGGTGGTAATATAAATTAAATATGACTATAGGTTTACTAAAAACACAATAAACTTTTCTTTGTATTTAATTTTTTATGAGAATATCTAAAACTTTTCACTTAACATGCTATTAACCCTTCCCCAGCCAATTCCCCGGCGCTGCCGGCTCCGTACTGTACGAGCGCCGCCGCCGCCGAGGGAGAAGCGCCGCCTCCCACCGTGTGTGGCCTGGCCACTGCGCGGACGTGGCCATTCCCGGCGGGCTCACCGAATAGGCGTAGGTGGCGCCCGGGCGCGCGCGTCGAGGACAAGGTCACCATCACCGACGTCCTCACGGTACGTCGTGCGTGCATCTCTACCGACTACTTGATCGAGTAACTGAGTTGCGTCTATGTGCGGACGTCTCGTTTCAGTGGGAGGCGACGGCGAGGCTGCCGAGGGACAGGGCGCTGACGAGGGAGGATGCGGCCGTCGCACCTACGCGACGCTGCCGCCGTGTCCGTCTCGTACGCACGCCGTCGTCGGCCACTTAGGAGACGTCGTTGCCCCCACAGCGGCAGCCGCCCTTGCACGTCCGCTGCTATTTCGGCGCCGCGGCCCCAGACTACTCTCAGCGACATCTCCTGCAGGCCGCATCCTCTCGGTCTTGCTACTGCTAAGATTGTTGCTGCTACTATTAAGATTACTGTTGCTGCAGGAAAGAATTATGTCTATATTCTTCTGCGGTGACTTTTGTAGTGCTCTACGTGATCAAAGTCCATATCATTAGTGGGTTCTTCTGTAAGAGCAAAAGAAGCATTCTCTTTTGTTTTGGATGTAGTTGAAAAGGTAAGAGAAGTAGATTGGTTGAGAGAGAACCCGTAAATTGGACTCTCTGTTACTCAGTTTTTATACTCAGAGTATGTCGTATCTTGCTGTATCGGCTACAGAGTATTTCGGTTACAGAGAGAGATAACAGGAGATAGATTACAGGAGAAGGTTAGAATAGAAACTAACTCTATCTCTAAGAATCAGATGTACAACTCTATCTTTAACATCCTCCCTCAATCACAACTGAGAAGGTTGAGATTGCGACTTAAGCCTGCAAACTGACGTACACGAAGTGGCTTGGTAAAGACATCGGCAATTTGATCTTGAGACGAAATAAACCGTATCTCCAAAGCCTTGAGCGCAACTCTTTCTCTGACGAAGTGATAATCAACCTCAATATGTTTGGTTCTCGCATGGAAAACAGGATTGACAGAGAGATAAGTGGCACCCAAATTGTCGCACCACAACCATGGTGGCCTGAACTGAAAAATGCCGAGTTCTCCTAGCAAGGATTGAATCCAAATAACTTCTGCAGTTGCATTAGCCAATGCCTTGTACTCTGATTCTGTACTAGACCGCGACACTGTGGCTTGTTTGCGTGAGCTCCATGAAATCAAATTTGATCCAAAGTACACTGCATAGCCTCCAGTGGAATGACGATCATCGGGGTAGCCCGCCCAATCAGAATCCGAAAAGCGCTCACCAATGTTGAAGACGACTTGTTGATCTTCAGTCCAATCGAAGAGGAATACTTCAGAAATCTGAGGATGCGCTTCACAGCTGCCAAATGCTGAGTTGTAGGTGTACTGAGAAATTGACAAACTTTGTTCACGGAATAAGAAATGTCAGGCCGTGTCAATGTCAAATACTGAAGCGCCCCTACAATGCTTCTGTAAGCCGTGGCTTCTTGAGGTGATAGAACATCCCCCTCAGTCTTGGATAATTTTTCAGTGGCAGCCATAGGTGTGTTCACCGGTTTGCATCCTCTCATATTAGCTCTCTCAAGCAGATCACTGATGTACTTTCTCTGAGTTAGAAGTAACCCATTCGGTTTCTTTTGAACCTCAATACCCAGGAAGTAATGTACTTCACCGAGATCCTTGATAGCAAAATCTTCTTGCAGCTGCTCAAGTAATCTCTTTGTGACTTGTGTAGAGGAGCCTGCTACTATTATGTCATCAACATAAACTAGCATATACATAGTATCTCCATGCTGATTATAAACAAAAAGTGAAGCATCAGCCTTGGAGGGAATAAAATGCAGCTCCTGAAGTTTAGAACTTAGGCGGGAGAACCAGGCTCTTGGAGCTTGCTTCAGGCCATATAATGCCTTTTTTAACTTGCAAAGATGATGAGGATAAGCAGCATGTATATATCCTGGAGGTTGTCGCATATACACCTCTTCTTCAAGAACACCATGTAAGAAGGCATTTTGGACATCAAGTTGACGAAGGTTCCATCCTTTAGACACTGCTAGATACAACACAAGCCGAATAGTTGCTGGTTTTACCACTGGGCTAAATGTGTCGTCATAGTCAATACCTTGGCGTTGTTTGAACCCCTTTGCCACCAACCTTGCCTTATACCGATCTATTGATCCATCGGCCTTTCTCTTGAGTTTAAAAACCCATCGACAATCAATGATGTTTTGTTGTCGAGAAAAGGGAACTAGCTGCCATGTCTCATTTTTCAGCAAGGCACTGTATTCGGCGTCCATAGCATTCTTCCATCTCTCATCTCCAAGGGCCTCCTGATATGTGTCCTGTTCCACTGCATGGCGAAAGCACCACCAATCGACACGATTCCGTCATGCGCGGCAGGTTGGCGAATGTTGTCGCGTAGACGGGTGACCATCTGATGTACTCGGTTAGGTTCGGCCGGAGTTGTAGGAGGTGGAGTAGAAGATGAAGATGAGGTAGCCGACGGCAGTCCAGGGGATGCTGATGAAGACGAGGTAGTTGCCGGCAGTCCAGGAGATGTTGGCACCGGCATATGAGTGGATTGCTGCAAAACAGTGTGAGGTGACAAAATATGCTCATGCTCATTAGCCTGAAAATCACCCCCAACATCCTGACGTTGCAAAGAACAAGGAGCGGAAGGATGTTGTGTTGAGACAGGAAGCAGAACAGGCTGCACAGAGGGTGCAGCGGCCGGTGGAGAGGATATCTGAGAGAAAGGAAAAATGCTTTCATCGAAAACAACATCGCGAGAAATGTAAATGCGATTGGTCGAAAGATGTAAGCATTTGTAGCCCTTATGAATTGGACTGTACCCCAAGAACACACACTGAGAAGAACGAAAAGCAAGCTTGTGTTTGTTGTATGGCGGAGATTCGGCTAGCACGTGCAACCAAAAGTTCTAAGGGCAGAATAATCTGGATGGCGTCCAAGCAATCGGTGAAGGGGAGTATCGAGGTTGATGACCTTGCTAGGGGGTGCGATTGATGATGAAACAGGAGGTAATGAAGGCCTCATCCCAAAATTGAATAGGTATAGCCACATGAGCTAATAAGGACAGTCCAACGTCAACAATGTACCTATGTTTACGTTCAGCGGCACCATTTTGTTGATGCGCATGAGGACAAGAAACATGATGGGAGATGCCAACACGATTAAAGAAAGTGTGTAATTTGCGATATTCACCACCCCAATCAATTTGCATGCAAATTATCTTTTTAGCCAAGAGGCGCTCAACATGAGACTGAAATTGCATGAAAACAGAGAACACTTCACTCCTATTTTTCAATAGATAGATCCATGTGAATTTGCTAAAAGCATCAATGAAACTGACATAGTATTTAAAACCACCAACAGAGATAGGAGTAGGACCCCAAACATCAGAGTAAACAAGCTCTAATGGAGAAGAAAAAACAGTGTTCGAAGAATAATAAGGCAATTGATGACTTTTGCCTCTTTGACAAGCATCACAAACTAATGTTTGACTAGAGTTGCCAGAACATGGCAAATTATTGTGCAAAAGAATGTGCTGAATAATAGATGAAGATGGATGCCCCAAGGGACAGTGCCATTGATCTCGAGTTGGTTTGACACCGAAAAAGGCAGACTTCGGAACAGGGGCTTGGCTTGGGAGCAAGGGGTATAGTCCACCCTCACATCGCCCTCGAAGTAGAACCGTCTTCATGGCTTGATCCTTAACAAGAAAATAGTCAGGATGAAACTCAAAATAGGCATTGTTATCTTTAGAAAATCTGTGGACCGAAAGGAGATGTCTAGAAGCCCTAGGCACATGAAGGATATTGTTCAGATCCAAATCAAGATGTGGGGTATGAAATTTCGAATGGGCAATGTGAGAGATGAGCATACCTGTACCATTGGCTGCCTGTACCTGATCCTTTCCATGATACTTTTCTTTCACAGTGAGTCGATCAAGATCGCTAGTGATGTGATCTATGGCTCCGGTGTCGGTGTACCAATTTGCATCGACGGCATAGGATTGAGTGGCGGCGATAGCAGCTACACGACTATCTTCAGACTGATATGAATGATCGAAGCGATGATAGCACTTTAGTGCTACGTGCCCGACCTTGCCGCACACTTGACATATAGGGCGATTACCACCGCCGGAGTTGTACTGGTATTGTCCACGACCTCCAGTGTTCAATGAGGGCGACTGGTTGTTACGACCACCACGGCTTTTCCTCGTCCACCACGATTGCCACGCGATGCTGAGTTTGCCGAGATTTGGTTCACTGTAGCAACCTAATTTTGTCCTTGGACCAGAAGATTGTTTTGTTCAAGACGCAACTCAAATGCCATGAAGTGAGCATACACTTCATTGAGTGAAACCGGCTCAACCCGCGTGGTTAAAGACGTAACCAGTGGACCGTACTCGTTGTCGAGGCCGGTGAAGAGATAGGTGGCTATCTCATCATCATTGAGCGGATGCCCAAGTGTAGCCAGTGTGTCGGCCGATTTTTCACCTTATTGAAATACTTTGCGGCACTAATATCCTTCTTCTGCAGGGAGCGCGAGTTGGCGACGCACCTGCATCACCCGGGCCCTCGAGCTGCCGGATGAGAACATCCGATCCAGGGCCTGCCAAACCTCTCTAGCAGTAGTCAACAGAAGAACCTGCGCAAGAACATTCTCAGATAGCGAAGAAAGAATTGCACTGAGGACCATCTGGTCCAATTGGAGCCACCGCTCATATGCCGGATTGATCTCCATGACCACGCCGCCGTCTGTCGAGCGCGTGATCGTCTTCTCCGGCGCTTCCACCAATCCATCTACATAGCCCATGAGTTGTTGGCTACAGAGGTACGGTGGAAATTGCGCCTTCCATAGGAGGTAGTTCTCCCTGCTCAATCTCACATTGATCAGATGCCCAAAGGAGGGAGCTGAAGGAGTTGGCAGGAGACCGGCAGATGCCGCAGCAATTCCAGCCGTGACGGGAACAGATACAGAACCAGAGCCAGAGCCAGATCTTGGCATCATCACGGTTGTGGCAATGGATCGTTGCTCTGATACCATGAAAAGATAAGAGAAGTAGATTGGTTGAGAGAGAACCCGTAAATTGGACTATCCTGTTACTCAGTTTTTATACTCAGAGTATGTCGTATCTTCTTAGTATCGACTCTGAGTATTCGATTCTGCACAGAGAGAGATTACAGGAGATAGATTACAGGAGAAGGTTAGAATACAAACTAACTCTATCTCTAAGAATCAGATGTACAACTCTATCTTTAACAGTAGTTACTAGTTAGCATTTGTCTTAGTTTATGACTATACATAGATTTGACCTGAATATCAAAATAGTTTTCTCAGCTTATACCATGTCCTTTCATTGTATGCAAGCTTAGCTTTTAAGAGGGAGAACTGGGAACTTTTGAAGACTGGTTCAATTACTGGAGCTAATGCTTGCCTAATGAGTTTCTGTAATTGCTAATTCGAGGTCATTATGAGTATAAGGACATAGACTTGTGATGCAATGGAGGGCGCCATATAAAAAATTATGAAAAGGAGTATGACGAGTTCACGACCCTTGTAATTTTTTTACACAAAACTCTTGTATTTTGTAGCTGCCAATGGCTGCCAGTAAAAGGTGTTTTTCCAGTTGCATGTAATGGGAACAATATCATGTGCTTGCACTTGAACAGTATAAGCTCAGCTGAATTATGAGAGTGAATTTACTTACAAAGAGTACTATTATTTGGCAGCATAGCAGCATTTGTATCCAAGAGAGAAAAAAATCCAGTCATCTTAACTCTGGACAACAGCATTTTCACACCAATTTTTCATTTCAATTGTGCACACACATACATCCATTTCCAGATGTTCGTTCTCAGGCCAGATTCGGAGCAACGTTGCACATACGGCAAGTTTCAGAAAACAGGAAAGAAACAAACTGATTTGGGGCAATTTTCTTCTCTATTCTCTTCTGAATATAAAGCAAGCAATTACAAAAGAAATAGCAAGTTCTAGCTACTTTTGGAATGCATAAAGCTGAAACATGCCACCACGTTAGGACAACTCGGACACGGACTAAACACGCACACACGCATGCCACATCGCTGCGTCCGGAAAGCTTGCTGGCGATGAGCGGTAGAACCGATCCTTCCAAACATCCAGAGCTAGGGGCCACCCAGATTAAGTCCAACATACTCCCCTAATCGATGTGGCCCAAGATTGCGAACACCTAGCGGTGCCGCATTGTTGCTAGCTTTGCCGCCGCAACGCCTTCGTCGTGAACCCGCTCATTGCTCATCCAATGCGAACAAACTCCACAACGATCGTCCTCCTCGACACATTCACGAATGAAGTGAAACCTCATGTCGATGTGCTTGCTGCGTCCATGGAATACGGATTCTTCATTAATGCGATTGCGGGCTTATTGTCAACAAACGACTTCACCACATCATTCTCCTTCCGGTCATTTCGCCCAACAAGCTTCTGAGCCACAACGCCTGGCATGCCGCCACTGTTGCCGCCATGAACTCGGCTTCACATGATGACAGGGCAACCGTTTTCTGCATCTGCGAGTTCCATGACACTAAGCATTCATTGACATAGAACGCCATGCCCCCGGTACTCTTCGTGTCATCGTTGTCGCCGCCAAGTCACTGTCCGTGTACCCTGTGATCACCTCAGCATCTCCTCCTCTGGTATACACAAGACCATAACCCACAGTCCCTTTCACATACCTGAGGATCTGCTTAACCGCCTTGTGATGCATCACCGTGGGCCTCTCCATGAATCACGCCGCCACCCGATAGCAAATGAGAGATCCGCCGTGTGTGAAGTAAGTACCTAAGGCAACCAATAGCACGGCGATACTCGTTGCATCCACGGTTGTCCATCGTGGTCCTTATGCGGTGTGATCTCGCTCCATAGGGAACTTGGTGGGATTGCATTCAATCATCCCGAATTGAGTCAGCACCTTCTTGGCGTAAGTATCCTGCTTAACTGTGATACGGTCTTCTTCTTGCTTGACTTCAATTTCGAGATAGTAATTGAGTAATCCGAGATCACTCATCTCGAATTCAGACATCATCTGCCGCTTGAACGCCGCGATCGCACCTGGATCTTCACTGTCACAATGAGGTCATCAACATATACACCGACAATGATTCTCGCGCACTGTTCCTCTTGTGTACACAACTGTTCTTGAGCACACTTCACAAGACCGAGCCGCTTCAAGCTTCTATCAAGTCGTATGTTCCGGCCCGTATACCGCCGGAGTCCGTGAGCGCCTTGCTCAACTTAAGCACCAAGTGCTCCTTGTTCTTCACTGTGAATCCCTCCGGCTGGGCAACATACACTTCTTCCTCGAGCTCTCCATTCAGGAAGGTAGACGTGACATCGAGGTGGTGAACTTGCGAGCCACGATTGGCAGCGATGGCAAGGATGACGCGCACGGTGTCGAGTCTGGCCACCGGTGCGAACACCTCCTCGAAATCAATTCCTTGTCGCTGTACATATCCTTTCGCGACTAGCCTTGCCTTGTGCTTGATCACGTCGCCATATGAGTTTTTCTTCAGTTTGTAGACCCATTTGAGCCCAATTGGCTTGTGTCCAGCCGGTAGCGCCGCGAGAGTCCAAGTCTCATTCTTCTCAATGGACTCAATCTCCTTGGCCATGGCGTCCTCCCAGGCTTGCTCCCCAACGGCCTCGTGGTAGCAGGACGGCTCCTCCGTCTCCACGAGCATGGCCTCTTCTTCCATGTCTTCATCAAGCTGCACACTTCGAGCATCTCTCATGATGTCGCCGATGTGCTCGTAACAGCCCATCGCCGAGCCGCCGCTCCCACGTGCATCGGTGTGGCCACAACCGAGGCAGGTGTGGCAAGACCATCTGCGAGCGATCCAGTGGGCGTCGTCACCATCGGACTGGTTGGGGATGTCGGGGAGGATGATGTCGTGTGCCGTAGCACACGCCCCGTTATCGCCTCCGGCGTCACCTCGCCGTCCAACGTAGTCGATGAAGGAGCTGGGTGAACTTGTGCCGCGGGCGCCGACTCGCCTGCCGGGCCACCCGCGAGCGGCACAAAGTCGCCCTCAGCCGGCTCGATCTTGCATTCCTCTCGACGAAATCGATGGATCTCCGCCACTGCACATATACTCCAAAGACCACTCTAGCTTTTCTTCAAATTTTACATCACGACTTACATGAATTTTCCATGGCGTGGATCAAGCGAGCGGTGCGCTCTTGCGATCGCCCTCGACGCCAAGGTACACCATCACCGGCCGATCATCAAGTTTCTTTAGGTGTGGCGTTGTCACCTCGCGCGCGCGCGGTGCAACCGAACACACGAAGGTGTGCCAGATGCGGCCTCCTTCCGTTCCAAGCCTCGAACGGAGTGCGTTCGCCCAACGCCTTCGTAGGCAAGCGGTTCAGCAGGTACACCGCGTGCCGCACCGCCTCCCCCAAAATCTTCTTGGCACGTTCATGCTCTTGAGAAGGGACCTTGCCATCGCCATCACGGTCCTGTTTCTCCGCTCCACCACGCCGTTTTGCTGTGGCGTGTATGGCGCGGTGAGGTGCCGCTCGATCCCGGCCTCCTCGCAGAGTCGGTTGAACTCAGCGGAGAGAAACTCCCCGCCGCGATCAGTCCTCAGTGTCTTAATGCGCCGCTTGCTCGTGTTCTCGACCTGCAACTTGAATCTTTGGAACACAGAGCAGGCTTGGTCCTTCGTGTTGATCACGTACAGCCACATCCACCTTGAGTAATCATCAACAATTAACATGAAATAACTGTTACCGGCGAGGGTTGAAGGTGTGATCGACCGCAGAGATCAAGATAGCGGCTCGAGCGCTTCTCCTCCCTGTATGTTGCCGCTGCCGGGAATGGCTGCCTCGCCTGCTTCGCCACCAAACACCCTTGACACAACCGATTCGGGTGCGTGATCGGCGGCACGCCCGCCGCCATCTCCTTGTCAACGAGGAGCTTCATAGCGTGGAAGTTGACATGGCCAAGCCTGGCATGCCATAGCCACGCCGATCTTCAGGTTCGCCAGAGGCACACCGCCTCGCTTTGATGCAACTCAATTTGGTAAAGGCAATTTGCGGTCGCGCTCACCTTCATGAGCAACCTTGCATGACTTTTGTCGAGCACATGCAGGGCGTCCTCGTCCATGATCACTTTGTGGCCGATCTCGGTTAGTTGTCCGAGGCTCACGATGTTGCTTCGGAGCCTCGGGATATAATATACCTCTGGAGCAGCCATCGATCCCGTTCTCGCAGCCGAACAGATTGATCCCTTGCCCATGATTTGCACCATCGAGCCGCCGAATTTGACTTTGCCGGTGACATTTTCGTCTAGCTCGCGAACTCGCCTCGTCGCCGGTCATGTGGTTGCTCGCCCGTTGTCCGTGTACGGACATGATAGAGGCGGCCTTCGCCCGCCTCGTCTTCTCTCGCCGGCGGGACGGCATCCCGCCGCCCCATTGCGGTGCCAACTCCTCCGACACCCGCGAGCATCGGTGGCTCGGTGTCATCCGTCGCGCGTGGTGCGCCTCCTCCTTCTTCTTGGCCCCGCATTCGATGCATAGTGGCCCATCTTGTCACGATTAAAGCGGCGGATGTGGCTCTTGTCACGCCACCGCCGCTAGAACCACTCGCGCCGTCTTTGCTCGACGCCCGCCGCGATCGCCTTGTCGCGCCATCCGCCGCGACCACGCCCACTCCGGCGCGATTGCTGCTATCTGCAAGAGCATAAGATTTGCCCTTGTTGTTCGACGGGAGTCGCCGCCATCCTTCTTCGCCGCGCGCGCCACTCGGCCGAGTGAGCGTGGGCCGACCGTCCGCCGCTTTTTTTCGCGATTGTGCGCGGGCGTACGCTCTTCATAAGTCTTCGCCCCACGGCTTCCTCGAAGGCATGGTGTCGAAGTCGTAGAACCGCCGATGCCGCGATCACATTCGAGAATCGATCCGACACGGTGTCGAATAGCTTCTTCACCAATGCGGCATCATCGGCGCCGCCTCGGTCGGGCGTTTGAGCGGACATGCCGTTGAGTCTTCCGGCATCGGTCGTGGTTTCTCCCTCCTTCATGCGCATGACGCCGGTCATTCTTCAACGTCTGCAGTCGCGCGATTCTTGACGCGATCGCGCCAATGAACCTTGTCTTGAGGCGATCCCAAACCTCCTTCGCCGTTTTCTTCCTTGCCACTTGCATCGGGAGGTCCTCCGAGCGCTTGGAGAAGATGTGACCTCGCCTTCTTGTCCTTCTTGGCGTCGACGGCGCGCCACCGCCGGCTTGATCGCTTCCCAAACGCCTTGATCCTCCATCATCGCTTGCACCGAATCACCCACTCGTGTAGTTTGTCGCCCACCGCGGTAGTGGAACGACCCACCGCCGCTCCCGCCGCTTCACCATGAGCAACGACGACATTGGCGTGCACCGAGCTCGATACCGGATGTTCGTTCTCGTGCCGATTCGAGCGGCGTTGCACATAAGGCAAGTTTTAAAACAGGAAAGAAACAAACTGATTTGGGGCAATTTTCTTCTCTATTCTCTTCGAATATAAAGCAAGCAATTACAAAAGAAATAGCAAGTTCTACCTACTTTGGAATGCATAAAGCGAAACATGCCACCACGTTTGGACAACTCGGACACGGACTAAACACGCACACACGCATGCCACATGCGTCCGAGAAACTAACTGGCGATGAGCCAGAGAACCGATCCTTCCAAACATCCAGGAGCTAGGGGTCACCCAGGATTAAGTCCAACACCAGATACCAGTTGTAAAACAAGCAATCTTTACGGTCCCAACAAATAGGAATCATGCCAAATTGTTAGCCTAGCCTCCTTTTCATTGGATCGCTTCGCATCAAGCTCTTTCATTCTGCATCAAGTAGCTATGATATGCTACAAAAAAAACTTTAGAGTGTGTAAAGAACTTCAATCAATACACACGACATTGGAATTTGCATTCGACAATCACTGAAATTTGCATTTGCATTCATTAAAGAAACAAATTCAGTCATCTGATGATGACTAGACAAAAGAATTTTTAAACCAAAGATTCATTTTGAATTGTGCACACACATACATCACTTTGCATAATCCAATTCTAAAACAAGTAAGCTTCATGATTACAACTACCAAGCATCATGATTACAACAAGCAATCTTCATGGTTACAACAACTGACAAGCCTTCGGCTATTATCAGAATGATCTGGCAATTGAAGATTAGAGCTGGATCAGGTGGGAGCTTCTCCAAGATGTGTTGTGCTGCCTGCGAATCCTATGACCACTGACCACACTGCACTTGAGCAAGCAACTTGTGAGTTTGCAAGCTGCACTAACATCAAAACAGAGTCTGTCATCAGGCACTTGCTACCGCATTCATCAGTACCAGGACAACTGGACAAGCAAGCTACTGGTAACATGTAAACTACTTTCCAGTTGTGGATATCATGGGGATATGTTCATAATCTTAGAATGATGATACAATTGGCAATGGTGTTGAGGGTTTATCAAATCACTCGTTTTCTGCAAGTTCAGTAAAATCGGTATGATCGCATTTGAGGAGCGGTATTACCGCACATGGTCGTAGCTTTTTGTATCGGGTGGTCGAAAGCTACAAGTACTATTCATCGTGTGTTGTAGCTACTAGTACTATTCATCAAGTACTGCAGCTACGAGTACCGAGCGGTCGAAAGCTATGAGTACTGTTCATCAAGTGTTGTTGCTCCGAGTACTGTTTATCAAGTACTACATGGTCGTGGACTCTGGTCAGACAGTGGTTGTGGACACTGGTCGTGGATGCATGTGTTGCTGACAGTGGTCGCATGTGTTGCTGATGTGTGTTTTGACTAACGTGGGTCAAGTTGCGAATAACTTGTTCCCAGAATCGATTTCATGGTCTATTCTTGTGCAGTTGGCTTGGTGTCAACTATGGTTAACCGTGAGGAGGATCGGGACCTGGTTCGGAGAACCAAGGTCCAGAACGATCGTGGATGCCAGGTGAGATGGTTGGACTCAAGCATGGCACAAAATGGACAATGATGACCGAGCGAGACAGTTCGGTGCGACTGGTTGCATCAAGCGGCGCGGCAGTTCGATACGATGGGTCACATCAAGCAGCGCAACAGTTCGATGCGATGGGTCACATCAAGCAGCGCAGCAGTTCTGCCATTAATATTGCTAAGAACCCTGTTTAACATTCTAGAACCAAGCACATAGACATTCGCTATCACTTTCTTAGAGACCATGTAGAGAAGGATGATATTGTGCTAGAATTTATGGAGTCCGATGCTCAGTTGGCTGATATCCTCTCCAAGCCCTTAGACCTAACTAGATTTGCTACATTGAGGAGTGAGTTAGTGGTAATTTACCCCTATAGGTTGGTTTGAGGGGGAGTTAGTTTTTTCTAAACTTTTCTTGTTCATATGATCTTTCCTTGATCTGTTTCTGAACTTGCTGATCTTTTTGATCTTTTTAGGCTTTTAAGTCCTTCTTGCATCTCATTGTATCATATTGCATTCATATGAAAATCTCAAAAAGATACATTATAATATAAGCTTTATTGTTTGTCTTTTAAAATGATGAAGCTTTGCTTATTACCCTTTTGAGCTTTAGTATTTTAATTTTTGTTGATTTCCATGCCTAGTTCTTTAACTTGCTAGAATTATCATGCTTTCACATATGTAGCTAAGTCTTTGCTAAATGAGCTAGAACTTTAAGACAACTTGAATTAAAAATTGCAACTTGTGGATCTTTTAGCTAGTTACACAATTAGTGATCTTTTTTGTGACATTTGCACTGTCAAAATTGCTTTGTTAGCTCTTGAATCTAGGATTGAACATCTCTTGACCTTCTTGTTCCTTTGTAAATATATATATATATATATATATATATATATATATATATATATATATGTATGTCAAGATTCTCATGTGGTTAAATTGTGCCAAACTATTCTCACGAGACTGTATGTCAAAGATATGAACTTGGAGATAGTTTGATGATCCAAACGATCTCATGGGAACTGTTTGTCAAAATTGACATGAACTTCAAGATTTGTCGCTCTGGTTGAAGCTTAAGAAGAGTTTGTGGATGACTCCTACTCTAGGATCTTCTTCACTAAGATAGACTTTAATCAACATCAATACTCATTGCAAATGAAAACTGTTGTAAAAATTGGGTGATTGGGGTACTTTGAGCAAAATGATTCAAATTGAGGACTTTTTGTCTCTAGGATGGTCGTTGTTAGCTTCTCATCTCACATTGACATTCTGACATGGCCATTATCACTTTAGGATCCCTGTTGATGAACTCACTAATTTTGAAGCTTTGCTTAAATTGTTTCAATTCATTTATTTATCTTGAGTCTTCTAGCTTAGCTTTGATATATATGTATTAACATGATCTTGCTAGCACTTTCAAGCTTGATATGTATTGAGTAATAATAGAAATGCTAGTTTGTTCTTTTGGGTAATCTCCAAAGTTTCTTGTACTAAAAGTTGAAAAATACAAAAAAAATGAAACCACTCCATTGCATTTCTTGCATGCTCTTTCTTATGCTTCTTCCTCATTTCTGCATTTGTTATCTCTGGATGAGAGGAAAACGTGATTCTTTGATGACTCAATTGTCAAAGGGGGAGAAGATATAGCTAAAGTGAGAAAAGGGGATCTATGTGGAGAAAATGGAGAAAATGATTTTTAAAAAAATTATGATCATAGTGAGGGGGAATATCTAATTTGCATTCTTATGATCTTATTGTCTTTTCTGAACTTAAATTGTAATTCTTGGAACCTCACAATGATCAAAGGTCAAATTGAACAATTGTTCTTTCATATGGATCTCAAGTGAGATTTTGGTCTCTTCTCTGGAAATTGAAGTTTTTTTTGCTTTCTTTTGCCTTATCTCACTTGCCTATACTGATCTGAAGCCAACTTGGTTATTTCCCTTGCGTTCTCTTGCTTTTGTACCAAGTTGTGCCTTTGCGCGAAAACGAAATGTAATATTTTAAAACAACCTCCAATTTGTATTTTTTTAGAAGATTGCAATGTGTTCATCAATGTGGAGATTGTGGATATCATGGGAATATGCTCATAATCTTCATAGCTCTCATAACTATTGGAGTGAAAATCGTGTTAAATCCGATCGAGATGAAAAAAAGACAGTGCTCTTATTCACCCTCTTCTAGTTGCCTTTTCGGTCCAACACCATTGGATCTCCAATAATGGCTTCCTGCTCCGTCCAAGAGCTGCATGTATGTATGATGCATCTGAGTTCAACATGCACTATCACATAGTGTATAGAATGATTCAGAAAGCATGAAAAGAGACATGTTCATCTTGGTGGGATGTGTTGGCCTGCTGGTCCATACACCATCTTGGCAGTAATTGATACATATATGTATACATGTCTCAAGCACCCAGATCAGGTTTTGCATGAGCATGCAAACCCCGACGCACAATTATTGCTAATCATATTCATACAGATTACCATCATCATGACTATTAAGTCCAGAAAACGGCAGCCTTTGGAAGTGTCTTACACAAAAAAGGCACTCTCAGTTATCGCTGAAAGGCCTTCTAGGATTGGACGGTTCAGAACAAAATGGTGAGGAAAAATCTTCTCAAGAAAATAAAATAGGGAGGAAAAAGAGAGAGAGAGATTACAAGTTCTAACATAGACACCATTGAATAATTGATCGCATTTGCAAAGATACTTACTATATGTTCTGTCAATGGCAAGTGGCAAGAAATGGAGTTACAACAGACTTCAAAGGATCATGAATGTGAAAAGATTACAACACTTAGTGAAAAGGAGAGAGATTACAGCTTGTAAAATTGCAACATCCTTACAACAAAGTTTGCCAAAAATTTTCAATGGGAACTAACAATTAAACAACCCTGTTATCCTTGATACAGGGAAATGAATGTTTCATCGAGCACGAACAGGTATTAGGTACTTGAAACATCTACAAATTTCAAAAAAATTCGAGTTCAGTTTGAGTTTGAGTTTGGATTTTGTTTCTTTCCAAATCCCAGCAAAATTCACCAAATCCCTCAATCCCCGCTTTCCCTTCCACCCAAGCCGTCTCCCTTCCCCCAGGAGCGCCTTCGCCCAAGCCCGCCTCCTCCCTGTTCAACCCCTACACGCGCCGCCGCCAGAACCGCCGCCCGCAACCGCCTCTGGCCGCCGCCCCATACAAGCCGCACCAGTGCGCCGCCACCTCGCCGTGCCACCTCCCGACCTTGCGCCAGTGAGAGGACCCGGCCACCTCTCTTCCCTCGCATTCAATGCGCGCGCGCCCCAAGCCGCAGCCCATGCCGGCGCCGCAACTCGCGGCCGGCCGTGCCACCTCCCGCTCGGCTCCAAAGAGGAAGCGCCGCAACCCACGTCACCCCTCCCCATATGCGCCATGCCCTCTCGAACGATCCCGACCGCCACGTCACCGTCCGGCGCCGCGACCTCCACTGCTCCCACCGCCTCCACCAAGTTATAAGAATCGCCCCGCCCGCCATCTCAATCTACACCAAACCCTTTCCCCCTCCACTCATCCTCGTCCCCAGAACCGGCTAGAGCCGCCGCCGCCTCGGTTCATCCGCCCCGTAAGCCGATCTCGCCCTATCCCTTCCAAATCAACCCGACTCAAACATCCGAGCCCTTCCCCCACCCCTCCGGCCCCAGATCCGCTGGATCCCCACCGGCGCCGCCCTTTCACCCGCCGCCGCCAACCCCCCAAACCCAAGAACCCTTTCCCCAAAACACACCCCGCGCAAAAACCCGAGAGGAGGAGACCACCTACCAGGGTGGAGCCCTCCCCGCACCGCCTTCCCTCCGTGCCGCGTCCCGGCGCCGCTAGTGCGGCGCCGCCGCCTGCCGCCGCGCGCCTCCCCGCCCCGCGAGCAAAGACCAGAGGCTGTGGCCGGCGCCGCCCTCCCTAAGACCTAACGGCCGCGGGCCTTAAGGCCGCGCGCGAGTGGGCCTCAGGCCGGTTCGGCCAAGTGGGCTTCGGTCCAATGCTGTGGCCCAGCACTGTTCATTTCTTTTAAATTACAGCTCATACTGTTCATTGCACAGTATTTTATTTACTGTTCACCCGAAAAGCCCATACACTATTCATTCTTTTAATTCAGCCCATATACTGTTCAAATAGCAGATGATTACTGTTCATAACCCTAGATTAGTGGTTAATTACAGTTTATTATTTAATTCATAAGTATGAACAGTAAAATAGCCACTATTCATCGAAACCCTAAAATGACATTTTATACCCAGACTGACCGTATCGAACCCATAAAGCCTATTCTTAGACCCGTTCAGTCATACCCAACTCCTATCAAACCCTTTTGCCTCTTTAAGTTGCTTTCTTTCTTCTTTTATATTTTTTGTTGTACTTGGATTCGTGTCAAGCTCATTCCTTGTCGAGCCCAGTATTTAATTTCGTTTTTTTGTGTCTTACGCTAGATCTCGACACCGACGAGCCAGTCCAGGACATCACCGGACAGGACACAGAAGCAGCAGGACAGTTCGAGGACTACGAGCAAGAAGACAACTTGCATACTTTGAACATATTGAACCTACATTACATATACTTTATATTATTACTTTCATTAGCATATTTTAGCCAGTTATTTCAATTAAGAAATAGTACTTTTGAATGCCATGTTAAATAGTTAAAAACCCTTCACTCCACATATTAAACCACCCATTCTTGTAAGCCATATTCACATGGACAAACCTAGTCCACATAAAATAATAGAAAATATTTCACAATATCATACAAAATTCATTTCTAAATACTGTTAAGGAAGGTTGGCTTTAGGCCAATAGGTTTTGGTGGAGAGTTGAGAATTGTCAAGGAAGTTGGGCAATCCAATAGACTCGTTAAAAAGTGAGTCATCAGTGAGATCTGGAGGTGGACAACCACGAGTTGGTGTTGGACCATCGCCTCACTGGATGACAGGTAAGGACAAGAACCTTGTGCCAAGTAACAGACACAGAAAACCGCTCAACCACATGCGTGGTCATTCCTCCCTGGCTTAGTATACTGCTCATCCGATTGAATATCTACAGGATGTCAACTGTTGCTTTTGTGATAGAACAACCGCGGAATGGGGGTGGATCAGGGGTGGACCGCTTAGGGCACTCGCTGAATTGCACAACGGTATGGGCCCGTCAGACTCGGAGTGCGGATTCCACTATTGGCCGGTGGTCTCCCGAGCTGTATGGATGTAGACCTACCGTGTAGAGACTAGAAAGGTTGAGCAGTGAAAAGGCTTTGTTATCTCAGCTCAGTCGCACGCTAACATGTTGCGTTTATATTGCATGACAGTACGAGCATGAGATATCTTGTAGGTAAAGTTAGACAACTCTGCAGAGTGAATAATCAATGGTATTCGAATACACCGTGCTTCCGGTTAATGAAGCTGTGTTCATGGGTGATTCCAATATACAAGGCATAAGTAGGCTTTTACAGATGTTAATTGGTAATTTCAGATGTTGTAAACCCCTGTGATTATACTTATTATTGTTTTACTGCTTTTAGTTACTATACAACTTTTAAATTCAACTATTGCATTCCACATATACCTGTATTGGTAAAATTGTAACCCTCCATTGATAATCCTAGCATGTAGTTAAATAGAATTTCCATGCAATTTGCTGAGTACGGTAGTTGTACTCATTCTTGCTAAACTTCAATAGAGGAGTGTTGGGAAGATTCAGGTGACCCCAGTTTTCAGGAAGAAGCGTGGGACGGTGACGACTATTGGTACTAGGGTCTCTTTTGCGCCCAAACTTGCCTGTGGTTTCGGCTCTCTTTTGCTTTGTAATATATTACGTTTGGGCTTGGATGCCCGCTTCCGCTTTCAAAATGGCTGTTAAACCTTAACTGCTGTAATAAAAGTTTGCCTTTTGCTGTTATCGTTTGCTTGCTTGTGAAACCATATCTTTACAACTGAATATCCTGGACAATTGTAAGGATTCTAGCCGTCCCTCTTCCGGGGCTGTTACAGTACTTCCTTCTGAACACTACCTAGCTTCTCTAGTTCAAGGTAAGCAGAGACCAAAACAACATAGAACTACCAAAATTGTTGGAATCGACAATGTCCCTCTTGTCTATGGATCTATGCATCTGCACATCAGCCATGACAATGCAAATATACTCTTTTAGACATTCTTTCAAACAGGGCATGAGAAAAGTTTGCATGATTCATTAACAGAACAAAAATGAAATTGTTCAGTTCAAATGATGCATATGCAGATTAAAACCTTGCCGTCGCACGCTGAGATCCGACGCCGCCTCCACGGCGCTCAGATCCGGCGTGGCCGCAGGAGCCTCAACGGTCGGAGGGGTTGCCGGGGCAGGCAAGGACGTTGGGGGCTTGGGGGCAGTGGCCATGGCGGGGGGTGCAGGCGCGCAGAGGGAGTCGAGGGAGAGACCGAGAGGGGAAGGGAGGAGGCGTCGAGAGAGTTCGATCTGGGGCGAGAGAAGGGAAAGGGAAGAGAGCCGTCCGCTCCCGCTCGCTGCGATCCGACGGCCCAGGACGCAACTCCATTTAGAGTTGAAAATATTACTCCTTATGTCATGCGATCCACGTATAAGCAATTACAATTCTACCCCTCATCGGATTTCTACTGCTGATACTACCAGATGTAGTATAACGAAATCCTAACTAATCTGAATCATTGAATAAAAAAGTACGAATGATCCATATTGAATTAAATGTACTATAAAAAGCTCTCTTTTTTTGGGGTGAAACTAATTGCGGTTATTGAACTCTCTTGCAGGTTTACTTTGATACCAGTAACCTGATCAAACACATGCAGGATTATTTTGATGCAATCTATCTCATCTTTGTTTGGCGCCAGAAAGATTACCGCATTGTCGGCAATTCGGCATAGAGGGAGACTCGGGTTCTACCATTTCTGCCACGCAAGGGCAGAGCAATCCTTATCAGTGGCAAGGTCGAGTAGGCACTGCAGCGGGTCAATGGCCAGGATGAATAGATATGGTGATAGGGGATCCCCTTGACATAGTCCTCGCAAATGCCGAATGGAAGGACCCATTTAGTAGGATTTTAGAGTGTGCCGAGGAAAGTAAAATGGAGGTCCACTCCCTCGGCCGTGAGACACGGCCATGAGACAGAGTCGAAAGCTCTGGTAATATCCAGCTTTAGCATAATTGCCGGTGTCTTCGCACGGTGGTAAGCCCTCACCAAGTTTGGACGTACAAGAAGTTGTTCTATATGCATCTCCGCTTGATAAAAGCACTCGACAGTTTGAGATGAGGTTGTCCATATGTTTTCCCAGTCGTAAGGCGAGAATCTTGGTTAGCAACTTCGCCACACTGTGGATAAGACTTATTGGTCTGAAATCACCAATCTCCACTGCTCCTTGCTTCTTTGGGAGAAGCACAATGGTTGCAGAGTTCATTGATGAAAAGTTGGAGCTATTCATGTTGTATAACTTTTGTCGAGCCACCTGAGATCATCTTTTATTATATCCCAGCATTGCTTGTAGAATATGCCGGTGAAACCATCTGGACTAGGCGCTTTTTCGCTTGGTAGGAGTTTGATAGCCTCCTGCACCTCTAGATCAGAGAAGGGTCGTTCCATATCTGACAAGGTGTTGCCCGACATCTGAAGATTACTCCAATCAAAATTCAATATGCTGGGTGCAGCAGTCCTAGCACATTGGTATAATGCTTATGGAATTCTTTCTCTTTTTCCTCATGTGTGGATTTGTCCCTGCCGGCTTGTGTAGTAGCCGAATGTGATTCTTCCGCTTCCTCGCATTTGCCTTCAGATGGAAAAAGTGTGTATTTGCATCTCCAACAAGTAGCCAGGTTATCCTCAATCATTGCTTCTATCTCATGCGCTCCATAACTGCAAGCCCAAAATCTTGAGCTTTAACTCCTTCCTGAAATTCAACTCCTGCTGGGAAAGTTGTCGCGTTTCCTGTGCACAGTCCAAAAGGTAAACAATTTTCAATGCCATATTTAACTGCAGTTTTATGTCGCCAATTTTTAATCTGCTCCAGGCTCTCAGAGCTTTCCCTGTTTTGAGAAATTTTGCCGCAAGTATTCTTGTTGGATCCACCTCATTAACAGGTGCGTTCCATGCGTTCTGTACCACTTCCTTGAAACCAGACATTAGAGGCCAATAGTTTTCGAACCTGAAAATGGACAGATAGCATCGTCCGACCACTGCCCACTGCTTCTCGCCACGTTGGACGAGCTTGCAAGCTTTTCGTGAGATAGCGAGGGCTGTCCATTGCAGCTTAAACATCTCCCTATTTGTTAGCTCAATCAAACTTTTGCAGTCTAGCACTAGCATTAGGCGATTCAAAGAGAGAAAGAAAGAGAGGAAGAGAAAGAATGACGGATACATTTCACCAGCCTGGTGACACTCAACTCAAATTCATGGTTCGTTGAAGGTAGCCAGCAGCTACGCGCAAGGTTATTAGGATAGCGACACGGATCGTGGGATAATCGTATGATTCTACGATCCCATAGAGCTAAAATGACACGGATCGGTATATAAATTGAAATTTCGTAGAATCTTGATCTTGAAGGTAGGGCCGCATATAATCATGTAGGATAGTTAGGATGGTGCTTAGGATCGGATAAGATCATAATTCTGACAACAAACTATATGAACATGTAAAATTTTATTTTACCTATTGCTAATTTAGGTTACAATAGTTTAATTTGTTTTGTTTTTGCTGATGTTGTTCTAAGGTAAAAAAAATTATTACCATTAAAATATTAGATTTTAAATGATTAGTTTACTAAAAATAATTAAAAATGTTTTTTTTTTAAAAAAAACAAGCTTAATTGCATGTAAAATGAATAAGTGTACCCAAATTTACAAAACTAAATTTTAAAAATTCTACTATAGTCTTGATGTTTGAAAACATAATTCAATTTTTATATAAAATACATATACTTTTAAAAATCTAATAGAATCGTGATTCTTCGGTCCAATCGTACAATTCAATCCTATCAGACAAAAATAATCTCATCTAGAATCGCGATCCTGAGAACATTGACAATGAGTAGTATGTTTGCACGGCTAGTTACGGCGAAACAAAGCCATGGCCGGTTGCTGAAAGCGTAAAGGCAACCATGCGTAGTGTGTTCATGGGCGATCGATAGGGAAAGCTCAATGCATGAGAGCTAGATGTGAAGAGACGTGCATGCATTCATGCATGTCTCATCTTCTTTTGGTGCTCCATCTCTCGTGCCACCCACTAGTTGCAATTGTCGGGAGTGGAATGCGCATGCATATAGCTATGAGCCTACACGCTTTGAATTTTTTATTATTCAACTTTTTAAAATTTTATTTTTATTAATGATCCCTCGTCTGGCCTATTTCCAAATATTACCTTTTTGGCCACACCAGAGAGACACTCACATGACCAAATACTACTATAGAAAAGGTTATCACAAACGGTTCAAAATCATCATCACAGATGGTTTTCTGAATCGTCTGACTTTATAGGTCTGTGATAATATGAGGTCATCACAGACGGTTTTTGAACCATCTGTGAAAAGCTATCACAGACGATTTTGAACAATAACCGTTTGTGAAAAAATTATCACAGACGGTTCTAAACAATAATCGTCTCTCTCTCTCTCTCTCTCTCTCTCTCTCTCTCTCTCTCTCTCAATGGCTCACTCTCTGACGAGGATGAGGTCGAGTAGAGGCGTCCATCTCGAACCGAATCGGCCTCCCTTGTCGACCACAGATGGGGGTCCTTACTGAGAACGAAATCTGACAGGATGGAGCGGACGAAATCAGAGTGAGAAGGAAACCTAGATGAGGATTTGGGGGCAAAACTTCGTGCTCACCTGAGGCCAAGATGGGGGGTGGCCAGATCTGGCGGTATTGGTTGAGCAGCAACGCCCCGCTCACTGGAGGTGTCGTGAAACAATAGGCTGTGGATGCGAGTCGGCCTCCTGCGGTAAATATGGAGCTCCTACGCGTCCCTCCTCCTCGTTGTCGTCGGCTGCGTCTCCTCGCTGAACCACGCCAGGGAATCGAGGGTGATCGCTGGAGCTCGGTGTGGGGAGGAGAGAGGGAGAGACTGATGGAAAATAAGGTGGAGGTGGTTATAATATATAAGGACAACATCAAAATATTTTGCCTCCCGCACATGCGTCCAAAAATTTCCGCCCTCCTGCGCTGTAAATTATAGACGGTTTCAAACAAAAACCATTTGTTATATTTAGTATCTCGCTGAGTTAGGCATTACAAGTCATGGTAAAATCAAGGAGTTATGTATTTAAGTCATGGTAAAATTAGAGAGATACTTATCACAGACGGTTTTTTTAATAAGAACCGTTTATGATACTGAGAAGTATCATAAACGGTTCTTATTAAAAAACCGTCTGTGATAATGATGTATCATAAACGGTTCTAGCCATCGCTAGTAACATAGACGGTCACGCTTGTAAAATCGTCTGTGATAATTACAACGCTGACGGTTTCCAGAAACTATCTGTGATGAGTCGTCTAGTATAGTATGTTTTGTAGTACTAGTGAAAATGACCATTTTTTGGTCAAGGCTAGACTTACCCTGTAGCGTAGCAGTATTGTTTGTCACGCCATAGATGGTAGCGTTGCCAAAAGGATCAAATTTGGAAATGAGTAAGGCAAGATTGTTAAAAAAATCAATAATAAAAAATGTTGGTATGCTTTAGCCAAAAGGGGGAGTTTTAGTGCTTTAGTGAGACTGGGACTAGAGATACTTGTTACAGTTTCCCTGAAGAATGTATGGTATCGAAACCAACATCAGTTTTTTCCCTTGCCTCACTGTAATGATTGATGACACTGCGGCAACTAGCTAGCACCGGATTATTGTGTATCTGTGTGCATCAGATTTTTATGGGGTTCCCCTGTGGGAGATCATGCTGTCCAGTGGTTCAGCGCAACCTTCACAAAAAAGGTTCATTTATTTTACTAAAGGCAAGACTTTGTGAAACCTATAGCTTTTTAAGGTGTGAAACCTATAGCTTTTTAAGGACTAAGACCTAATTAAATAGTTCCTCTGAAAAAGACTGGATTGAAATTTTCTATCTATTTTCTAGATGCTCTTGAAAGCCTAACGAGTAAAGAAAAACTTGATCCACTTAGGGCTTCTTTGGATATAAGATGATACGACTCAATCCCTTCGGATTGACAGGGAATTTGAGTTAAAATCTTTTCCAATTCGAAGGGATTGGATCTAATCTCTCTCTATCCAAACAAGCCCTTAAGAGTACCACTCTTCATGCAAATGTGTTAATATACAGTATGTGTGCTGGGTGGAAACAGTGCAATAAGGGTTGTTTGGTTGCCCGCATCCAGCCCGGCCTGGTCCGCATGATGCAGTGGGATGTTGATTGGTTGCCTACATCTGTGCGTGGGCCTGGCCCGTGGGGTGCAGTGGGAGTAGCGGAGCCAGGCTATGGAGAAACGAAAATTTCGGCCGCTTCTTGCGAGCTAGGCCCGTTCGGGCACACATAGGATGCTAGGGTCACCAACCTGTACGCAAATACCCACTCATCCCTTCCCTTTACACCTTTTCTCCTCTCTTGCGCCTCCATCCACACATGGCCGATGGCGTGGTGTCGTAGTCCCCATTGAGATCCATCCATGCATGGCCGGTGGCGGGATCACCGTCACGATCCCAAAGCCATCAGAGCTTGGAACTGTCGCTACCCTACTATCGAAGTCCAGTAGCCATTCGAGCTTAGATCTGCTGCTGCACTACCATCGCAATCCAAGTGGTACATGTGTTGCTCTAGCAATGGCGATGTGGCGGCTGCAGCGGACTACATGGAGGATGAGAAGCTCTTAGTGGCTGGAGTTGCAAAGGTATGAGTGGATGGTCTCCTAGGGCTGAAGCAGAGCACGGGGTGGTTGTTGGTGCAATTGTGCTTCGGGGACCACACCAAGAACTTTTTATTTTTTGAAGGAAGAACTTCCGATATGGAAAAAAGTGTGTATTGCTTCCACGATGTCGCCCTCATAATTGTGGATTGTGGCATGATTTAAAGATGAATTGAATTTTGCTTTATGCTATTTTCTTTCATTCCTTCACCAATTTGGAGTGCATAGGGTATAAGGATGGAGAATATGAGTTTGCACTCTGTCAATATCATTTTTTTGTTCTTCATTTTGTTGTTGGAGAATCATAGTTTAATTTCCATCTTATTATTTGATTTCACAGGATGAGTAGTATCAACAATGTGATGGTGGTAATCTTACCATGTGTAGTGCAACGTCATCATACCAACTTGATCAGGAAACCAAACAACTTCCATGCTCAGTCGGACTGTTCATATGCAAGCAACCAAACAACATCACGTTGCATCACCAAAGCCAGGCTAAGTGAGCCTAGGCTCACAAATACGGGCCAGGCCACGGTCGAGCAACCAAACACACCCATAGGAACTACAGATAGGGAGAAATGAACTCAAATCCAGAACATCCGACTTCGTGTTGCTTCTATTACACATTAATGCACATCGCTTCTCTTGAGTAGTGAATCACATGGATGATAAGTAGAAAACATGTCAATTTCTCTTGTTTCCCAACTTATGCTATGGTAGTTGGCGATTACATCCATCATCCATGGGCACAACCGCACAAGAAATAATCTAACTGGATGGTCGGGCCGAATCTGCTTTAGCCCTATGGCTCCAAGCCACGAAGGTAGAGGAGATAAAATATCTCGCCCGTTCCTTCGTGGTTTAGCTCAGAGTCTTTGCAGTTTGGATAATCTTCCATCAAAATCACCCAACATCGATCTCACCAGCTCACCAAAATGCATGGCATGCATTGGCACCACATTAATTGCTCAATTTTTAAGGGTTCTGCGCATGCTTAGAGTATGCACAATGGTATAGATAACTGCTGTCTATAGTACCCCTCCATGTTATCTATAGCAGCATTAAAGATAGCTTCTACAATAGATTGTCTTTTTACATATCTTTATAGACAACTTTTTCATGTATAGTGTGTCTTGTTTCTCGTGTTACAGTCGACTACTGCATAAGAGACGGCCCAATTCTCTATGCTCCATCTCTCTCATCCACGTCATCTAATGTTCTACATAGCAAGTCTTACAGACAGTTGACGTCACACTATTGTACATACTCTCAGGCACCAAAACAGTACGTTCTCCATCTATTGCATCGATCATTTGTTGTCGTGAGACGAAATGCTTAATAACTCACGAAATGACTATATTACACTAGAGCGACAAAATGCGAAAAAAATAAAATAAAATTCACATCATATATACAACCGATTTTACGATGAAATACTGATGTTACTACTATTTTTAGGAAGAAGATTGAATGTAAACTAGGTGAATAATTGAACAGGTTTTCTATTTCACAGGGGTTTGAAATTTTTTGCAAAATCACAATCGATTTCTCACGCTTCGATTGGCGTAGAGATTTGTGCTTCGACGAGGTTGTCTTCCTCCACTCTGTTGGCAACATTGGCGGCGGCGGGTAGCGGATTAGGGTTAGAGTTCATCGGTGCCCCTAGGCTTAGAGAGAGGCCGGGGTGGCGGCGAACAGATGATGATGGTGCGTTGAGGCGGCGGTGACGTCGCCGGATGTGGGCGAGGAGGTGTGCCGGGGGGGGTGGTTAGGAGGCGGTGGGATGTGCTAGTGGATCCGGCGATGATGACAGGAATTGGAGGCAGGGAGAGGAGTGGAAGAGGGCAGGGCGGCGAAAGGAGGAGGCGAGTCGGAAGGAACTCGGCGGCGGCCATGTCGGCCGAAGGCGGCATAAGGGCGGGGGTGTGGGGGCGACGGCGGCTGGAGTGCAAGTAGGTTAGGGTTAGACCTGTTCAAACGTCGGGTCAAGCTTGAAAAAGCCTGGTCTAAAATGGCCAAGCCCGAGCTTGGCCCGAAGCCTAAGAAAAGGCCAAAAACCCCCTTCTGTGAATATTTTGTTTAATTATCATTGCGAAATTAAAAATATCATTTAATTCATTTTCGAAATAAAAATAAAAATATTTATTACAGGCTTCAGACTTCGGGCCGGGCTTACGCTCCGAAAATCAGGCCCCGAGTCCGAAAAAATTGGGCTATGCTCGGGACAGGCTGCCTATGAACATGTCTAATTAGAGTAAGAGGGTGTGGAGGAATTATATAGGCGAGAAAGGGATAGAAAGTGAGCCACTGGATCTTGATCAAACGGTTAAAAAACGTGACGGTGATTTAACACAATTTCGGACGCAGGTGAAATAGACGCCCCCGTGATTGAAACATGCCAGGCTAAAAAATCAGCCAGTTCACCGCACACTAAAACATGGGCCCACAAAAGATTTGCGAAATACCAGAAATACCCCTGTTAAACCATCTATAAATACCCCGGCCTTTCACTTCTTTCCTCCCTTTTCCCTCGCTCTCCTCTATCCCTCCTCTTATAAGCTTCCAATTACAATTCTTTCCC
This sequence comes from Ampelocalamus luodianensis, assembly GCA_036346255.1. Classification (NCBI taxonomy): domain Eukaryota; kingdom Viridiplantae; phylum Streptophyta; class Magnoliopsida; order Poales; family Poaceae; genus Ampelocalamus; species Ampelocalamus luodianensis. The sequence goes on along the minus strand of CM070622.1, from coordinate 76,331,180 downwards.
CGATGCCTCTCTCGGGCTCTACCCTCCGAGCCTTCGCGCCACAACATAACGGGTTCGGAACCAACACGTCAGCACTCCCTCTTCCAATTGAAGGTCCGGCAGCGACCTCGCCGGCCAGGAAGGCCGACGCCGCGGCAGCCGCGGTGGACGTCGAGGAGCGGCGTCTCCGGCGGAAGATCTCCAACCGGGCGTCCGCGCGCCGTTCGCGGGCGCGGAAGCAGCGCCACCTCGACGGGCTCCACGCTCGGGCCGCGCGCCTCCGGAGCGGCAACAGTGAGCTCGCGGCGCGCGCGCACGCCGCGCGCGGCCGCGTGGCCCTCGTCGTGCTCGCCAACGCCGGACTGCGAGCCGAGGCCGCCGCCCTGAGCCGCCGTCTTGCGGCGGCTCGCCGCGCGCTCGCGCTCGGTCAGCTGTACGCCGCGGCCGCCGGCCTCGGGACGTTCGAGCAGACGGTTGCCTCGCTAATCGTGTAGCGCGAATGCGACATGCATTCGTGCGCCCGTGCACGAACAGGTCAACGCTCTTTGATTGGCAAACGGTGGTAAAAGAAAAGGCAGTGGACTTCAATTTCTGAAATCATGCAGGGTGTAGATATAATCATATTATCGAGTAAAGAATGGGAAATAATGGCATGGCATGATTAATTTGCGACCGATGGACCAAAAGGACGATTGGAATGCTAGTAAACCCGTGTGTATGGCTCGTATATAAGGTAAAAGAAAGCGGTTGTGTCCGGAAAGGGGGTCATCGTAAATATACCATCGATCTTTTCTAATCCTAATCATGAAAAGAAGCTTCTTATACGGACAGAGCCACCGCAATTCGGCTCCCAAAGGATGTAGACATTGCTAAACCTTATAAACAGATCCTCGTGTTTGTTGTCATCTTGTGTGCTTTTGTGCGCGATCATATTCCTCGTGGTGTACTATCGCCAGTTACAACAAAACCAAAACCTAACCCATGTATACGTGCGACTTATTTCACCGGCCCTTTTCTTTCTCGAATTCTTCACTATGTTTCCTTGAGTACCGTTAATTCTAACATGAGCACTGACCTCAACTCTACCAGGTAGGGCTAGCTACGTCCTCACATCACGTGGGGACCAAACATGTAAATCTACAATAGTCTATGTCATTTGTAACTAAAGGATGGGTACATCAGCATTTAGGTGATGTGGGGGAGAGATAGTAAGGAGAGAAGGTGAACTTGTTTCTAGATGAAAAATAAGCAAATTGTTGATACCAAGACACAAGAAACAACAAAATAGTTATTAGAGACTTGCTTGTTACCCAAAAACTTATTTTGTGGGTAGCAATTAAAGTAACAATTAAAGTCTTAGTACAAGCTCAAGAAACAATCTATTAAAAACTTTTTTTTTATTAGACTGAGTACTCTTTAAGTTAAGAAACGAACTATTATAGATGCTCAAAAACCTTTCGTCCTGTGCAGCGCAACGTCCTGGACCGATCATGGTGGGATGGATCTTGACCACTACACTTGACTTGCTCTCGTGGTGATCAAATCAGTTTATTGGACGAATGACGGGTAATTCGGTACGGGACATGATTTGTTGTGCACGTACGTCCTCGTTTAGTGCTGATTAAAGAGAGTGCAGAGGAGATGCTTTCCAGGTTAATTCGCCAGAGGGAAATGCGCCTCAATTTAAAGCTTTCTGCTTTGGGCGTTAATATCGTTTTCGGGCGGGATTACGTTTTTATTCTGCGGGTGGACGGTCGCGGTCGCCACGTCGAAAGCGGAAGCCGCGTGCTGTACCTGTACGTCTCCAAAACGTGGTCTAGATTCGGTAATGGATCCTTTTCAGATGATCAGATCGAGCAGCTATCATGATCCATTAGATAAGAGCATGTACAGTTGTATAAACAACGTGGTATAAACAACGGTTATCTGTAATAACCTTTCATGCATGTTATCTATAGACAAAACTAAACACAACCCATACAATGGGTTGTCTCTAAGTTGTCTATATATATGTCCTCCATAAAATAAGACCATAAAACTTGTGAGTTACAGACGGCATAGATACAATAACAAACAATCGTCTATAAGGGTCTTATAGACTATCTGTTACATGCCAGACAACTTCATTCTCTCTCATTGTTCTCTCTCATCCACATCACTAAAAATCTTACGTGACAAAGATAATAGACTGCTGATGTCACCCCACTGTATATGCCCTACCTTATTTTCGCGTCGTTTCGTTGGCTGTTGCGGGGGAAAAAATCATATAGGACCTGGTCCACAACTCCATTTATGTAGACCAACTCCACTTTATGACACGTGTTCTTTCACGAATCTCAAAGCGTACAGCCTCATAAATCACTGATGTGAATTTTCACGAATTGAATACTGAAGGGACACGTGTCATGCAGTGCGGAGTTGGTCTACATCAATGGAGTTGTGGACCAGATCTTATAGGATTTCTTTCCTGTTGCGGGTGCCGCTTTAACTGACATGCCTGGCCCACCTACGTTCGGCAACGCCCAACGGACAGGCCTTATTATTTCCTGGGCTCCCGGCTCAAAGCCACTATTAGTATCACAAACCCATTAAGGAATTAGGATCCATTCAGTCCACAACTTACTGCAAGCCTGCAATAATCCTATACTTCATCAATCATCAGTATCACCTTCACCAATCATCAATAGCATTTCGTCGAAAGAATCGAATTTCTATTATCCGTTATTGTAAGCATTGGGTTTTTTTGGTGCGTACTGCGCCAAGTTAGCATCCTGGCGCCATGCTCTGTGCCTCATGTGATTCGGCAGTGGCTGTGGCAGGCAGGTGCAAAAGGCAGCTACCTACCTGCTGTGCAGACAATCACAAGCTGGTGCAAGCAAGCAACAGGATTTGATGATTTCTTGATTTCAGTGGAGAGATCGATAGACAGGCAGGTAGAAAAGATGCGGGGAGAAACTAGTCATATGTATCTTAGCTCTACGGGGTTGTTTGGATTGAAATCTAAATGAATTTTACCAAATTTTGGTAATATCGATCAAAATTAGCTATGATTTGATTTGCTACCAAATTTTGGTATTACTGAAAAGAATTTGGTAACGTCGTTGTCTTATGCGCGCTGGCGGGGTGAATGTCGGGCGGCCGAAATGCTCGCCCGAAGATTTTGGCAACACCTGTGGCAGTGCACTTGTTTGCTTCGGTGATGTGGCAGCAAACAATTGGTTGCAATAAATGCACCAATAGTTCGATTATCAAGCTTAAAATGATTATATTTCATAAACTGCGTATCCGATTTGTGATCCGTTTGAACCGTTGTGTTCATTGTTATTTTATCAACAAAATAAGACCCATGTTGATATATTTTGGGGCAAAAATAAATAAATGTCATGCGAAACCCACGCGTCATACCTACGATTTCGGTAAATTTTGACATACTGCAATCCAAACACTTCAATATCTGCATTACCCGTGAATTGGTATAACTACGATCCAAACACATTTTTTGTCCGGTTTTTGCTATTGTCTCGGTTTTCGCATTACCCTGGGGTCACAAATCAAACAACCCCTACGCCTCCGGACAGTTAGTTTCGAGAAAAAAAAATGCTCTCGCTCAGTTGGCGCTGGGTTGAGAATTTGAGATGTTCTAAAATAATAAAGGTTTTTTTTGGTTGTGAAATCTGTAGCATCGACTGAATGATGTACACTCGACGTGCTGTTGATTCAGAGACTTGTTTTCCAGTAACCGTCAAGAGATTCCGCAATATGCTTAGTAGTATGCATTTATGCGTAGTCATCTTGCCTGCAGTTTGGGGTTTGAACATTGTTCAGAGGATTGTCAAACTCTCGATTTTACCATGGAATCGGAATGGTGATCTGAGTTAAATAACAGCACTGGAGCAAATACCAGTCAACGCTGGCCAGCTAGCTAGCAACCGTAGTAGCAGTACTACTGGAATCGAGCATTCAAACATACTTTTCAATTTTCATATATATGGAATGTCAGGGATCCACTGTTCGAAGGTTGCAGGTTTTTTTTAATAATTCAGACACCAACTGAGGCAAACAACCTCTCCCGTGTTTTATCCTGTCCCCATTGAGCTGTGTGTCGATGACTTTGGAACTTTTAGCTACTGGTAGCAAATTTGCACCAACAGAAAGGCCTCTGAATGAGGGAACGAGGGGCAGCAGAGGACTAGCTTAGGGATGATAATTTTGTCCGATTATCTGTGAATTCGCATACAACAACCATAATAGAGTTAATGGGTCAAAACTATGTCCCATGGACAAACGGGTGCGGGCATAAGGAGACTCTACTTGTGCCCGTTATGCTTGATTACCTGTTAACTTCAAGTGACAAGTGGGACCTTAGCTGGAAAACCTAGACATCCACCCCCACCGCTCCATACCCTATCCACCCCACTTGGCTGTACCCAATTCCAGGTGCTACAACCCACTCCCTCTTCCCTCTTCCGGTCTTTCCCACCCAAGTTCCTCCGCTCTCTCTCGATGTCTCGCTCGCAGAATGCCGCCATCCTCCTCTGTTGCCAATGGAGGACCCGGGGGGGGGCTAAGGGGGGCAGAGCACCCCCTATGGCCGACCAGGCCGTAGGTACCCCTCAAGCACCCCATCCATCGGGCGTCATGTCTTGAAATTTAGCTGCTCTGAAGTAGAAGAAGAACAAGAAAATGTTTTGGACCGGAATTCCCTTCTATGGGCTGCGCTAAGCCAAATGCTCATCGTTGCTATCTTGGGCGAACTAGCCAAGCCTACCAAATCTATCTATCTTACTCTAACTCTACTATCTCTTTCCAACTGGCATTGAGTCCCACTCCGATTCCTAATCAATTCCCTAATCCCCATGATGACGAACCCTAGAGACTAGCTCCGTGGTTGGCATGCAAGTGTGGGCTTGGATGTGCTAGGTGGCTCACGTAAGCATGAGGTACGGCAGCAATCGGATAACGCTACCCCTGGCGGACTCCCCTGTTATCTGTTTTGGTTGGAGCGGAGGAGGCGCAAGGCTGCTGGGAGATAGATGATGGAGAAAAAAAATCTGAAAGGCCAAGATGCACGTGTTCTTTTTTGTTTTAATGTTGTTTTGTGGTTTTGTTCGCTTTAGGAGCTTAGATTCCCCCCCCCCCCCTTTTTTTTGTTTCTGTAATCACTAATCAGCAAGCAGGCACTCATAGATTTTTGTTTTCTGCTTCCCAGTGCGATAGATTCCCTTTTGTTGTTGTTGTTTCTGCTTCCTCTTTAATCTGGAAAAAGATATATGATTTGTGTTCAACTTTTGTATATGTTCAACATAGATACATGATTTATGTTAAACTCTCGTGCCTGGACAGATGTGGCGGGGATACAGGCATACCCGTGGGCATCGGACACCGCGAGCGGTGGGCGGGCACAGGACATGCAAAAAAATAAATTTCTAGCAGGCATGGGTAAGAGATACCCCTACCCATGCCGCCCAATTGCTATCCCTATAATGGACTCATTGGAGGCTGGCTGAACTCACAGGTTTCATGGGCCTCCTCTCAGAAAAGTTACTACTAGCATGCATAGCAGTACCACTACTAGCAAGCTAATGGAGCAACCATGGAGCCCTTGTCCTGTGCAAGAAGTTGCACATAGAAAAATTAAAGCACTAGTAGCACTTGTGCTGCCTTGTGCTGTCCCTCTGAAGAGGGGCACTGAGGAAGTGAGGAGAGATTTGGGGGGCCTCCACCTCCACACCCTGGCTGGCCTGCATTGGGCTGTGAGCTCAAAACATATACAAAGTGTAAGCTGGAATAAAAGAGGAGTTGGAGGGTGTAGAACTGCTAGGTATACCAACAAACCTATAACACGAGTATTTTTCTTGATTCCTGCAGGAATTGAATTGTTCTCAGTGAAATTTCAGCATTCCAAACAGGGTGTAAATGTCCAACTTGAGTCACTGACAAATGCAGACATTACTGTAATTCAAACTGTTATCCTTCACAATATACATATTTTTTTACCGGCTTGTATGATAGTCCAATAGCAAATTTGCAACGCCAATATGAGAGTGTTGTATTAGTAGATGCCATATTCCGGGCAATGATTTTACTACTATAGATTTCTTGATGAGGAATCAAAGACAAACCACGTTTTGAACTATTATTCATGGGTCTATCAAAGTTTTTAAAAACTACTATCTTCCCAATCCTGGCTCTGTCCCTGCTCTCCCTGCTCGTGGCGTCCATTTTGGTTGCCACACTTGTCTAATGTTAGCTGTGACAGAGTTGGGCACCAACCAAACATGCCCTTAGGTTATGAATCTCTTGGAAGCATCAAGCAATACGTGCAATGATACATGGCACGAGTACGAGACAGTAGCATGCGTGTTTGGGCAACCAAAAACAAGTAGCCAGGATAGAGCCTGCTGCCATGCCAACCTGAGAGGTTGTGAGCGTCTTGCTGGAGTTTTGCGGTTGCCATTTACCAGTATCGGCTCTGGGCATTTCTGAATTCTGATGTATCTTCAGGTGTCATCTAATCTAGCAAAGTTGACATTATGGCTTCCTCCTATCTGTGGCAGTGATACAACTGCAAGAGCAAGACTAGTTTGGAATTGTTCAGGTCTCTCATTACATCAAGATTCAGCTGGTATACATCACTTTCAAATTATGTGCTACCAAAAGTCTGATATGCTAGTTCATGTTATGACTCCTTCCATGGTACTACTTACAAGTTACAATCTTCTTACCGGCCGACGACTCATTGTGGTTGAAGGTTATATAGTCAGACGCTCAGCAAAGTGAGAACAAAGAATGAGCGCAGGACTTCTACAGTTCTGCTTCATGCTCTCCTTTTTTTTTTTGTTGCGAAACCATGATTTCTCATGAGTCATGACTAATTGACCATCAGAATTTCCATTTGATTGCATTTTTTTTACCAGGCTCAATATCAGTAAAAATCCAGTAGTAACCCTTCTTACCGTAGATGCTACTGTAGCTGAGGTACGGTAGATGGTACTGTAGCTGTGCACTGTAGATGGTGCTGTAGCTGGTTTCGCTGATTGAAATCGGAGGGATAAGTACCCCTTTAATAAAAAAAAACTCTTCTTACTGGGCAGCCAACAATGCCAACAACTGCAACACTGCCACCGTTCCCTCTCTTCTCCTCTCCTTCCCTTGCATCGTACCAGGGGTTAAAATGAGCCGAGCTGAGCCGGTTCGAGCCAGGCTCATTTCGGCTTGGATGAACAGTGGGCTCGGCTCGTTTCCAGAGTGAGCCAGGAGGTAGGCTCAGCTCTACTCGGCTCGAAATAAAGTTCGAGCTGGCCCGCGAGGGCTCGCGAGCCAAGCAACTCACGAGCCAGAATCTTCTGCTCGAGGTGGCATCCATGCTCCAGTATAGGTACATATCTTCTTAAATATTACAGAACAATACAAGTATTTCTAGACAAGGATTTCATGATCAAATGTACAAGAACAAATCGGGAAAATATTAGAATCTGGCAGTGCTCAACGCCCTGCATACTTTCATCAGAGCATCCATGTCCTGCAAAAAGAAAAATTCACTTAGCTTACACACTGGAGTTACCAGATATGCTCAATCAAAAGCATACATTTTACATGTCATGAATGATTATCAATCAAACTGGAGAAAAATATCAAAATAGATAGATCATGCTCAACTCATTAACAAAGGCACATTGAATTTATGATCATCCCAAATTATCAATGTTTTTTTTCAGTTCTGGCTGCATAATTGAAGATTAGCTGCACCATATCGTTTAGCCTAACTAGCCATATTATCATTTAGGAATCCTTATGATTTAGTTTAAATTTTAACTGAATCCCAATCAACTATCAGAATACACAATTTAACAATAGAAACAAATGTCCTGCTGCCATTAGACAATTTAACAATTAGCAATCAGAAAATCAATTTTTTGCAGGACTCACCTCGATCTGGATCTAAGGATCATGTCGATGTCGGGCAGAGGATTAGGGAGGCTGGCTGAGGACAACGGTCGACGGAGATCGAGTGAGGATGGTGGCATCAGGCGCGGGGTCGAGGGAGGCCGTCAGAGGTTGATGGAGAACAACAGCGTCAGGCGGAGGTCAATGGAGGTCGGCGGCTGTCGAGGGAGGGCAGGGGCCAACGGAGGTCGCGGGAGGCCAGCGGAGTTGGGGGAGGAGGGTGGTAGGGTCAGGCGGAGGTAGATGACGGACTTGGGGGAGAAGGGCGATGGGAGGCGGTGCGGAGGACGGGGGGAGCACCCAGGGGGTGGAGAGGGGGCAGGGTGGACGAGCGGCGGCGTGGAGGACGGGGAGAGGAAGGGGAGTAGGATCGGGAATTGGGGTTAGGTTAAGGGTGGGAGTCGTGTGACTGACGGCTGCACTGGGCCTTTGTGGGCCGCGTGAGCCAAACAAGCCGCACGAGTGGCTCAAGCTTGGCTCTTTTTTTTTTCAAGCTGAACAAGAGACTCGGTTAGAAAATTCACAAGACCGAACCGAGCTTGTCACGAGTCGAATCGGCTTGCGAGCCTCAAACTATTTTTTCAGCCTTCCATCATTCTATCATTCTGGGCTGTGTGTATCCTTGATGCAGAGTCTGAAAGACTTTTTTGCTTCCATTATTAAAAAAAATCCTTCCACCACCCCACTACCACACACGCCTGCTCTCTCTCTCTCTCCCTTTCCACTACCCAACAACCATCCTGGGGACCCCGAGCGCAGACGCCTCCTTCTTCATCCCCAGCATATGAGAATACTATGATCCCTTCCCCTCACCCCACCTTGGCTTCTTCGCGTGCGTACAAGAACCGCGCTGCACTGCACCGTACTGCGCCCTAGCCCTCCCATCCCCAATCACCGCCGCTTCCATCCCCCTGTGATGAGCTCGTGGCGCCTTCTTGACTGGTGAGCTGCGTCCTGTGTATCTGTGTGTGTTCGCGCGCGCCAAGAAGAGGAGGGAGGGAGGGAGAGAGCCAGGAACAGCAATGGCCGCCGCGAGGAGGCTCTCGGAGCTGCTCCAGGAGCAGCAGGAGCCGTTCCTCATCGAGGCCGCCAAGATCAGGAGGCTCCGGCGCGACCGTGGCAGAGGAGGAGCGACGTGCTGCCCTGTGGCCGCGTGCCGGCGGCTGCTCAGGCTCTGCAACCATGGGTTCAAGAAGAGGAGGGGTGCCGCCGCCGGCGTTGGCGTTGGCAATAGCGGCATTGGTGGCCTGAGGTGTGCGCTGAGCAAGGTGCTGTGCAGCAAGGCCATGAGGAGGGTGCTGCACTGGGAGAATCTTGGCGCCTGGTGCTTCCCCGGCGGCCGCGGTGACCGCGAGTTCCGCCGGCTGCGGCGGTCCGGTGGCGACAGAGGCGAGTGTGACGCTCGTGCCATGGAGTTCCACGACGACGACGACGAGGATGAGCGGGCGTGGTGGATGACGGAGATGGAGGTGGTCTCGTCGCGGCAGCTCAGCCCGGTCTCCGTCCTGGAGCTGCACTCCGACGACGAGTCTCCCGTGCATTCCCGCTGTAAGCTCTATGAAGTCTGAACCCTACTGATTCTGTGTCCTCTGCACTAGTATCATTAACCAATTTTTTTTACCATATTATCAATTGAGCTATTCATATCTAGTACTTTAATTAAGCATGTTCATATGTTACGTTGGGCATTTTTTTACTCTGTACATTTGTTACCATTTGAAGATTTTCTTGTCTGCAATGACTTCTTGATTTGTACATGAACTTCTGTCTCATGTTCACGAACTTCTGAATTGTAATGGCAGAAGGCGAATGCATATTAGCTGTTAAAATGTGCGATTAATTGCCTTTTTTTCTCTCTGTTCTTGTGACAGGGGAGGATGAGAAGCCGTCAACCTCAGGGAGCTCACCTCCATGTGAAGATTTCCTCGGCCCTACCTCTCCATGCTTCACCTACAATGTCCATGACAAGATGTGCGCAATGGAGATAGAGAAAGAGGAGGAAGAGTTGCTCAGGAACGGCAAGTCCATAGAAGAGCAGATCACCTCATGGGAGAGGATTACAGGGGACATCTCCAAGATCCCCAGGATGGTGGAGCTGGACTTCTCCCAGTCCATACAGCAATGGAGGGAGCTCAAGCCTGAGCTCAGGGAGATTGGCACCAGGTTAGAGACCCTCATCTTTGAGGAGATCAGGAGAGAAACTGTCTGTGACATGCTTGCTTCCCACTGTACATTGGCAACAACATCTTGTTGACCAGAGAGAGAGAGAGAGAGAGAGAGAGAGAGGAGAGGGGTGGTTAAAAAATAGTAGAGGATCTGTGTAATTTGAGGCTTGTTGTGGAATTCATTTTTCCCTAACTCCAAAGTCTTGGTCTGTTTTGTGCCTTGGGTTCCAAAATCCACCAGCAAACAAATCATTTTTCTAGGTAAACACCAGCAGACAAATCTGTGGTCTGAGACTCAGAAGATCAAGGTTGCAGGGCCATATAAAGAAACAGCCCTACCCCTTTTATTAAGTGATGGAATTTGACCATTTTGCAAAATTAACAACACACACACACCACATTTGGAATCTGAGCATTGCATTGAGAAGTGGGGTTGGCTTCCAAATGGAGGGAGGGAAAGCAAGCCCTCCGCTGAAGGATGCCCTTCTTCATGTGTTTGCACCTTTGTTGCTACCAGCACTTGATCTTTTATTAGGGGTTAAAGTGGTAGCCCATGGGTGGCACTGGCAGTACCTTCTTTGCATAGCCCTATGCTATGTAGTAAAATAGTTCCTAGATTAAGGAGACTAGTACTGGTGCTAGTACTACTAACTGAAAGTTGAACAGGTAGTGAGATGTTTCCCTTTGGGAAAAAAAAATCAGAAAAAGCTAAAAATCCTCTCACAGGATTAATTAGACCAGGGAAATGCGCCACAAAATGTGGGCTTGTGCTCATATGCACCACCCCAAAAGAAAAATGAACAATAACAGATTGAATTTTGTCAGACTTAATGTTAGCTTATTTTAGGATTGTTATGCTGCTTCAGGTTAGTACAGTAGAAGAAGAAAAGTGTAGAACATACTGATCATACTAAACTTATATATATAGAGGACGTCTGTTTCGTACTCCTACTTCTAATATACCACTTAAACGAATATATTATATTTCTTTATCACTTTTAGTATACTTAAATACCAATTATAACATACTTCAATGCGACTTGATTGAAAAATTTTCATTGAAGCTCTTTATTTTTGCTATATACTCTTTTTCATGTATAAAAGAAGTATATGCACAGATTTTGCTATAAAAAGTGGACTTTAATAATTTTTTTCATAAAACTGACTTCGGGGTATCTTATAATCATTATTAGAGTATTCTTGAATTGATAAAGAGGAAAATAGTACGGTACTTCTGGGAGTACGTACTCCCACTTCTCGTATACCACTTAAATCGTATCATAATACTTCTTTATCAATTTGAGCATACTCTAATAATGATTATAAGATACTCCAAAGTGAGTTTCATGAAAAAATTCATTAAAATCCATTTTTATAGCAAAATTTGTGTATATATTTCTTTTATACATGAAAAAGGGTATATGGAAGAAAAAAAATAAAGAGCTCAAATGATTTTTTTTCAATCAAATCGCATTGGAGTATCTTGTAATTAGTATTTAAGTATATTAAAAGTGATAAAGAAGTATAATATATTTATTTAAGTGATATATTGAAAGTGGTAGTACATACTCCTAGTTATTTAAGTGGTATATTGAAATTTGTGCATATACTTCTTTTATATATGAAAAAGGGTATATAACAAAAAACAAAGGGTTCTAATGAAAAAATTTCAATCAAGTTGTATTAGAGTATCTTATAATTGGTATTTAAGTATACTAAAAATGATAAATAAATATAATATATACATTTAAGCGGTATATTGGAAGTAGGAGTACATACTCTCAAGACTCTAGGAGTATGAAACAGACGTCCTACACACACACACACACACACACTATTCTGTAGCCGAGCGTAGAATAGTTATTCTATGTCTAGCCAGCCCACCGCACGCGACCCAGGCCAGGTGTGACGACGTGGGCGCGTAACCCCCATACGGTTGGTCCACCAACTATAGTTGGCGGGTCAAAAACGTCTGTACCCCGCGCGACACTCGATTTTGATAGTAAATAATATGAGACATGATAGTAAATTGTGAATCATTTTACTACCTTTTTTTTGCAGCACACGACCTTTTTCGAGCTCGTATGTTCGATAGTAAAACATAACGGTAAGATAGTAAAGTTGTTATGTGTTTTATTGCCTTTATTGTGGCATGTGACTTTTTGTTTACTGGTTTGTGTGGAAAATAATACGGGATTTTTTTGTGTGTTACATAGTTAGGGGATGTCCATCCTTATAAGTCATAGGGGGAGACAAAGAGACGCATCGGGTAGCCGGAGCGACACCACACATTTTTGTTTTGGAGGCGAAGAGACGCATTGGTACCTGTGTTTTTAGCTATGCACATGCGAACATACAAAATAAATAAGAGCAAAGGTAGCACAGTAAAATACAGGCCCCAATGTAGTAAAACACGTTTTGCATGCAGTAATTCCAAACAAATTAGAAGTTCAGTAATTGCTTGCACATTTTACAGTAAAAGAGCTATCACATATCATTTTGTAGTAAATGTCGAGCGGGCAGTAAAGTGAGTGTGACAGTAAAAGTGTTGGAGATATGCCCTAGAGGCAATCATATTGATGATGATATTTCGTTGTATCCATGATTTAATAAATGTTCCTTGAATATTACCTTTGTGTTGATTAACAAGTATGTGACTTGTTTGTGAAACTCTTTACTTGTATGGTTATTCTAAAGTTGTCCCTAGTCAGAGTTCATGTGAGGACACACGTGAATGATGGATTAGCACATGTATCTGTTGATGACCATGTTTCACAGGTCATAGACATGGAGATGTCAAACCAATAATGTGGACACATGTTTAGAACATGGGGTTGGACCGACCCAACATGAGACATAGTAATTATTCTTATGGTTCTCTCTACACAATGTGTACGCCTTGTCCTTAGACCCGAGATTGTCGCATGTACTTGAGATGTGAATCGACCTACTTAGGGCTATCAAACGCTACTCAGAATCGGGTAGTTATAAAGGTAGCTTTCGGGTTTGTCATGAAGCATGTCGCGAGGCATGGTCGATCGAGATGGGATTTGCCCTCTCACCGAGAGATATCTCTGGGCCTCGAGTGATCGGATCCGTAAATGCATGGCCATGCTACTTAAGGTTAAGAGTTAACCTAGTAAGGGATTAGGATCACGTGATCGAGAAAGAGTGGTCACTTGGAGCTCGACCGAATATCGTGAGGCAAAGGGATTGGCATGTACATAACGCTGTGATGGTTCGTCCGATATGATCTTTACGTGCGCTTAGGAGTTGGCACGCCTTGCAGAGGCCACTACCAACTATTGACCAAGTATGTGTACTTGCGCCATGTCTAAACATACGTGAACCATAGGGTCACACACTTATAGGTGAAGCCTAATTCGGATTGGATCCGACTAGATCTGGCATTGAGTCCTAATGGGCCTTTATTCGTAGAAGCCCATTATAAGAACGTCTATAAAAGGAGGGCGGGGCGCATCGGTTGAGTGATGAGTTTTTCGTGACATCCTTAAACCCCGCCGCCACCCTCCCACGCCCTAGTCGCCGCGCGATCTAGTAGTCCGCGTGTGTCGCTTCCTCCCGCACGTGTGGATACCTTTGAAGGCGCCGATCCGTGGCGTTGGGACGAACCGCAAGAAAGGAGTTGCACGTGGACGCCACGACGAGGACGCAGGAAGTAGTACGACTACTCGCCTCGACGCATCGCATCAATCGAGTACGACTACACCGCCCCACGTCGTCGCATCAACTTCCGCACCGCCGTCTAGTGGTAAGACCGTGATCTATAATCGCAGTGATCTTGGTTTATGGGTAGAATTTTTTTAATTTGCGCTAGTGTAGCCTACCCATTGCCCTTCGCGGTATCGAGCGGTTGTCGCCATGTTATAGGTTCGTGATTTGCATATGGCGATATGTAATCGGTATGATCGATGTGATCGATTGTATAGTTCGTAATGGATTGATCCGTTTCGTGATCATGCCGCTAAGGTCGTGAAACAACATACCCCACCGGTCGGATTCGCCATCGGTAGACGGTGACACGAAACCGGTTGCGGAATGCGAAGACCAATATGATTGGTCGAATCGAACCTAGATTAATAATCGATGTACCGTGATCGTGCGCCGGGCTCCATGAGCCGAGAGTTGTCTTGGTTCTCAAACCACGGCATGTCGCACGCGAAGATCAATACAAATTGGTCGAATCTAACGATGAGTCGATTTGTGGTAAATATGATTTGCCGATCAAAATCCTAAGTAAAAATTGCATAGATTGGATCTCTGTTTTTTTACGAATGTCCGGACGCCCGGAGATACCGCGAGGGGTGCTGTCCCTTCGAACCCCGCAGGGGGAAACCCCCCTCGACCCCCTATCCGGTAGATTGCGATTCTATGCATAAACTTGTTTTTGCAGGATGTATGTGACCAGTATGGCCTAATGTGTATGTGATGCATGTTTGTAATATTTCATGACCTGCGTGTCATGGGTTCGGCAACACGGCTAGAGCCAATGTGTTGTCAAAGTATTGTATTAACGATCTGCGTGCCGACTTGTGATGATTCCTAGTATCCATGTATTTTATTACTAGCTGTTATGAGTAATAGCTTATATTAGTACTCGGAGGACACATCACTTGGAGGGATGGCACACATGAACCATGGAGATGGAGATCATCATGGCGACAGATTCTATGGCGATGGAGATCACCATGAGAAAATAGGCCATACCGAGTCACAAGCGTGTGAATGTTATTCCCGTTGTTTTACTCCTATGCATGTTTGAATGGTAGAAGTATAGCGATCCTCACAAAATGTTAAGTTAAACATATGCCCTCCCAATTAAACTTTGCACCATCCCATGTCTTGTAAATTGATGGTGGGTCTATAAAATTAGGCACCATCAACTTTCCTTGACTAGATAGGTTTTGTATCTGATACTTACATGCATAAGGATTGGTGAACTTAACAAGGTTATCATAAAGGTTATGGGTCTTGGGGCATAAAGGTTGGGCGCGGGCATAGAGATGTCACCCAACAACAAGAGTCATATAGAGATATGATTAGCAAGGTGTTGCTTATCAATTACTTTGTCTCCTAGCGGTGATGCAAAAGCTCACTAGTAGACTCGTTAATTATGGATCTTGAATCGCTAAGAATCAATAGAGCGATGTTGATTTTAGTGGGAGTACATTCTATTAAATTTGTTTAATATGATTTACTCTATCATGGTTTTATTTGTCTTAGTATTTTGCATTTCGTATTGTAGATCAATGGCATCTAGCAACCACGCACACCCTTTTGCTTTGCGATCGATTCTTGAGAAAGAAAAATTAAATGGAATAAACTATTCGGACTGGGTCCGTAACCAAGAATTGTTCTCGTGGCGATAAAAGGAAAACGCTCGACACCCCAATCCCGTAAGAACTCGCTAACAATGCGTCTCACTTTGTTAAAAATGCCTACAAGAAAGCATGTGATGACTCTATTGAGATTAGTCGTCTTATGCTTGCATGCATGGAACCCGACCTTCAAAAGCGCTTGAGGATCGAAGCGTATGATATGATCATAGCGCTTAGGACATGTTCGCATATAGGCCAGACCGAACGGTTCAATGTCTCTAAGGCTTTTCTAGAATGCAAGTTAATGTAAGGTGCACCGTAGGCCCACATGTGATCAAAATGGTTGGTTACAATGACTTTGGATAAACTTGGTTTTCCAATTGGCCAAGAGTTGACAATCGATTTCATTTTAGCGTCTTTTCCACCTAGCTATGGATATTTCATTTGAACTACCATATGCATGGGGCGGATAAGGGCCTTAATGAGCTTTGTGGGATGCTCAAAAACAGAGAGTGACATTAAGAAGTGTGCGTGGCCTAGCCATGTGATGGTCGTGCAGAACAAGTCTAGCTTCAAGAAAAACGGTAAGAAGCTATGGCCAAAGAATAAGGGCAAGGTTAAAGATATGATCTCAAGCCAACGCCTAAGCCTAATCTTTCGACTCGAGTCGAGACAAGATGCTTCTATTGTAAAGAAACTGGCCACTAGAAGAGAAACTGCAAGAAGTACATGGATTCCGATGAATGCAAGAAGAAGGCTGGAAGTAAGACTTCCACCCATGGTACACTTGTCATAAATATTTTAGACATTTTTCTCGCTGATTCTCCTATTAACTCTTGGGTATTTGATACCGGATCAGTTGCTCACATTTGCAACTCAATGCAGGGGCTAATAAGAAGTAGAGGAGTCGCAAGAGGTGAAGTTGATTTTCGCGTCGAAAATAAAGCAAGGGTTGCTGCGTTGACCGTCGGCACCATGCAACTTCAGCTTCCTTCAAGATTTATTATGGAATTGAATAATTGTTATTATGTTCCTAGTATGAGTCGAAGCATTTTATTCCCCTCATGTTTGATGAGAGATGGTTATTCATTTGCAAGTAAAGACAATGGTTGTTTGATCTCTAAAAATGGAATGTTTATGGCTTTTGCGCCCATTGTGAATGGGTTATTTATTTTAAATCTTGATGATGCACCTATCTTTAACATAAATGCTAAAAGACTTTGACCTTATTATTTGAATCCCACCTATGTTTGGCATTGTCGTTTGGGTCACATAAGTGAAAAGCGCATGAAGAAGCTCCATGCTGATGGTCTTCTAACTTCATTTGATTTTGAATCATATGGGACATGTGAAGCTTGTTTGCTTGGTAAGATGACCAAATCACCTTTCAAAGGTTCTTTTGAGAGGGCGTCAGCCTTGTGGGAAATCATACATACTGATGTATGTGGACCAATGAGCACGACTGCTAGAGGTGGATTTCATTACTTCATAACTTTCACTGATGATTTTAGTAGATATGGCTATGTCTACTTAATGAAGCATAAGTCCAAACTTTTGAAAAGTTCAAAGAGTTCCGAATGAGGTTGAAAATCAACGTGCCAAGAAAATTAAGGCTCGCGATCCGATCGTGGTGGCGAGTATTTGAGTCATGAATTTAGCAATCATCCAAGAGTTGCGAATTGTTCCACGCCTAACACCGCCCTAACGCCTCAAAGAAACGGGTATCCGAGCGCGATCGGACCTTGTTGGACATGGTTCGATCGATGATGAGCCATCAGATTTACCATTATCCTTTGGGGTTATGCTCTAGAAACAGCACTTTCACACTTAATAGGTACCGTCTAAATCCGTAGTTAAGACACCATATGAGATATGGACCGAGAAGAGTCACGCTTGTCTTTTCTAAAGATTTGAGGATGTGAGGCGTTTGTCAGCGACTCACATCGGACAAGCTCACACCCAAGTCGGATAAATGCATTTTCGTGGGATATCCGAAGGAAACATTTGGATATTACTTCTACAACCGACTAGATGGCAAAGTGTTTGTCGCTCGAAGTGGTGTTTTCCTAGAGAAAGAGTTTCTCAACAGGGAGACAAGTGGAAGAATGGTGCAGCTTGAAGAGGTTCAAGATGAACCAATCGAGGAAGACTCGATGAATGATGCCCATGTGGCAGAACAAGTTGAGGAACCCATGGCAAAGGAAGCACCACCACCACGAAGGTCCGAAAGGCTCCGCAATGCGCGATATATGTTATTGTTAGACAATGATGAGCCTACGACCTATGCGGAAGCAATGATGGACCCAAACTCTGATAAATGGCATAGTGCCATGAGATCCGAGATAGCATCCATGGGAGACAATCAAGTTTGGAATTTGGTTGACCCGCCTGATGGTGTCAAAACCATAGAGTGCAAATGGATCTATAAAAGGAAGATTGATATGGATGGAAATGTTCATATCCATAAAGCTCGACTTGTCGCAAAAGGTTTTCGGCAAGTTCAAGGAGTTGACTACGATGAGACTTTCTCGCTTGTAGCGATGCTTAAATCAATACGGATCATTCTAGCTATTGCTGCATATTTCGACTATGAGATATGACAGATGGATGTCAAAACGGCTTTCCTTAATGAAAATTTAACCGAGGACGTGTATATGATACAACCGAGGGTTTTGTCGATCCAAACAATGCTAGAAAAGTATGCAAACTTCAAAATCCATTTATGGATTGAAGCAAGCATCTCGAGTTGGAACATTCGTTTTGATGAAGTGGTCAAATGGTTTGACTTCATCAAAACGAAGAAGAATCTTGTGTTACTGAGAAGACAAGTGGGAGCTCACTGTATTTCTAATCTTATATGTAGATGACATATTACCGATTGGAAATGATATTCCTATGCTCGAGTCCGTTAAGACCTCACCAAAAATAGTTTCTCAATGAAGGACTTAGGGAAGGCATATATTTTGGGTATTAAGATCTATAGAGATAGATAAAAAGGCTAATAGGATTAAGCCGAGTACTTACATTGACAAAGTGTTGAAACGGTTCAACATGGAGGAGGCAAAGAAAGGGTTCTTGCCCATATCTCATGGCATAAATCTTGGCAAGACTCGGTGTCCTTCGACAATCGATGAGCGAGATCGCATGAGTAAGATTCCATATGCTTCGCCATTGGATCTATCATGTATGCTATGATATGTACTCGCCTGATATTTCCTATGCTCTAAGTGTTACGAGCAGATACCAGTGGTCAGTGAGAGTCATCGACAATGGTTAAAAACATCCTCAAGTATTTGAGAAGAACTAAGGATGTGTTCCTAGTCTACTGAGGTGAGGAAGAGCTCGTTGTAAATGGTTACACCGATGCAAGCTTCCAAACCGACAAAGATGATTACAAATCGCAATCGGGTTTTGTGTTCCTTTTGAACGGTGGTGCAGTAAGTTGGAAGAGTTCCAAACAGAAGACTGTTGCTGACTCTACAATGGAGGCCGAGTACATTGCGGCTTCTAAAGCAGCAAAGGAAGGTGTTTGGATAAGGAAGTTCATAACTGAACTAGGTGTGGTTCCTAGTGCGTGCGATCCCGGATCTTTATCGTGATAACAGTGGGGCCATTGCGCAAGCCAAGGAGACGAGGAATCACCAAAAGAACAAACACATACTGCGGCGGTTTCATCTCATTCGAGATATCCTTAATCGAGGAGATTTAAAGATATGCAAAATACACACGGATTTGAATATTTCAGATCCTTTGATGAAGCCTCTCCCACAGCCTAAGCATGAGGCGCACACAAGAGCTATGGGTATTAGATATCTTCTAGATTGACTCTAGTGCAAGTGGGAGACTGTTGGAGATATGCCCTAGAGGCAATCATATTGATGATGATATTTCGTTGTATCCATGATTTAATAAATGTTCCTTGAATATTACCTTTGTGTTGATTAACAAGTATGTGACTTGTTTGTGAAACTCTTTACTTGTATGGTTATTCTAAAGTTGTCCCTAGTCGGAGTTCATGTGAGGACACACGTGAATGATGGATTAGCACATGTATCGGTTGATGACCATGTTTCACGTGTCATAGACATGGAGATGTCAAACCAATAATGTGGACACATGTTTAGGACATGGGGTTGGACCGACCCAACATGAGATATAGTAATTATTCTTATGGTTCTCTCTACACAATGTGTACGCCTTGTCCTTAGACCTGAGATTGTCGCATGTACTTGAGATGTGAATCGACCTACTTAGGGGCTATCAAACGCTACTTCAGAATCGGGTAGTTATAAAGGTAGCTTTCGGTTTGTCATGAAGCATGTCATGAGGCATGGTCATCGAGATGGGATTTGCCTCTCTACCGAGAGAGATATCTCTGGCCCTCGAGTGATCGGATCCGAAATGCATAGCCATGCTACTTAAGGTTAAGAGTTAACCTAGTAAGGGATTCCGATCACAGGATCGAGAAAGAGTGGTCAGCTTGGACCTCGACCGAATATCGTGAGGCAAAGGGATTGACATGTACATAACGTTGTGATGGTTCGTCCGATATGATCTTTACGTGCGTTTAGGAGTTGGCACGTCTTGCTAGAGGCCACTACCAACTATTGACCAAGTATGTGTACTTGCGTCATGTCTAAACATACGTGAATCATAGGGTCACACACTTAAGGGGCTGAAACCTAATTCGGATTGGATCCGAATTAGACTGGGCATTGAGTCCTAATGGGCCTTTATTCGTAGAAGCCCATTATAAGGACGTCTATAAAAGGAGGGCAGGGGCGCACTGGTTGAGTGATGAGTTTTTCGTGACATCCTCAAACCCTCGCCGCCACCCCTCCCACGCCCTAGTCGCTCGCGCGGATCTAGTAGTCCGGCGCGCGCCGCTTCTCCCGTACGTGTGGATACCTTTGAAGGCGCTGCATCTGTGGCGTTGGGACGAACCGCAAGAAAGGAGCTGTACATGGGACGCCACGACGAGGACGAGGAAGTAGTACGACTACTCTGCCCCGACGTACTGCATCAACTGAGTACGACTACACTGCCCCGACTGCTGCATCAACTTCCGCACCTGCGCGTCTAGTGGTAAGACCGTGATCTATAACTGCAGTGATCTTGGTTTACGGGTAGAATTTTTTTAAATTTTCGCTAGTGTAGCCTACCCGTTGCCCTTCAAAAAGCACATATAAGAAGAGGTAAAACGATCATTTATAAAGTAGTAATTCTGTATTTTTTTTATCGTGGTTTCAACGTTACCGTATCATCTTTGTGTTTATCTAGTAAACAAAGAAATTATTTATAGTAATGTTATATGTATATAACAGTAAACAACAGGAGATAAAAAAATTCTTAAATGTACTTCAGCCAAATAGTGTGGCTGGTCGCATTTTCTTCTTCTTTTTTACATTGCCCGATAATAACAAAATGAAGGGAAGAAATGGAGAAAGAAATGAGGCCCTAGTGGCCAAGGCAAGACCCTATCGCAACCCTCGGTCGCTTGTAAGCCCGCTCGTGTAGTTCGCCGGGGGCTGGATCAGGGAATACGTGGAGATACACCTCCACCTGCTCCTTCGCGGCATCGAGCCGAGCTTGGCGCCGATCAAGAGAAGGAAGTCTGCCGACGATTGTCTAGATGAGGATGTTCGTCTCTTCCACAGTCTCGGTGTCGTCGATCTTTTCGTTTTGCTTGACGATGTAGTCCTCGATCCTTTGGATGGATGCTTTGACTCGATTCACATAGTTCATGAGAATGATCTCCAGATGAGGTTGGCTCACCAGATGTCGGACACAAGGATATTGGTCTGGCTTAGCAGAAGACGCAGAGTACGGATGATTGCAGCTACCCTCTCCAGTAGAACGGTGGCAGAGCATTGAGGAGGTCATGGACATAACGATGGTCCGTAGCCTCGATCAGGCTCCACCAAGACAGCTGATCGTATATGAGTGCTAGGTAGGTTAGAACTATCGTTTGCAGTGGAGCGGAAGAAGAGCTTGGAGTCACTTTTGTTCCCTTTTTTGTTTGTGCTATGCTTTTTTTTGTTCGGAGTTTTACTATAGGGTAGGCTTTTTAGGGGTATCTTTGCGTATGCAATGCTTCGCAAGCTGATAATACGTTATATTTATAAGTCACTTGGGGAGATGAAAAGATGCATCGGAGAGACGAAGTGGCAGTGTGTATGGTTAAAAAGTAAAGTCCTTTTCTTTTATGCATGCAATAATTCAATATTAAAAATATATGTCAGTAACGTTATTGACGTCGTACAGTAAAGCAGCTACCACATACCAGTAGAATGAAGATGACCAATTGATCGTTGCATTTTTTTAGCCGAAAAAACAGCAATCAATATACAAAAGACATTAATAGATTATAGTCAACACATTAAAAATAAGCAGTAATACCACGTGATATTACAGTAAGAGAGTTCGAATATACAATAAAACATGCAAGGCGAGCCGAATAGCGAGCTTTATTTCCTACTTAGTAGACGCATCACAGTAGCACACATACGACAATGCAGTAAATGGTTTACTGAAATGTAAGTAAAGAACACGGCTATTCAGCATGTGTCGCTGTCATCCGAACCTGCGGGAAGTCTGTCGTTAGCGTCGTCCTCTTCTGATTCGTCCTCATGAATCAACTAGCAACGTGTACCTGACCTTCCACTTCCTCACCCCTCCCCCTACCACTGCCACTCCTGGCCCCTCACCCTTTGTTTTGGGGTAGCATTCTGCAAGTAGCATTGTTGTGATCGGCTTTCAGGCCGCATATGCTACATGTCCTCATCATCTTCTTTCCCACCGGTGCAGAACCTTGCTCTGGTTCGTCATCAGCTCATTTGCGACCTTTGGTCTGCGACAGAGGAGGCGCTGATGGATTGATCGTATCGTCGTCTACTTTGTCGGGCTCAACAGTCTCCTCAGTCACTAGGCCAATGTCGTTGGCTACGGTATCAAGTTGCATTCGAAGTGCCTTGATGACCTCCATAGCTCTATCATACGCAAGACTTGATCTGCACCCTGACCTCACCATGCTAGTAGCCTCTGTCAGTAAGGTGGTGTGCCGGCACATCTCAGTCGTCCCATCGGGCCCGACTTGCATGAGGTCGTGTCTGTCGTACGACACATCCACCCTAGCATTCTTCGTGTACCTATGAAGCACGTAGCGGCTCGGGATACTCTTGACCTGTAGGTGAATGCTCGCACCAGGTGCGCGCAAAACAGCCCTACGTGGTGGTAAACCAAAGATGGATTAACGGTAAAATACATTGTTGATGACAGCTGTCGGGACCCAAAAATGCAATTCTGGACCCTCTGTGTATTCTGCACTAGTCCAGGATCACGCTAGTGCACACAGCGGTAACATAGGTGAATATCAATCCACACAAGCGAAATATAACATAAACGAATAGTTTGAGTAACAACTTAGAGTTTTGACCTTAAGGTCGGGTTACAACTTATTAAGCCACGCAGGCTAACACTAAAGAAATATCGCAGCAGTAACGAAATAAACTCGCAAACTCCAATCAAAGACACCACAGCAACCGATCGGGATCGATGACCTAGCGATCAACCTTCTTCCACAAACTCCTCCTCGAAAGTGCGAAGACTCCTCCATCAGAGGTTTGGGCGCAAGTTTTACAACAAGCGTGAGTACACAACCGTACTCGCAAATCATACCACAGAATGCAATATATGGATGCAGGCTTATTCCAAAGGAATGGCTTCTGTGGTTATTTTGCATAAATGCAACATTTGCAATTTAATACAAATAATAGATTGAAAGCATAGTTTAAAACAAATAAGCAATATTAATTTAACAGTTGCTTTCACAAAGACACACAGCTAAACTGATTAATTCACACATCCATATGATTGAGATCACACAGCTCCCAATCCCACATTTTATGAACACTACCCCTCATGTGAAATCCAGCGTTGTCCATGACCGAGGACGCGGCTATTCGAATAGATTGATTAACACTCTGCAGAGGTTTGTACACTTTACCCACATGATACAACTAGTGTAGCTAGCACTAATCGTAAGAAAACAGTTCGCAACTTCGCCTCAACATTGACGTTCTTATTCACACATCCCATATCACAAAGCTTAACCTTATCCACCAACCCTAATGTTGAAACTCCGTAACCTACTAAGTTAGGCTGTCACGGACATGCGGTCGTCAAGATAGCTCAGTTCAATGGCGCACAAAGTTAAGTCCTTAATTGACCAAGGCAAGACTTCCAGCTTTTCTAACTAAACCACACAGATAAATCCCAATCACAAAGCCACTAGTTCACAAGATCCACCACTTGCCTCGGTCTAAATCTTTTACCACCCAGCTTGGTTTAGTGCAACACATGCCATCACGAGTAATAGCACACAACACACACAATTTTATCACACGCCCATAATCACTTAGTCAATTTCATAATTGCACTCACATGAGATGATGACTCGTAGCATGGCTAAGCAATTCTAGTCGGTCTAACCAACCATGTTGGCAATATGTTAATACCAACTAAATAATAAACCAATCTAGGCGACAAGATTAAGGTATACAAGTAGGCAAGGTGAACATAACAATTTGGATCAATAACTAGCCCAAAAGCAGCTTAAACACATAATTAAAATAAATGCAATAATTCAACACAATATAATTTGGGAAAACTGGGATTCAATATGATCAAAGGTATGACTTGCCTTGGAATAGGTCTATGCACTGGTCTTGAACTTGGTTGAAGCCTTCTTCGACTTAAAACCCCAAGTATCGACGCTCACGCACAAACAAGCAAAACAACCAAAACAAATAAATAACAGAGGCTAAAAAAACTCCAAAAATTAAATAAAAATAATAATTAGGTAGATATCGAATTTATACAAATTTAGAAATTTGAATGGGCTCAATCGGAGTTAGGATGCAAAAGTTATGGCTTTGAAGATTGAAAATACATAAAATGCTGAAAATCAGATTTCATGAATTTCGAATTATTTTCCTAAAGGAAAAACAGATTATTGCGCAAGCCGACGCCAGCGAGGACGTCGACGGGTGATGACGGCCCGACTGGTGGGTCCCACTGCCGCTGACACGCCACGAGCTGGTCACCGAGCCTTGGGCCGGGATCGGTGGGCGTGCACGACGCGCCGACGAGCAGCCACGCGACGCGACACGCAGCGGTACCGAGATGGCACCGACGTGGACGACCACGCCACCGGCAAGCGGCGGCGCTCGACCGCACGGCAACGGCGAACGCGGCGTTCGCGAGGTCCGATGGTACCGCAGCGGAAGCCCTTGTTATTGCGAACCGATGGTGCACTCACGAGCGCGGAGACACTCAAGATGGCCTGGGCTAGGTTGAGCGCGAGGGCTTCGCTTTTGTCGGACGGGAGTTCCGCGAGTTTTGGCGACGGCGAAGGGTCCTTAAGGTAGCCCCGGCGCCATCGATCTCGGTGGTGCACTCGCGACGACGCGCGCACCGACGGCGGCGTAAAAGGCGAAGAACGAACGCGCGAAAACCCTAGAACTCCTGATTGCGGCGGCGCTAGGTCTTAAGTGGTGCAATGGATTGAGGGGTTCTGGTGTGGACGTCAATGCGATCCCGGGGGTGCCTTTTATAGGGGCCGGGAGGGACTAGGGCGGCGTGCGGCGATGAACCCTAAAAAGAGTCCGAGATGAGCACGAGAGAGAAACGGAGATAGAGTCCGTGTCGGGATAAGATTCCAACGGAAACGAGTGCGGGATAAGCAGGGATAGGATTTGGCGAAGAAATCCGGGGCGGTTTAGTTTGGAAAGTCCTTTTGTCGGACGAGCTCCGAGTTTGAATCCATGGCGGACTCGGCTTCGGACTCGCGAAGAAGAAGGTGACGCGGAGACGACGACCTGACATGCGGGACCCACACGCCACGCAGCGGCGAAGCGCAGCGCATGCGCGAGCGAAGGTCATGAGCTGGGCCGCACTGGCTGCGATGTGGGTAAACAGGAAATGGGCCGGGGAGATTAGGCCCGAAAGGATTTACGAGATTTTAATTAGTTTTTCTAATTTAGAAAATACCAGAAAATCAAATAGGCAATAGAAATTAGCAAATGAACTCAGAAAAATTCTAGAAAAATCTAGAAAATATATCTGAGCACATAGAACCCAAATAAAATAGTTTTGGTTGTTGTTCATGTTGGGATTATTCACATTAAATGTTTTTGATTATAAAGTCCAATATTAAGCTTTTGAATTAAATTCAAATAAAATCCAAATGGTGAATTTTTCCCTACTAACTATTTAAAAGATTTTTAAGCTCTGAAAATTGGGATGTTACAAACCTCCCCCCCCCTTAAAGGAATCTCGCCCCGAGATTCAAAGCTAGCTAGAGAAAAGGCTAGGGAACTCGGCTTTGGCTCTTCCTCACGCTCCCACGTTGCTTCTCCTTCGAGTGGTTGCTCCACCAACCTTGCAAAACGAACCGCCTTGCTCACGGTAAGGCGCTCTGCAACATCCAAAATCTTGATTGGTTGCTCCTTGTAGGTAAGATCTTCCTTCAAGTCAATTGATTCTAGCGGGGCTTGCTCTTCTCGCACACGAAGGCACTTCTTCAACTGCGAGACATGAAAGACATCATGCATTCTCGCTAACGATCGGTAGCTCCAATTAGTAAGCAACTTCCCACTGCGTTCCAAAATCTTGAACGGACCAACATACCTAGGGGCAAGCTTCCCTTTGGCATGAAACCTTTTGACACCTCTGAGCGGGGTCACTCGAAGATAGACAAAATCTTCTAGCTCGAAACTGAGATCTCGACGGCGGTTATCGAGATAACTCTTACGCCTTGGCCTGGCTATTTTTAGCCTTTCCCGATCATAGCAACTGTTCTTCCGCCTCTTGATGATATCTGCCCAAACATCAGACGCTCACTGTCTCTCACCAATTTAACGGGTTGGTAGGCACGCCATACAAAGCTTCAAATGGCGACATTTGCATCGCTTGATAATCGTTGTTGTACGAGAACTCGTGATACGGCAAACTTTTATCCCATCGGGTAGCATTCGCTAGAGCGCAAGCTCAAGATATCTTCCAATATCGATTGACCTTTCACCTGTCCATCCGTCTCGTGGATGATAAGCAAGATCGAAATTCGGATGGGTACCCAATGCTTCATGCAAACTTTGCAAAAACGAGGTGAACCGAGATCCTCGATCCGACACTATCTTCTTGGGCACACCATGCAACCGACAATTTCGCCATGTACAACTCGCAAGGCGATCTCCGAGTACGTGGTTTTGATCGGCGAGAAAATGTGCGACCTTGGTCAATCGATCAACTATTACCCGATCGAATCGTAATCGATTGGGTCTTGGGTAAACCGGTGATGAAATCCATTCGATTTCTTCCACTTCCATTCTCGAATCTTCACGGTTGCAAAGCAAACCCGCTGGTCTCGATGTTCGCCTTTACTTTCGGCGGTGTCGCACAAGGCAACGAACTCGCGACTTCTCGCTTCAAATTTGGCCACCAAAACTTATTCTTAACATCCTCGTACATCTTGGTACTTCGTGGTGAATCGAATACTTTGAGTCATGGGCTTCTTTTAAGATTAATCGCTTTAGACCATCGATATCGGTACACAGATACGACAGTTAATCCGAGTATGTCTTGATCATCCTTGGTGAAATCTTTGAATTTCCTCCGCCATTTTGATCTTGATGTCGACAACACGGAATCCTTTGGTTGTGCTTCACGAATCTGTTTCTCCAAGGTAGACTGCACCTCCAAATTGGCCACAAATCCTCTGACACAACTTCTAGCTTTAGCTTCAAATTCTTCATAAAGTTTTGGGAAATTTTCCTTTACTTCCAAGGCATTACAAGAACTCTTACGACTTAGAGCGTCAGAACTACATTGGCTTTTCGGGATGGTAGTGGATTCCAAGATTATAATCCTTAATCAATTCCAACCATCTTCTCTGTCTCATATTCAGATCCGATTGGGTAAAGATGTACTTGACTTTTATGATCTGTGTAGACTTCACGATTGACATCGATGAGGTAATGACGCTAAATCTTTAAAGCATGCACTACTGCACTAATTCGGATCATGAGTAGGGTAATTCTCCTCGTGAGGTCTCAATTGTCTTGACGCATAAGCGACAGCTCTTCCTTCCTGCATCAGGACACATCCTAACCCTTGACGCGAAGCATCGCAATAGATATCGAAATCCTTGCGAATATCTGGCAAAATCAGCACTGGGGCTGAGGTCAAGCGCTTCTTTAACTCTCGAAAACTTTCCTCACAGGTTGGAGTCCAAGTGAACTTTTTCTCCTTCTTCAACAATTGCATAAGAGGCTTAGCAATTGATGAGAATCCTTCGATAAAGCGGCGGTAATAACCTGCCATCCCCAAGAAACTGCGAATCTGGGTTACAGTCTTGGGCTGGTCCCAGTGTAACACTGCCTTTACTTTTCCTGGGTCAACTGCTACTCCATCGGCGGTCATCACATGGCCAAGGAAATCCACTTCCTTCTTCCAAAAGTCACACTTATCGAACTTGGCATACAACCGATGCTCCCGAGTTTCTCCAAAATTAACCTCGGGTGTTCTGCGTGTTCCTCCTCCGATTTGGAATAAACTGAATATCGCCAATGAACACCACTACAAACTTGTCCGTATTCCATGAAGACTTTGTTCATCATGTTCATGAAGTAAGTGGGGCATTTGTCACCAAATGACATGACTAAGAACTCATAATGTCCATACCGCGTTGAGAAAGCGGTCTTTGGTATATCCCTAGGTAGATCTTCAATCGATGGTAGCCCGATCGCAAGTCGATCTTTGAGAACACTCGGCTCCTTCATCCGTCAAACAGATCATCTATCCTGCGCAATGGATACTTATTCTTGATAGTGACCTCGTTGAGAGAACGGTAGTCGATACACATCCTCATGCTTCCGTCTTTCTTCTTGACGAACAAGACTGGTGCTCCCTATGGTGACGAACTTGGTCTTACAAAACCTTTCTCGAGAAGTTCTTCAATCGCTTCTTTATTTCTCGCTAACTTTCCACGGTGGCATTCGATAAGGTCGCTAGAAATTGGCGCCGCCCCCGCACTAGATCAATGACGAACTCGATGTCACGGCCCGTGGCATTCCGTAACTCTTCCGAAACACATCCGGTATTCTCGACTATTGGTACATTCTCCAATGCAACGGTCCTTAGATTGTTTACTAGCAAGTGTCCTTCACGAACCGATGTGGCTAGAAACTCCACTTTCCTTCCATCGCATTTCAACCGTTACGGCTCTTGGCCACAATCCAAGATGCCTTTGTGCTTGGATAGCCAATCCATGCCAAGAATGACATCTAGGTTTGGGTGTCTAGAACAATTAAGTTGGCTAGAAACTCAACTCCACTATGAGTAACTTAGCTCCTAAACAACCCACTCTAGAGCTTAGCTCGCTCGAGCGATTGAACTAATAGAGTATGATTAAGTTGTATAGCCTCCAACTTATTCTTAGTTGCAAAAACTTGGACACAAAAGAATGCGAAGCTCTAGAATCAAACATAACTAATGCGGTATCGAATTAACCAGAACTTACCCGATTTACGCCCGGTGCTTCTCGTGCTTCTTCAGTGGTGACGTGGTTGACACGGCCTCGGACCACGGATCGCGTCCCTCCTCTGGCTGGTTGGGAGCTTGGAAAGTTCCTCGTTGGTGACCCGTGCGGTGTCTTATTTGGTGTACCTCCAAGGTTGAAACGAATCGGAGTGATCGTTCCTCTCGTGGACACCGACGGCGTAGTGGCACGTTGACGGCAAGTATAGCACACCCTTGGCTCTTGCGACTTGTTGTTCTGGATTAGCGTTGGTCGGTCTTTGGGTGCGAGTGTTCGGCAACCGGACGAGGTGCCGAGGTTGGTGCAGTGTTCGCGGAGTTACGGAGAAAACCGGTTGAACTGCGTGGCACCGCCTTGCTCTCTGTTGGAATTGCCGCCTCCTGTTTGGATCATCCGCGTTTGCGATTGTCTTCGGTTCCTTGCGCTATCCTCCATGACTAAAGCTTTATTGATCGTTCTTGGAAGTCGGGAAGGTATGTGCAAGGAGATTGACCAAGTCCGTGTTCGGATCCCTTCAGAAACGACTCGCGAGCCTTGTCTGTTGCAACATCTTCGCAAAGATAGCGAGCAAGTTGTAGAACTTGTTGAGATAGTCGACACCGACAAGCTTCCTTGCTTGAGGCACGAAATTCATCTTTCTTTAGTTCAATAATTCCTTCGTACGTGGTATTGGCGGAATGTCAGAGAGAATTCCTCCCAAGTGATATTCGTGGTGCCTCATGAGCGGCGCAGGTTGTCCCACCATTCTCACGCGATGCCCTCCAACCGTGAGAGGCATAGAGAACTTTTCATGGTTGCCGCATTGAGTGATCGCAGCTTCCTTTCGATCACCGAAGCCAATCATCAGCTTCCACGGGTGAGACATGTCCCGCGAATGTTGGTGGACGGGTCCTCATGAATTCTGCCAACTTAGAAGGTCCTTGGTGGCCATGAGCACCGGGCTCCTCGGGGTGATGGTTGTTGTTATTCCGCTCATTCATAGCTCGTGATTCGTTCATCATGGCATGCATCAATCGTGTGTGTCGTTGCCATAAAAGACCCAAAGTTCTCGCAGATCCTTGAAGGTGCCGTGGCGGAACCGCCTCGCTTCGGGTCGCCCACCGCTCGTGTGCCGGGTATCCAACCACTTGCAATCGCTCGCGAGTTGTAACCATCCGCGAAGCTTGGGGTTAGATAAGGTAGCAAGCATGGGGTGAGTTAAGAACTAAACGGGGGATTGGTTAAACCCAACAACAACTGAGAGAACAAAAGCAACTTTATTACTTAAGAACTTGGTATGGCTTGCAACAGATGCCTAAGGGCCTTTGCAGCTCATACTCACACTCAAAGAAAATAGCGAACCTAAGCACACAATCTAACGCCTAAAGGACGACACAACTAGGCTTAGACTGACGCGGCTTAACACACTAAGCCTCAACTGCGAACCTAGGCCTTAGCGAACTCGGGCCGCGAGGTAACCTCCACAACCACGGCCGTGCTTCTCTGCGTCAGACCTTGGCTGTCAGGCCGCATCTTCACAACCGATCCCGGTGCCCTGAACCGGTGCAACAGAACAAGCGCCGATGGCGCGACAGCTCCTCTGTTCGCCCACTTCTCTCGGATCTTCCTCGATTCTTCATGTTCTTCTAGATCTTCTTCCTCTTCTTGGTCGAAAGCAGAGGCATCCGTCCAAAAGACAGAGAGAGGGTAAGAACAACTTAAAAACAACAGAGAGAGGGAAAATTCTTAGCAATAGATGAGTCCAGAGAGACATGAGAGGAGTTAGCAATAGGTTGCTCTTGCAAGTTAGTTTTCTTTAGAAAATAATTTGGACTCTCTAAAACGGCCGATCTAACTAAGGTCAAGACCTACAGTCAAGATGGCTCGATACCACCTCCGTCGGGACCCAAAATGCACTGGACCCTCTGTGTATTCTCTGCACTAGTCCAGATCACGCTAGTGCACACAATGGTAACATAGGTGAATATCAATCCACACAAGCGAAATATAACATAAACGAATAGTTTGAGTAACAACTTAGAGTTTTGACCTTAAGGTCGGGTTACAACTTATTAAGCCACGCAGGCTAACACTAAAGAAATCTTGCAGAACGAAATAAACTCGCAAACTCCAATCAAGACACCACAGCAACCGATCGATCGATGACCTAGAGATCAACCTTCTTCCACAAACTCCTCCTAAAGCGGCGAAGACTCCTCCACTTCAGAGGTTTGGGCGCAAG
This sequence comes from Ampelocalamus luodianensis, assembly GCA_036346255.1. NCBI lineage: Eukaryota > Viridiplantae > Streptophyta > Magnoliopsida > Poales > Poaceae > Ampelocalamus > Ampelocalamus luodianensis. The sequence continues at coordinate 76,299,932 of CM070622.1, read as the reverse complement.
TTTTACAACAAGCGTGAGTACACAACCGCATTCGCAAATCATACCACAGAATGCAATATATGGATGCAGGCTTATTCCAAAGGAATGGCTTCTGTGGTTATTTTGCATAAATGCAACATTTGCAATTTAATACAAATAATAGATTGAAAGCATAGTTTAAAACAAATAAGCAATATTAATTTAACAGTTGCTTTCACAAAGACACACAGCTAAACTGATTAATTCACACATCCATATGATTGAGATCACACAGCTCCCAATCCCACATTTTATGAACACTACCCCTCATGTGAAATCCCCGAGCGTTGTCCATGACCGAGGACGCGGCTATTCGAATAGATTGATTAACACTCTGCAGAGGTTTGTACACTTTACCCACATGATACAACTAGTGTAGTTAGCACTAATCGTAAGAAAACAGTTCGGCAACTTCGTCTCAACATTGACGTTCTTATTCACACAGTCCCATATCACAAAGCTTAACTTATCCACCTGAACCCCAATGTTGAAACTCCGTAACCTACTAAGTTAGGCTGTCACGGACATGCGGTCGTGACAAGATAGCTCAGTTCAATGGCGCACAAAGTTAAGTCCTTAATTGACCAAGGCAAGACTTCCGCTTTTTCTAACTAAACCACACAGATAAATCCCAATCACAAAGCCACCAGTTCACACAAGATTCACCACTTGCCTCGGTCTAAATCTTTTACCACCCAGTTGGTTTAGTGCAACACATGCCATCACGAGTAATAGCACACAAAGACACACGCTTTATCACACGCCCATAATCACTTAGTCAATTTCATAATTGCACTCACATGAGATGATGACTCGTAGCATGGCTAAGCAATTTAGTCGGTCTAACCAACCATGTTGGCAATATGTTAATACCAACTAAATAATAAACCAATCTAGGGCGACAAAAGATTAAGTTATACAAGTAGGCAAGGTGAACATAACAATTTGGATCAATAACTAGCCCAAAAGCAGTTAAACACATAATTAAAATAAATGCAATAATTCAACACAATATAATTTGGGAAAACTGGGATTCAATATGATCAAAGGTATGACTTGCCTTGGAATAGGTCTATGTACTGGTCTTGAACTTGGTTGAAGCCTTCTTCGACGAAAACCCCAAGTATCGACGCTCACGCACAAACGGCAAAACAACCAAAACAAATAAATAACAGAGGCTAAACAAACTCCAAAAATTAAATAAAAATAATAATTAGGTAGATCTCGAATTTATACAAATTTAGAAATTTGAATGGGCTCAATCGGAGTTAGGATGCAAAAGTTATGACCTTTGGAAGATTGAAAATACATAAAATGCTGAAAATCAGTATTTCATGAATTTCCCGAATTATTTTCCTAAAGGAAAAACAGATTATTGCGCAAGCTGACGTCAGCGAGGACGTTCGGACGGGGTGACGATCGGCCGACAGTGGGTCCCACATCGCCGACCGACACGGCTCACGGTGGATCGTGCACGACGCGCGACGAGGCAGCCACGCGACGCCGACACGCAGCGGCGGTGAGATGGCAACGACGGACGGCCACGCCACCGACAAGCGGCGGCGCTCGACCGCACGGCAACGGCGAACGGCGGCGTTCGGCGAGGTCCAATGGTACGAGACGAAGCCCTTGTTATTGCGAACCCGATGGTGCACTCACGAGCCGCGAGACACTCAAATGGCCGGCGCGAGGTTGAGCGCGAGGGCTTTCGGCTTTGCTCGGACGGGAGTTCCGGCGAAGCTTTTTGGCGACGGCGGGTCCTAAGGTAGCCCCGGCGCCACCGATCTCGGTGGTGCACTCGCAACGACGCCGCGGCACCGACGGCGCGAAAAGGCGAAGAAACGAACGGCGTAAAACCCTAGAACTCGGATTGCGCGCGCTAGGTCTTAAGTGGTGCAATGGATTGAGGGGTTCGTGTGGACGTCAATGCGATCCTGGGGTGCCTTTATAGGGGCGGGAGGGACTAGGCGGCGCAAGGCGATGAAACCTAAAATGAGTCCGAGATGAGCACGAGAGAAACGGAGATAGAGTCCGTGTCGGGATAAGATTCCAACTAAACGAGTGCGGGATAGCGAGGATAGGATTTGCCAAGAAATCCGGGCGTTTAGTTTGGAAAGTCCTTTTGTCGGACGAGCTCGAAGTTTGAATCCATGGCGACTCGGCCGGACTCGCATGAAGAAGAAGGTGACGCGAGACGACGACTGACGTGCGGGACCCACACGCCACGCAGTAGCGGCTATACGTGCTGCGAGCTGGTGGTAAGCTGGGCGCGGCCGGGCATGCATGGTAACAGAAATGGGCGGGAGATTAGGTCCAAAGGATTTATGAGATTTTAATTAGTTTTTCTAATTTAGAAAATACCGTAAAATCAAATAGGCAATAGAAATTAGCAAATGAACTCGAAAAATTCTAGAAAATCTAGAAAATATATCGAGCACATAGAACCCAAATAAAATAGTTTTGGCTGTTGTTCATGTTGGGATTATTCACATTAAATATTTTTGATTATAAAGTCCAATATTAAGCTTTTGAATTAAATTCAAATAAAATCCAAATGGTGAATTTTTCCCTACTAACTATTTAAAAGATTTTTAAGCTCTGAAAATTGGGATGTTACAACAGCAAACGACTATACGCCATGGACAGTAAAAATGTAATAAACAGAATAGTAACTACTAGTCGATAGACAGTAAAAGTAGCCATATGCTCCCAGTGTTTGCATTCACAGTAGTATGTACCTATTTCCTCTTCAGCCACTACCTTGAAATCGTGCTGCGACCACGCGAACATCATAGACTATTTCCCATGAAACACAAGTAATAGGCCATCTTGGGTTGTGTCCGCCCTTATGCAGAAGGCTGTACTAGAAAAGTAGATCTTCTTGTGCTCTTTGAACACCGCAGACGTGTACAACCTGCCAAGCTGCTCCTCGAATAGGAACATAGTGGCTCTCACCAGTTGGCTCTAAGACCATGCAAGACGGTATATGTCATGAAGAAGGTACAGAAACGACATGAAGTAACGACATACATGGGTTGCAGTAAAACGAGGGGGTGAGAGACACAGTAAAAAAAGACAGCTAATAGTAAATCATGAGAGAAATTGAAGTAAATGCATATGGAAGTCACAGTAAACCTATTTTTAATCTATGTACCGTGGAATAGTGCATCTCCTGAGCCTCGGAGTGCTTCCTCTCCTATAGCACATGGTGCATCTTCCGCTTGAATTGGTGGAGCGAAGTCATGTTATCCATGAAGTTCCATTTCACCATCTTGTTCATACTCTCGCTTCTCTGCGTGGATGTCATCCTAACACAGTACACATCCTTGAAGTATAAGGTGATCCACCTTTCGCGAAAGTCATAGAGGCTAGCAATGGCCTGGCTCTGCTCAAGGTGGTACTCTCTCACTAAATTCTTTCACGCATTCTCAAATTCTCTAGGAGTAAGCGGGTGGTTTATGATGGAAACCAAACGCTCCTTCAGCTTGTCGTGCTCTGCGTATAGCTTGTTCAGGTTCTGCTTGTACTTCTTTAGCATGTGCCACCTGCACAGCCGGTGCTGCGTGTGGGGGAAGATGCGGGGGGATGGCAGACGCCATGGCCGGGTCCTGATTTGTAGTATAATTAAATGCATTAGGCAGTAAAACACGAGTAAAGAACAATATTTTTACCAACATTGGAAATACGTTTGGACCATATACAGAGAACACAGTAAAACACACGTGCGATAGACAGTAAACTTGATGGGCATATGCAGTAATTAGGTCAAAAAGGTATGTGAATCATCGGTTAGCATGCAGATGGGGTCCTTGCCATCAATGCAAGTCTAGAATGTCCGGAACAGCCACTTGAAGGATGTTGCCTTCTCACCACAGAGCAACACGACACCGAACATGGTGTTCTGCAAATGGTGGTGTGAGGACCCTGTTTATCGGCTTGTCTTGTTTAACCATCCACTTGGTCCTAACAAAGACAAATCAAATAAACTAAGCCTCGAGATATGTATACTTCCTAAATGCAGATACACACACGCTACAAAATCATGCATCAATTCCATTCATACACATAGAGCGAAGCAAAAGCAACAAGCTGAAAGACATAGATAATATAAAGAGAGTTATTACAAAGAGAGGCCACTGCCAAAAGACATACAAATAGATAAATACACAATGAAGCAAAATGGCCATAAGATGGCAATAAACAAAAGCCAATCGGTGTGCCTTTACCCACAAGGCAACCAACCGGACCGCCAAGCTAATCGTCCCAAACACACAAGAACACAACTCACAAAAGTGAGGCCCTTGGGCTCACCTTCTTCCTCTGCAACAATTAATATTAAGCAGCGGATGAGTACAAAACTTGTTTTTGTACTGCAAGACTGAACGTGTGAGATAACGTAACTATAATTAACTACATGCAAGCTTTATTTAAGTGGATGAGGCTTTGGACTTATTTTCAAGATAAAGCAAGTTTTCATTTACAATAAGGTAATAGATTCAAAGCAAGTTTGCAATTAACTTTTATTGTTCAAATAAAAGAGAGACAATAATAACATAGATAGAGAACAACACCAACCTAGAAGTGACTAACCCATAGTCACCACAACAATAGCATGAAGTACCCCTTCATACCACCCATGTCAAGTTTAAGTTTTTAAAAGGTTGTAGTCTAGTTCTTGTGGAAATAACCAAGCGTGTCCATAACTCGGGACGAGGCTATTCGAATAGTTTTAACCTGCAGGGTGTACCAATGTACCCACACGATAGACCGCTTTCCACCACCACGGTTAGCACACTTCCTTTGGTATGCGTGCATGGCTAAGTCTAACAAGACGCTTCCAATGGACGATGCTAATTAAGAGCCGCAACCCACTGGAGAAAGACACATTAAGCAGCCTAACCGGTCTGCTAATGCTCCTCCAACACCACAAACACACACACACAGAACACACCCACCGACTCAGCTCATAATTAACACCTCCCAAAGTACTTAGTCAAGAGAGGTTCCATATCCTCGTGTGGTTAGCACGCATAATTGCTTGGATCAATGGCACAAGTAACTCGGTCCTTAGGGACTTAGGCACCATTCCACACACCCAACAGATCACCCAACATACCATTGTGCCCAAGCCAAGATATAATTTTTGTTTTCGGTTTTGATTTGCAAAATGGTAAAACACAAGGGTTGGACATAATGGAATAATATAAGTATTTGTGTGATCAAGATCACCGACTAAGTCGATGATCGCCCAATACTACCGATGCTAGGCATGGCTAAGCAATATTTATTCGAATCTACTAAGTGACAAGAGCTCATCCAACGAACTCTAATCACACAAATAACCTAGGCTCTGTAGTAGAGGATAATTATTTACCTACAGATTATGCAACTAGAGGTCTAACTAATCAATTTAACAACAAAATAGCAATGCATACATAGAAGTTGAACAAAATATTAGACTTTAAAAGTAATGGGATTAATGGGAAATGATCAAATCGCTTGCTCGCTTGTCGTTGCTCAACTTGTTAAGGAGGGTCGTTCTGGATTACGCAAATATCGAATCCTAAGCGAAAGAGCTAAAACAACCAATAAGACGAGCAACACTTAAACAAAAGAGCAAGCTAAAATTATCCAAATGTGACGAAATTTATACACAAGGTAAAATACGAACATACCTAGACATAGAAACTGGAAAACTTAATTTGGATTTGTGGTGCAAAAGATATTATCTAAAACCTAATTTCGCCATAATTAGCAATCAGAGTAAAAATATTTTCTAGAAAGATTTTGAAGCTGAAACTTTATGGTAGCTACCTACGGGTATAGTGGTAACCCATATAAAATTTCAGGTCATTTGGAGTTAAAATGATTTAGTTATGATTTTTCTAAGTTTTAAATCTAAGACATGATTAATTTCAGTATTAAAGACTACTGCCAAAACCTATATTAAGCTAAAGTACTTTAATGGATGCATTTATAGAACTTAGTTTGTTAAATTTGGAGCTACAGAGAAAAAGATATGAAATTTTGAAGTTTAAACCAATTAATATGTGCAATTAAAAGCTCTCGACTAAATATGGAAAACCAATAAAATCGGGAGGTCGTGGGTCGTTGATCAAAGATCGCACGGCTCACGATCTCGTATGCTAAAACCCGCGACGAGCACCCGCGCAAAGACCTCATCGCGCCTAATGGAGGTCTTAGCCGTTGATATTGAATCCAACGGCCCGACCACCGGATGCACTAAAGACACGAAGCGAGCCTCGCGCACTAGGAGTCGTCGCCATCGACTGGATCTCGCGGCCCGAGCTCCACGCAGGAGGTCCTACGGCTATCCAACTAAGGGAAGTTCTGGCGGTTAAGATCTCCAGGGGAGGTCTTAACGGTCTAGATCCGATCGGAGGAGAGGACCTAAGCGGTGAGCTTAACAAATGAGGTCTTGGCGGCCAGGATCTCACCGAGGAGGTCCTAACGGTCGAGATGTCCCTGGGAGGTCCTCCAACACGGCTTATCAGAGAGAGATGCGGATGGCTCGGATCTCCATGGGAGAGGTCCTGAGTGGTCCGATCTAGGCGGGAGGTCCTCATGGTTAAGACCAAAGACGAGGAGGTCTGAGGTTCTCTTTACAAAGAGACCCAGGGGTGGTCTTTGTAAAGAGGACCACAGGGTGGTTTTGAAGGTTTTCTTTAATAAAGGCCAGGGGTGGTCTTTTGCAACGAGGACCTCGAGAGGTGGTTCAAGAGGGTGGTTTTGACAAAAACGACCGAGGTGACCTTTTTGCACAGAGGACCTCAAGGAGGTCTTTGCAAAGAGGACCCCAAGGCGGAGGTGATCTTAGCGGTGGGATTTTACCTATGGAGGTCTTTGGCCGGGATTTCAGCGGGAGGTCCCGGCGGCTAAGGACTTAGACTAGGAGATCTAGCGGTCCGGATCAACACGAAGAGGTCATGAGCGGCTAAGACCACAGCGAGAGGTCCTAGGACTTAGCTAATACGGAACAAAGGATCTACGGGTGGATCTAAACAGGAAGAGGTCATTACGGGCTAGGATTAAATCAAGAGGTCACGGGAGCTAGAGTTTTTGCCGACAAGATCCCACGGTGCGAATCTAACACGGGAGGTCTGGAGGGTCACGATGAACCCGAGGAGGTCCAATGACTTGACAAAACGCGACAATGACCTAGGACACGGCTTTGGTCAGCGGCTCGTCGCCGCGACCACGACCACAACGGCGCGGTCCAGCGGGCAAAGCGTTCGCAATACTATTGCGAACATTACGAGGGCACAAATGTCATTGGACCACGACCCATATCGCCGGCGGCCGACGAGGCGGAGATCAGTGCGGGAAAAGTGGCGAGAAAGACTTCGCGCGACCTAAGCTATCGAGTGCTTAAGCTACAGGAGGTCATTGTGAACTTACGGGCCTGCAGGAGGTCCAAGGGAGGTCGGGGAGTTCGGCGACGACGCAGCGCCACCGAAGCGAGGAAGACAACGCGGGGCAAGCAATCACGAGAAATAGAGGACCAAAGAGTGAGTGCGGTTAGCTCTGAAGGATTCACCAAGGTCCAAGGCGATGAGCGGAGGAGGGCAACCTTACGGAGAGGAGGGCGAAGCGGCGGTTTCGTGGCGAACAGACCCGCACCTTGATTGTTTGCTCCTGCGAGCACAAGCCAAACCAAGTTAGGGAGCGGACGGGAGGTCGAAAGGAGCGATGCGATGCTAGAAGGGGGCCGGGGACCTGGAACACCGTCGGCGATCACGCGAGCTCATGACCAACAATGGCGGAAGGTGATTTGAGTGATTCGAGCTCAAGCAAGCAAGGTGGGTGGCAGGGTGCGGAAAAGTGAAAGGAGGACAAAGAAGGAGAGCTGGGTGCTTAAGTAGAAGAGGAGCTTGGTCATAGCGGCTCTCTCGCACGGAGGTCGGCTCGGTCATGGGAGGCGGCGGCGGGAGCAGTGGAAGGAGACTCTGTGGCGGGCTGCGAGCATAATAAATGCATGCGGTGGGGAGCGGATGTGGGAGGTGACTAGGCGCCGCTGCTCTCGCTTTACTTCACCGCCGCGCGGCACGCGCGTGGCGGCGGAGGAAGAAGAAAGGAGGAGGAGGTAGGGTGGTGCGTGGGATCGATCCAACGGCCCGCACGAACTCCGGCGCGCCGAGCCCGGCGCCACTAGGTGGCTCGGTGCGACCACCAGAAGTCGGACTCAGTGCGAGTCCAAGCGACTCGGACGGGGTTTCAAATTGGGAGCTGGAATTTAGGGAATTAATTAAGGCATCAAACCAACTCCAAAATTTCTGAAATTTTAACTGGAGCTTGCTAACTTTAGAATTAACCTCCCATAAAATTTTCAGAGATTTTGGTGTGCTAGAGTTTCCTCAAAAATTTCTAGAAGGTTAAATCGGAGGTTTGACCAGAGTTTGACTTGCCTCTAAAATATTTCAAATAATTTCCAAAAATTATGAAATAATTCAGAGGTGTTACCAAACAACCTAGAACCAGGAAAATTTATTGCCAAGGGTTTGACACAAGATTCCACCAGAAGGCTTTGGTGGAGCTAAATGAGGGTTTTGATTTTGAATTTCCACAATTCCTTTACAAGAATTTGAGAAAAGTTCAGTGAAAGGATGAAAGAAAAAGTTTTAATTTACCCTCATTTTATTACATTTGAAACACAAGCCAAAATGGGGATGTTACAAACCTCCCCCTTACAAAAATCTCGTCCAGAGATTTGGTTCACTCGGAAAAGAAAGAGGGGTAGTGCACTTGGAGGCGATCTTTCGCTCCCAAGTAGCCTCATCCTCGGAATGATTAGACCACTTTGAACCTTAAGGAACTTGATGGTCTTATTCCTCGTTCTTCGTTCGGCTTCCTCAGTATGCGAGCAGGGCCGCATGATGGAGTCAAATCTTCTGGACATCAAGAGTTTCCAAGCGGAGCTTCCTCTGTTGGAACACAGGCACTTCTTTAGCTGGGACACATGGAACACATCATGTACTCCGCAAGTGCGCAGTAACTCCAATTTGTAAACAACGGCTCCCTTCTTCGATAATACTGGTGGGGCCGACATATCGAGCTAACTCCCTTGACACCAAAACGCTGGTGACCTTTGGAGGAGAAACCTTGAGATAAATGAAGTCATTGGGCTCAAAGCTCAACTCACGGCGACGACGATCCGCATAGCTCTTGCGCTGGATTGAGCCATGCGCCAGCGATCACGAATGAGTGGACTTGACCCTCGGCCTCATTAATCGAGCCGGGCCAAAGAAAGGTCTTTCACCGGTCTCAGACCAGTTCAACGGGTTCTACACTTTCTCCGTATAAGGCCTCGAATGGTGCCATGCGAGGCGGCTTGAAAGCGTTGTTGTAAGAAAACTCGGCGAATGGCAAGCACTTCTCGGTGCTTCCCATGAGCAAGGACACAAGCTCGCGACATGTCCTCCAAAACACTGGTTGACCCTCTCGGTCGACCATCTGTTTGGGGTGATCTGTTGTCTTTGAAGAAAGACGAGTTCCCATAGCTTCTTGCAAGCTATGCGAGCTAGGAAGTGAAGATGGAACCACGATCGAAATGATCGTCTTCGGCACCATGCAAGCTCACTATCTGGCGAGATAGAGCTCCGCAAGGTGACGATGTACGAATCTTGGTCTTGGACTGGAAGAAAGTCGCCACTTTGTCAACCGGTCAATGATAACCCAAATGGCATCATTGCCCGCGGTGACTGGGTAGGCGGTGATAAAATCCATCCCGCCGAATCCCACTTCCACTCGGAATGGGCAAGGGTGAAGCAATCGGTGGGCCGATGCTCGGCCTTGACACGGCGACACACGCGCGCTCGGAACGAACCTCGCGATCTCCCTCTTCATTCGGGTCCACCAAAATCTCGGCGAAGATCACGGTACATCTTCGTGGCCCGGATGAATGGATAACGGAATCGTGGGCTTCGCGGAGGATCAAATTCCGCAACCCCATGTCCTTTGGAACCACAAGGCGTTGCCCGAACCTCAAAACGCCAAACTCATCTACGGAGAAGCACTTGGCTGTTCCATTCTTGACATTTTCCTTGATGCGGTTTACTCCAACATCTGACTGCTGAGCAGACCTGATCCGATCCACCAAGGTTGGTTTGTACCACCAAGGCGGCGAGGAACCATGCTCAACCAAACCCGAGTTGAGACGCTGAAACTCCTCTAGAAGAGGCGATGCTCTGAAGCAACAATGCATTGCAATGCGCTTTGCGACTAAGCGCATCCGCAGCGACATTGGCCTTGCCGGATGGTAGTGAATACCCATGTCATAGTCCTTGATCAACTCCAACCATCTCCTTTGCACGAGGTTGGATCTGGTTGGGTAAACAAATACTTCAAGCTTTTGTGATCCGAATACACTTCACAGCGATTCACCGATTAGGTAATGTCGCCAAATCTTAAGTGCATGGATCACGCGGCCAACTCAAGTCATGGGTAGGATAGTTAAGTTCATGAGGTCTCAATTGCCTTGATGCATAGGCCACTACCTTGCCTTCTTGCATAAGGACACACGAGGCCTCGGCGAGCGTCACAAAAGATATCAAGCCGACGGACATCGGGAGAACAAGAGCGGGAGCGGTGGTCAATCGCTTCTTAAGTGCTTGAAACTGTCCTCGCAATCAGCGGACCACGAGAACTTCTTGTCCTTCTTGAGCAACTCAGTCGCCGGCCGCTATCTTGGAAAAGTTCTCGATAAGCGGCGATAATATCCCGCTAAACCAAGAAAACTCGAACCTCGGTGACCAAGTAGGCGACTCGGAAAGCACATCGCTGATCTTGCTAGGATCCACGCTACGCCTCTGCCGAAAGAATATGGCCTAAGAAGGCTACTTCCTTCAACGAGCACTTGCGCACTTGAACCGCATCGACTTGTGCTCGCGGGCTTGCCCAACACAAGCTCCAAATGCTCGGTGTGTTCCTCATCGCTCTTGGGTAGATAAGAATATCATCGATGAAGACCACAACGAACTTATCCAAATACTCCATGAACACGAATTCATGAGGTTCATGAACAAAGTCAGGGCATTGGTTAAGCCGAAAGACATGACGGTATACTCGTACAAGCCATAACGAGTAGAAAAAGCCGTCTTTGGAATATCCTCAGTCGAATCCGAACACGGTGATATCCCACTCTCGGATCAATCTTGAGAAAACCAGAGCTCCAGTTAATTGATCGAAGAGATCGTCAATACGGGGCAAGGGGTACTTGTTCTTTACCGTTACTTCATTAAGTGGGCGGTAATCAGCTTTATCTGCGCAGCGTCTTGTCCTTTCGGGACAAAGATGGTGAGCATCCCCAAGGAGATGAGCTAGGGCGGATGAAACCCTTCTCTTGAAGCTCACCCGGTTGCTTCTTCAACTCCACCAACTCAATTGGGTCCATCGGTGAGGCCTCTTTGAAATCGGGTGATGCGGGAACCAACTCAATGACAAACTCGAGGTCTCGAGCTGGTGGCATCCACGGAAGGTCGTCGGGAAGACATCAACAAAGTCACATACCCGGGACTTCACCGATATCTAGAGTCGGCCGCTCGCGCGAAGAGATGCGGATCTGCGCAGCCGGCGAACTGCTCGCCGAAGGGCTGGTGAGGTAGATGAGCCTCCTAGCGCAATCAATTTGTCCCATGTCTTTGAGACAACCAATCCATGCCTAGGATTACATCTAAGCTCGCGATCGAAGGAGGATAAGGTTTGCCAAGAATCCTACCCTTCTATCTCAACAGGACATCCTACACTCGGACTCGGCTCTCAACTCCGAGCAGGAGAGCGAATGAGCAGCGGGACCAATAATGGAGTAAAAGAAGACCTCCACAGCTGAAAAAGACTGGAAACAAGCGAATGGGATGCTTTGAATCAAATAATATCGTAGCGAGGAAAGAGTTAGCAGAAAGGGTACCCAACACGACGTCGGTGCCTCTGTGCCTCCTCCGCGGAGATGAGGTTGACGCGCCACTACCCATGCCTTGGGTAGCGGGGACAACCTTCCGATCGGGAAGAACCACCTCCTGCCGCGTCCTCCATTGGGGCGAGGGCCGCTCGATCTGTTAGGGCAACTATTGGCATAATGCCCATCTCGGTTGCACGAAAAGCAAGTGACCCGGCGGCCGGATTGCGGGGCCACCTGGCTGGTTCGCGGCGCACGTGGATCGGGCACGCCTGCGGAGGCGAGGAGTCTTTGCGGCCTCGGTGGTAGTGAAGCCACCGAGCGGGCCCAGAGTAGGCCCGACACGAGGGCGAGAGAGGCGGCTGTGCAGGCCATTGGGCCTCCCACTTGCGCTGCGGGACTCGCCCATTGCCTTCGCCTTGTGCTCGGCAACAATGGCCTTGTCTACCAAGGCACGGAAGTCAAACAAAGTCCACAATGGAGAGCGTCTTGCGCTCCTCGCAGACAAACCCTCCATGAACTTCTCTGCTTGGCCTCATCGGTGGCCACCTCGGATGGAGCATAACGAGCCAAGTGGTTGAACTCTGCAGTACTCCATCAGCGACTTACGCCCTTGCTTGAGCGCGAGAAACTCCTTCTTGCCTTCATCAAGCGGCGGGGATGTGAGCTCGGCGAACGCCGTCGGAACTCATCCCAAGAGGCGGTGTGGCGGCGGTGCATGACCAAGAAGTTCTCCCACCAGAGAGTGCTGCCCGAAGGCGATGGGAGGCAAAGAGTGCCTGTCTGGTCGAGCATCGAGCAACGTCGAGCTTACGCTCAACTGCGACGCGGTCATCTGCGTCCAATGGGTCCTCAGACACGGAAGCGTGGGGTGAGTGCGAAGAAGAAACTCGGCAAGGCCCCCACGGGATCGATGTCCGCCCTTGCCGGATCCTGAGGCACCGGAAAGGGCGGAGGTGTTGCGCGCAATAACATCCAGCAGGAACCTCCTGTCCTCCGAGCGGTTGCGCTCGATCTGGAGAAGGACCTCAGCCATGGTCGGAGGAGGCGGAAGCTCCTCATCCAAACCAGGCTGCTGACCACGGCCGCTACGAGTACCTCCAGCCATCCTGCTTTAAGAAACTTAGGTTAGAAACCAAGCACTAACATTAGAAGTTGATGAAAGCGAAAGCTAACGATTAGGGAATGAGACATCACCTAACCGAAAGCCAAAAACAGCAAGTAACAACTTTAAATGTTTCCAAAGAAGCTCCAAAACAGCAAGGAAACTCCAAACCAAGCTCAACTTCTCAATGCCATTAACCCGTATTGAATGAGCAGTAATAGTGTGAGAAGATAAAAATTTCAGCTCACTACAACCAGCCTAACACTACTCAAGAACAAGGTTAAGGCGATAAAAATAACGTTAGATACTTAGCTAACTAGTATCACATCTTACCCTTTTATTCCCACAAGTTTTACTTGATTAACCTCTCATTTTCTACCCCGGTTAGAACCTCCGAGCTTGCTGTCCTGAAGCCGAATGATCGCTGTCAGTATTTTGCATCCAAGCCTCCTAATTGAAATCTTCAACCGGAAGCTTCAAACCTTGTAGAGGGCGGCTAACATTTCAATTTGCCAAGCTCATTGGTCCCAAAACCCAATTAATCGATAATGACTATCTTTTGAGAGAAGGAAAGGGAAAACACTTTTTTTAAACTCAAATTAGAGCAAGACGAGAGAAGAAAGCTAAGATAGGTAAGGAATAAAATCCGAGAACTTACTTAAGCTTTCACAAATCATTTGACCCTTTGAAAATAAGGTTTTCAAAATATCCTAAGGACGATCAAGCTTGGGTTACTACGGTCGGAATGACTCTGATACCAACTTTGTGAGGACCCCGGTTTATTCGGCTTGTACTGTTTAACCATCCACTTGGTCCTAACGGTACAAATCAAATAAACTAAGCCTCGAGATATGTATACTTCCTAAATGCAAAGTATACACACCCGCTACAAAATCATGCATCAATTCCATTCATACACATAGAGCCGAAGCAAAAGCAACAACTGAAAGACATAGATAATATAAAGAGAGTTATTACAAAAGAGAGGCCGACCGGCCAAAAGACATACAAATAGATAAATACACAGTGAAGCAAAATGGCCATAAGATGGCAATAAACAAAAGCCAATCGGTGTGCCTTTACCCACAAGGCAACCAATCGGACCGCCAAGCTAATCGTCCCAAACAGCGCGCAACACAACTCACAAAAGTGAGGCCCTTGGGGCTCACCTTCTTCCTCTGCAACAATTAATATTAAGCAAGCGGATGAGTACAAAACTTGTTTTTGTACTCGCAAGAATGACGTGTGAGATAACGAACTATAATTAACTACATGCAAGCTTTATTTAAGTGGATGAGGCTTTGGACTTATTTTCAACATAAAGCAAGTTTTCATTTACAATAAGGTAATAGATTCAAAGCAAGTTTGCAATTAATTTTTATTGTTCAAATAAAGAGAGACAATAATAACATAGATAGAGAACAACACCAACCTAGAAGTGACTAACCCATAGTCACCACAACAATAGCATGAAGTACCCCTTCATACCACCCATGTCAAGTTTAAGTTTTTAAAAGGTTGTAGTCTAGTTCTTGTGGGAAATAACCAAGCGTGTCCATAACACAGGGACGAGGCTATTCGAATAGTTTTAACCTGCAGGTGTACCAATGTACCCACACGATAGACCGCCTTTCCACCACCACAGTTAGCACACTTCCTTTGGTATGCAGGCATGGCTAAGTCTAACAAGACGCTTTCCAATGGACGATGCTAATTAAGAGCCGCAACCCACGGGAGAAAGACACATTAAACAGCCTAACCGGTCTGCTAATGCTCCCCTCCAACACCACAAACACACACACACAGGAACACACCCACCGACCAGCTCATAATTAACACCTCCCAAAGTACTTAGTCAAGAGAGGTTCCATATCCCCCTCGTGTGGTTAGCACGCAATAATTGCTTGGATCAATGGCACAAGTAACTCGGTCCTTAGGGACTTAGGCACCATTCCAGTCACACCCAACAGATCACCCAACATACCATTGTGCCCAAGCCAAGATATAATTTTTGTTTTCAGTTTTTGATTTGCAAAATGGTAAAACACAAGGGTTGGACATAATGGAATAATATAAGTATTTGTGTGATCAAGATCACCGACTAAGTCGATGATCGCCCAATACTACCGATGCTAGGCATGGCTAAGCAATATTTATTCGAATCTACTAAGTGACAAGAGCTCATCCAACGAACTCTAATCACAGCAAATAACCTAGGCTCAGGTAGTAGAGGATAATTATTTACCTACTGATTATGCAACTAGAGGTCTAACTAATCAATTTAACAACAAAATAGCAATGCATACATAGAAGTTGAACAAAATATTAGACTTTAAAAGTAATGGGATTAATGGAAATGATCAAAGCGCTTGCTCGCTGCTGTTGCTCAACTTGTTGCGGAGGGTCGTTCTCGGGATTACCGCAAATATCGAATCCTAAGCGAAAGAGCTAAAACAACCAATAAGACGAGCAACACTTAAACAAAAGAGCAAGCGAAAATTATCCAAATGTGACGAAATTTATACACAAGGTAAAATACAGAACATACCTAGACATAGAAACTGGAAAAACTTAATTTGGATTTGTGGTGCAAAAGATATTCTCTAAAAACCTAATTTCGCCATAATTAGCATCTGTAGCAAAAATATTTTCTAGAAAGATTTTGAAGCTGAAACTTTTATGGTAGCTACTACGGGTATAGTGGTAACCCATATAAAATTTCAGGTCATTTGGAGTTAAAATGATTTAGTTATGATTTTTCTAAGTTTTAAATCTAAGACATGATTAATTTCAGTATTAAAGACTCTCTGTAAAACCTATATTAAGCTAAAGTACTTTAATGATGCATTTATAGAACTTTAGTTTGTTAAATTTGGAGCTACAGAGAAAAAGATATGAAATTTTGAAGTTTAAACCAATTAATATGTGCAATTAAAAGCTCTCGGGACTAAATATGGAAAACCAATAAAAACTGGGGAGGTCGTGGGCCGTTGATCAAAGATCGCACGGCTCACGATCTCGATGCTAAAACCATACGAGCACCCGGCGCAAAGACCTCATCGCGCTTAATGGAGGTCTTAGCGGTTGATATTGAATCCAACGGCCCGACCACGGATGCACAAAGACACGCCGAAGGAGCTCCTCGCGCACTAGGGAGGTCGTGGCCATCGACCGATCCGCGGCCCCGAGCTCCACGAGGAGGTCCTACGGCTATCCAACTAAGGGGAAGGTGCAGGCGGTTAAGATCTCAGGGAGGTCTTAACGGTCCAGATCCGTCGGAGGAGAGGACCTAAGCGGTGAGCTTAACAATGGGGAGGTCTTGGCGGCTAGGATCTCACCGAGGAGGTCCTAACGGTCGAGATGTCCCTCGGGGAGGTCCTCCAACACAGCGCTTAACAGAGAGAGATCTGGATGGCTCAGATCTCCATGGGAGAGGTCCTGAGTGGTCCAGATCTAGGCGGGGAGGTCCTCATGGTTAAGACCAGCACGAGGAGGTCCTGAGGTTCTCTTTACAAAGAGACCAAGGGGTGGTCTTTTGTAAAGAGGACCCTGGGGTGGTTTTGAAGGTTTTCTTTAATAAAGGCCAGGGGTGGTCTTTTGCAACGAGGACCTCGAGAGGTGGTTCAAGAGGGTGGTTTTGACAAAAACGACCGAGGTGACCTTTTTGCACAGAGGACCTCAAGGAGGTCTTTTGCAAAGAGGACCCCAAGGCGGAGGGTGATCTTAGCGGCTGGGATTTTACCTATGGAGGTCTTTAACGGCCAGGATTTCAGCGGGGAGGTCCTGGCAGCTAAGGACTTAGACTAGGAGATCTAGCGGTCCAGATCAACACTGAAGAGGTCATGAACGGCTAAGACCACAACCGAGAGGTCCTAGGACTTAGCTAATACGGAACAAAGGATCTACTGTCGATCTAAACAGAAGAGGTCATTACGGGCTAGGATTAAATCAAGAGGTCCGGGAGCTAGAGTTTTGCCGACAAGATCCCACGGTGCGAATCTAACACGGGAGGTCCTGGAGGGTCACGATGAACCCGAGGAGGTCCAATGACTTGACAAAACGCGACAACGACCTAGGACACCGCTTTGGTCATCGGCTCGTCGCCGGCGACCACGACCACGGCGCGGTCCAACGGGCAAAACGTTCGCAATACTATTGCGAACATTTCGAGGGCACAAATGTCGCTGGACACGACCCATATCGCCGCGAGCCGAACGAGGCGGAGATCAAGCACGGAAAAGTGAAAACCGAGAAAGACTTCGCCGCGACCTAAGCTATCGAGTGCTTAAGCTACAGGAGGTCATTGTGAACTTACCTGGGCCCAGAGGAGGTCCAAGGGAGGTCGAGGGAGTTCCAGCGACCACGACCGCCACCGGAGCCGAGGAAGACAACGCGGGGCAAGCAATCCTGAGAAATAGAGGACCAAAGAGTGGTGCGGTTAGCTCCTGAAGGATTCACCGAAGGTCCAAGAGCGATGAACTGGAGGAGGGCAACCCACGGAGAGGAGGACGAAGGGCGGTTTCGGCTAAACAGACCCGCACTTGATTCACCGCTCCCGCGAGCACAAGCCAAACCGAGTTAGGGAATGCACCAGGAGGTCGAAAGGAACGATGCGATGCTAGAAAGGGGGCCATGGGACCCTGGAACACCGTCGGCGATGCGGAGCTCCGCGGCCAACAATGGCGGAAGGTGATTTGAGTGATTCGAGCTCAAGCAAGCAAGGTGGGTGGCGGGGCTGGAAAAGTGAAAGGAGGACAAAGAAGGAGAGCTGGGTGCTTAAGTAGAAGAGGAGCTTGTCCGCAACGGCTCTCGCACGGGAGGTCGGCTCAGTCATGGGAGCCGAGCGACGGGGCAGTGGAAGGAGACTCTGTGGCGGGCTCGAGCATAATAAATGCATGCCGGGGGGAGCGGATGTGGAGGTGACTAGGCGCCGCTCTCTCTGGCCGACTTCACCATCGCACGGCCGCACGTGAGCGAGCGGAGGAAGAAGAAGAACGAGGAGGAGGTAGGGTGGTCGGGATCCCGATCCAACGGCCCGCACTGAACTCCACCGATCGCGCCGAGCCCGACGCCACTAGGTGGCTCGGTGCGACCACGACCAGTCGGACTCGAGTGCGAGTCAAGCGACTCGCACCGGGGTTTCAAATTGGGAGCTGGAATTTAGGGAATTAATTAAGGCATCAAACCAACTCCAAAATTTCTGAAATTTTAACTGGAGCTTGCTAACTTTAGAATTAACCTCCCATAAAATTTTCAGAGATTTTGGTGTGCTAGAGTTTCCTCAAAAATTTCTAGAAGGTTAAATCAGAGGTTTGACCAAGGTTTGACTTGCCTCTAAAATATTTCAAATAATTTCCAAAAATTATGAAATAATTCAGAGGTGTTACCAAACAACCCTAGAACCCAGGAAAATTTATTGCCAAGGGTTTGACACAAGATTCCACCCAGAAGGCTTTGACTGGAGCTAAATGAGGGTTTTGATTTTGAATTTCCCACAATTCCTTTACAAGAATTTCAGAAAAGTTCCAGAGTGAAAGGATGAAAGAAAAAGTTTTAATTTACCCTCATTTTATTACATTTGAAACACAAGCCAAAATGGGGATGTTACAGGTGGTTGGAGCCAACAAACATAGCTAGAGGCATCTTGTACCGGTTCGTTCTATAGGTAGTGTCGAACGTGACAACGTCTCCGAAGTTAGCGTATTCCGCGCGACAGCCCACGTGGCTCCAGAAGACGTTTTTTCACAATGCCGTCATCATCCACCTGCATGTCGTAGTAGAACTTGTCGTTCTTTGAAGAAAGCCATCAGCTTGTTCATATCGTCGATATGATCAACGCGTGTATTGGCAACCTTCCTGGGTTGGTCAGTACAAATGGATGGTAACTAACAATAAATATACACAAACATAGCAGTAATAACGTGAATAAGGAAAGGACGGTAATTCGTCACGATCACATAAGTAAAGGCAATGATAGGACATAGTAAAACCTATTTTCCAGGTCACGTGCAGTGAATGGTATGTTATGATGTCCCCCGTGCATCTCCGATAAAATATTCATCATAGCATTGTGAGGGACCCTGTCGTCCTGCATGGTGTCGACGAGCTCCATTAACAAGAGATCAAAGTTCTTGTGTGACTGCATGAACACGACCAAGGAGAGCATCCTAGCGAGTGGATGGTTGTGCTCCAACACAACCTGCTTGATGCAAACGGAGCCATCTTTCGGGCACTTATGTAGCTTCATGAACGCCCTACACTCAATCCTCTTAGAAGTCTTGCTACGTTCGCGCTCCTTCTCCAACATGTAGAAGTCGTGTTTCCCCTCCAGAGTGCAACAGGACTTCCTGCTCTTGCTAACGCTAAAACCAGCATGTCGCTCGTACCGACAGTAGAACTGGTAAGCAACACCCTTACTATCGAACTTCATGCAGACCTGGGGCACCAGGTCGGGGACGTTCGCCTGATATCAGTAAAACACAGTAATATACAACAGAAAACAAGTAAAATGACTATAGATATGATAGTAAAAATATTAAATGACGAATATTGGTTTTTAAAAACGCATGCAAAGACTAGTAAAACACACATACGTGGGTGTACGTCTGATGGGCGTTGGGTGTTCTCATCTCGCTTGGTGAAATAGTGGGGCTGGCGTGAGGACCGAGGCGTGGAGGAGAGGATCCTGGTTGTCGAGGGGGCTTACAGCCAGGGGTACAGTGTTTACCGACGGCGTAGTCATTTGCGTAGAGAACCCTGGGTCGTCCGCCGTTCTGCGGGCATGATAGTAAATGTTGGGGTTATTCTGCATGCGTTGGAGGAAGATCTGACCGACACTGGCGACGGAGAACGAGCACCGTGAAGAATCTAGACCCGGTATTATGAGTTAATAGAGTATTTTGGTGATTAATGATAAATCTATATGTGAGACTAACACTTTTATTGATATACATATTGTGTAGTCTTATTTGGATGAAAAGGTGAAAATCAAAGATGTATGCATTCGACATCATTTTATTATATCTTGTTGCATTCCTCGGATCCAAAATATAGGTTGAACTCCACTAAAAGTTTAACTTAAATATGAGCATATTTTTTTATTACACATTCGTGTATGCACACATTTAGGGGGAGTTCACTCTATGTTTTGTGGTTTCATTAGTATTGATCCATATTCTTTTATCCACATATATTGGGGATCTCTACTTTGAAACATATCCTTTGAGTATGTGAAATTTGTGTAGTTCATATATACCCATATTATTTTATATTCAATTATTTGCAATTGCGTTGTGGGACTAATGTGTGTGCTAAGATGTTTTCTAGGCTTAGTCCCCGAATTTGAATGATGACATGAAAAGGAAATGCAAAGATGATAAAAGATTAACATGACTCAAGACAAAGGAGTCATGCATTGCATTTCGAAAGCTTTTGGAAGAAGTTCAGTGGAAATTGGTATGACTGCATTTGGTAAGCGGTACTACCGATGTGCGGTAGTACCGGAGTTTATGTTGGCGGAACTACCGCAACCCGGTTGGACCGAACAAATGGCGATATGTAAATTCCAGAGAAGGTGTTTTTTTCTGTATTTCTCGAGCCTCTGGAAATTGGTAGTACCGCATATGAGAAACGGTACTACCGGAGAGCAGTATTACCGGATGCTAGTTGACGGTAATACCGTACCTTCAGTAATGACTTGTTCAGAAGCATTTAATGCAGGTATATCTTAGTAATTAATTTTAATCATTGTGGGACTAACATTTTTCATGAGTTGGATGAATAGGTTATGTTTCAGAGTGATGAAGATTTTGGATGGCATCATGAGTTTATCGTCATCAAGTCAAGGTTCAAGAAGAGGATGCATCATGTGTTGATACATATCAAGACCTCGAAGAGGAAATGATCATGAGTTAATCATCAAGTCAAGAGAAGACTCATGATGTGTTGATGGAAGTCAAGTAAAGGATGCATCATTGGTTGATGCATATCAAGACGATTACTCGAATATGAAGTGAAGATGTGCTTGATCAAGCTTCAAGTGAATATGCAAGACAAAGGTATGACTAGCTAGGGCTAATGATATGTTCCTAGTTTTTTATCGGTCTTGGTGTTTGGTTCGAAGACCGGATTGCTAGTATAGGTTGTCGTACTTTTAAGAGAGGTCTTGTCTAGTAGCTTGAGTCTTATCATGTGTTGATAGCACAATCTTGCTTGCTCTAGCTCACCGTGGCTTGATGCTATTATTTGCAAATGTGTTTTGCAAATAGTCGAGGCTCATGCATTTAATCCTTGTAACATGTGACTATACTTTGCAAATGTGTTTTGCAAATGATTGAAGTCCATGTACCTACTCCTTGTGGCATGATCTAAGTTTGCAAATGTGTTTTGCAAATGGTTAAGATTCATGTGTATTCTCTTGACATGGTCTAAGATTGCTTGTTGCTATTTCTTTGGACTTAGACCATGATAGTGGCCCTTTTGAGTTGTGCTTTTTCATTTGATCAAATGTGTTTGAGATCAATAAAATAGGTGGGTTGTGTAGCCCTCTGAATAATCTTTCAATAGAGTCCAATATCACTCAATTCTGACATCGGAGTCAAAAGTTATAACCTTTTTACCGAGTGTCGTCTGTGCTGATTTTGAGCTGCGGTACGACCGCCATGAAAAGAGTGATATGATCGCCCAGAACGGTAGTACCGGCTATTGTGAGTGCGGTAGTACCGCACCAAAGTTTTAACGGCTTGTTTTTTAGCCGTTATTGTACCCTTTCCGACCGTTAAGTCAAAAACGGTAGTACCGGCCCATGTGAGTACGATACGACCGCATTTCGGCTGAGTTTGCTGATTTCAGCTCCCAACGGCTAGTTTTTGTGTGTAGGCTATAAATACCCACCTTGGCCGGTTGAGAGGCAACCTTTGGCATCCCATTTCACTCACTTGAGCTAGTGTGAGCTTCTCCTCTCAATTGTGCATGTGTTGCACCTTGTGAGCAAGGAGAGAGATATCTAGTTGCATGTGTTGCATCTAGAGGTGGATTTCGTATCCACTTGAGCTTGTGCATTCGTTGCATGTGGTGAGAGTCAAGCAAGGGGATTGGCTTATTACTCTTGGTGTTTACCGACACCTAGACGGCGTGGAGGCGTTGTGGTCCGGTGATCTTCTCAAGTGAAGCTTGTGAGAAGGTCCAGTGTTTGTGAGTGGCTTGGTGCTCGCCATCTCTGGAGTGGAGTAAGAGCAACCCTAGTAGAGCGATGTGTTGATACCTCGGAGGAAGGCTTAATTCGTGGAGCCGGCCCAATTGGTTTGGGTTTCCCTCAACGTGGATTAGGGGAGACCGGCAAGTCTCCAATCACCACGGTAAAACATCACCGTGTCTTTTGTGGTTTGTATTCTATTTCTTTACATTGTGCAATTTATATTTCTTGTATTAAATTGCTTATTCATTGTGTATGAATGCTTGCTATGCTTTGTGCTATTTACATTGCTAGAATTGAATAGCTTACAAGTCTTTGCTTAATTGCAATATTCATCAATTGACTTGTATTGTTGGTGCACTTAGTTGAAACTAGTTGATTTATGCTTTAATTGTGCAAAACCGTATTGTTATAAACTTCCGCATTAGAAATCGGTTTTAGCGCATAGAAGTTTTAAAATGCCTATTCACCCTCCTCTAGTCGGCCTCCTCGATGTTACACACCGCTGAGCTGGGTTCCTCCATGCCCGCAGGGTGGTCATCCAGTAGTCATTGTCGTCGGAAGGGATCGCTGGAGAGGTGTTGGGTGGGGAGAAGAGATAATGACCGGCCGAACGTAGGAGGGGGGAGGTGGGTGTGGATCTTATGATCAGTTATGTGGGGAGTGCATTTAGTGGGAAGTATGGGGTCGCCCGCCTTTTTTGTTGCTCCACGCCATCGGAGGACATGCGGGAGCATTATTTTAGATACACATCCAAGGCTGTTAAAATTCATGCACTTATAGTAATTCAGCTGGGAAAAACAATAAACCTTGTTGAACACAGTAAACGGGGCGAGAGGACAGTAACAATAAGTGAGTAAGCAGTAAAACTGTTCAGTACACGTGAGTCTACCGGTAGGTTTGTTAACCACCGTGCTAGTGATTTTTTGGTTTTACCGTCGATTCCGGGAGTAACAATTTTTTTACTATCGATTTAGGTGACGTGCAATATTTTTTTACTGCCAATTTCACTAACAATCGTTTTGATAATTTGTTTTACTGTTAGATTGGGCGATACTGAGAGTTTTACCGCCGATCTCAACGCGCGTGCGTGTGTTTTACTGCCGATCACACACGAGAGACGTGGGCGCTAGCGTGCCGCGCGGGGACGTTTTACTGCCATTTTGATGCGCGCGGGAGAGTTTTACTGTCGATCTCGTGCGGGACGCACAGGTGCTGGTGCACTGCACATAGTGCGGAGAAAGCGTGGGCTGCCAAGCCACGCGCAGCTCGACCAGACCATATATATATATATAGGAAGCCTTTTTGCTACTCCTGGGTGTAGTTACTCCCATTGTATCTACCGTCCATCTACCTCGGGATACCACTTACTTGATCGGGTTATTGGGTCGGATACCACTGAAAGTAAACAAGAATGCAGAATAATGGATTAGTTCGGCACACACGTATGTGGCCTCTTTGGCTTCTATTATAACTGTACACACATGATTATAGGAGCCATAAATGGTACGATTACATAGCACTAATCACCGGTGATTAGTTTCTATGTATAGCTAGTTAGCTATTTCAACAACCACCACTAACATACCACGGTGATAAAAAAAGGAGTATGCAAGTGCATGGGAGTATGTCATGTCTACATAGGAGTATATGTATGGTTAAAGGAGTATCTAGGTGTATGGTAGTATGTATAACGTTTGCACAGGAGTATACTTTATGGGAAGTATATAATGTTTGTATGATAGTGTCTCGTATAATAAAAAGAGTACATATGGAAAGGAGTGTATAGGCTTATGAGAAATGGGAGTATATATGAAAAGAAGTATATTTGCAAGGGAGTATGTACTTTTGTACCCTCATACTAGCTAGCATATACACTTGGTATATGCCTTCTGTCGTAAAGTATCGCTAGCTAGCAAGAATCGAGCATATGGACCGCGCTAGAATGGCGTATGTGTACTACTGAGTAACGTATACTCCATACCACTTTTCAAGCATATATATCTAGTTTATTATCTCGTATGTGTATGTTTAGCATTGGTTGCTCGGCTAATGTATCAGTAAAAAATGATTATGAATTGTAGAGTTGATGAATAACAAGTATATCCGCAAATGAGACAGTAAGGATCAAAGCTTGGTCGGTTGAGGAATCAACTGGATGAGACAGTGAGGATTATGGAGTGATTAGGGTTCTAATGTACATGGTGGTGAGATACTGTCTCCAAATCAATTAACTAGCTAGTGTATGGGCGTCTTCAAAAGGTGCCGATTATGGAGTGATTAGTGTTCTAATGTACATGGTGATGAGATACCATCTCCAAATCAATTAACTAGCTAGTGTATGGGCGTATAGAACAGGAAAGAATCAATCACCGTATGGAACAGGAAAGAATCATCACCAAAATCTCAGAAAAATCAAAATAGGCAAGCTCTTGATCGGTTGAGGAATTTGTTAGACAAAAAAAAAAAACTCCCGAAAAGTTAGCCGTGATTAAACGTGAGATAGGTATTGGTTTGGGTCTCTCTCCTATCCGTATATATATATATATATATATATATATATATATATATATATATATGAAAAATATTATCTACTCTCAGGTGTAGTTACTCCTTCTTCATCCACCCTTTAATCCTCGATGAGATCCGTGCGTCTTTCTGAACCTAACGGGCCTAAAAATCACGGATAGGAGAGAGATCTATTATTCTGCATTCTTGTTTACTTTCAGTGGTATCCACCCAATAACTCGATCAAGTAAGTGGTATCTTGAGGTAGATAGACGGTAGATACAATGGGAGTAACTACACCCGGGAGTAGGAAAATGCTTCATATATATATATATAGGAAGCCTTTTTCCTACTCTCGGGAGTAGTTACTCCCTATTCCGTATCTCACAACGTAGGGAGTATCTTACGCAACCGATAGTATGTATATGTAGTATACGAGTATATAAGACCACATAGGTGGTATTTACACCTTTTCAGGGGTGGTATGTACAATTTTTTAGACATACTCCTTTTTATGCGCGAATACGAAGGTATTTACAAAATATACTAAAAACTATGGACTCTCTTGCAAATTTTTCGTGTGATTCACATTGAAGTATCTTACAATTAGTATATGAGTATACCCAAAGTGATAATGGAGTATGTCAAGTTCTTTTAGGTGGTATATCAGAGGTGAGAGTAACTACTCCCGGAAGTAGAAAGTATTTTTCATATATATATATATATATATATATATATATATATATATATATATATATATATATATATATATATATGATGATCAGAACGTACTCTGTGAGTACATACTCCCACTTCGAATATACCACTTAAACAAATGTATTATACTTCTTTATCATTTTCAGTATACTTAAATACCAATTATAAAATACTCCAATACGACTTGATTGAAAATTTTTCATTAAAGCCTTTTTTTTTTCTTGCTATATACCCTTTTCCATATATAAAAGAAGTTTATATACAAATTTTGCTATAAAAGGTGGATTTTAATAATTTTTTTTATGAAATTCACTTTGGGGTATCTTATAATCATTATTGGAGTATGCTCAAATTGATAAAGAGATATCATCATACAGTTTAAGTGGTATATGAGAAGTGAAAGTATATACTCCCAGGAGTACCATACCATATATTATATATATATATATATATATATATATATATATATATATATATATATATATATATATATATATATATATAAGCGATGTAAAAGTAGATAAACTTGTCTTAGTTTGATCAGGAGGTCTGATGGCTACCTGAGACCATAGCAAATGAAACGGCAGTTAGAGGGGTACAAAAGCCATCAACATGCACATGCGTGGTGCACGGGCACTGTTCGCCGGAGAAAGAGGTCAAAATATTTTATCTTATAGCATGATATCCTCATTTTTCTTTTAATGGAGCCATGAATCTCGCATTTTTTAACCTCCAAATATGTGTTCCGAAATGCAAGTTACATAGATAAGAGTACTACTCCCTAAAACCTGCTACTAAAAAGCATAGTAGCTCTGAACGAGACAGGGTTAGCCATAACAGCATCAGCTCGGTCGATGTGCAATTTCAGGACGGACACTCGCCTGGGCCGTTCCGTTGCACAGCATGTTTTTGGAGTAATTGCCAAGCTATAGTAGCTAGACCAACAGTAAGATGGGTAGTTAGGACTCTCAACCGATCGATTGCCACGATCTCCAGTTATACCCAAGGGTAATTAGCGTACAAGTACAGCACTGCTCCAACAAGTTAGCAAAGTGACAAGCTACCTCTTGCTCTGTTTAAAAAGGAAGCTAGTATCAGGTGATTACGAATAAGATCAGGGTCGCATTACGCAAGTGAGTTACAGTTGTATTTTTTTTATGGCTATTTGGTAATTTCTCGATTGAGAAAAGGAGAAAAAGAAAAAGAAAATAAGTTGTGGGCCCACATATCATTGAGATAGGGGAGGGATAAGATTGGAGACATTGTCTCTAACCCGTAATGAGCGTGGTGTGCAGCCTAGAGCTTCGGTCTGGCGGCGGTGCGTGCGACTCAGGATGGCGGCCCGAGTGTATTGCACGCCGGTCGTTGGCGGCGGCAGCTCAGCCTCCTTCTCCTCCTCCTCTTCTTAAGGTGGCCGACTTCTCCTTTCTTGACCCTGAAATCAATGAGTTCCTCTTTTGAGTGCTTCTTCTTCTCCTCCTCCGTTTTTGGCTTCGGTTTTGGAGGGATTTGGAGCTCTCGTGTTGTCGTGGTCGACCCTACGCCGTTGGTGGTGAGCTCCTGATCTTCTGTTGTGCGCATCCCGCCGGTTTCCTTCTTGCACCCTATCCTCTGTGGGTGTTCGGTGAGAACCTAGCACTTGCGCGATTGGGGCTCGTGTTGATCGGCTCTGGCTTGATCTCGAGGTGGAAGGAGCTTTCGGTTTTTGGTGATTGATGCACCTTGAGTGCATTCGGCCGATGCACTGTGGTTCTTGTCCGCATCCCCTGTACCTCGTCTTTGAACACTGATGTGTTTTGATTTGTGAAGTTGTCATTGTATCTCCGTTAATCTCGTCTGGTATTCGCGGCACAGCGGGGCGGTTGGTTTTATGAGAAAGTGTATTTCGCGTGCCTTGCCCAGTTCTACTCGGTGGCTTTGAGTGCCATCTGCATCGTGAGTATCGTTGATTTTCATTTTGTGCTTTACTTTACTAAAGTGAGTTGTGCTAGTTGATTTTGTAATCCTAACTAGTATTGGGAGACTCAGTTTAATCCTGTTATGGGCTCGGTTTAAATGCTCGACGAGGATAATCTTCATCTACTGAAATTGGATTGATAGCTAGTTCAGATTTGAGCTCTAATTGTGTTGCTTATTGTTGTCATTTCAACTCTCGCAATTCTATTACTTTCGGTTGTGCTTTAGCTCGAATTGATCATCTTGTTCTGTGATCTCTAGCAATTCAGTATTCAATTGCTTGCTCAACTATTAGCCGAAAGGCCTTAGTGCTGAATTTGTGATTTTGTGATCCTTTTGCACTATGAGTTTATCAATGTTCTGTTGGCTAACTGGAGTGTTGATTTTGTGATCATTTTGCACTGTGAGTTTATCAATGTTTTGTTGGCTGACTGGAGTGTTGATTTTGTGATCATTTTGCATTGATGATCTTCTGTTGGCCAAAAGTATAAGTTGTTGTCTATTGTGTATGAGATCAATTTTTGATAGATTAGTAAAACATTTTTTAGAGCTCAAAGTCTGAAATTTGGTTGTTATATCTAATTTATGAAGAGTATTGATAATAGTGGTGAGGAGACCAAGATCTTATCTTGTGCAGCCTGACATCTAAGAGCAATATACAATTAATTTAAATCTGAGCATTATGTTGATTTTTCTTATTATCAAGTCCTATCTTTTGAGCATATTATCCTTTTTAGTTGACATAAATTTATTACATGCTTTTAAGTCATTCTTGTCAATTATATGTTGTTGGAATTGTACTCTAATTATCTTAATTTATGCTGGAATTAATTCTGAATATTTGCTAAAATCGCTAATTTTACAATAGTTACATGTAGATACGGTCGTGTGCGTCTGTACGGCCCGGACGGAGAGGAGGAGGAAGCGAGCAGAAGAAGATTTTATGTGCAAGGACTCCATCAGCCATGCATGGTGAGGACGAACGAGGTCATGGCCGGACAGGGTCCAGGTAGGCAGGCTCCAGCGTCGTGTCACGACGCCATGTGCCCCATTAATGGCCAGCTGCTGAGGGCAGATTGCACGGTTGCACGACGCTGATATTGATGCCCCACCCAACCCGCAAATCCCTGTGGGTGTGGGGTGGGCTGCCCCATCTTCGTCTCCCTCTCCATGCCATCCATGGTACAATCATATTAGGGTCTCTCGCCCTCTCGTGGATTTGTCCCGAGTACTACTATTTCTCGTACGTGTGATGCGGATGCAGAGGTGGAGGTGGCGCTCGTGCCGCACGGGGCGCTCCACGACCTCCACTTCTTCACAGACAAGCTCACCGCAAGTTGCGCGGCTTCTGTCGAGCCGGCTTCCTCCACCCTGCCTCGGTCGTCGTCACACTCCATAGGCACTCCTTCCACGGGCGCCACTACATCACCTCGGTTTCCTCTCCACCTACGCTCCACCACCCTAATTGTCATCATCGGCTCGGACTCGAATCTTGCCAACGCAGCTAGGAACATCATCGCCGCCTCATCCACATCCTTACCGCCTACTACAGCTGCGAGCCCGACCCCTTCACTGCCGGATCTAGCTGCCTCAGCATCCTCCATGCCTCAGGAGCCTTCTCCGAAGTTGCTGCTGCTTCTGCAGCAGCTCCGGCACCATTGCGGTTATGTCTCCGCCCTGCTGATCTGGCGCATGATGACACCTCCTGGTGGTTCGGGGGTCGTCTCGGTTTCGTAGCCACTAGTCATATTCAATGGGATGAACTATCGCGGTGGCTTAGCACATGCGGATTCACATGAGAAGCCAGTGCCTCTAGGCCACCTCACTGGCGAGCAACCTTGCCCCACCCTACCGGCCGAGCTCGCTTTTCCTCTAGATGCCGACGAGGCTACTTAGAGAGCTTTAGTTACCGCCTTTGAGGAGGTGATGGAGTTGTATCATATGCAACTCCACGCCTATGAGGTGTGGCAGGACGACGAGGCTCATGGTTCTGCCATTCAGGTGGGTCGACGTCGGCCTCTCTATGGACGTTGTTGAGCTGCCAACGTCCCAGCTGATGTGGGAGCACCTTCATGACCACAATAAACTGATGAGCGATGCTATGTACCTCTCGATCATGCACCAAGTGTAGTCCCTTTAGTAAATGGATGCCACCATGGACGCTTTCTACGAGCAGTTGTCTACGGTGTGGTGCCAGCTCAACTCTCTGGAACCTGATGGTTCCCCTCTTCCTGTTGCAGGACGAGGCACCCTCTCTACTTCTTCCTTTCATGTTCCCAAAGTTTCTCATGTTCCTAAACTAACAGTGCAACTTATGTCGTCTGGTCAAATAATTGATCATGGTTGACATTTCATTCTTGAGTCTGACTCTTGTTGTGTTCAGGATCATCGCATGGGGATTCGGGTTGGAACTGGTCCTAGACGCCATGATTCTCAGCGCCTTTGGGAGCTAGACTAGCTGCACCTCCCTTCCGCTACCTCCACCAGCCAGTCAGCTAGTACTATCACCTCCGTTTGAGTTACGTCTTCCACTACTACTTTTGTCCAGTGGTACCACCGATTGGGTCACATTGGTGGTTCTCTTTCTTTGCTAGGAGGGAGTGGTGCCGTAGGTTCTATTTCTGATGACACTGCATGGGTTGCAAGCTTTGTAAGCAGTTGTAACTCCCATATCCCTCTAGTGATTATGTGTCTAAGCATCTTTTTGATCTTGTTCACCCTGATGTATAGGGTCTGACCTCCTTCGTTTCGAAAGGAGGTCATAGCTACTATGTGATTTTTATTGATGATTATTCGGGACACACTTGGCTTTATCCTATATCTTCTCGCAGTCAGGTCCTCTCTATTTACCAGCAGTTTGCCACCATGGTTCGCACTCAGTTTAATTCGGTCATTTAGGTTTTTTCATGCTGGAGAGTACCTATCGACTGCACTTCGTCATTTTCTTGCTGAGCAGGGTACTCTTCCTCAGTATTGCTGTCCTGGTGCTCGTGCTCAGAATGGTGTCGCTAAGCGTGAACATCGCCACCTTTTTAAGACAACTCGTGCTCTTATGCTTACTTATTATGATCCACCTCACTTCTGAGCTGAGGCTGTTTCTACAGTTGCCTTTCTTATCAACTATCAGCCTTCTTCTGCTCTTCAGGGTTGTACTCCCGCTGAGTGTCTTATTATTACGACTCCTTAGTACAGTCATCTCCGTTGTTTTGGTTGTGTCTGTTACGTTCTTTTTCAACCTCATGAGCGCACCAAGCTGTTTGCTTAGTGGGTTGCGTATGTTTTCCTTGGCTACAACACTCAGCATAAGTGTTATTGTTGTTACGACCTTGTTGTCTACACGATGAGGATCTCATGTGACGTCACTTTCAATGAGTCTTGTCCTTACTACCCATGTCCTTTTATCACCAGTTCCGCTTCCCTTGAGTCAATTTCTTTTATGACTTTTCCTAACTCTTTGACTCCTCCTCATGCCCCTATCTTATCTTGGTCACCATAGTCGTCCCCGTCTCCTCCGGAGGCTCCTACGAGCTCTTCTATTGAGATCTCCCCTTTTCCGCTGCGATACTCTCGTCGTCCATGGCCTACTACTCCTCCAGTTGAGGCCTCTTTTGCTCCTTCCACTCCTACTCTAGTCTCTTGTCCTAGGTACAACCTTTGTGATCAGTATAACTTGTCCGCCTCCTAAGTGTTATGGTTTCGCAGCCGCTGCTCTTGTGGATCATGCAACTTATCGAGAGGTGGTTGCTCACTAGGAGTGGCAGCACACGATAGCTGAGGACATTGCTGCTCTAGAGCGTATTGGGACTTGGGATCTTGTTCTTTTACCTACTCGTATCACTTCTATCACGTGCAAGTGGGTGTATAAGATCAAGACCAGTTAATATGCCTCCCTTCAGTGCTACAAGGCTCATCTTGTGATATGTGTTTTTAGCAGGAGAATGGTCGTGACTACGATGAGACCTTTGCTCCTGTCGCTCACAAAACCACTATTCGAACTCTACTTGTTGTGGCCTCTTTTCACCAGTGGTTTGTCTCTCAGTTGGACCTCAAGAATATCTTTCTCAATGGCGAACTGCGTGAAGAGGTCTACATGCATCCGCCTCCACGGTATTCTGTCCCTGACGACATAGTTTGTCATCTTCATCACTCTCTCTATGGTCTCAAACAAGCTTCTCGTGCCTAGTTTGAGCCCTTCTTCTCTGTCATCACTCATGCTGGCTACTTTGCCAGCGATCACGACCATACTCTCTTTGTTCACACTTCCCTCATGGTCGAACACTTCTCTTTCTGTATGTTGATGATATGATCATTAACGGAGATGATACTCAGTACATTGACTTCGTGAAGAAGCTTCTCAATGACAAGTTCTTGATGTCTAATCTGGGTCCCCTTTGCTACTTCCTTGGGATTGTGGTTTCTTCTACGCTTGAGGGCTACTACCTCTCCCAGGGCATGTACATTCAGGATCTTATTGCTCATGTTTGTCTCACTGATCAGCGCACGGTGGAGGCTCCTATGGAGCTTGGAGTTCACCTTCGGCCCACTGATGATGAGTCTCTTGAAGATTCCACTCGATATTGTCAACTTATTGGGACATTGCCTACCCTAGGATCACTCGATCTGACATTTCTCACTCTATTCACATTCTGAGTTAGTTTATTTCGGCTCCCACTCGGCTACACTACACTCACCTTCTTCGTGTTCTACGATACTTTTGTGAGATCATCTCTCGCCGCCTTTTCTTTCCTTGCTCTAGCCCTTTGCAACTTTAGATGTACTCAGATGCGACCTAGGCTAGCAATCACTCTGATTGTTAGTCTCTTTATGCCTAATGTGTTTTCCTTGATTCATCTCTGATTGCCTGAAAGACTAAGAAACATATTGTAGTTTCTTGTTCGAGTGCGGAGACTGAGTTGAGGTCTATGGCGTTGTTGACAGCTGAGATTACTTGGTTACGGTGGCTTCTTGAGGATTTTGGTGTTTCTATCCATCCACCGACTCCACTCTGGTCAGACAGCACCGATGCGATCAGTATTGCTCGAGACCCAGTGAAGTATGAGCTTACCAAACATATTGGGGTTGATACTTCCTACATGAGATCGTAAGTACAGGTTCAGGTTGTGGTTCTTAGGTATGTGCATTCGGAGCTTCAGCTCGCCGATTTCTTCACTAAGGCACATACTGGAGCTCAGCATATCTTTTTTCTCTCCAAAATCAGTGTTGTTGATCACCATGAGTTTAGGAAGGTGTTAAATAGTATAGCTGTGTTATTTGTCTGTTGTATAGGGTACTTTTTGTGTATTTACCTCTTATCGTACATGTATACATTTGGCCTTTGGTCCACTGGAATACACGAGGGTTCATTTGTAACAAGGCTTAGAGTACATGCAGCTTGTGGCCGGTACTCGGTACTGTCGACATCTATGTCCAAGCTTGGGGTCAAAGCGAGTGTGCGATAGTGCGGCACACTAGCAGCGCACGCATTTTTTTTTAAGAAAAAAACGCCTGATTTAGATTAATGAGCAACATAGTACACAGTCCACAGAGTTACATAAAGGTCCAGCACAAATAAAATTACAAAGAGATCCATCTGGACTAGACTGCAAAATGACAAGAACATACATGAACTTTGTCGCTTCAGAACTATGGCCGAAGATAAGGGAGATGGCCAACGCTGACCCGTTGTCGACGAAGTCGCCGGAGATCTTGGTAACGCCGGCGATGACCTTACGGTGATTCTGCTGGGTAGGAGGCGTTGCTCAAGCTGAGACCGTCGATCAACCGCCCTCTGACAACGCCAACTGAAAAGTCGACGCCGATGTCTGCCTCCACTGCAGGACATGCCCGTGGTAGAGGTAAAAGTATCGGGGGAGAAGGGGAGGGAGACGGAGAACGAGAGTAGGGTCCTGTAGTTGTGTCTTCTGCGGCGCACGCATATTTGTAGGCTCTCAATGTAGAAGAACCCCCAAATGCGACGTAAAATTAATACCACCATGGTTCGGCAGTCGTTAATTTGGATAGAATTCCTAGCTAGGACTACTGGAGCCGGCCGCCGGGTACTTGTGTTCTGAGGTGAACAACAGTGCCAAGTCAGATGCTGTGCTGCTGTGCAGGCTACCTTACGGCTATTAGTAATTCTAGATGTTTGCCGGTGCAGCATGCTCACTGTGGTGGTATATATAATTATATATGGAGCTGGAAGAAGACTGTTGATGATGTGGCCGTTGGCTTTGGTGCCTAGCTTCCACTGTGCAAGATTTTGTAGTCCAGAGTTACTTGCAATAAGTTTGTACAAAAAGAAGAATGCTTACCAAGGGAATAGTGTCCCATTATCAGTCCATGTAAATTACATATAGGTAGGAGCAATTTGTAACCATAAAAGTCTGAATTAAGCAAAGTTCATCATCACATTCTTTTCATAAAATCATTTTTTTAACTGAATTAACAAAATCAAATTTATCCTCCACACTGTTCGATCGGCTGAAATTGACACCCCTGACATAAGTGGATGCATGAGAAATTTAAATTATCTCATGATAAGGGCATTAGGGTATACACCTCAATACTTTTATTTCCCAATAGACCATATATTTGAGTTGTTCTTTCAGGCGTTGGATATATTGCTTGCTGGGTAAAGAGGGTTGAATTGTCGAATGACATGGTGACTGAAGGGTACAGATTCCTTTTTGTCTTTCAATATATATATATACCCGGTAGCACTATTCAACGCTCGAGTATAAAATAGGTTATTCTACGTTTCGACCGCTCCCCGTGTAATCGACCGTAAAATCGCGCACACCCCACGTAATCTTGTTGAGCCTTTTACTGTAACAACACAAGAGATTTTATGCAACACCGAGCACAGAGGGGCTGGTAGAGAGAGAAGCGCGTGTTAATTGCAAACTTTGAATGACAATATCTCTTATACTATTTATCATATTTATAACATGTTTGAAGCGTTTTGCTGGAAAAAATATGCTTAATAAAAAGAGATCCATGATGGATATGTTTTAACGCTGTAAAAAATAATTATTGCACCGAAAGTTTGGATTTAATGTACCTAAGTCAATCAATTACTACATCGTTTGAGCACAGCGCAATCGACCATAAAACCGCGCGCGCCCCTCAATGCACCACCCCAACCCCTCTTCTGCTGACCCCCTTTTACTACAGACCTTATTGTGCTTTTTACTACAAGCTTCTTGTGCTTTACTACAGCACTACAAAAAGATTTACTGTGATCTCATTGTGCATTTTACTGCAGCACTACAAGAGATTTACTACGGCCACATTGTGCCTTTTACTGCAACCTCCTTTTGTTTTACTGCAACACTACAAAAGAAATTTACAGTGACCTCATTGTGCCTTTTACTACAGCACTACAAGATATTTTACTGCGACCTCATCGTGCCTTTTACTGCAACACTACAAGAGATTTTATCGCGACCTTGTTGTGCCTTTTATTGTAGCACTACAAAGAGATTTACTACCACGCTAAGCGCGGAGGGGCGGGTGCAGAGAGAAGCGTGGGTTGATTGTAAACCTTGAACGACGATATATCCTAAACCATTTGTCCTTTTTACAATCCGCTAGCGCGTTTAGCGGGAAAAAATGTACTTAACCAAAAGAGATCTACGATGAATATGTTTTAACATTGTAAAGAACAATTACTGCATCGAAAGTTCAGATTTACTCTACCTAAGCCAGTTAATTAATGCAACGTATGAAGCACGAAAAAGGTGGGTGGGGAGCGACTAGGGGTTGACGGAAGGTGATGGTTTTTCTTTGACCAGCCTTTGACTAAGGTGGGAAGTGGGTTTTGACCCACAGAAGGTAGTGGGGCGTAGAATAACTATTCTACACTCGGCTATAGAATAGTATGTGTGTGTGTATATATATATATACTATTTTGTAGCTACGTGCACAATAACTATTCTACACGCATACCAGCCCACCGCGCGAGTTAGGCCAATCGGTGCGTGCACGCTGGCTATACGGCTCTGGGGGTGGCCCAATAAGAATAGCTATGGGCCATGAACCTCCCACACCCCATGTGCATCGCATATTGGCAGTAATCGATAGTGTTTGAGATAGTAATTTGTGTAACATTTTTACAGTCAGTCTACCCCGTAGGGTACTGCTTTTTTGTCAAGACACGGTTGCACATCCGCATACGCCTGATAGTAAAGCACAACGATGAGCAAAGTAATTGTGTTACCTTTTTTACCGCCAAATCACATATAATTGTATTTTTATCAGGGCACGATCCTATGATCCCTCGTTGCGCGAGGTCACATCTGGCAGTAATTTAGAATGTATGTGAAACTAATTATGGTGAACATATTCCACCGCCTCGTCATGTCATGACGGACTTGTTTTGTATATTGGGCCAAGGACCCACGATCTTGCCCGCGTGAGACGTCTCATCTGACAGTAACAAAATGTATCACACGCAAAGTAATTTTTTGTCATAATAACTCTACTGCCAATGACCACCCACCCATCCTATGGATTTACTACATTACACATCTACTTTTACTTGTCCATATACAAAAGTTTGCTTTTATAAATATGTGTTGTACTGTTTCAATTTTACCGAGGTGTGGGTGGGTGGGTGGGGGCCATGGACAATCGCACTCAGGGTTAGCGTTTTGTGACACGTGAGTCATACCAGTAATGTACAATGAGTAGTCTAATAAAGCTAGTGTGACAATAAAAGCTTATTCACTTAGAGGTAAAATGGATTGTAGATAGAAGTAAATGTGCCAGTTTTTATGGTGTTTTCATAGATATTGTCTCTGCATCGACAGTAAAACAAAAGGAATACCCCAATAAATATTATTATTGAGAATAGTAAACTGAAGATAAGTACATCTTAATTAAATTTAGGGGGTCAAATAGCATGGCCAATCGCTTTTTTTACAAAAGACCATCCTCTTTTTTTACATTGCTGAGGAAAAGAAAAGAAGGGAAAAGGTAAAAGACGAAGATCCTAGTGGCCAAGGTAGTACCCTATCCTAGACTTCAAGTCTTCATAAGCCTTCTCGTCGACTTCGGCGGGGACGGGATCAGCGAACATATGGACAAACGCCTCCACCTGGTAGTACCCTATCCTAGACTTCAAGTCTTCGTAAGCCTTCTCGTCGGCTTCGGCGGGGACAGGATCAGCGAACATATGGACAAACGCCTCCACCTGCTTCTTCACGTTGTCAAGTCGCGCTTGGAACCGTTCGTACCAACGAATCACGTTGAAGATAGCACAGAGGCATTCGTCCATTTCTTCCATGGTGTCGGCGAGGTTGACCCTCATGTTTTGCATGTCTATGTAGTCATCGAGCCTCCGGACCGATGCTTCGGTGCGGTCCATGTAGTTTCAGAGGACGATCTCGATGAAGAGGTTAGCCCTCCAGACGTCGAATATCATGGCATTGGTCTGACGGAGGAGGAGATCCAACAGGTGGATGAGCACAGCTATGCTCTTCAATAGACTGGGGGCGTAGGACTGAGGACATCGTAGATAGAATGGTTGTCCATGGCTTGGCCCAGGGTTCGGCCAGAGAGGTGCTCGTAGATCAGGGCGAGGTAGGCTAGTACTATCGACGTGAGGGGAGAAGTTGGTGCCGAAGCGGAGGAAGAGTTTGAAGGCATTTTTTTGTTGGGAGTGTGCGAGAATGGGGATCAACAAGCGGTGGAAGAAGTGTATTTGGCACATTTTTGGAGTTTTTTTTTGTAGGGAAGATGAGACTTATAAGAATTCCACTTTCACCAGCCAATGTCCATTTTATAAAACACGTAGTAAAGTCGGTGCGGGAGACGAAAAGTCACATTGGGAGCCGGAGTGGCAATGGTACGTTTAAAAGAGCAACCGGTTGATGTGGTATCGTTTCTATTTTACACATAAATATATAAAACAAATAGTGCGCACAATAGTCTAGTAAACACTAAATAGTAACACATAAAACCCTTTTACACATACAGTAATTCCGAACAAAAAAACATTAGTAACTTTATTTGCATCATACAATAAAATAGCTCTTACAGATCAGTAGATGAAACCATGACACAGCTTGTTGCTTTTGTCCAAAAAAATAGTAATCGCCACGTAAAAGTCAGTATAAGACTATGCTCAATATAGTAAAATAATGTTTAAAGTAAGGGCAATTTGTATAGAGCAGTAAATCAACCAACGGGGACACATGCGTAATAGTCTCGCTAATACAAGTCCAGTTATATCACGTGATGTTTAGAGTAAGAGTGATCGTATAGAATAGTAAAATATGTCACACTAGCCAAGGCCTGCTCTATTGCAGTTGGTTGATCTCACACGGTAACACATCTAAGGTAATGTAGTAAATGTGTTATAATGGAAAGTAAAAAAACATCGCTATTCAACATGCATCGTTGCCATCCGACCCACTGGTGAAATGGTCATCAGCGCAGTCCTCTTTTGATTCATCATCATGAATTAGCTGGCGACGTGTATCGGACCTCCCTCTCCCTCGCCCCCTCCTCCCTCTACCCCAACCCCTGCCCCTCCCTCTTCTGCTTGAAGTGGAGTTTTGCGGAAGGGTTGGGCAGGTGGTACAATGATGGTCGGCTTTCAGGCCACACCTGCCGCACATGCATGTCATCTTCTTCTCTACCGGGACACCAATAATCTCTAATTCACCTTCGCCATGTTTGCGACCCTTGTTTTGAGACAAAGGAGGCGTGGATGGATTCATCATATGGTCGTCCGCTTTGTCAGGGTTAGCGATCTCGGCAGCCACCAGGCCAATCTCATTGGGTATGCTATCAAGCTACACTCAGAGTGCCTTGAGGACCTCCATGGATCTATCGTACACAAGACTCGATCCGCATCCTGACCTCACCACTCCCATTGCCTCTGACAGTAGAGTGGAGTGCCGATACATCTCAGTCATTCTATTGGGACCGACCTACATGAGATCGTGCCTATCGTACGACACATCCACCCTTGAATTCCTCGTGTACCTACGGAGCACATATCGGCTAGGGATGCTCTCAACCTGCAAGTGGGTGAAAGTCCTAACTAGGTGCGCACAGAACAACCCTAAAGGGAAATGCAAAAGGAATTAACAGTAAATTTTATAGTTATAGATAGTAAAAATGACAATCTGTAACACACCAATGAAGTCACGTAATTAGAATAGTATTAGACAATAAATGTTAGGATGCTAGATAGTAAAAGTACCCATGTGCTCCCACTGTTTGCATTCATAGCCATCGCTACTGTAATCTTCGTCGGGTAGCGCCTTGAAATCATGTTGCGACCAGGCAAACGCTGTGGACTGCTTCCTATGAGGCACGAGATATAGGGCATCTCGATTTGGGTCAACCTTGATGTGGAAGGCTGTAGTGGATAAATAAGTCTCTTTGTACCCCTTGAACACCGCAGGTGTGTACACCCTGCTCAGCTACTCCTTGAACAAGAACAGAGTGGACCTCACTGGTTGGCTCTGTGAGCACGTAAGACCGGACATGACATGCAGTAGAGACATAAACATTAGGAAGTAACTTTTGATGTGTTGCGGTAAAAGTGGATCGAGTTAGTTTGGTTTTTACCGATAACGACATACTAACAGAAAACCTTCTACTAAGTCGAAGTAAATGCTTATCTAACATCCCGTAAAATCTTTTGTGTACCGTGGAGCAGTGCGTCTCTTGAGACTCGGAGTGCTTCCTCTTCTGTAGCACCCAGTGCATCTTCCACGTGAATTGTTGAAGCGAAGTCATGCTATCCATGAAGTTCCGCTTGACATCTTATTCATACTCTCGCTTCTCTCTGTAGTCGTCATCCTACTGCAATACACATCCTTGAAGTATGTTGTGATCCATATTTCTCGTATGTCATTGAGGTTAGCAATGGCGTGGCTCTGCTCGATGTTGTATTCTCTTACCAACTCCTCCCACGCATCTTTGAATTCCCTCGGAGTAAGCAGATGGTTTATGATTGATACAAAATGCTCCTTCAGCCCCTTGTGCACTATGTGTAACTTGTTCAGGAGCTGCTTGTACTTCTTCAGCACGTGCCATCTGCACAGCCTATGGTGTGTGTTGGGGAAGACGCATGGGATGGCCGCTACTATCATCGGGTTTGGATCTGTAGTAAATGCACTCACAATAATCAGTAAAATATGTCTAGCAGATGCAATAAATACTATCAGACACATTAAAACCAGCTGATTTTTGTTACATTGTAAAGAACATGTCAGTGTGTCAGTAAATATGCTCAACATATGGAGTAAATACGAACGAACACAGTAAAATATGACTTGTTAGGATGCAGATGGGGTCCTTGCCCTCCATGAAAGTGGAAAACGTCCTGAACAGCTACTCGAAGGATGTTGCCTTCTCGTCTTGGAGCAGCGCAACACCAAATATGGTGTTCTGCAGATGGTGGTTGGAGCCAACAAACATATCTAGAGGCATCTTGTACCTGTTAGTTTTGTACATCTTGTCGAACATGACGACGTCTCCAAAGTCAACG
Source organism: Ampelocalamus luodianensis (assembly GCA_036346255.1). Taxonomy (NCBI): domain Eukaryota; kingdom Viridiplantae; phylum Streptophyta; class Magnoliopsida; order Poales; family Poaceae; genus Ampelocalamus; species Ampelocalamus luodianensis. Next base: position 76,260,016 of record CM070622.1, on the reverse strand, counting down.
CACTCCGCGCGGTAGCTTGCGTGACTCCAGAAGATGTTCTTCACAACATTGTTATCATCCACTTGTATGTCGTAGTAGAACTTGTTGTTTTGCACCCGACACTCCTTGAAGAAAGCTATCAGCTTGTTTACATCGTCGGCGTGCTCAGCGTATGTATTGGTAGCCTTCCTGAGATTGACAGTAAAATAGATCAGCAAATACAATAAATCTACGTAGGACTACAGTAAAAAAGAGTTGGTGAAAACAACACAGTAATCGCCCAGGAACATAAAAGTAAAAACAATAAGGAGACATAGTAAATACCTATTTTTGAGGTCGCAAGCAGTGAATAGTATGTTATGCTGCCCTCTGTGCATTTGGACAAAACGTTCATCATGGTGTTGTGAGGAACCCTGCCGATCTGCATAGGGTCGACAAGCTGCATCAAGGATGGATAAAAGTTATTGTGCGACTGCATGAATGCGACCAAGGATGGATGCATCCTTTAGGATCCTCCTCGGCTTCACGAAGGCCCTGCACCCAATCTCTTTTAGATTTTACAACGTTCATGCTCCTTTTCTAGCATATAGTAGTTGTGTTTCCCTTCTAGATTGTAACAAAACTCTTTGACCGTCCTTTTGCTCCTGCTCTTCCTGACTCCAAACCCAGCATGTCGCGCATAACATCAATAGAACTGGTAAGCCTCGTCCAAATTCTCAAATTTCATGCAGATCTGTGGCACCGTATGGTCTAGAGCACCCATGTCCTAATAACAGTAAATCATAGTTCACACAGTAATGTCCAATGAGAAAGTCAATAAAAGTTAGACACAGTAGGCAGTAAAACATACAATACAAGAACAACAGACATGCGACAATAACAAAATGATATACCTACAGTAAAAGAGCAAATAAAGAAATGTAAAAAACAACACACATGAGTGAATGTCCAATATGTGTCTGGTGTCCCCATCTCGGTAGGAGAAACAATGGGGGGTGGCGTTAGCACCGAGGTGTGGAGCAGGGGATCCCGGACGTTGGGGGGCTTACTGCCAAAGGAACAGCGGTTATCGGCGGTGTAGCCGTCTGAGTCGAGAAACTCAGTGTGTCCACTGCCCTGCCGAGCACGACTGTAAATGACAGGGGAAGTCTACATACAATGGATGCAGATCTACCCGACACAAGCAACGGTGATCCAGTACCATCGATCGGGGTGCCCCCGTGCCCATGCAGGGGACGGCCTGGTGGCAACGGAAGGGGACAGCGGGCGGAGAAGGGGTGGTTGATCGAGTGCGGGAATGCACGACTATTTTATGCTAATCGCATTTGTGTCGGATTTCTACAGTCGATTACGTGGGGAGTGCATTGGTGGGAGACATTCGATCACGTGCTTTTTATTTGGCAGCGCGGGAGGATGTGGTCTCTCTTTTTTATTGCAGTTGCGATCGCACGCACATAGTAATAGTTTTTTTTTTTTTGCTTTTACAGTAAAAGACATATTACAATAAAGTAAAGCATATAAACACGAGTAGTAATTACAAAACATACAAATTGCAGCAACAATTAGGGACCTTTACAATAATATAGCTCACAAAAAACAGTAAAACCACATGGCGCTAATGTTGTCATCTGTCCCGCACAACAGTAAACAGTTGGGGGATAAAATGTATGGAATCGGCAGTAAAAAAAATATGTCGGAGATTCGGTGGAGGGAAATGCATGTGACATGGGTAACATGGGGAATCATATTTTTATTGCCGATACATGTGCTCCCGGGACATTTTTTACTATTGAATGCGGTGCAGCGTGCGGGTTTTACTCTCAGTTCTCGGGGGGTCAATTTTTACTAGCGGTAGGGGCGCTCCCGAGCCATTTTACTGCAGTTCGCAACGTGCAGCATGCGTGTTTTTACTGCCGGTTCCGAGGTAGGAGCGTGGGGGGGGGAGGTGGAGCATGGGCTGACGCGTCGTGGCGTGACTCGGGTTGCGGCTCACGCACAGAATAAGCTATTCTATGCTCGGACGTATACCATATACATATATATATATATATATACATATATATATATATATATATATATATATATATATATATATATATATATATATATATATATATATGTGTGTGTGTGTGTGTGTGTGTGTACATATACATACATACATACATGTATGTATATGTATGTATGTATATATATATATATATATATATATATATATATATATATATATATATATATATATATATACATATATATATATATATGTGTGTGTGTGTACTCCTGAGTAGATACATACCTATTTAGTATATCACAATGTAGAGTACTTTGCAAGAGTATGTATGTGTATATGTATGTGAGTGTGTGTATATGTATATGTATTTTTAGGTATGCATGTATGAATATAAAGGTATTTACAAAATATGCAAAACTATGAACTCTGTGCAAAATTTTCATGTTGGTTCGTATTGGAGTATCTTATATATATATATATATATATATATATATATATATATATATATATATATATATATATATATATATATATATATATATATAATCACAACCTGTCTTGCATCAGTGGTGAGATCCTCAAGGATCTAGGTAGGGTTTCCTCCTCCACGGACGCAAGCATTCGTGCATGGCAGCTGCAGGGCCCGTCCTTCCAATCATCTGATTAAGGCAGACTGCGATTTGTTTTGCTCCCATCCCAACCTTGGATGCTCTTCGGCAACCCCTCTTGTCCTGTTCCGGCGTCCCCTCTACACGTGCAGACATGAGAGGGACAAAACACCAAGTGTAAACAAAACCAAAACTGTTGTTCAGTGCTCACTACGTACGCACTGCTATATGTATAATAATTCCACTGGTCGCAACATCGGCTTGTCTGGTTTTTATTAATTTTGCCCTTTGTTCTCTCTCATCTTCACATGTCTTGCTCATGCTTTTTCTATGTATATTTTCCCCATGCCTTAAGAAATGGGAGAGATGAAGAAGGATTCACCGGCCGAATACCAGTGATAGGAAGTGATGGCTCACCCTGATGAACTCTCCTTGACAAAACTAGCATACAAACAACTTGTCTCTGGATTATCTTAGAAAAAAAATATCATGTTACCTTGTGCCTAAGAATGGCAATGGGACCGTTCCCCGGTAACCCGTGGGGAATCCCTCTGTTAGAGGATGGATACATGGTTGATTTTGTCTCTGCTACCTTATATGAGGATGGGGACGAGAATGCATCCTCTATCCCCGTTTCCCGCTATACCCCAATATGCATCTACACGTCTAAAACATATGCATTTTGTCTCTTGCATAATATATTTTGGTCTAATTTATATTATATAACTCATTTAGTACTATCCTACAATTTTATGTATTAATAAATATATGATTTCTATATAAGCATATGATAAATTTACATGTGGTCGATATCATTCAAATTTAGGTCCTTGTAGAGCCCATTTCCCACCAATTCTCTAGTGGCGATGGGATGGGAACGAGAGAAAAATCGTCCCCCATAGCTAAACAGAGAGTGGGGATGGGAGAGCATTCCCCGTGGGGAATGACTCTTGTGCCACATTATCATACACGGGTACTCTGTACTGTTATAGTAGTACACAACACGTGATCAATAGGAATTTTGTAGTGATTCACGGGTTGCTGATGGGTATCAGTGGCTGGCTGTTTCTTGCAAATTGAGATGGGTGGGCTGCGTTGCTACTCAGGAAGGCTGGAGATGAGAGCCCAACGATCCATCCCGGAAGGCCCAGATTTACTTGCTTTCTTGTCAATTTTGCCGTCCTTATTATTCTTTCCACCTACTACTGCAGGAGCCACCATTGACTACTCGTGAAGCTGCTCTTCGCGTCAGAATTGTGAACGGCTTAGGGTTATGTACTGCAGGCTTGTCGATGATTAAGAAAATACCATCCGGTTCAAAAAAAAACAAGTCGTCTTGGACATCGTCGTGGTTCCTAAAATACAAACTAATTACTATTGTAATATATTTGTAGGGATTTTCTATTTCTAAATCGTCTGAAATTTTCTTAAGTTTAAGTCAATTGTTGTGATAATTGAATTTATATAGATATTAATGTGCCATATGATTGGATATTGATCCAATTGATAAAACATAAGACTTATGTTTAATAAAATTTTATTCACCTTACGAATAGATAATCTTTATTTGTAATACCCAATAAAATTATAATATTATGAAAATACTTTTCGAGATGAATATATACATATGATTTCTATATATCTAATCTAAATATTTAAAAAGATATTGATGACTAAAGTTTTTAAAATTTAACTGCACGTATTCTAAAAATGACTTGTTTTTTCAACTGGAGAGAGTAGGTTCCGTTGCTCTCGCCAAACCACGCCAGAAAAAAACCTATAGAGCCAATTAATGGTCGTTCTCCTACACAACCGAACCTAGGTTTCAGAATATGCGCATAAAAGCAACACGTGCACAAAAAAACGAAGAGTTAATTACCCATCTTTTGCACAGGTACATGAGCTGACAAATAACCCTACTAGTGACGTGTCCGCACATTAAAAACCAATTTCAATGATATGACATGGAGATAGTGATAAGAGTATAATTATTGTGAAATATGAAGGGGACAAACTACTGATTTTTTTTTTTCCAAAGGGTTTTCTCTGTTCGTTCTTTAATATTAGCCGTTTGTGTGGGGAAGGAAAAAAAAATGGATAAGCTTTTAGACTGTCTTTTTTTGTTGTTTTCTTTTCGTAGTTTTTTCAGAGAAACTTTACACCAGTTTTCTTGTATGGCATGCAGATGAATTCATCCTCAACTCTCATTTTAATAGTAGAATAATGGTATGCAGAGAAGACAAATACAAGAGAAAAGCTCCATACAAACCAAAACCATATAGCACCTTGGCAGGAAAAGAAACATCATCGGGAGAACCCCATGCGAAATTGTTGCATTTTCTCAGTACCTAAGGTCTTCTGTTTGTAATAAAAGAAAGAAAGAAAAGACGATACAATATAATCTGTCACAAGTGAAGTCTAGAACTTGCTAGCTCCTTTCTCGGCCTTCTGACCAAGATCAAGTGTGGTCTATCTAGGTCTCGATGTCGTTGGTGCTTCACCCGGCCACAAACATGATCTATACAAAACATCAGAAATCGAGTGGGACAATTTGATGATCATCCACTTCACTCGTGGAATTTAGCCAGCCTGACCACGCTCTCCACGACCGCGCCGGAGCTCTTGCAGGAGAGCCCAAGCCCACGCCGGAGCCCAATCCCAGGCCGAAGCCCGGCCCACCCTAGCAGCTTCTGCCGCCCCTTGGGCTCCCCCGCCGCGCTCCCGCCCTTCCTGCCGTTCGCGGTGCAGGCCAGGTAGGCCGCAAGAAACGGGTCGTCCTCCGCCCGGACGACGCCCCGGCTCCTCGACCGGCTCCTCGCAGGCGGCGATACGGCCGGAGCCCCGGGCCTCCCGGCGGTGGCGGCACATGAAGCCGGTGCGGCTGCGCAGCCGCCTTCTTCGCGCTGGCCTGCGTCCTGCCGCCCGCCTCCGGCCCCGGCTTCTTTGCTTCGACGGCCGGGCTCTGCTTGGACACCCCCGGCTCGTGCTCCCACGAGAAGGCCACCGTGCTGGACGTCGTTGCCACAGCTCCAGGCTTCATGTCTAAAGCCTCTCTACCTACGGACTGATCGAATCACGCTAACTCAGCTCCCTGTGGGGATGGAGACGACGGAGACGAAGGGGTCGATGGCGAGGTCAGAAGAAGAAGAAGAAGAGTGGATGTCGCAGTGGTGCGGCGTGGCGTCGTGCGTGCGAAACGCCTGCGCAAACTTCGCAGTTGTGAATGGGGTTTGGTACTTGGGAGGCGAGGAGTTTGGCGATAACACTGATCGCCTGATATGTTGTACTACTACGTGTGGGAGAAATGAGAATGGTTTCTTGGAGTCTTATAGCAGCAGCAGGGTGCCAGGTTGGGCAGGGTTTGATCCACTGATGCAACGACCGTTCGATGGATGCATATGGCTTGACCGCGCGTATCCTTTTCTGTGCCATTTTTCCTTTTCGGCATGGGAGCTCCAACAGACATACGCACTCCAGTCCGGCAGCTAACCGTTTACTGGCAGTCCGGCATGCTTGCGTTGCAACATCGATGATTGATCTACCAGCAGCAGCAACAGTCGATAAGCAGTGCAGATCATTCTATCTTTGTGGGTACCTTGGTCATCTGTATCTTCCGTATCTGTGTTGATTTCTGTCATATGCACTGCAGCATCCAAATGTGTTCCATTACAGCATCTAGACCACCGTATGATCAAAATTTAGCATGCAGGGTCTCAAAACGTATTCGCGTACGTGAGGATGTTATCATGACCTTGACGCTAGGTTACAACGCAAGAGTCAAAACGCAAAGCGTGACTTCCATGCGGGCATGTAGAAATTCGGCAGACGAGAGGGCGGAGACAAGAGGGTTTGAAGTGTTGGTGTGTCACAGGCTGACCATCGAAAGCAGCGGCAACACCTATTTAATTGCGATCCGCGCGCATGTGAATTTCAGAATCCAATTTGCTCATGGACTCGTTGGTGAATCTTTAAATTTATTTTAGGAGCAATGTAGTGTTTAGTTAAGCAATTTAAATATTTATTGGGGGTGTCGAATTCAGAGGTAGGCCAGTTTTTCTTTTCCCCCGGTTTTTCAAGCTTGCGCTGCGCAAGTAGGTTTAGCTGAAAGTGACTCTGTTTGGCTACCTTAATACTGTACCACAAGTAAAGTAGTAGTACAAGTCAGATTTGTTATTGGGTATCCATAACCTGACATGGCTGGAATTAGTCAGAAATCGAAGGATCTTTAGTTGCTAGATCATCTTCTTTGCCTGCTCGATCGAGAATATCCCCACGGTGGGAGTCCAATGTTCAGTTCAATATGCTCCTGATGTTGATTCTTCAATATATGAAGAAATTTATAAGTGTGATCAAGTACGTACTTTGATCTTGTTAGGAGTTCGTCTTAATACAACGAATCCACACAGATACCTTTGCCTCGAGATGACAGATGATATGTTCCTAACCCAAGAATGACAACAGATGTAATCTTTTGGTTCAAGTCGTTGTCAGAGGTTATGTTCATAACACATGAAGAACCAACAAGTTTATCTTTTGGTTCGAGTCGTTCTCACCAATTTACTAAGGGACTGTCTATTCATAAGTTGTCTGAAATTTTCTTAAGTTTAAGTTATTTGTTGTGACCATTGGATCAATATCCAATCATATGACACACCAATCTCTACACAAATCTAATGGTCACAACAAGTGACTTAAATTTAAGAAAATTTAAGGTAACTTAAAACTAGCAAAACCGATTTAAAAAAAACTAGCAAAACTGATTAAAATACATGTGTTCTTCTCGTAACATGAAAGCAGAGGCAATGCCGTAATTGGTCTCAATGGCCGCTCGAGTTCTTCTTTTAAAAAAAAAACGAAAGAGGAATTTCAAAAGCCCGGACATATTAAGCAGGCCCCTCTGTGCTCATTGGGCTGAATCACCGAATGTGCCCAAGACCAATGTGTTCTTGCTAGTGAAACCCCGAAATTAATTAGACTTGCCGTTTAAATCGGCCCACATACGCAGATTCCCTCCAGATCTGTCCCGATTCCTTGCGTTTTCGTTTTCGATCAATTCGGGGATTTCAGTTTCGTTAATCCCAAATCGACGGGGAACGCATTCATTCTATTTACTCCCAAATTTAAGCTCATCTCTTCTCCTTCCCCCCCACAAGTTTCTTGCGATTCCTTGATTTCATTGGGTTTTTTCTCGTGGGTGTTTGGTGGCATCGGCAATCCGTAGCTTCTGTGGTTTTTGTTCCCCAATCACTCCCAGATCGACGTGAGGTTTACGTAGCCTTTGCCCCCAGGGCGGAAACGGAGCAGCTAGCGAAAGCAGCGTTCCATCGGTACACTAAAATAGTTCCTGAGTTTTAAAAGAAAACATTTTAAAAGTTTTAGGTTTTAGTGAGTTTCGCATGTTTCTAGAAGTTTACATAAGATTTCAGAAAAGTTTTAAGCCTGAGTTTCAACGAGTTTCAGACTTTGGAACTCAAATTTCAACCAAAAGTTTTGAAAAAGTTTCACCAAGTGTCGACGAGCTCACCGTGGCTACGACGGTGCTTGGTGCAGCGATCTGGAGAGGAGGGTGATGGTGCCGGTCAAGCTGTTGGAGGCACGCGGTGACCCACCGCTGCTGCGGGCGCTAGAGGTTGCATGCGTCATCGTCGGGGAGGCCACAGGGCTTCTCGGCGTGGACCTCGACCACCTTTGGTGTGCCTCTAGCCTGTGTGCACCGTGTGCCTACTACTATGGCCGAGCTCGCTCACCACTCGTTCGCCCACGCTTGATCACAGTCGTTCGCTGCCACACCTGACTAAGCCCTTGTGGTTGCGCGCGACGTAGCTCCATGGCCTCCTACCCAACTGTAGTAGTTTCCCAAGCGCAGTAGCCGACTGTTCGCCTTCCCGCTTGTAGACTCCCCACCCACCACCTGCTAGTCATATCCCGCCCATCAAATCTCTCCACATAATGGGAGGATGAGAGAGAGAGATCTCATGGGAAACAAACAAGTGGTGGAAGACGCCTGCGGTGTGAGTGTTGTGTGTGGCTAAGGCTCTTGTTGGGAGTCGTGGTGGAGCTGGGAGTCGGGCCGTGCCGGCACAGCTGGGTACGATGGGCTTCGGGCCATGTCGGGTTGTGTTGGCCTGGCATATCACCTCGATGTGTCGTGTTGTGCTGGCATGACTCGCCTCCAGTGAGGCCCAGGCATGGCCTAGGGCACGACATGTCGTCGTCGTGCCATGTCGGCCTAGACCCAGCCCGGTTGGACGGATGGTGCCATGCATGTTGCCGCCATCGGCCTGTCGCCGTGGAGCTCCAGATCCGGCGCCGACATGATATGCGTCGCCGCCGCCGTCTCATCGCTGAGGTTCGCCCCCTCACGTACCTCCATGACCGCCTCCGCTCCTCTGCCACCGTGGGCTGTGCCCCCGCTCCGCGAGGCTGTCGCGCCGTACGAGGCAACAACAAGGAAGTGAAGGAGGAGAAGGTGCAATGGGTGCGTAGGGCAAGAAGGATGACGACGCAAAGGTGGTGGTGATGGCGGTGGCGGCAACGAAGGAGGCATCAGTGGAGCTTCCAACTTGATAGCCGTGGCGAGTGTGGAGGGAGGAGATGAGGCGGAGGCAACACTCACCTGTGACGAGTGTGGAGGGAGGAAAGGCTAGGAGGGGTTGGGGTTGTGGATTGGAATAGAGAAAAAGGATAGGGATTGTGGAGCCCAGAGGGATTGGGCCATTGGAGGAGGCCAGGCCGCTTTCATGCCAGGCCGCCTGAGCACGACCCAACTGGCCTGACTCGGCCGTTCATGTTGTGCCGTGCTTGGGCCGTATCATGTTGACCAGGCCTCTGGCAAGCCCGAAAAAGCACGGCTCAACTCCCAGGTCTAGGCTGTGGGATGCCATCAGGCGGTAGAGCCTTGTCACATTGGAAAGGGAAGCAATGGTATAGTGTGGCTTAGTTTTTCTTAAAAGAAAAAAATCGTGGGTTCCTTCGTTAGGTCATACGTGCCTCGCACATGTGACAAGCTTGTATTCTCTTGTGTTTTTACTTGGAATTGATAAGGCATAATGATCTGAGTTCGTAGTATGTCTTCTCCCATGGAGCAGCAACCGAATATTTTTCCAACGCAGTTCGTGGTATCTCCAACTTTTTTATGGGAAGGCTTATATACTGTCTGAATCTAAATGGTGTTTTGCAGCGTCTTTTTTTCCCCATGATCAGGGCAGACAAAGAGTGGTGGTCTTCTATTCTTGGTTGTTCTAAGACCTACAAGTTTGTTGTTGCGCCTTTGTCCTCTTCTCACCTCTCCATTGTAAAGTAATCCAAATACACCAATGGAAAATTTAATGTCTCGTACCAGTGGCGGACCCAGGAAAAAACTAAGCTAGGGCGGAGTGGATCATGACTAATACGTAATAGCAACGTAAATACACACTTTTTAAGTTGTCATCACCCTGCTAATATATTGAAAACAATAAAAAAAACTACGATATTGGATAGAATTGAGCAAAATTCCTAAATATATATCCGTATACCAAATTCTTGTTTACCTTTTTATTATCTTCATATGCAAATTCAAGTATGAGATATTGTAAACAAAAGTTCATGGATTTAAGTCAGTCTTTAAGATTCCACCTGCAGCTCCTACTTCACATTTTCATTTTTTAGAAATCAAAATAGCAAAGACTAATTCTATTTTTCTAGTTTCTATTACCTAATTGAGTACTAATTAACATTGGATTTCCATAACTGACGAGAATTAAAATCTCTATGCATTTCTTTAATACATAATAAAAGACCATATGTCCTCATGGTCATAACCCCTAAGGCTCACGACCTTATTGGTTGTAAGGATTCCAGAGGTTACATGGGGGATAACTTGGTCGGACAAGGTCCTATACCTAGCCTCCGACCAATTAGTTGCTTATAGAAGCTATGAAATCTGGATCTAACTCCAGGTATATTTCATACCGTATGATGAATGGAACACATGTTATATATTCTATGCCACATGACGTTACGTGATCCTAAGTCACTGACAAACAACCACCATACGGTTGAGTGTCTCACAGACACTTAACCACAAAACGGTTGATATTTCATCAACTGTCGCCTCACTTTGATCAATTGTGACGCTTCATAACGAGCATCTTCTCCAAGAGTAACTGTCATCGCTTCGTCAACTACTTAAAGGAGGATGCATACGACAGAAGGGAATGGGGAATTCAGAAGATCAAGCGCTATCAGATTGAAGCATAGCAATTAGAATAGCAAGCATTACGTTTAGTGTATTTAGGGATTAGTCCACCGCTTTGTCGTAGGCACCCCCTGTAATAGCTAGTTCATATCAATAAAGAGCAGTCTCATTCTCCCCCAGGAAATTTCATGCCATTTTCCTTTATTTCTTGTAAGATCGGCGACTCGATCGTCGACAATAACAAAAGAATAACAAAGGACAATTGAGAATTTGTCATCCAATAGAACCATCTTCTAAGTTTTGCCATTATGTAGATTGTAATTTGTCATTTCTTACAATTTTCAATCATTCTTTTTCTATTTTTTAGTTTTTATCCCATTTTCATTTTTCAGGCCAATTATACGCACCTGAAGTCACCGAAAGGCCCTCGTGGTCGACGTCGTGGTAGTCGTGCGGGTAGTAGCACAACATCTCATCTAGTTCATTGAACTCAAAATCCTGAGCACATGAACCCATAGCAAATTAAGCATTAACCATAAACAAATCAAACAAAGACCACAAGTTGTCAACAACATTTGCTTGCAAGTCAATGTAATCACCTCCAGGATTGTGTCGGCTCCGAACTCTTTCCTCCATCTCAGCATCTCGGCCCACATCTGCATTGCCTTCTCGACATCAAGCTTCCTGGCCTTCAAGAATCTGCATCACACATTTATATGGCAAGTTTCAGATCCTGGCATTTCACAACGACATCCAAATAAAAGTTTCTTAACGAGACCTTAGCATCATGTGGTAGTCGTGGTGCTTGTCGGGGAGGAGGCCGTGCACGGCGAGCTGGTCGCGAAAGGCGGTAACAGCACGCTCCAATCCTCCTCAGCGTCACAGACATCCTCAATGGAGATGGCTGGGAAGCGGAAGTCGACGCACCGCCGCCTGTCAAATCCCGAGCTGTTCAGTCTGAATCAAGATGAAACAGAGAGAAAACAGAAAGGGAAAACGAAGGAGATAGCTAAGAACCCTAAAAGCTAAACAAAACTAATGTGTGGCATAATATTTTGATGTCTTTTCCATTCCATTTCTCAGGTTTATAGCTGGTTACAAGCTGTAAAAGTAAAAGCGAAGTTACATTCAACTAAACAGGTTTCACTACCTCTGGTCTGTTACTTGAAAGTGAAAAGGAGATGAAGTCTATAGTAATATTTAGTCTCTCTCCAGGAGCGTCGATCTTTACTTTAAAGGGGTATCAGTCAATCTGGACCGTCCAACCAACATAACTTTTCCAAGCTGAAGCTCTTGTTGTCAGAACCCGGGATTAACATCCCCGATCCTCTGTGCATTTCTGAACTAGTCCCATGATCAGTCGCTAGTTCACACAGTAAACAAATATGGTAACAAAATCATATCACAACTTTATTAATAAATACCAACAGGGTTGATTACAAAGAAGGCTTACAGGCCAACAACAAAATAAACACAGCGGAAGACGAAGAAATAGTAAGGTCCAGTTAATCTGCCACATGTAATCGACTGGGGAAGCGGCCTAGTCGTCGAGATCCACATCGGTAGCAAAGTCCTTCTCCTCTGAAATTTTGTTTGCAAAAGGCAAGAATGAGCACAACTTCTGTGCTCACAAGTTACACCCGTCAAATAACAGAATGACATGCATATATGGATGTAACAAAGGATGACTTATTGGTTGATTTGCATAAAGCAGTATTTTCTTTAAATACTTGTACTAAGTTCCAAAGCAGCTATTCTATAACTACAAATCATTTTATAAATTCTCACTTTTATAGTCATATAACATTCACACATGAATGATGAAGGATACCCTCCTATCACATGGCTTCATGCCCAAATCCCATTTGGATAAACCAGTTTGAATGAGTCTTTTTCAAACAAAACCAAAGTGTAACTTTGAGTAGCTTTGCCAGCATGTCCATGACCGTGGACACGGCTATTCGAATAGTTTTACACTCTGCAGAGGTTGTACAGCTTTACCCACATGACAAGACTTCTCTAGTTTGTCCGGCATATATCTATGCCACCGCTCACTAACTTTGGTAAGCGGTCTAGAGCACGTGCCAAGGCCTTTACAAAGCAACTTTCCACCATAGTTACCCCTCGCTAAGGTTTCGCCGCCCCCTTTGGAATAAAGACCTCTGGGTTCGGGCCCCCTCTTGCGCTAGGTGGGACTAACATAAGTCGTAACATGACTACCCATTACATCTGTAGGGAACGACCATGGTGGAACATTGCAAATTATTTAACCAGGTCCCGACCCGTACTTGGGACATGTGGTGGTACGGTATGGCTTAGCAAGATGCGGCTCGAAGACTGGTCCTTAACTGACTTGGACAACTTTCCAAAATAACCCTGGGCCTTAACCCTAACCAGATTAAACCCGTGCATGAACATGCACCCACCAAACATCCATTATGCCCAAGTCCAAACCATTTTCATTTATTTCATTTTTCAAAGGCATAAACTTCCATAACATACCGATGTCATGGATACAATTTAAACAACAATTGGTTTCTGGCTGAAATTCCCTAAAACAAATATGTTTGGTCTATAAGCATGGCTAAGCCTAGTTTTTCTAAAAATGTTCTAGTTCATACTATCATATCAACTAGATTTTACCTATGGTGACAATATGTTTGCTTCAATTATCAAAATTGGCCATACAAAGGATTTTAGGCATAACTATATATTTAAAGCAGGGATTTAAATTACTGATATAAATAAGCATGCAGTAATAATTTTAAAAAGAATATAAATAATTTGAAATAATAGGATTGATATGATCAAGGGTATAACTTGCCTTGCTTGAGGTGATGTTGTTTTCCTTAACAGATCAACTAGCACTGAGGTGATGTTGTTTTCCTTAACAGGTCACCTAGTACTCACAAGTACTTTCTTCGGGAAGTCCACGTGTACAATCACGATGATCATACAGTCAAAATCAATCCTCTTAGGTTGCTCTTCAAATGGCGTCGAAATCTGACTCTTCGAAGTTGTCGAACTCTAATCGCGAAATAAGTCAAATTCAAATAAAATTCAAATAACAACTCAAATGAACTCCAAATTAAATAATTTTGGTTTAAATAGCTATATTATAATTTTATAAATATTTTGCAACTTGAGCCACCCAATTTGCAGTTCAAATGCAAAAGATATGAATTTTAGAAGTTTGAATTTACATGAAATAATGAATTAGGGTTTAAAGGAATTATTGGTCAAATGAACCCAAAATTAAATAATTTTGGTTTAGATGGCTAGACTTGATTTTATAAGAATTTAGGAATTTGAATCGATGAAATCATAGTTCGTATGAGGGAGAACGAACCCTGGGAAGTTCTAAATATAAGAAACCCTAATTTTCAGATTTTATTGAATTTCTTGAATTATTTTTCTAAAGTAAATCCTAATTATTGCGCAAGATGACGTCAGCAAGTGGAAAATGGATTTCTGGCCGAATTATTTTCCTAAAGAAAAATAATTTATTTTACTGACAGGTGGGCCCCAAAGTCAATGGACTCGGTCCATGGGTGGTCAAAGTCCACGGTGGACTCGACTCATAGCAACAGTGGAGGGGGTGTGTGCTGGCGCACGAGCTGATGTGGCCGCCACGTGTGTGGCCACGTGGGGCTCTGATGCACGCGTGGCGTTGACATGGCGAGGAGGTGGCGTACGGGTGGCGTCTGCATGGGCGAGCCACGTCATCAAGGCCGGCGGCGCTCTCGGCCGTGAGCTCGCCGGCGAGTGGCGGCACGGCGACGTTCGGTGAGGGCGCCAAAAGAGAGAGGGCAGCATGGGGGTTAAAACGCGCATGGTTTGGTCACCTAAGGCGGCGGCGTTAGCCGACGGTGAGAATCCGGTCACGACGGCGGTGGCGGTGCGGCGGTTCTCCGGCGAAGGCGATGAGCGCACCGGGTCCGCGAGGTGAAGGCGATGCCGTTGGTGTCGTCGGGAAGGCCGGGGAGCTCTTGACCTCGCCGGAATTGGAGAAAGACCTCAATGCGGTGGCCGGCGGCGAAACTTGAATTTCGGCCAAATTAAGAGGCGAAGGGAGGGGTGAGTTGGATCGCTGGGATGCGTGCCCCAATCCGCTCCCGAGGCTCCCCTTTTATAGGGCGGAGGGGCACGGGAAGAGGGAGATAAGTGCGGCGGCGATCTCGGCGGTGATGGCGAAGATCCGGCGGTTTCGCGCGAAACGGAGGGGGCAAATGGCCGGGAACGGGGCAGCGAGATAAGGGGAATTCAATGCGCGCGATTCCAGGGAGGAGACGGGGAGGAAATTGCGGTGGGGATGAAGCTCTCACGCGCGGTAATGGCGGTGCTGAGGCTCGGTTGCGTGGGGAAGAAACGGGGAGGAAGAAGGGTCGCGGGCCGTTGGATTCTCATCCAACGGTGTGGAGGGTTGGGGTGGCGTGGGGCGATGATGGCCGTTGGATTCTAATCCAACGGTGGCTGAGAGGGAGAGGGGAGGAGGCTGGGTGGAGCGGGCCGTGCGGGAGTGGGAGAGATGGGCCGGGAGATTCGGCCCACTAGGGTTTTAGGGTTTTAAATTGATTTATTAGTTGATTTAATTCCAGAAATTCAAAAATAGCTTTAGAAAATACCAAATAACATCTAAAAATTCTAGAAAAATTCTCATAAATTGCCGGAGTTATTTTGAACTTAATTAAAATAGTTACAACTTATAAGTGGCTATTAATTTTGCAAAATAAATTGTTTTGACTTTAAAATATTTAGGAAAAAGCTTTTAAAAACTCAGAAAATTCTAGAGATTAGTTTAAATTTTATTTTCCAGATCAAACCAACTGAAACTTCAAGAACTTCAAGTAAAATTTTGAATTTTGACTTTTAAAATTCAACAAAACTCAAATAAAGAAATGAAACTCTATCAAATTTTCAGAAAATCCAATAAAATAATAACTTTATTTTATTTTATTTTGGTAACATAACTTCGGGATGTTACACTTGTCTCCTTCGAATTCTGAAGATGAAAATAAAACTCTCACATTTCTCCCCTCTCAAATCAGCACTTTCCCTCAAGTGTGTGTATCACGAAACCAAGACCTAATAGTTTGAGAATAGAAATCTAGAAATGTTTTCTTGATAAAATCAGCATCCTCCCATGATGCATCTTCAGGCGGTAAATTCACCCATTGAACAAGCCACTGAGTCACCAATGTGTTGTTCTGTAAAGCTTTGGTTTCAATCACTTGTATTGGCTCAGTTTTTATCTTTCCATCTTCTCCTACTAGTGGCAAATCTGGGCTAGGAACCGCATTTGGTCCACAATGCTTCTTGAGTTGGCTTACATGAAAAACTGGGTGTATCCCTACACCTTGTGGTAGCTGCAGCCTGTATGCAACCTTGCCAGTTCTTTGCAATACGCAAAGAGGCCCATAAAACTTGCTGGTGAGCTTTAGTGCATGTTTGATACCAAATGCAGCTGTACGATAAGGTTACATCTTAAGATAAACCATATCTCATTCGGCCAACTGCCTCTCACTTATATTCAAATCAACATATTTTCTTCATTCTTGATTGTGCTTGTGCTAAGTTGTCCTACAACCTATTCAACATAATCTGTTTTTCTTCCAAAAAGTTTCTAGCCTCTTCATCTTTCGGCCCTGGTACAGTTACCTCATTGATCAAAGGAAGAGGAAACCCATATAAAACCTCAAATGGGGATATCTTCAAAGCAGTGTGGAAAGTGGTATTGTACCACCATCTCGCAAAGGGTAGCCATGATGTCCACCTCTTAGGTTCAAACATTGCCATGCATCTTAGATAAGACTCAACACATTGGTTAACCCTCTCTATTTGACCATCTGATTGAGGGTGATAGGTCTGTACTAAATCTCAATTGCACCTTCAACGACTTGAATAACTCTTGCCAAAGTTTGCTAGTAAATATTCTATCTCTATCTGATACAATGGTTATAGGAAACCCATGTAATTTAAAAATATTGTCAATGAAAGTCTGAGTGACTGAATGGACTGAATAAGGATGAGATAATGGGATAAAGTGGGCATATTTTGTGAATCTATCAACCACCACAAACACAATCTCCTTCCCTCTGGAATTGGGCATACCTTCAATGAAATCCATTGAGATATGGGTCCATGCCATGTCAGGAATTGGCAAATCATCCAGCAACCCTAGATATTGGCAGTGTTCAGCCTTTGAATGTTGACAGACAGGACATTCTTGAACAAACTTATGAATTTCCTTCTTCATTCCCACCCAGTAAAAGAGGTTCTTTACTCTCTGATATGTAGCTACCATTCCTGAATGTCCTCCAATAGATGAAGTGTGGAGTGAGCTTATGATATTCTGCCTCAAATCCTTTCATTGCCTACATGAATTCTGCCCTTGTATCTAAGGACCCTGAATGAAAAGTGTAACCGAATCAGATTAGGAGTTAAACATAATTGCTCCATAAATTCCTTGCAATGTGCATCACTGACATAACTACTTTCAACTGTCTCCATCCAACTAGGCACTGCCTTTGAAATGGACATTGTTTTTGCACCCTTTCTTGACAAGGCATCAGCAACCTTGTTCTCCTTCCCTCTCTTATACTCAATAACACAATTGAATTCCAATAACCTTAGCATCAACTTATGTTGTATTCCTTCTGATACCTTTTGTTCAGTTATAAACTTCAAACTCTTGTGGTCGGTTTTAATTACCAGTTGAGTACCTAAGAAGTAATGCTTCCACCTCTTTAATGATTCTATGATAGCCATGGCTTCTCGGTCATAAGTTGATAGCGAGGCTGATCTAACTCCCAAAGTCTTGCTAAAATATGCAATAGGTCTTCCTTTTTGCATAAGACTCCTCCAATTTTAGTCCCACTTGCATCAGTTTCTAGGGTAAAAACATCAGCAAAATCTGGCAAGGCTAATACTGGGGTTGTAATCAAACTGCGTTTCAACCTTTCAAAGGCTTCATCGTAAGGTTTCTTCCAATCAAACCCTCCTTTCTTCAACATATCATGAAGTGGCCTATAGATAATCCCATAATTCTTGATAAATCTTCTGTAATAACTAGTCGTACCCAAGAAGCTCCTCAATTGAGATACATCCTAAGGTTTAGGCCAATCCTTGATGGCATTAACCTTACCAGGGTCAGTGGCCACTCCCTGTTCTGATATTACATGCCCTAGATATTCCATTTTGTTTGTACCAATCACACACTTACTGAGCTTAGCAAAGAGTTGATGTTGCCTTAATGAGTCCAGGACAATAACTAGGTGTTCTTTATGCTCTTTCCCCCCTTTGATGTATATGAGTATATCATCGAAAACACAAGAATAAACTTCCTCAAATATGGTGAAAAGATGTTGTTCATTAGGGACTGAAAAGTAGCTGGGGCATTTGGGAGACCAAAGGGCATAACAAGGTACTCATAATGTCCCAGATAAGTGTTGAATGCAGTTTTGGTTATATCTCCTATACTCATCCTGATTTGGTGATAACCAGATCTCAGGTCAAATTTACTAAAAACTGAAGCTCCATGCAACTCATCCAGCAGGTCCTCTATGACTAGTATAGGGTATTTGTTCTTGATTGTTTGAGCATTCAATCTCCTATAATCAATGCAGAGTCTCCAAGAGTCATCTTTCTTTTTGACTAAGATAGCAGGAGATGCATATGGACTAGCACTAGGCCTGATGATGGAAGATTCCAATAATTTGTGTATCTGTTTCTCCATCTCTTCTTTTTGCTGATGAGGAACCCTATAGGGTATGATATTAGGTGGATCTGAACCCTCTTTTCACAAGTATGGTGTGGTCACAACTCCTCTCAGGAGGTAATTCTTGTGGTTCTCTGAAAACATCTTCATAGGACTGAATCAATGTTTGATACTATGGCTTAATCACCATTGATTCTTCCATTTCCTTCATCGTCTGTAGTTCAATCACAAAGCCTGAAATTCCTTTAACTGACAATTTGTGAAGTACTTTGGAGTTCACTAGCCTTAAAGAATCAGTATGTGACTTGTCATACAAATATATGGTTGCAGTTCCTTCCTTTCTAATAGTTAACTTCCTTGTTTTGAGATCTAAACTGATAGGGCTGTGTTGATACATCCAATCACACCCCAACACTATATCATAACCCTTCAGCTTGAGAATTTTGAAAGAATTGCAAAAACTTTCTCCATAGAGGTAGTACATAGTCTCTGGTAAATGAGCTCTAGACAATAGTGTTCCCCCTCCAACAACCACAACCTTTTGCAAGGTATTACTCATAATCTTACATGAGGTTTTAGTGGCAAATCTGAGGTCAATGAAGGTATGAGTGCTCCCACTATCCAATAAGGCTACTCCTATTTTTCCTCCCATACTAACTGACAAGGTATAAGTAGTTACTTTGGTTAACCCTTGAACTGCTTGAACTGACACTTGCATTTGCATCAATTGTTCTTCTTGCACAGAACTTGCTAGAATTTCATTAGGATTCTCTGTTGGTTCACCTTCAGTCTCTAGCAGTGGTGCTTCCTCAGTCTCTGAAACTATAAGATTAACACTCTGATATTGTTTACATTTGTGACCTAAAAACCATTTACCTCCACAGTATTTACAAACTCTAGGAATGAAAGGTGTGGTAGGTTTATTGACAACTTCCTTCTTTGGAGCAGTAGTTCCTATTTGGGTTTTGTTCTTCAGTGGATTGGGTGTGTGACCTCCTTTTTGCTAACCATTGGAAACTCCCTGAAAGCCGCTTTCTGTCACAGTCCCTGCACCCTTCTCCATATCCTTGGCCATCCAATATGATTCACAAAGTGTTTGTGGTTTCAAAGGTTTCAAATAGTGCTTAATGTCATACCTCAACCCATTAACAAAGCATTTAACAAAGAAATGCTCATTCTGCATTAGAACCTCACTCTTGTACAAAGCCATCAATTCTTCAAACTTATCTATGTATTCTGAAATGTTGAGATTGTACTGCTTAACAGAATGGAAATTCTCCAAGACTTCATAACCACTATGCTAGGCAAACCTATCACAGATCATTCTACAGAAGGTTTGCCATGGGGGAGGATTCCACAATAACCCAGTACTCCTAATCCAATTATCAGCTTTTCCCACCATATACATTTGGGCAAGATCCAACTTGGCTTCATCAGGCACATTAGCCATAACAAAGTAAATCTCCACTTGCCTAATCCATTCTAATGGACAAGTACCATCAAATTTAGGGAAATCTATCTTAGGTCCTCTTACAATTGACTTGTAAAAGTTGTTGATTCTATCATTACTAGGGTTTGGATTCCACTGTCTTGCGTAATACTAATCTCTTTCATGGTTTAAGTGGTTGAGTGAAGGAGAATTAGGGGTAAAAGGGGGTGAAGCATAATGACCCCAGTAGACAGGAGCAGTCGACTGCCCTGTTGGAGGCTATAGAGGATTTACCTCTGGGTAAGCATTGAAATTGATTCCGTGGGTATTGTTTACTTGTAGCCGATTCAACTTCCTCATTCTTCTCATCACCTCTAGTTCGATTTCCCCCTGTTGTGGTGGATCCCCCTGGACTCTTGTCAGATCTTCATTTCTGTTCAGATGTGTGGTGACCCCTCTTAGTGCCTTAGGAATTTGGCCATGTACCCCTGAGAATCCTTGCAACATTGATTCCAATCTATTCATTTGGGATCTGTAAGCTGCTGGCCTGAGATTGAAGATCTCCCACTTGCTGCAGAGCAGCCTCTGTCTTGTTCTTTGCTTCCATTACCTCCTGTCTCATCACTACCCATTTAGAGGACTCCACTTCCGAACGAGTAGCTGGTTTAGTCATCCTCTCTGGAGTAGATCAAGAACAAGGCTTAAGGAATTTTATCTAGGACTTCTTCTTGAACTCGCACCTTAGTTCCCGATCTCTTCCGTCGCCAGATCTGTTCAGCCGGGAATTTTACAGTGTCACCAAAGCCCTCAGATACAACTAGCCAGATCTTCTCACCGCCAAGGTAAATGAAAGTTCTGATACCAATTTGTCAAATCCCAAGCTGTTCAGTCTGAATCAAGATGAAACAGAGAGAAAACATAAAGGGAAAACGAAGGAGATAGTTAAGAACCCTAAAAGTTAAACGAAACTAATGTGTGGCATAATACTTTGATGCCTTTTCCATTCCATTTCTAAGGTTTATAGTTGGTTACAAGCTGTAAAAGTAAAAGCGAAGTTACATTCAACTAAACAGGTTTCACTGCCTCTGGCCTGTTACTTGAAAGCAAAAAGGAGATGAAGTCTACAGTAATATTTAGTCTCTCTCCAGGAGCGTTGATCTTTACTTTAAAGGGGTATCAGTCAATCTGGACCGTCCAACCAACATAACGTTTCCAAGTTGAAGCTCTTGTCTCCTTCGAATTCTGAAGATGAAATTGAAACTTTGACACGGCTGCACTTCTTGAGCGCGTGGATGGCCTTTCGCCACAGAGATCCGATCTTCCGCCGTCGCCGCTTGTCCTCCGAGTTGCCATCGCACAGCGATATGTTGATGTCCTCCGCATGGCTCACTGCACACAGCGCACCTTGCTCATTTCCTCGAAAAAGTAAAACATCGCAAGAAACAAGTTACAAACATGGGGGCCCAAGAATATGTTCTCACCTGACATCTTCGCCAAACTCGGGTTCTTGGATAGCTCAGAGCTCGCGTTCGAATGGCCAATCTTGAATCGCCACTACGTGGAAATCACTAAGGATTAGTTATTTGCAGGAGGGAGAGGGGAGCGCCGGAGGGGAGCTCGAGCAGCCACCCGAGCTTGCCCGAAGGGTGGGTCCACCCCTGTCTGGTCCATGCATTCCTCCATTGCTGGAAATTCATCACCTTGGGACAATTTTGGGACAACAATGTAATTTTTGCCAAAAACTGGCAGAATTATCTTTGAAACCAAAAAAATCCTTTCTAGTGATAGAGAAAATCTAACGTTGCAATTTGTACAAGTGGTTATAACACAGAAATTAGGAATTTAAAAAGGGGAAAGAATAATAATACAATAAGGTCTTGTTTGGAACACAAGAATTCATGTTGGAATTGGACTGCTTCCTATGAAATTTCTGCAAAATTCATGTCAAATTCATGCATTCCAAACAGTCCTAACCTCTTGGGCTTATTAGGTCGAATCTGTAAATAGTCCAAACCATAGTGATTAACGAAGCAAAACATGTTAAGGTTTCCCAAATGATAGTGGTTCTTGCGATCTGATACCCTAGTGTCCATTGCAAGTTTGCAACTCTACCCTAAATTTCCCCGATTGCGGCGGAGATGGTGAAGGTGCATGGGGTATAGCTGCACCCTAAAATTTTGAACAAAAAATCAGTATATACACCCCCTAATACACTATGTATACACCGATACACACTCCTTCCTTAATTGCAGCTCGAAGCCCACCAACCCAATAGCCAACAAATCTGCTTGCCCAGCTGCCACAGCCCACCAAGGCATCACGCCATCACCTCCCTGATCAGGATTGATCCCCAATTACATCAGTGCAACAATAAGCAAAGGAGAACACTTCCTCTCAAGAGAACAAAGGACAAGCGAAAACCTAGCCACCATGAGCTCCGTTGTGGCCGCAACTCCACCGTGACATCGTCGGCCCCTCTTCCCCGTGTTCTTGCATGCACTAAGTGGGTAGAGGACCCGTTGATTTCTAGAAATATTTTTTGGTTCCATCAATTTCTTATGTATTTTTTTCACTGTAAAGGTTCACTGTCGCCAGCGCCCTCTGCAAGCATCGCTCGAGCTCCTCCTTGTCCCCGGTAGCAATGATCCCCCCGTAGACAGCAAACTCAGTAGTGGCCCAGTTGGGGTCAAGGGCGACGAGGATGTGGTGCTGGGGGCTAGATCCGACTGACGACGAGGCGACGGTGTGGGCTGGCCGCCTCCTCCTCCTCCTACTCCGAGCCCATCTAAAATGTTGACACCTGTAAGTCGAATTGTTGCAGCGGTTATTTCCGAATGTTGCAACACTCTCTCCAAAAATGTTGGGACTAATGTAGTTGTTTTTCATTTTTTTTGTTACAACAATGTTTCAATTTTGTTGCAACAGATTCTTGTATTTGTTGCAAAAAAAAAATAGTTTGTGTTTGTGTTTGTTGCATCGAGTAGGAATTTTGTTGCAACCATGAATTGATTGTTGTGGTTCACGAATTTAATTTTTGTTGCGCCAAATCGAGAATTTTTGTTGCGATCCATCTAAATGAGATCTAATGGCTGGAGGGAATGTAAGATGGGATTCCCAATACGTTTGGGTGCTAGTCCCTCCTCAGATAATGCTAACACTCAGACGTCCGAATGGGCCAAAAAAAATTGGACGCAACCATGCCACTTGTTTCTTATCTACTAGTCTCTTGCACGACCGGTCCATGAGTGTCTCCTCCCTGACTCCCTCCCTCTCCCCACCTCTCTCGCTCTTAGGGAGCTCCAAGGTCGTCGATGCCGCTCAAGCTCATGAGGCCCTACCGCGGGTGTCTCATCTAAGGTTCTTATTTGTTGCATAATTTTTTAGCTTGTGTTTGTGTTTGTTGTAACCATAGAACTAATTGTTACGGTTCACAAATATTTGTTACGGTCTATCTAAACGAGATCTGACGGCGAAGAACTAAATATTGCGGTTCACGATTTTTTTTGTCACGGTCCATCTAAATGATATCTCATCGCTGGACGAAGATCTGACGGCTAGGCTCCGTAGGATGTGAACGTTCATATCCTACGTCCGGGCGACCGGGCGCTCCAAAAATAGATCGATCCCCACTTCAGCAGTTCCCCGTCCTTTGGCCTTTGCCCTAGCCGTTCCCACGTCGGCACTCGCCAGACCGCGGTGGCGCACAGCTGCAGCTGTGCAGCAGCGGGCGCATTGGGCGGGCTGCGGGACCAGTGACCGCGGGAGGGCAACGACGGCACGGCGCAGCGGCGGGCGGCGGGAGTGCAGCGGGAGTGCAGCGTGCGCTGTGCGGTGCGGTCCGGCATCTCCGACGACTGGGCGTGGGCGTGGCGAACTGCGAGCTGGGAAGAGTGGGGGAAGTGGCACAGCAGCCGGCGCCCGGGGGGCGGCGCAGGCCGCTGGCGCGCACTGGCCATCCGACATGGCGACATCCATCACCATCTCCCAGAATCGAAAGAGAACTATGTAAGTTTTGAAAATGACGAGTTCTTAAAATTATTTTGTGATGTCGGTTGTAGTGCAAATAAGTAATTTGTTTGATTTGAACTTCCGTACTATGTCATTTGAACTTCTATGTTAGAATGGTTGTGTTACTTAAGTTCCCAACCCATCGTCCACATCCTGGCTCCGCTATTGCTGATTTCCTGCTTGATTCGACTCCAAAATACACAAATTCCCTGTGAATTTCTCCCGGTCCCCTGCAATTTTTGCCGGCCTGTTCGTTGGAGCCTTATCAATTTGAACAAACTGGTGCTCATTGCTTTTCCCCTAATTGTTGTACCCACCCAATAGATCGAGCGAAGTTTTCTCTTGCGCAGTTTTGACGTCTAATCCATTCTGCATTTTCCTTTTCTTCCTCCACATTCGCGACATCTTGATATTATTTGTAAGTTTGCCACATCTTGATGGTTTCACCGAATTGTTCACGGGAGTTTGGTCATTTCGATGAGCTGCTGCTTCCAGATTCGGTGGCCATGGCTTTCTTGTTCCGATTACTCACAGATTATTCTAAGGCTCTAATAGCCTCAGCCTGGGAAAAAAGATGGGCTTTTGGTTACGCCCCCTCGCACATTCATAGGTTTGCAGTTCTACCACATTTTATGCCTTTTTTTTTTATCAATGTTGATTTGCCTTCGTTGATGGCTTCTACGATTGTTCTGTCGTGGCTGTGATGACACAAAATATTGACTTCTTGATACAGAGCCTTAATTCACTTAAGGGCCAGATTCTGATGACTTTATTTGTGCGTGTCTGAGCCGATGCACCTCCTTTGTGTGTGCAATTGTTATATTGCCTTCTTGGTGATTGCTGTGTGGTAGAGGAATTGGTATATTGTTTTTATTTGCTCCGATATTTCTTGCGGTTTATTATCGAAGATCTCCAGCGATTGCTCATGGGAGTTTGGTAATTTCGATAAGCCATTGCCTCTCCATTCTATGGCTATTTGCTTTTCTTGTAATCTCAATTACTCCCATATTGATTCAAGGTACAAATAGCCTTGTTCCACGAAAATGGTTGGCTTTTGGGTTAGGCCTGCCTTGGACATCTAAGAAGTTGCTCCTTTTGTGTTCCTCGTGTGTTAAATCTGGGTTTCTTGGTGGTGTGTTCGCTTGTTCATGCGTGGCTGTGCTGACAAAAACTTCGCTTGTCGATTCTGACACTTGATTGATTCAAGGACCAAATTTTGATGAGCTTCTGTGTTCATTTGTGACAAGTATGGTCTTTTTATGTTTCTGTGTTGTCTTTGCTATTCCTATCGTTCTAACCTGGCTGTGATGACAAAAACTTCCGTTTCTCCAGGCTGAGACTTGATTTATTCAAGGACCGAAATTTTGATGAGCGTTGTGCGTGTCTGAGCCAATGCACCTTATTCTCTGGGTGCTCCTTTGTGCGAAAAGTCTGATCAAATTGTTTGTTTCTGTGCTGTACTATTTGAGTTTGGTTTTGCTCAGGTTTTGTTCCTAGCTTACCGAATGTTAGGGGCAGCCATTACAAGGTCTTACGTCTTACAGCTTTTTTGTGGTTGCTTGTCTGAAAGATGTGATTTTTGGGGGATTTTGCAAACTAGAGCAGCTGGGTCTGGTCACTTTGTCATATTCTCATTGCATTCCCATCTGGGATTGAGATCATCATTGCTGTTTTGAATGATGCTCAGTATGGGCACTGCAAATCATTGTTTTTATAAGGAATACGCTTCACAACGAAACGTATCCTCTGACATTGTGCAGCAATGTCACGGTACAGTACCGTGACATTGCGTAGGAGCCGTCGGATCGGAAAAGAAAGGACGAGGCCATGTATTGCAAATAGAGCAAAACACCGCAGCATCGGCACTATTCACAAACACTGTAGCATCACTGTGTCGGACGGCTTAGATCTGCCGATGTCATGGCATTGTAGCGTGTGACATTGCAAATGCAGTATCAGAGGATGCCAATCCCTTCACAACAGGAAAACATCAAAATTCACAAAAACGGTAGTCATCTGTCATCCGACGAAACACATGTGCAAGAGAGGCTGTATGATCCTCTTGCTTAGTTGGCGAGCATACTGTTCTTTTATACTTAGAGTGAGACAGTGTCCTGTTGATTACTATCTCTTTTTTTAAAAAAAATGAATAAGTCCATATTACACCCTTAAACTTTAGCGAGAGTCCAAAATACCCCATGAACTCCAAAACCGTTTTGTTTACACACTCGAATTGCCAATACTAGGTCACCCAACCCCTCAGGCTGAAACCACCCGGTTTATAGCCTGCGTGGCATCCCAGGCAACACAAATGCAGAGAGAGAGAGTAACAGAGGGGTCTCTCTCTCATGGTTATCAAGGCGTCCATAAGGCGACGCCTAGGCGGTAAGGCGTCGCCGGGGGGCAAGGCGTTGCCACCGCCTTGCCGTTGCCCGTTGCCTTGCCGTCACCCGTTGCCTGTGCGGCATTGGAGAGCTAGATCCGGGCGGGAGAGACCTTGGGGCAGCTCAGGCGACGTCACGAGCGCTAGATCCGGGCGGGAGAGAGCTCGGGGTGACGTTGGGGAGTCGGAGCCGGGCAGGAGGGGGGAGTAGGGGAGGCCCGGCGGCGCGTCGGGGGAGCATGGGAGGCTCGGCGGCGCGTCGGGAGAGCGGCAGGCTAGGGAGTAGCAGGGAGCAAGGAGCAACGAAGAGGCGGCTAGCGGCGCGAGGGCAAGAGGAGCGAGCTAGGGTTCAGCGGTGGGAGTTGAGGGATATAAAGGCTGTGTGGGCGGCAGTGTGGGCTTCGGCAGTGTGGGCTTGGTGAGCCACTGATCAGGATGTGAGGCATCCTGGCCGTCCGATCTAAGGTCAGATCTAAGCCTTTGGGCTCCCAAGGGATAAATAAATGGAATGGGCTTTCCTGAGTCATGGCCCATGCACTTCTTCTTTCCGGATCTTCGCGCGAGAATCGGAGTCGTGTGCCGCCGGATCTTCTACGGCAGTTCTACACTGTCGCCTTAGGACATGAGTAAGGCGTCGCTTCGCCTTACGCCTTACCGCTTCAAAGGTGTGAGGGGGGTTAGTCGCCTCACCTCGCCTTACCGCCTTAATAACCATGCTCCCTCTTCCTTCACCTCCCAGCCGAAGCATCCCAGGCTCCCTGGTCTTCTTTCTTCTTCCCCTTTTATTCCTTTCTCTTGCCTCCATTGCTTCTCTGGGATTTTTGCTCCATGGTCGAACTCCCTCCTGGTGTTTGCTTCTTCTTCAATGCTTCCTCTCTTCTCTTATTTCTCCATTTCTTTACTCCTCCTTCTCCAGGGATTTCCTTCTGCCTAAGCTTGCCAATGCCATGGCGCCACCTGTTCTTGGCGCCGCCGGTCTCTGCCTATGGCTCGGCCGTGTTGGCCCGCCTCCACGCCCCTCTCCCTGGCTTGGCCTGCCGGTACCTCGACCTGGCACCACGCCCGGCCCATCGGCGCCGTCGTCCTCTGGGCTGCACCTCCCCTGGCTGCGCCCGTGGCCATGGCGACTCGGCCACGCGCGCCATGGCTCGGTCCGACCTACGGCCACCTCGCTCGGTCCACTCGCCCGCACCTCCGGGAGTTCGGGTAGGACCTCCTTCCTCTCTGCCTCCGTCTCCTCCTCCACCTCCCTTCCCTCTCCACACGCCAAAGCGAGACTGCCGTCGAGTACCGCCTCCATTGAACTCCATCGCTCCCCCATGACCGCCGTCGTCGCTGGGGATATCGCAGCCGCTGTCGACTTCCTGGTACGCGTCGATGGCGCTAGCCACCCGCCTTGTCTTCGCTTCTATGAGGTTCTCGACTGAGCTGCTGTCGTCAATGACGCTGCTGCATCGGAGCAGTACGACCTTGGACGCTCCCTTGAGGAACACGCGGGGCGCCCAGCGGCGAGCTGGGACGCCACGACCACGGCCATCGTCTTCTTCACCAAGTTGAACAGCTCCACCTTGAGCTGACGAGGCACACATGAAGGTGCTGACAAGGCGAAACCGTACCAGTGTGGATGTCAGGGAAAAACCACCTGGTTTCGGCCCGAGGGGGTTAGGTGACTTGGTATTGGCAGTTCGAGGGTGTAAACCAAACGGTTTTGAAGTTAAGGGGTATTTTGGACTCTCGCCAAAGTTCGGTGGTATAATATGGACTTATTCCTTAAAAAAATGAATGAAAGGACCATATCAGAGATGGATTTCATTTTGTTTGGACAAACTGTCCTGAACATATTAATGCTTCGAATCCTGCAAGATAAGTTTTGGAATATATGATCTGAAAGAAGTTTTCAGAGATTGACTGTGATTGTGCTGAATAGTTTGGTCCTTATGAAATTCCTACTGCTGGCTTTACTGGGCCCTTTAAATTCATAGTACGTCCCTTGAAGGTCAAATGGCCTTCATGTTTGTGAGGACCCAGGACTGTTTGGATTGATCTTCATCTACCTGTTCTATAATAATGACAACCTATGGGGAAAATGTGAAAAGAGTTGCTATTTTGGGTCTTGCATTTCTCGTTGATGTGGCTACATTTTGGTGCAGGAAGCCAGGAAGCATAAAATTGACTTCCCTTCTGATAGTGGCTAGACAGAGCCATGGGTATTAAGAGCTAATTGTATAATTTCACTTGGTACTTCTTTGGAATAGTTCCTTAGAACTATAGCATAAAAATTGGAGCATTTGTTTTTGAGAATTCGAAATGAGTCATTATGGTTCTGCTTAACACAACCCATTAAAGATCTAGCTAACAAGATCTGATACGAGGCAAACTAGATTTTTTTTTAGGATACAGCCAAATTCATAAGAACTGAAAATTGCAACTAGCTGGAGATTACAAAACAGAAGATTGAAAATAAAAAGAAGCATGGATGGGATAAACATCAAAGCTATTTCATCCTGCTTGTCTCACCATAGCCTTTCATGGTGAGTTTTGCCATGTCTAGCTCTCCATTGACTGAGGATTCACATTTCATGGTCCTCGAGATTCAGTAACCAACCATATGATCTTGATTCACACTTGTTGGTCAAGTCCTCAGTATTCTTGGAGTTTGTTAAGATCTCACCTAGAGGCCCACCTTGAGGCATCTCCCAAGAACTTGAGATGCAATCCTCCTGCACTTGTGTCATGTTAGATGTAAGGCAGCTAATGCGTGGTCCTTCTGGAGAGGAATAGAAAGTTGATGAAACTTGTATGGGATTGGAAGGTTTGTTTTTCTGAGACTCGATCTTCTCATTCTTTGGCAAGCTGAAATTTTGAAGGACTGATTGGAGGCACTCATGATCAAGCAGCCGCGTGCAAGAAATGTTCTTATTGCTCTGCCGGTTGCTGCTTTCCCAAGGCTTCGATGCTGTATTTGAGGAAATCGATTCACTATCTACTGTAGGACTGAACTTATCCGGTTTATTCTGTTGCTTCAGTTGACAGAGCAGGGACAACGTGGGTTGTCGATTTGTAGAATTTAGCAGTGGAGCATTGTTGTCTTCTGCAGGTTTGTTTGCTTTCTCTTTGCTTAACATTGTCCTGCAAATTTGTAAAACTAAGTAATCAAATAGAAATTACGATTGTTTTCTACTAAAATTGAAACTACCTTGCTGTCTTCTCTATGTCCCTGACTATACAGTATTGCATTCCATATTATTCCATAATATAGCAGTTAATTTTTCCATTTCAACTAGTTTTTGTTCATTAGCAAGCACAGTACGAACTTCTGTCATGAAAATGCATCAGAAAATCTTGTCCCGTTAATATGTGATGCACAAGTGACAAAAGGGAATACTGTGATGTAATCTATAACTCTGAAATTGTTCTACTTCATATGAAAAGATTTATCTCAGTGTCAGGATATATTAACCTGTTTAAACTATCTGTCCAATAGCTGACACTGCCTGGCTTCAATTCATTAACTTTTGCTTTCTTGAAGCTACCCTGTGAGACAGAAGACAATGAGCCAGCAGCGGGTATCTCTTTCGTAGTCTTTCTAGTTTGGTTTTCCACAGGCTTTCTTGAACGGTGGCGGTTCCTATTGATGTGCCGCTCACAATACTTGTGGTCGGCCATTGCCTCCTTTGAACATCGCCATTTCTTGCCATCTGTTCGACGGCATCTTCCAGGTTCTGGGTCAGAATCTGCACTTGTGAAGCCCTGATAGAGAGGCCTCCAACTCACTGCATTATATAGGGAAGTATGTCATGTTCTACTTGCATGTAAATCCTAGAGTAGATACAGTATTATGGGTATGCTCACTCAATATATATGTTGACTTGTTTAGTGACGTATTCTAAACTGATGAGAACAGATAGTTGATCAGCTTATGTGCAGCTCTTTATGTTACATTTACTTGATATATTCTGATCTACAAATATCAGTTTATCGAAATATTTAAAACTTAAAGATAGTATCTGTGCAATTTCATTGACATAACATATCAAAACTTTATGATTGGTGGTTTCAGATATTACATAAAAGCCAACACTTCCATTTCTCGCATTTCTATCTTAAAAGATGTTTTGGTATGCAGTTATACATGTAAAAATGCTTTCTTTTCTACCTCGGTTCATGAAAATGTGAGTTTTTAAGTGTCTATGAAAATGCATCTAGATTTTTGGTTTCGATGCTTACTTCTATTAGATGATCTGAAGCTTTTGCTGATTGAAATGAGCAGGCTGGAAGGAATAGGGGCCTTTGCATTGAGATACTTGTATATGAGAGCCTGATGCTCCAGTTCCATCCACTGTGAGGGAGTGAAAGGTCTCTTGGTCCTAGACAACAAGAACATGTGCTCATTTGATCTTCCAAAATCCGTACCTAGATAAAACAAGGAAAATATTTAGTCTGAGCAATGCTGAAAAAAGCAACAACCTTATCTTGAAATATGCGTGGCTAGGGGAGGAGGCATTGAGTCAAGACAAAAGTGTGAAGTTAAAAAGCAGTGCAATGTTACAGCCTTCGTTTGTTGTTGTTTGTGGTGGGGGATGATCCAGTGAAGGGTAGAGTTGTGCAAATCCCCATGACTAGTTCTATGGCATTCATGAGAGCTCATCAAGTTCCAATAAATGCAGCACTTGAGTTTTCTTTTGACTTACCCTTTTATTTTGAACATAGGACCAGAGAATATTGTCTATCATGGGTTGCAGAGAGCAGATCAAAGACCATGCGATATTGTCTAGTCTTCTTCTACACTACAGATGAAAAAAATAATGGAAAAGAGGCATGGGCAAATGATGTGCTAGAGCCATCCAACCTGAGGGCAATGTGTGAGCAGCCTTGGAGAATCTGAGAATCTTTTGCTCATCAAGGAAGGGGGATGGGTACGAGGCAGCCTGAGTGAAGTTGGATCTCTTCATGTGACCCAGATCACTCTCCTTGGGGGATGGCACTGCGAGGCCTTGCAAGCCCAGCACTTCTCCAAGCTCCATGGCAGCAGAGAACTCAGCAAACATTTGAGGTGGTGGTGAGGGGAGGGGAGAGAAGTGTGGACGGGTGGGTGGTGAGCATTGCCGGGGACTGTGTGGTTGAGGGAGGGAGGGCGGGTTTGCTTTTGGGAGGCAGGAAGTGTGGCTCTTTGGGAGACTAGGGGTGGCCCTTAAATAGCAGGAGTCCTTTCATTCTTTTGGCTTTTGTTTTCTTTTTTGAGTTTTTGAGCTCGATACTTTTATGACCAGCGAGGACTGACGGTGACGGCTCGTGATGAGTTGTTCTGCACTTCTGCACCCTTAGATATGATCCGACTGATTGGCCCTACTCTTTGAAATATTCCACTGGTTTTTTGGCAAACCATTGGTGTGAAACGATGCACTACTTGTTTCAACCTTAAGAAAAGGGTTTGCTGTTGTACTATTCCACAATAGATAGCTTTTTCTAGGAAAATTAATTGGAGCAATTACTTGAGGACTAGAACAGATCCATAACTACATGGTACACACATTTAATTTCTATGTAAGCAACCCCAATAAGTACCCCTTGTATTTTTGCAAGTGAATGTTATCCCAAACAGATGACAGAGCTTTATCAATATGGTTGGTTGGGTGCTTTGAAATAGACTTGAGGTGTTTAAAAGTAGTACTATATATATAGGTCTTTTTCTAGGCTTCGTTGCAAAGTTTTTCACGTGACACTGCTACACTGCTACTTATACACGAACGAAGATTAGCTTTGAACCACTACGGTATAACAACACAGTGATCTAAACTAAACCTCTGCTAACAACTTCATCAAATCAATAAATCCACGGCCAAATGGAAGGGGCAATAAGAAGTCGGACACCGACTCGGTTGGGTTGGGTTGTGCTTGTTTAACAAGGGTTACAATCGTCGATTGGAAATAACGCAAATTAATTCCTTTGAAACCCTTAAGAATAGTCTCTTAATCGTAGTAAATTTTATAATTGGTAGCGTTTGACATATTTGACGTACTGCACTGTAAACAAGATTTCTACAATTAACCATATATTTAAAACTAAACTGTCCAACGAAAAGGATTATATACAATATACTACACTACATAACCGTATATCTAAAACTATGTAATCCCTTTGGTTAAAAAAATTACCTGAAAGATAGACGACCGAACGAGCAGTGTTTCGCTAGCTTCTCCCCTCCTCTCTGCTCCTCTCCCTTTCCTCCCCTCTTTCTATTTTTTTCTGAATAAAAGTGAGTTATGCCAGAATTTTAGGGTCTTTTATCGGGTAAATTGTGCCGCTATTTGGAATGGCGACAGGGATTTGCGGGGTCCCTATCGCCATTTGAAATGGCGGTTTTTCTACATTTTAATATTAAAAAATTTAGGAACATATCTCCATTTGAAATGACAACAGGACCCTATCGCTAGTTGAAGTGACGATAGAGCTATGTTGTCATTTTAACTGTCGGCAGAGATCTCTCTGCACTGTTTTAGGCTCTATCGTCATTCTCTAGGCTACTATCGTCATTTTGAATGGCGGCAATTTTGTCATTTCAAATAACGAAAGTAGGCTAGTTTTGTAAAAAAAAAAATTGTATTTTTTTTTTGTAAATTCCTTTTATATAATATTATTTTTTAAAAAATATTCATTGCGCCCCATCCCCGCGGCGGCCGGCACGCGTGTCGGCACCCGAATACCCCACCTGATTGAACCAGTATCGCTGTCACTCTGGCTCTTAATGACACATGCACATCACACCTTGCCTTGTCATACTTCGAATCACATAGTACATACATACATACATACATTGATACACAGACATATATGTATCTCTCTCTCTCCTTGGATGGGGCGAGCATCATGTGAGCTGGAAGAGGTAATTGGGTCCCCTAGCTTTTGTGAGTGCAAGTGTGCAACCCCACCAAGTGGATTTCTGGTGATCTCCTCTTCATCTGTCCCCGAGTTAATAACACTTGTCATTTGGAATCTGACCGTTATGACGTCATCCTCCATGCCTCATTTTATCAAACAAGTTGAAAAGGAGGCTTGGCTTGGTTTGGTTTGGCTCGTCTACGAGCATAGTCAAGACTGTAGTGAGCTTTACACACCACAAACTAGTACTCTCCGGTCACAAAAGTGCGACGCTCTAAAATACGTGTAGTCAAATCTTATTAAATTTGATCAAATATGTTGTTTGAAACATATGGTTTGTATATATGAAAATGATATGAGTCAATTTATCATAAAAATACTTTTATAATATTGTACTTTTACAACTTCTTTTAAATATATGATAAGAGAATTAAGTGATCAAAGGAGTATCTTGTTGACTTTGAAAAATAAAATAAAATAAGCGTCATTTTTTGACTGGAGGGAGTGGTAGAACATAAAATCAACAAACTACTAAATATATGGAGTAAGGTAAAGGTTTGATTTGAAGGAGGTGAGCCGTAATTGGCTTATAGTATGGTAAAGGCTTGATTTGAAGGAGGCGGGCCTTAATTGGCTTATTGCAACTCACAAGTCGCAAGCTAGCTAGCAGCTCATCGTTGTTTCAACGAGTCGTGACTTGCGAAAGAGGTTTATCTTCTCTGTGAAATAATAGCCTCAAGCCTTTGCTTCACCACTATTGACCATACCTTCCAAGTTTTCTCTCTCTCTCTCTCTTTTATATATAATCTCAATGTACTAGGGAAGATGCAACACATTGGTCGAAGTTTTTTTCTTATTAAAAAGATCGTCATCAAAACATACTAGTATATACCAAGCATATGGGGACGGATCTACGGTGTATGAATCGAGGCAAAGTGATATCAACGCCCTCTAGCCCAATCCATATAGTTCGCTTAGCATATAGCCCTCTCGTTACAAGTTAATACTACGAGTTTGTAATTACCGGGCGACTTTTTTTTTTCTCGGTCCGCCCCTGCCCAAGCATCACATGCATCAAGATTAGAAGAGGGCAAGTCACCATTGTAGCGTAGTACTGATGTGCTTGTCATGCGCTAGGTGGATGACTTGCATCATGGCTCGTAGGTAGAGAGGGAGAGGGAGAGGGAGAGGGAGAGAGAGGGAGGGAGGGTACAACCACATGCAAGTGGACGTACGAGTAAACCTGACCCATGTGTCTGTGATACTTGCGAGTTGCGACGAATGTTTTTCCTGTGGTAATCGGGCTGCTACGTACCCATCGGCGCATGCATGGGTCCTATGCATGCTACGACTGGCGCAACCCATGGGTCACACAAACGCGCAGGTACGTAGCTGGTGTGTGCACTGTGAAGGTACAGTGCCCGTGTTCTCTTCTCCCTTCCCTACCACGGAGCGCATTTAGGGAACAGTGACACTTTTGCTCTCTCTCTCTCATTCCATCTCTCCCTCTCTGCGTGTTGCGGGACAGAGAGACAGGAGTTGGGACGTAGCTAGAGATTCGACGGAACCTTGCACGGCATGTTTGGATACGCCCCGCGCCCCTTTTATTGGTTTTTACCGGCACGGCACGTACGTACGTGCGTACGTACAGGCACGCACGTATTTGTGTACATCCCCATCAATGTGACTTGATTTTTCATGTGCGAAGCAACAGTATAGCTAGCTAGCATCTCTCTCTCTGTGTGTCTCGTGGATGATGGATGAGAGTAAATGGAGCGCATAAATATATGCAACTGTGTCGTACTTACCCGTTTCAATTTTGACAGGATTGTATTGTGCCCGTATCTTGGATAAGCCAGCCAGCCGGCCAGCCGGTTGATCACCATCAACGGCTGGTGCGTGTCCACGGCTTCTATCGATTGGTTTGAATACCCAACGTACAGCTTCTTTTTGAACACTAACTAATTCTTTTTTAGAAACACTCAGTACAACATATAGACGCTCACACACGTGTATCATCACACGCACGCACTTACACAGTGCCTGCGGAAGACTGGACAAGCGGGGCTTGACGGAGAAATAACGAAGTCACCACCGACACCTCGCTTGCGACGGATACATCACCTCCCACTAAAAGAATAATCTTCTAAATGAGACACGCATGACCAAACCTGGTTGTTTAAATCCTGATGAATTGGAGGTGTAACTACCTCCACTAGCTACCTAAGCCAGACTTGATTCTCGAACACTAACTAATTCGGACGGCTTTGGATGCACCCGGACCCGTACGCACGTATTTGAGCTTAAATGAGCAATCTAGCATCTGATGCGAAGGAACAGTTGACTTCAGTCCCGGTTTACGTACGTCTACTCTTAGGCGCGCGCGCGGTTAATGCGACGCAACATTGTCGTAGATGTTCTGACAGGCACGGAGATATTTAGTATTTGCCGGAGTAAATGCGTGTCACGTTGCCCTTATTAGGAAACCGGGCCCAGCCAGGAGTCCGGGTCCGGGTGGGCACCTCATCCACCTTAGACTATATATATAGGAGGGGGGACCCCCCCAAGCATTGTACACAATTCATTATTGGAAGAGCAATAAAGAGAAGCCTGCAGTCCCCTCTCATACCTGTGTTTCATCTATTGTTGTGTTCTTGTGTTCTTGCATCGTTCTTACGATTCTGATTTTGTATACGAGGTAATCGCTTGACCGACTTGCAATGACGGTTCCTCAACACGTTATCGCGACGATCGACTCTCCTCGCATCGAAAGGTAACCGTCGATGAACGACACTCGTATATTGAATCGCCGAGATTGCTTCCACCGCAAATTTGGCTTTCTAGATTTGTTTTCTACGGTGCAAATTTGCTCTAATCTGTCGCGAGCCGATTTGAAGTCGCCGGCACAATGCCGATCGACAGATTGCATGAAAGAGCGGATGTCGATTGTACCGTAGATTGAAATTGCAAATCCGTTCTAACCTACCGCGAGGTGACTTGAAGTCGCCGGAAAATCCGATCGGAGGTTGCATGAAAGAACAGATGTTGATTGCACTGTTTTTACATCACATTGCATTGCTTACATACATCAATTAACAGTAATTTCGAAAAAAAAGGGCCTGCCATGAAGAGCAGGCCAACGCCGCTGCCGAAATCCCTCCGCCACCGCGCGCCCCGTAGGCGCCGCCGGCCACCTAGAAACCGCACGGCACCACCACTTTGAAACTGCCGCCGGATGGCCTTGAAGCCATGAACCACCGGCCGCGCTCGTAGCGCACCACAAGCACCGCCATGGCCGTTCCTCGTTGCCGGCCGGCGTGCTTGAAACCGCCCGCGCCACGCCTCTTGGCTCCTCCCGAAGAACCACCAACCGCCGCCTGTAGCCGGTGCGTCTCCCGTGAGAAAAGGGAGGGAGATGAAGAGGGGACTTTGCCGGTCCTCCCAAGCCCCGAAGGCCGCGCGCCGCCCGGAAGGCGCCTCCCGTCGTCCGCATCCGGCCGCCGCACGGCCCCTCTCTCTCTCTCGCTTGGAGCCGCAACCTCCTTGCACGGGCGCGGAACCGCTGGCGGGCGCGGCGCGCGACGCCGCCGCCGCATGCACGGCACGAGCAGCCGCCGCCTGCGCGGCCGCTTCGCGACGCCGCCGGTACCGCCATGCGCCGCCGCACCCGGCCGCCGCACTGCCGGCCGCCGTCGCCCGCCTCGGCCAGCCGCCGCCTGGCTGCTTCTTCGCAAGGCGCGCCAGAGCTACCGCCGCCGCTAGCCCCGCTCGCAAAGATCCGGCTCCGCAAGGCCGGGCGCCGCGCGTTTTAGCGGAGCCGCCGCCGCCGCAACGCCGAGCGCTTGCACCGGCTTCGCGCCGGCCCGCCTCCGCCGGCCTCCACAGGCGCCATGCGAGCCGCCGCCGCCCCTAGGAAGCACAAGGGGAAACCCTAAAGGCCCCCCCCTCATTTTTGATCCGGCCGGATGGGCCAGAAGGGCCGGATTTCCTTTGGGCCTCGGGAAAGGCCAATTGGGCCGAAAAAAAAAAAAAAGGGGAAAGAGGTGGAGCGGCTGAAATTCCGAATTTGCAAAAAGGGCCTTGAAGTTTTTCGTAATTACGCGCAAGTTTTCGCATATAATAAAATTTTGCAGAAAACCCCTCGGAAAATATGAAATTTACGCACAAATTTTCTCTAATCGAGATTTGCGTTTTAACCTCGAACTTGCGTTTACTTAAAAGTAACTTTTCCACAGAAAAGGCCTCTGAATCCGAATTTTTGCATATTTTTTTGAAATTTGAAGCATATTTATTCTTGCTATTGTTATTTCTATGCAATTTATTTTCTGTATTTACTGTTTTGATTATTTGTAATTATTTATATTGCTTTTAATCATTGAAAATAGCATAGAATCTTGAAAAATGCGAGAAAAATACGGGAACATTATGGGAATTCTTGCAACCTTTTATGTACATTACCAGCAGTAATCTTATGCACCTCTTGCATGAATATGCAGATGACTGGAATTACGAACCGGGAGTTCGAGGAGCCGCCCAAAGATGGCTGTAACTATCGACTTGGGCATCGATGTTGAGATCGCACTTGGAGCCAAGAAGCTCCGTCGGTCGCTATGGACTCGGCGCCTTGCGAATGTCGTTCCAACTGCCGAGGAAAATGATCGAGCACTTCATTTCCTCGAGACATCATCTTTGTCTAACTCTCAAGAATGAGTATATGGCGTAGAAAAGCGCATCGCTTTATGGACCGCTCAAGAAGCTGTTCGAGAAACTAGTACACCATCTCCCGCCCGGCAGAGCAGAATGGACTCGACTACGTTTGCCGACTATAAGACCGTGGGAGTACAACTCGCTTTGCACGTAATTTGTACAAATCTTGACTTTGTGGTAAAGTAATCACAGATGCTGAGAGGATTGAGAAAACCCTATCTACCTTTCACCCAAATGCGGTGCAATCCGTGACGCAACTACGTCGCCGACGGCTACAAGGAGTACGCGAACCGATTGATATTATGCAAGTTGCGGAAGCTCAAGATGAAGTTCTCGAAAGAACTACATCTCGCGACCACCTAGTAGCAAAGTTGGCCATGAAGTCAACGCTAGCAGCTACAGGTGAGAAAGCCTCACCCAAGCGAGAGGCAAGAAGGGTAAGGTCACGAGTCACAAGACTAAGCGAATGCTCAAGTCAAGAAAGGCGACCAAAAGAAGCGCGATGAGAAGCCCTATGGTCGTGGGACCAAAGTCGCTACAAATGTGGCACTTGGGGACATTGGTCACGTGTCCGCCGTGAACCGCAAAGACGTGATCGATGCTTTCAAGGCAAAGAAGAAGGGCAAAGGACAACATGAAGCGCACTCGCCATTGCGGGCATTGAAGATCCACGGTCATTGGTCGCACCTATGGATGTGGACATCCTGCGCAAAGAAACCCTACCACTCCTTCTTTGGACATTGCAGCCGCCGCAGCAGTAGTTGCCAAGAAGAAAACATAGAAGTAGACCGATTCATGAAGTTAATTTACTACCGATTCAATCTAGTGCATGCATGGCACTTAGTTTCTGAATGCTTGCGCTTATGTTAGAATTTTGAATTATTGAATAAAGGTTGTAAGCTCTAGAAGAGCATTTGCAATAAATTCTTATGATATGTCCAGCAAGACTTTTCCCCGTATTAATAAAGCAAGTTTGTTTTGTTTTGAAGTATGATTTATGTGTGGATTGTTTTCTGCTCCATATTAATAAATACTTTATATATCAGAACGCGTGTGGCGCCCTATGGAGGAAGTGTGCCTAGCAGATAGCGGCACAACGAATACCATACTAAGAGAGACGAAATTTTTCCAATGATCAAGAAGAATCCGGTAGTCTTACGACAATCGTTGGCAATGATATTTGTATAATAGGCTCAGAAGAGCCACAATTATACTCCCAATGGGCACGACATTGGTCATTGAAGAAGCCTTGTTGTACCGGAATCAACTAGAACTCTCTTAAGTTTTAAAGATATTCGCGCTAACGGTCTCCATGTAGAGATCAAGAAGAGTATGGTAAGGAATACCGCTCATTACAAAGCGTGAAGAGAATGGGAAAAGGGTATTAGAACGACTTCCTTCATATGAATCGGGCTATACTACACTCATATTAGGGCACTGCAACCTATCGTCCCGAAACATCTTTTAGAAGCTCGAACTTTTCTGCTCGGCATGATAGATTAGGCCACCCGGTCTTAGAATGATGAGAAATATAATTAACAATTCTCGAGGACATAATATCAATGTAAAGAATTTCCGAATCCGTAAGATTTCGTGTGCCTGCATGTGCCACCGAAATTAATTACTAGACCTTCTCCTCGAAAGTGAAGGATGAAATCCTGCATTCTGGACCG
The DNA here is from genome assembly GCA_036346255.1 of Ampelocalamus luodianensis. NCBI lineage: Eukaryota > Viridiplantae > Streptophyta > Magnoliopsida > Poales > Poaceae > Ampelocalamus > Ampelocalamus luodianensis. The sequence goes on along the minus strand of CM070622.1, from coordinate 76,220,445 downwards.
AATCCAGGAGATATTTATGTCCTATTCAGCCTGTCGGGGCCATTTAGGTACTTTATGGTGCTCATCGATGCTTCCTAAATGGTCGCATGTATGCTCATATCTACAAGAAACCATGCTTTTGCAAAGTCGATCTCGCAGATAATTAAAATAAAGAATAATTTCCCGATCATCATGTGAAGTCCATCGAATGGACAACGCGGAGAATTTACTTCAAAGGCATTTGATGATTATTGCATGGCAATGGGAATTACCGCTGAGCACTCGGTACCACATGTCCACACTCGTAATGGACTAGCGAAGCATTGATTAAAAGAATTAAATTCATTGCCCGACCGCTTTTTGCATTGTAACTTACCAACTACGTGTTGGGGACACGCGATCGCATGCAACAACTCTCATCAATTTTAGACCGTCAAGATACAACATCCATTCACCTATGCAATCGGCGCAAGGGTCACCACGAAAATCTCTCATCTTCAAGGTTTGTTGCAAGGTTTATGTACCTATACCACCACCGCAATGAATCGCAATGGGCCCTCTCCAAAATCGGGATATACGTTGGTTATGAGATCGCATCCATAATCGTATTCGACCCAATGATCGAGATTTGCATACACCGCTTTACGATAGCATATTTGATGAGGATAGTTTCCGTCATTAGGGGAGGAAATCAACCTCTTGATGAAAAATGTCGGAAATAACGTGGCAAGCCACGTGAATTAATGCACATGACCCACACACTAGTGAAGCGTATAGAGAAGTCCGTAAGATAATTGATTTGCAAGCATTAGCGAATCAACCGCTCGACCACTTTAGTGATTTGAAGAGCGTGACTAAGTCGCATGTGCTCGCACGCAATGCACCGGAGAGGTTGAAATACCAAAGAAAATAGAAGGTATCCTAATCCCGCCCGAGGCCTCGTAATAAAGGGCGAGAACTCCGGTCCTCGAATCCCTGGCAACCGGGACGCCGCGAAAAGGATAAGAAGGACTTGTCACACCGATCACCAAGTTCCCACAAGCGTAAGGGGAGCCGCTTGAGACTGCACTCGTATGGAACCTTCAGACAAAGGCATACAGATTTGAATATTCCCACGAGGAGACATCAAGCATGGATGTGTGCGCACACATCGGATTTGAAAAACTAAAGGACTTGCCCCGCAATTGAAAGCGGCGGTGAACAAGTAGAAGCATTAGCGAATCGCCCCATGAAGAAATAGCTATAAATTATGTGACCACGGAGAATCTATGAATAGAGCAACGGCTAATGTCGACATTTATTTTGCAAAGAAAATTGCCACAATCATTGATCTTGATCCGAGCTCGCATCGCTCACGATTGCAAGAAAAGATCGATCGAAAGATTGGAAGAAGGCAATAGAAGCAGATTAATATCTCTGAACAAAGAGAGGTGTTTGGGTTCGTAAGTCGTACACCTCCCCATGTGCACCTGTAGGGCATAAATGGGTATTTGTTCGAAAGAGAAATGAAAATAATGAAGTTGTAAGATATAAAGCAAGGCTTGTTGCACAAGGTTTCACTCAAAGACCAGAGTCGATTATGAAGAAACCTATTCCCGGTCATGGGCGGAACTACCTTTAGATACTTAATCTCAATGGCATAAATCTGAATTTAGAAATGAAATTAATGGATGTGGTAATCTGATACCTTTATGGGAACTTGGATTCGAAATTTATATGAAGGTACCAAGGTATCCTGCATCAACCAAGATAGAGCAAATAGAAATCTATACAGATGTGCAACTCGTAAAGTCACTTGTATGGATCAAGCAATCAGCAGATGTGGTATAATCGCTAAGCGACTTTCTCGCAAGAAAGGCTACACGAACAGTGAGGATTGTCCCCGTGTTTTTATACGGCGATCCTGTGATGGATTCAGATAATCTCAAGATATGTAGATGATCCGAATATCATCGGGACTTTGGAAGATATTGGAAAAGCAAGCTCTTACCGAGTCGAGTTCAAATGAAAGATTTGGGTAAAACCAAATATTGCTTAGGCTTGCGACTTGAGCATACCTCAAGGGATTTTAGTACATCACCAACCTACACTCGTAAGGTGTTGGAAAGGTTCGGCTTTGAAAAGGCATATCCTCGAAAGTGCCGATGATCGGAGATCCTTGCAGCAAGACAAGGACCCGTTGGACCTAGAGAAGAGGGGAGAAATCTGGGACCGAATTCCCATACTTGAGCGCAGCTTGGAGCACTCATGTATTTAGCAAACCGCACTAGACCGGACATTGCTTTCGCAGTGAATCTTTTAGCAAGGTATAGTGCGTAACCTACCAAAAGGCATTGGCGAGGAATAAAGGACGTCTTCCGATACCTCCAAGGAAGTAAAGATCTTGGCCTGTTCTACGTAAAGAACCAGACCTTACAATGATCGGCTATGCAGATGCTGGGTACTGTCGGACCCACATACGGCTAAGTCACAAGCAAAGCTATGTATTTACGTGGTGGAACCGCAATTTCATGGAAATCATCTAAGCGAGTTTGGTATCAACTTGACGAACCATTCGTAAATCATAGCACTGCATGCGAGGCGCGACGGAATGCTCTTGGCTTCGGCGGATGATTCACCACATCCAGCAGTCATGTGGATTGAATACCGCACAAACCCCCACTATTATCTATGAAGATAATGCAGCTTGTGTTGCACAAGTGCAGATGGGTTATGTGAAGAGTCCTCTCACAAAGCATATCAACCCCAAATTCTTCTATGCTCATGAAATGCAAAAGATGGACGAAATTAAAGTACTGCATACTAAGTCATGTGAAAATCTTGCAGATTTATTCACTAAGTCACTTCCAGCATCTAGCTTTGAAAGGTGCGTACGTGGAATTGGAATGATAAGACTTAGAGAAGTGCAGAGTCGGGAGAACCTTCACAAACTCATTACTGAAGCTTGATTACGAAGATCGAGTACCCAAAGAGCAAATCCTGGAGATTAAATAAATTGGGTGAATTGTACTCTTTTTCCCTTGACGAGTTTTTCCTGAAGTTTCTCGGATAAGGTTTTTAATGAGGCAATTCGTGCAACATAGCAGAACATGATTCATGTACTCTTTCTCCAAAATTTTTCCCACTGGGTTTTTATGGAGTTTTAGCGAGGCATGGACATAAAGGATGAGAGCCCAAGGGGGAGTATTAGGAAACCGGGCCCAGCCAGGAGTCCGGGTCCGGGTGGGCACCTCATCCACCTTAGACTATATATAGGAGGGGGGACCCCCCCAAGCATTGTACACAATTCATTATTGGAAGAGCAATAAAGAGAAGCCTGCAGTCCCCTCTCATACCTGTGTTTCATCTATTGTTGTGTTCTTGTGTTCTTGCATCGTTCTTACGATTCTGATTTTGTATACGAGGTAATCGCTCGGACTGGACTTGCCAGCGACGGTTCCTCAACAGCCCTGCTCCCTCCCACGGGGCTGTGTTGCGCGCGTCCGTCTTCAGTGGTACCTACTAGAGGATTCGTTTAAATTAAGACCGAATCGCGGGTTTCAGTTGGGGATGCACATGTATGTACATGCACGCGCGAAGAAGCATGTGCGTGTGCGCGCAGATATGTCGCGTCTGATCACGAGCCGGCGCGCCGCGCGCGACAAAGACGAGCACGAGGCGAACGCACTTCACGCAGCAGCAGGAGCCGGGTCGCACGGCACGGGGCAGGCCTACTCTCGTGGCCCATGGGCTTGAGCGCGCCGTGCCGTGGAAGCCGCCGCCGCCCCGGCGTGCGGGCGCAAGAACGAGCCGTGCGGCGGACGCGCAAGGGCCGTGGAGTGGATTAGAGCTGGGACTTGAGCCGTGCTTTTTCGGGTCGGCTCAAAGCACAGTCGGCACGGCACGGTCTAAACACGACACGGCACGAGCACGTCATGAACTGCGGGCCGGGTTGAGTCTGAGAATGCGGTCCGTTGGGTGGCACGGCACGGCACGATCAGTTGGGCCATGTTTGGGCCGGCCCGGCACAAAATAAGCCCAACCTTCCCGTTCTAGCCCAATCCCTCCCTCTCTCGGTCTGGCTCAATCACTCCCCTATTCTCTGATTCCCCTCCCTCCAACTCGAGCCACCTCCCTCCCCATGCGCTGCCGATCGCCGCCCTCCCTCCCCCCGTGCCGTCGGCCGCTCCGTCCCTCCACTCCTCCAACCACCTCCCTCTCTCTCCCTCTCCCTCCCCACGTGTCGCTCTATAGTTACTTAGGGCTGGGCTTGGGCTGGCACGGCACGACGGGCTTTGGGTCGTGTCTGGGCCTGGCCGGAGGTGAGGTGGGCCGGCAAGGCACGACGTGGCCCGAAGCACGGCGGGCACGGCCCAATGCCCAACTCTAGAGTGGATGCGTTGGTGCTTGCTCGCACCGTCGCCACGGCATGTCGCGCGGCGCGGTGGCCGGTGGCCAGTGGGTGCCCGGGGAAACGGTGTCCAATCCAGACCGTGGTGGCACCGACACAGGCAGCAGCTTGATTCTACGTGACGATGTTTCTGACCCGCTGGGTGCAACCGAAGTGAATATAGATGAATATCAATCATTCCTTCTTCCTTCTGTATCTTATTTTGTATTTTTTTAGAGTCAGAGTCGGACTCGAATGGTACTGGATATCTATTTATCAATCCTATATTCGCTCCGTAAGCCTTCGGTCATTCGGTCGGATGGACGAAAATTATCCGCTTCTTTTTGCACCTCTATACAAGACATTTGACAGTAGGTGTGCAATGGAAGCGAACACATAGAGACTAATCGCTGAGATATCGAAGAAAAACACTCAGTTTCTTCTGCCTACTTAGATACAACAACCCACCTATTTGTTATCTTGTTTCTAAATGAAGTCACAGTAGCCTTTCCTCGTACCACCTGGCATACAGACACATACGAACATACCCTATTCCGTATTTTTTCCTTCAGAATCAGAGTCAGATACAATAGTATCAAAAGGTATTTCTCTATCTCGCATTTGCTCTGTGAGTCTTTAATCGATCCGCTCCCACCGACCCGAACAAGGTAGCAGTGATAGTGTGCAGTGCACAGGTGATTTTACATGTACACCGATTCTGTACACCGTACAACAACCTACATATCTATTATCTTGGGCGGCATATCAGGTGCACAAGGGTGCATCTGTGCACATATGCACATAGCCCCTCGCCCGACGCCACTCTCTCACATTTCACCCCCCGCGCTCACCTCCTGCAGCGCCGAGTAACCCCGGCTTGCGCATTCCCCCGTGCTAGGGTTCACCGCCGCTCCTCCACCAGCACCCTGCGCTGCACCTCCCCTCCACCGAACCCTACGTGGCGCCTCACCTGAGCCGGCCCCCTTCTCACTTCATCTCCTCCACCCATTCTTCTTTCTGGAGCTTGCTCCTGTCGATGCTCCCCCATGGCGCCACCTCCACCGGTCTTCCCCTACGTCATGCCGCTGGTGTCGCCGGTGCCAATGCCGCGCCTAGTCCTTCCCGCGCACTGGTCCTCGGCCCGGTCGACGCCTATGAGGAGAGCCCGTGCCCGTGTGGCTTCTCCCTGCGCCTCCGGGCTCCTCCCCCTTTCCCGGTTCCCCTTTTCGCTTTATTTGGATTTTGGTGGTTGATTTAGTTCTGATGCTAGTCGATTTTTTTTATTATGCATGTACATGGTGATTGAGGTGGGTTGCTGGTGATGGTGTCGTCGTCGCGCCCACCCATCTTGCCGGCCCGCGCCTCCCCGTGCTCCCTGCAACATCGGCCCATCCGACTCTGCTTCTCACCTCCCTCCTGGCTGACCCGGCCTACCACCCGAACTAGGACGAGCCTGAGCCTATCTTCTTCTCCCTAATCCCCTTCTTATTTTCTGATTTACTTAAGTTTTTGCTAATGGAGCTTGGTTCATACCTTGGTTTGAGTTGCTTGGTTCACTGAGGTGAGTTAATTTCTTTTTGTGCATCTATTGATTATTGACTAACTACTTGTACTTGGTTTTGTAAGAAATATAGTCTTGGCAAAAGTTTTGCATGCAGGAAGGAGATGACTGCTTGAGCTTGGCTGGCCTCTGGGTTTTCTGATCCTTGATGCAAGGCTTGGGTTTTCTGATCCTTGCTGCAAGGCTTGGAGCAGTGTATGCAACTGTGGCTTCTTGTGCTGTGTAAGTAAGCTTAACTTCCCTTACTGATATGTGTTTAAAAATACTTATGCATGATGCATCTGGAGGTGGACTAAAATGGACTAATTACGACATCGGTGTAAGTTAAGGTAAAACTCCCTGCGTCGTCTGTAGGGATCATAGTTGGATTAAAATGTGCACACATTTCTCTCACCAAGAAAGCATGTGACAAAGCTACAAAGGCTTAATCATGTATCTGCAGGTGGAACCTGCAATCGGTGCAGTATTACTAGCTTGGAGCCATCATCGCAAAGGGTTAAAGCTGGAAAATGGAAGCTGATACCCAGCATTGAAGAATATGTGTAGGGCCTCCAAGGTGGCTAAGCAGTCCAGATGGTTCCATTTTGCTTGTTCTGTTATATTGAAGCTTGTACAGCAGTCCAGATGATATCCAAGGTGGCTAAGCAGTCCAGCAGTCTAGATGACATGCTGAATGTGAAGCTTGTTCTGTTGTCATATTGAAGCTTTGTTCCTCTTTTAATTTCAGAAATGTATGAACTAAGATAATTTGTGTGCTGCAATTTTGGTGTATTGGCCAAAAGGTTAAATGTAGTTTTACTATGTAATTTTGTCTATACCAGTGCTCAAAAATGAATTATTGAATGCAAATTGGTTTCCTCAGAAGAATTGCTCTTTTGAAGATTGTTGATTGAAATGTATCAGGCACACATGCAAGGGCCTCAATTTGTATGAACCATGATGTGTTGTCCTAATGGAAGCATGTACCTCGAACCTTATGCCTTTTGCTTTTATGAATGGATGAATGGAAGCATAAAAAGACAGATTTCCCACAAGTGTGCTCATTGGTCAACAAAATAAAAAGAAATTTGGCTTTCAGAAACAAGTAAAAAACATAAATTCGAGCTGTGCGTATCGACAGCCTACCAAATTAGCAAATCAAAACATGCACTAAAATTGTCCATCTCCACCCAAACATCATCCAGACATCATTCAACCATTTCAGTGCAGCATTCAAATATCATTCAGACATCATTCAGCCACACTGCCTCATATTATGCTCAGTGCATGCAAACACTCAATTGTCCATCTCCACCCAAAACACCTTATTTCACCTTAATTCACTTAATTTCACATACATCCACATTGAATATAAATGAGAAATAACAACATGCTTATTTTTTGACAGAAAGGCAGTGGATTGCCATTTATATTAATCAGATCAGGATGTAAAGGTCTATTTACAACCAATCAAGCTACAACCAATCAGTCCATGCAATCTATACACACAAGTCATACAATAAAAAAACAGACATTCACGAATCCTTCGGCTTCTCCTAATGCTTGTCCATCTGCACCCATGCAATCCATGCACTGAGGGGCTAGGCGCGGCGTAGGAGGCCGACACTTCCTTCTTCTCCATGAACTTAGTATTGCCTCCCAACCGGAAAATCAATCACATATCACAAATGGTTCTCTCTGATATCAATATCTCATCCCATCTCAAGAAAAATCAAGAAAGCACAAGTATGAATCAAAAAACCATTACCAGTAGAGAGCGGCTCGGCGGTGGTGCAGGTGACGTCGGCGCAGGGGAGGGTTTGGCGAGGAGACTGAAGGCGCAGGGGGAGGCTCGGGGTCGGAGGTGCTGGGGTAGGCTCGTGGGCGGAGGCGCAGGGAGGCGCGGTGCTGGACCACCCCAACCCTAGTTCTGGGGGGATTCGGGGACGCGATTTGGGGACGGCGGCGCAGGGGCTCCGGCGGGCGGAGTGCTCGGTGCGGGGGCGACATAGGGGGCGCTTGGTCCCAACCCTAGCTCGCTCGGTGCGGGGGTGACGCTAGCTCGTGGAGGAGAAAGGGGGGGGGCGCGGGGGCCAGAAGGAAGAAAGAGCTTCTTTGCAAAAGCATCAAGTGGGAGGAGCGGGGGATCGACAGGCTGCATCCTAGCCGTGGGATCTGGAATGGATGGCTAAGATCTTATATGTGCATGTCCACCGTTTGCACTATGTGCACCAGAAATGCCGCCATTATCTTGTTTCTAAATGAAGTTACGGCCGTCTTTTTTCGTACCAACTGATATACAGACACATATGAACATATCCTATTCAGAGTCAGATACAATAGTATCAAAAGGCATTTCTCCATCTGGCATTCGCTGTACGAGTCTTTAATCGATCTGGCCAAGGTAGCAGTGATAGTGTGCAGTGCACAGGTGATTTTACATGTACGCCGATTCTGTAAACCGTACGTGGCTGCATGTTTCCCAAGGTTGAGAGATCGTGATGTGATGTGATGCGAGGCATCGAAAGCAACAGAGATCTTTCATCATACTTATTTCAGAATGGCACTGTTACCGCGTCAAATTCTTGGGACACTCAGCACAGTTTCAGGAACTATACGATCCTACAGTTTGACGACCAAGCGCAATCCAACCCTCTCCTACCGATGTACTGGCGACATTCGTACCTACAATTCAAATGAGCTAACTTTCGATCTCTCTGTCAATCTACATTGAGTACAACATTAAAATATTACATATTGTACTTCCCCTCGGCTCTCAGCGCAAAACTGGCATGACACGCTGCCCTTCTGCTCCAAAATGGGAAGTGTAAACTGTAGCGATGTGTCATTGTTATTCAGTGTGTACGTCTGTCTCATCGTATATCTCCTCCTGTGCCACCAAGAAAATTGGAAAACAGAAAATATAATATTGGAAAAGATTCTCTGTACTTTCATTCCACATAGATCCTCTCTAATTATAGCCTAAAAGAGAACAGCGGAGTTGCTTAAAGGCGTCGATTTTAACATGCTTGATACAATGAGAACAAATATTTATCCGCTTAAAGTAATCTTGATCTAAATCACGTTGATTAACTAATTATTTTTCCAAAAAATCAGTTGTTTTTGGCATTCGGAAGTGAGTCCAAATTCAATGTTACTTGTCTAAATTACAACGATTGTGACGCTACTGATCTAGTTTTCCCATAGAACAAAGGGCACCGAAGTTCAGCACATCTTATTATGGTTTTGAACAAGCGAACCTTCATTATGATTTCTCCACGAATACGATTAATATGAGCTGTTATCATTATTATATGATTATTTTGAATACTTACTGATTTGATTTGTCATTTGTAAACATTCAGACCCAAATGTACTGTGTGTGTTATAGATGACGAAACAGTTAAATCTACAAGTTCAACAAATTGAATTGTTTGCAGACCACTAACCTGCAGAAGCTCTTCTATGACATCCTCCATTGTTATGATACCGACAGCCTCTTCATCTTCACTCAGTGTAGGCCATGGCTCTTCATGTATCGGTAAAACATTTGATTGATCTTTGGACCATTTTCTACTCCTACTTCCTCGATTAGAGTTCTGAGAGTTGGGGTAGCTCTTCCATCTTCGCAGCGGTGGAAGGTTCTTCACAACCTTTTCACTGCGCTTATCATCAATAGCAATGGAGACCTCTTTGTTCCATGCCAAAAGAAAGCAAAACAGGGAGCAAATGAGAAAATTACAAAGCAGATAATACATGCGACATGCAAGTTACAAAGGAGTAAGAACAGCCTTGGAGCTTACCAAGAGTTCCACCATCATTGACAGGTTGTTCAGCTGGGTAATGTGAATTGGTTTGCTTTATGACAACTGCCATGTGGCTGTGGCCCTTCTGAAATTCATTTAGGATGTCATAGAGGGGCATGTCTTCTGAAACACTGACATTTAACAAGGTGCATATGTGTAAGGTGAATATACAAATACTTGGTATCTAACCTTTGAATTTCCAAAGAACAACAATCCACTTCCCAATGTTCAAATATTCCACTTAAGGCATTTAATCTAGAAATTTCATAATCGCCAATAACGATGTCACGCAATAACTTATTTCTACATGTTAGAGATACAACTGTTGACATTATTCTTTCTGTTAAAATAATTGAGGCTAGGGTTTTGCAATTCATAATTGTGCATCTTATTCATTAATAGGAGAGTATATATAGAGAAGATTACATGGGTTAAGAGAGAATATACAACACTCTTAACACTCCTTTCGAACTCAAGGTGGATCAGGAGGATCTGATGCACTGAGTTTGAGTAGATGAAACCGATGATGTTCTCGAGTCTGAGCTTTAGTAAAGAAATCTGCAACTTGAAACTCTGAGGGAACATACTTGAGGGCGATGGTCGACTGCTGACAATGAGATCATGTGAAGGATGCATCAACACCAATGTGCTTTGTTAGCTCATGCTTGATCAGATCACTAGCAATCTGAATAGCACTTGTATTGTCACAAAAGAGAGGTGGAGGATTGTCACAATGGATACCTAGATCAATCAAGAGCCATCGAAGCCAAATGATCTCTAAGGTGGTAGCGACAAGAGCTCGACGCTTAGCCTTTGCACTAGAGAGCGATACCGCAGTCTGCTTATTGGACTTCCAGGCAATGAGCAAAATACTAAGAGAGATACATTAGTCAGTGATAGATCGGCGATCAGCAGGATCACTCGCTCAAGTGGAGTCAGAGTAAGCGTGAAGCTAGAATTGACTCGAACTGGCATAGAACATATGTGCCGCCGGCCTTCGTCCTCGCCCCTCGGAGCCAACTCCCACCGCACCGCCGGCCATCGTCCTCCTTCCTCCTCTGCGCCGCCGGTCTCCGCCTCACGCGTGAGCTCGAAGAAGCGCAGAGCCCCAGATCCGGTCTCCGCCGCCCTTGGAGCGAGCTCCCACCGCGCCGCCGGCCTTTGTCCTCCTCCCTCCTCCGCGCTGCCTTGGCCGCAGCTCCCGCTGCTCCCATCGCCCAGCAGCCCAGGTATGCTCCTCTCCTCTGTTCCTCTTCCTTTCCTCTATTCCACTGGAGTTCGGTGGCTGGAGCCTGGAGAGGAGGGGAGGAGGGATCTGCGTGGGGCACTGCCGCACTGGGGCTTCGATCGATTTGGGGGTAAGGAAGGGAGTTCGGTGGCTGGAGAGGAGGTGGGGAGAAGGGAAGGGAGGTGGAGGCCGATCGGGAGGGGGAGGGGCCGAGGGAGTGGAAGGTGGGGAGAAGAAGGGGGAGCTCGGGTAGAGAGGAGTGGAGCTGCTACTGTGATTGCTGAGCTGCATCGCTGCTTTTTGTTTGTTGCGTGTGTGTGTGTGTGGCTGTGTGGTGTTGAGTTGTGTGGTGTGTGCGTGTGCTGGCTATGTGTGTTGTGCTATGTGTGCTGCGTGTAGTCGTGTACCATATGAACAGTACCCATCGACAGTCGGCAAGTCGGTCACTAGGAGGGTAGTGTCGACTTACCAACGTAATAACCTTGGTCGGCGACTATAGTGAGAAGGAAAAGTGAAAGCGTCAGAAACTGATGGAGCTAGTGGAGGAGGTATACTAGAAGGTGTATTTGGAGAATACAAGTCTAGTGAAGGAATAGGAGGTAGACACAAAAAGAAGGTGGAATCTGTGGAAGAAGAAGTGTGATGTGTAGAAGGATGATAAAAGAAAGATCGACCCTCATCAAAGGTCACATCACGAGAGATGCGAATGCGACGAATGCTGAGGGATCGTCAACGGGTGCTGCCACTAATCTTGCTCTTGCTCGATTCGGATGCTCTGCTCGATGAGGCGGTGTCGAGTTGTGAACTATTGTGAAGAGAGGATCCGGATGCTCTGGGCGAAGAGCAGCGGCTCAGGCCCACCGGCCCACGACGTAGGGAGCACAATCACAACGATGGATAACAACGGCGGCTATGGAAAAAGGGGTATGGTTGGAGATTGCTCTGATATCATGTTAAAATAATTGACGTTAGGGTTTTGCTATTCACAACTGTATATCTTATTCATTAATAGGATAATATATATAGAGAAGATTACATGAGCCTTATGGGCTACATAGGCCTCATAGGCTAAGAGAGAGAAAGAATATACAACACTCTTTTAACACTTTCAACATCATGCCAGTAAGATGACAATAATAAAACAAAAGTAGCCTTCAATTCTAGTATAGACCATATCGGTTAATTTGGAACCCATTTTACAGTATGGTATAAGATAAGGGGAAAACAAGTTTACTTGTGCAGATGTATGAATTAAGTATAACAGTTCTTCTTTTGTATTTTCAATTATACAGATCAACCAGTGAAACCGTCATTAATTTGATGCGCAGATGTATGAATTAAGTGTGACATCTCTTCCTTTGTATTCTCAATTATACTGATCAGTCAGTGATTAATCATTCAGTGATTAACAGCCAACAATTGCATAGAAAGGGAGCTATTCAGTTATAAAAAAAAACACATATCACTACTAAAATATTGCACAGAAAGAATACTATATAGTTTTATACCGTACCGAGGAATTTTGCGGATAGTTACACTCTTTAAAGGAATCTCGTCATCAGGGTTAATAGATAATAAATTCTTTACCTGGAAATTCATGGCAAATTATAGACGAGTAAGTACGATTGTACATATGAAAGATTATCAAAAATATAAATTTGAGTTCCAAAAGTAAAAGAATAACCACCAAAATTCATATCCACATCATAACTCGAAAACTCTAACGCATGCATGCTTTCAAAGCATATTGAATATCAAAAATATAAATTTGAGTTCCAAAAGTAAAAGAATAACCACCAAATTCATATCCACATCATAACTCGAAAACTCTAACGCATGCATGCTTTCAAAGCATATTGATCGGATAAACAAGAAACAAAATAGCTAACTCTACATGTTTTGTAAATGATGCAAATGCAAGTGTCGGTTGTGCTGCCTGATTTAAAATCTAATTACAGACTTACATGTTTGTACCTTATATACATCAAAAGTTGAATTACACCTAATTACTAGCAAATCTACGCAGTATTGCTACATGATAGTCAGGACAACATGCAAATATAAATGCCTGCTTTCTTTACAAATTATGCTCACTTATGCACCTTAATACACAATTGCCTCATTCTGCAGAGAATATGCTATCCTAGTTCAAAAATACAACTATACAACTACAATGCTATCAATCTACTCTGATCCAGGGTTGATGACCCCAGTGGCCTCCAGCTTCCTGCCTTTTACCTAGAATTAGAATCTTATGGAATTCTATTCAGCCAGGAACTGGTGATCCTGGCCGGTTCTGTGATCCTATTCTGCTCAAATATCATTCTCCAACAAGACAGAAACTGGTAGACTGATAGGTGCCAAATACGGGGAACAGAAACTGGTTAACAAAATGCATATAATTATTTCCAAAAAAAAAGAGAAGTGAGCATTACCAATATCAATCCAATAATATTTGTCTTCTTTTCATAATAAACTGGCACCCTGCTGTGACCTTTCTCAAGGACCTCTTGCATTAGTTCCCTGTGCAAAAAAGAACACACATGATTGGACTACACTCTTAGCAAAAAAAGAACACAAATGATTGGACTACATGCTAAACAAAAAGTCCCGCATAACTGTGACGCATTGTTTAATGAAAATCCTGTTGAGATTCTAACACAAACCCAATACCTGTCGAGCTTTGCGTTTATATCAATCGTAAATGTTTGAGTTATTGGTGTCATAGAATCTTTAGCTTTCTTTTCAGTGAGCTCAAGAGCTCCAGCTATTATAGTAGTTTCATCGTGGGTTAACTCTCCACCTTTACCAGCCTGTTCAAATTATAAGAGAAGTAACACAGTTAAAAAAACTTGCAATCTAAATTTTATTACGATATTTAATACGCATGAAAGAAATTAATAGGCAGATCCACAAACATTGTCAATATTTTTTTGACACACCACACTGGGTCAATTGATGGCACACACAAATACCATCAGCTGCCCCACTAAACCAGATTAGGATTTCAAGTGTGGATAACCTATAGCCAGAATATCTAAAAAATGACCAGCTGCATTAGAATATCTAAGATCTATATCCTAATCGGTCAAACAAATGAACCAGCCAACAGGTACCCGTAGAATCATACAAATGAGTATTGAATCACATACATGTAAGGTACAAGTACAACCATATCCTTCAGCATAAACAGCTAAAATAAGATAGTCTTAACTAGGTTCAGCAAAATGACCCAGTTTCGTCTAAAAGCCTTGCTGCAAATATTTGCTATCAGCAATATTCCAGCACGCATGACCTTAAAATTACCCCTGCCTTGTAGCACGACACAAATTGATGGTGTCTAATAGAACATAATTTGCTATGCTCCCAGCTGTGCCACTTGACCTGAGCTAAATAGTCACCACATCCAGTAGAAAAGGATTTGTTGGATATTCCAGGTAGGCAACACTTTTTATCCTCCATAGAATATCTAGCTAATCACCCACTAATGGCAGAACTGCTCCAAAGTTATGGATTGACGAGCTTCATACTCTAGACTCACCACCAAATAGATCTATACATATAGTAGTGACTTAAATGATGAGTATTGTCATCATACATCTTCAGTCTTCACAATCTAGTAGGGTCTGTTTGTTAACACATTCAACCTCTTTCCAGCGTCCTTCAGCTGACCCTCTACTACTCATAAACACACTAGAATATTGTTGGAACCAGCGGCAGCCCACCACGAGGAAGATGACCACATGACGAACAAAAGCACACAAGAGACATGAGGATTTGTTTATGAGGTTCGGCAATACCTATGTCCCCGGGAGCCGAATCGCAGCGGCTCTGTCCATACAAGGAGTTTCTTTCTTTTCACGATTAGGGTTATAAGAGGTCGACGGTATAATTAATACCCCGGTTACATGGTCTGACTCAGACTCCTAGTCTGTACTGCTCCGCTCCCGCTTTCTAGACGCAACCCCTTCCTTTTATCTTGCCATTTATGAGCCATACACAACAAATACACTTCATGTCAATCCTGGCCCAATGAAAATGTATGTTGATTCATACATTCTTGCATCATGCATTCTTGCCATCATTTGTAGTTGATACTGTTATGAATATTGTGTGTATGTATTCAGAGACCCAATGGGTAATATATATAGGGTACAAAGGAACACAAGTCTAAACCCTAATACAATAGGAAATACCATAAATACCCTTATATCCTTAACACCTCCCCTCAAATGCAAGACGTATGCAATAGCATTGCATTTGGAAAGGGTTGACACTAAAATATGGAAAATCCAAAGTCCGAGTCTTGATAATGTCGTCGTAGCATGCAGCTCTTAAAAAACATGTCGATAAAAGATCTCATCCCATCCAAGGCCTCGTGACAGCCCATAAAGTACAACGTGCAGGAGAAAAGTCGATCGCGGCAACATGGCGAAGAAGATGATGAAACTGACAAAAATAGAAAAAACTGTCAAATAAGTCGAATAGGAATAGATCGAAGCCCAAGACGGCGGTGGCGCAGTGCACAGGAAGCGCAACAGAGACGCAGTGCACAGAAGCGCAACAGAGACGCAGTACACAAGAAGCGCAATAGATGCACAGTGCAAAAGAAGCGCGACGCAATGCACAAGAAACGCAACGGAGACGCAGTGCAGAAGAAGCGCGGCGCAATGCACAAGAAGTACACCGGAGACATAGTGAGGAAGAAGCGCAATGGCCTTAAAAGCTTGGGGCGACAGATCTGCAGTGGCTCGAAGAAAAGAACAGCGGCTGCTGTCATGCAAAAAAAAAATCCTATGCTTCTATGACTAACAATAAATTTGTGGCCTTGCATGGCTTAGACGAACTCAAAGGATAGAGTTTTACGAACTTGGATGGACGCAACGGAATAAAACGACACAAATAAAAAAGGACTCAAAGGATAGCTAGCAGCAGCAACTAGCACAACTAATGACTAGAAAAGACTAATGAGCACACAGCGGCAGCACGCAATCTCCACCGACAAGCACAAAGCAGCACAGATCCAGCCGAAACTCAACTAGCAGCACAACCGAGAACAAGCACAACCGAGAGCATCCCAATCGGCAAAGAGCCATCCAATAGCAGTAGCACAACCAGGTCATTCCAATAGCAGCAGCACAACCCCTCTTCTCACAGCCAGAAAGAAACCGAGATTTCTCCCCTCCAAGAACAAAGAGGACAAAGAAACCAAGATAGGCTCCAAGGCAGGAGGAGCACGAGCGCCGCATGGACTTCGTCCCGGAGAAGTCGGCGAGGCAACTCGTAGAGGAGGCGCAGTGCTGGTCGTTACAAGGGAGCCAAGCCGGCGCGAGCAGAGGAGCTTGGAGACGGCGGCAGACCAATTCCAGAAGATCGGATCTGGAGGCGGCGGGTCCTCGGCGCGGTGGATTCCGGCGACGGCGTCGACCTTGGGCGGCGACGTCAGGCCGAGCCCGTTCACCATCCAGGCGGCGCGAGGGAGGTGCTCCAGGCGGCTCGGGGAAGATGCTCCAGGCGGCGCCGCATCCTCTATGTGACGGCCTTGCAAAGGAGCAGCAACGAGGAGGCCGCCTAGTGTGGATCCGAGTCGGGGGAAAGCCTGGTGGACTTCCTCCTCACGTTGAAGCAGAGCTGGAGGCGGTGGCCCGATCCAGGAGAGCCGAGGCGTCGCGGATGCCGGGGCAGAGCGGGTCGAGGTAGGCCGTAGCGCCGGCCGTGCGAGATCCACAGCGAGGCGTTGTCGAGCAGGCCACCCCCAGGAGCGAAGAAATTCCTCCCGGGGGCAGCGGCAGCGGAGAACGGCGAGAGCCTAGAGGCGGCGGCGGCTACAGTACGCTCTAAACCTAACTCGGCTCTGATACCATGTTATGAATATTGTGTGTATGTGAATATTGTGTGTATGTATTAAGAGGCCCAATAGGTAATATATATAGGGTACAAAGGGACACAAAATCTAAACCCTAATACAATAGGAAATACCATAAATACCCTTATATCCTTAACAGATACTTCATCTCCTAAGTATTACAGACTCTAATGGGCCCAGCCTCTGCACCTTTGGTCATATAAAATCCACCAAAAATATCCGTGCAATGTTAATTGAGCAATTTACATTGGGTAAATCATACTGCTCAATGCATGTCAAATGTGATATGAACAATCAATCTAAGTCGCCAATAGTTGTATCTGACATCGGGAAAACACGTTAAATTCTTGATCTGATCTGTCAATTCTTATATCTGACGGCTAAGAAACCGTGCGGTTGCTCAACCCCTGCCACTAGCCTCCCGCTATTAGAACTGCAGCGGACAACGCTGGCCGCTGTGAGCTGCCCACGTGTGGCTGAACGGTTTAAGGGCGGATGGAGGGATCCTTTCGAATTCGCATGTATTAATTATAGGACAACATGTACCGCACATGGTAGGAATAGCTAGTTTGAGAAGGACTAGGCTAACAGGAAGTACACGCCAACACGGCTAGCCAGGAGGAGGAAGGAAATAAAAAGGTGATATGCATCTAGTAAACCAGCTTGGGAATGCAGGGACTAAGGACAAAGTTGTATCCGCCTAGGATGGGGGCAAGGAGGAGGATGAAATGGCATGCCTGGTGAAAAAATTCTATGGCAAAAAGGGGTTATGTGGATATCATGGAGATATGCTCATGATCTTTGGATGATGTTACAATTGACAATGTCGTTAACGGTTTGTCGAAACACGCGTTTTCGTCAAAGTCTGGTTTGGGTTAGGTCAAGTTCATGGGTTTCAGTGTATATATGTTGCATGATGCATGTTTTGACTAACGTAGGTCAAGTTGTGAAGAACTTGTTCCCGGTTTCGATTTGCTTGTCTATTGTTGTGCAGGTTGCTTGGTGATCAACGACGGTCAACGGCGAGGATAATCGGGACTAGGCTTGGAGAGTCGAGGTTCGAACGGCCGACGATGCCAGCGGTCAATGGAGTCAAGCATGGCGCAAAAGGGACAAAGGTGACCGAACGGGTAGTTCGGTGCGACGGGTTGGATCAAGCGGTGTGGGGGTCGGTGCAAGTGCCATGGTGGTTTCGGTGGGAGCCGAATGGGAGAAACTTGCCGACATGATGAGAGCCGTTGGATCAACCTACACGCATGAGCATGCGATCGCTTCGCGAAGATTGGACTTGGTCTTTGAAGAAGGACCGAGAAGGGGTATTTTGGTAATTTTACCAAATACCGCCTTGGTGACCTTTTGCTAATCTGCGGCGCAAGACGGTGCGTGGAGAAGCAGATTAGGTCAAGAGGAGATGAAGACGACGCTTTAAAATGCGTGTGTGTATGACCCGTTTGTGTTGGGCCTTAACGGGAGCTCATTAGGGAAACTCTTCTAGAAGGTCTAAACCTCCACTATAAATAGAGGGAGGTGGCTGCACCTCCTCAACCCTTTCATTGTGTTTGAAACCCTAGTTTACTTAGGGAGAGAATTAGTGGAGGTTATGGTTCTAGAGAGTTAGATTTGATTTCGTGCTCATGTATTGAGTCTTTGTCCTCTATTAATGGAGTGGCTGTAAACCAATACCATATCAAATCAATCCAAAGAAAGTTCTCTAAAAAATGAGTCTATTTGGTTTCTTTCTCTCTATTTGATGATTTTGAGTCTATCTTTGATCCGCGAGTTTTTGGTTGATTTCTTGCCGTGATCTAACTTGCTGCAACATGTGGGACTCATCTAGGATCATCTTAATCATCAATCATTCACGAGCAAGTCTCTAGATCATATTTTGATTTTTGCTTGGTTTTGAACCCTTCTTCGTTCAAACTGAAAAAGATAGGAACTTTGGCATGGATCTCTGCAATCTTTGATTGGAATAGGTTCCTAATATCTTTGAGAAGGTGTGGTTCAAATTTCGTAGAGTTTGGCCTTACGGATCAAAAGTTAGACCGTTTTTCGTTTTGGAACCCGAGCTGATTTTCCTGTTCATCGTGCCTGAAGTTAGTCCGCACTTTTTCCTGAGGTTAGTCCGGCGCCGGGTCAGTCCGCACCTTTGCCTGAGGTCAGTCCACACTTTTGCCTGAGGTCAGTCCGGCCTAAGGCCAGTCCGCACTTTTGCCTGAGGTCAGTCCGGCCTAAGGTCAGTCCGCACTTTTGCCTGAGGTCAGTCCGGCCCTCTGGTTTAGAGTTTTTTTATCTCTAGTTTTGGTCTCTTGTTTGGGGTTTTGATTTGGGTTCAACACAAGCCTTTCGCTGTGCTTGTTGAGTGATCTTCATAGCTTTCATAGCTATTGGAGTAAACATCTCGTTGAATCAAATTTTCGTGAAAAAGAGATCGTACTCCTATTCACCCCCCCTCTAGTCGCCTTTTCGGTCCAACAAGTGGTATCAGAGCCCGGTTAGTTCAATCTTGATCTTAACCGGTCACTGAACTTGGTGATGGATAAATACTCCTCCAAACCGCATATTTTCGATGGGCACGACTACGCCTTTTGGAAGAACTGCATGTGTGTCTTTCTTTAGAGCGAAGGACGAGGTGTATGGGAGGTTGTTCGAGCTCCGCTCATCTTGCCTGAGGTTGCCACGCCGGCTTCTGAAGTCCTCTTGGCTAACGACCATAAGGCAAAGAATTTTCTGTATGGTGGGCTTGGTAGACAGGAGTATGATAAGATTTGCAATCTCGAGACCGCACATGAGATTTGAAAGACCCTCGAAACCTATCATGAGGGGTCTTCCCAAATCAAGCAAGTGCGTCAGACGGTCTATAAAAGAGAATATAACAAATTCGAGATGCGTCCTAGAGAGACCATCGATGACATTTTCAGTCGTTTTAACACAGTGATAAATCAGATGAAGGCTATTGGTATTGAATTTACCTAGTCTGAAAATGCCACCCATCTCCTGGCTGCAATCAACACCAGGGAGTGGGAGATAAAGGCTACCGCCATTCAGAAAAATGTCAACTTCTCTGATCTGACTTTGGAGCTGCTCTATAGTAAGCTCAAGACTCATGAGATCCAGAGGAGTGACCATTCTAAGAAAGATAACATGGCTTTGCTAGCAGACCCGCTCAAGAGAGCCTCTGATGGGTCCTTTGAGTTTTCTTCTGGAATTTCTCTTGCTTCTTTATCTGCAATCCAAGAAGAGGATCTTGAAAGTATTCCTAAGCCCGAGATGACACTTTTGATTAAGAAGTTCACACGGGCCTACAACAATATGAGAAACAAAAAAAGAGACGGCCCTGTAACTTGTTATGAGTGTGGAGAGCTTAATCACATCCGGGCAAATTGCCCCAAACTGAAAGGGAAGAGCAACCACAAGGATGAAAAGTCAGCTTGGAAGAAGCCTCACGGACGCAAGTCCAAGTTTGATGATGCCAAGCTCAGGAAGGTTGCTCACCGGGTTCTTGCCGCTCTTGGAGATCGATCCTTGAGCGATGTGGACTCCGGGAGCGAGGAGGACAAGAAGGAGGAGCTCCCTCAAGACAAGAAGAGAAAGGCCAAGGACTTCACAGGCATGTGCTTCATGGCTCACTCCGACGACATCGATGACAACAATGAGGTATCTCCCTCCTATGATGTTCTCTTTGCTAGATGCGAAACTGTCTATAAGCAAATGCTAGGTCAGGATAAAGCCTTAAAATTCATCATGACTAGGAATAAGGAGTTAGAGTCACAAGTAGATAAACTCACATTAGAACTTGTGAATTCTAAGAGTCTTGAATCTGATGAATGTTCATCCTGCTATGCTTTACATTCTGAATTGGCTAAACTACAATCTGCTCATGATATTGCTTTGCAACAACTTGAAAGTGCTAGGACTGAGCTAATTGAAGTTAAATCTGCTTCTTGTGAAAAATACTTAGAGTCTAGCAAGTTGGTTGTTTCTAATGTGGTTGAATCTAGCTTTTGCTCTATCTGCTTAAAACGTGAACGTAAAGTACATGATGTTGTAGAAGCAGCTAGAGCTAAATATACCAAGCTTAAGGACAGTATTAATTCTGCTACTTGTGCTTCATGTGAAGCTCTTAACCTTGAAGTTGCTCTTTATAAGAAGAGGCTTAACGCTAAAACTTGTGATTCATGTGTTAACTTTGGAAAAGAAATTGCTTACTTTAAGGACACATTAGAAAGATTCTCTAAAGGTAAGGAAGAGTTAAACATGATTCTTGACAAGTCAAAAACTCCTTATAAGAAGCAAGGGTTAGGATACAACTTTGCCCAGGACAAATCTAATGACATTCAAATTTTGAAAAATGGCTTAGTTGAATTTGATACCCAACCTGCAAAGATCACTTTCAAATCTGCAGGTTTTGCCCAACCATCTGTTCAGTCAAAAGGTGCTTCTCCCAGTGGTACCAAGTACCATTGCACCTATTGCAAGAAGGATGGGCATTTGGTTGAGTTCTGTTGGCGTAGGTTGAAAAATGGTAGGAAAAATCTTGCTAGAATGTCATCTAATCAACCTAGAGCTTTTGTAAGACATGGTAATTTAGAAAGAAAGAAACCTGGTCTAGGATTTGTTTTACATGCTAATCATTCTCATGCTCCTAGACAGGATAACTCTCATGTTAGAGTAACCATTGCTCATAACAGAATTTCAAATAGAATCAAGGATAGCACTTCTGCTTTGCATACTACTCGCAGACGCGTGTGTCTCAAGATCGGGTTCCCAAGTCATGTTTAACTAACCCCAGATTGAGACACATCGCTCTCCCGTGCCTTGATTTTCGTGATCGCCGGAAGGAAGGACATGTGGTTCGCCGACTCACTGCTCACGCCACATGACCGGAGACTCAAAATGGTTCACCCCCTTCACGCGGTTGACAGGTGATGTCTTCATCACCTTTGGAGATAATACTCAAGGGCGGATTGAAGGAACGGGATCAATCAGGATGAACGACAATTTCATCCTAAAGGATGTCGCCCTTGTAGACAAACTCAGGTTTAACTTACTCTTTGTCTCACAACTTCTTGATGATGGCTATGAGACTATATTTAAGAAAAATGCTTGTCGGGTGCTTGATTCAGCTGGTGAGCTTGTTTTTGGGATTTATAGAGCTGTTAGGATCTTTGGAGCTGATTTTTCTGAATCTCTTGCTGGCTCTCTTAAATGTTTGATTACACCTTCTTCTGAGTTCTGGCTTTGGCATCGACGTTTTGGGCACATTGGTTTTGATCATCTGACGCGAGTTAGCAACCTTGATCTCATGAGAGGTTTGCCTAAACTCAAAGCCGTCAAGGATGCTGTATGTGCGCCCTGTAGGCATGGCAAGCAAGTTGCCGCCTCACACCCTTCAGTGACTATGGTCATGACTGACGGACAGGGACAGTTGCTTCATATGGATACTGTTGGTCTTGCTAGGGTTCGATCAATCGGTGGTAAATGGTACATTCTTATCATAGTCGATGATTTTTCGAGATACACTTGGGTGTTCTTTCTTACTTCGAAGGATGAAGCTTTTGGTCACTATCATGATTTTGTTCTTCGTTTGGCTTCTGAACTTCCGAGTGCCTTGAGAGCGATCCGCAGTGACAATGGCACGGAGCTCAAGAATGCCTTGTTTGCCTCTTTTTGTGCTAAGCGCGGAATTGAGCATCAGTTCTCTTCTCTACACGTCCCTCAACAAAATGGCGTTGTGGAAAGGAAGAACAGAACCTTAGTCGAGATGGCTACGACGATGCTAGATGAGTATAGCACTCCGAGGAGGTTTTGGGCCGAAGCTATTGCTACAGCTTGCCATATTTCAAACCGTGTCTTCTTGAGACTTTCTTTGGGTAAGACTTCATATGAGCTTCGATTTGGTAGAAAACACTCTGTTTCTCATTTTCGAGTTTTTAGAGCTAAGTGTTTCATTCTTAAGACAGGAAACCTAGATAAATTTGAATCAAGAACTTTTGATGGTTTATTTCTGGGTTATCCTGCACATTCGAGGGGTTTTCGGGTTTTTAATGTTGAAACTAACATTGTCCAGGAAACATGCAATGTCACTTTTGATGAGACTAGCCCTGGAGCCAGATCCGATGTTTCAGGTAACTTACAGGTGACAGAGAACATTTTTGTTGAAGAAGATGAGGATGAACTTGATATTGCTCCTTCACCTGTTGCTGATGTTCCTGTCCAAGCTCCAGAACCTGCTACGACTACTTCACCTTCAGTTGAGACTCCTGCTGCATCTTCTTTATCAGCAGTACCTGCAGAGGTCGAAGAGATGTTGTCTCCCCCGAGTGCTCCACTTCACATTCAGAGGTGTTATCCTCCGGATCAGATGATTGGTAATCTTTATGAGCGAGTCACTCGCTCCAGGTATCACGATCCGAGTCTCTACTCTCATTCTGCATTTGTTGCTTCTTTCGAACCCCGCGATATATCATATGCTTTATCTGATTCTAGCTGGGTCAATGCCATGCATGAGGAGTTAGAGAATTTTGAGAGGAACAAGGTATGGAACCTAGTAGAGCCTCCTAGTGGTAATAATGTGATAGGAACCCGTTGGTTGTTCAAAAATAAACAAAATGAGGATAGTTCTGTGGTTAGAAACAAGACTAGGTAGGTAGCTCAGGGCTTTAGCCAAGTTGAGGGGTTAGATTTTGATGAGACATTTGCTCCTGTTGCTAGACTAGAAGTCATTCACATTCTGCTTGCATTTGCTGCTTCTAAGGGCTTTAGATTATATCAGATAGATGTCAAGAGTGCTTTTCTGAATGGTTTTATAGAGGAGGAAGTGTATGTTATGCAACCCCCCGGCTTTGAGAATCCCAAACACCCACATCATGTTTTTAAGCTATCCAAAGCCTTGTATGGCCTTAAGCAAACCCCTAGAGCCTGGTATGATAGACTTAAGACTTTTCTGCTTAAGAATAACTTTGAGATGAGAAAGGTAGACAAGACCCTGTTCATTCTTAGGCGTGGCAATGACTTCCTACTTGCTCAGATTTATGTAGATGATATTATCTTTGATGGTTCTTCCATGCTCTTGTTTCCAGTTTTTCTGAGACCATGTCCAAGGAATTTGAGATGAGTATAATGGGAGAACTCAACTACTTTTTGGAGCTTCAAATCAAGCAATGCAAGGAAGGGATCTTCATCCACCAGACGAAGTACACCAAGGATTTGCTCAAACGCTTCGACATGAGTGACTGTAAGCCGATCGCCACTCCCATGGCGACTTCGACTGTTTTGGATCCAGATGACGAAGGAGAAGCCATGGATCAACGCGAGTACCGCAACATGATCGGCTCCCTCTTGTACCTAACGGCCTCAAGACTGGACATCCACTTCGCGGTCTGCCTCTGTGCGAGGTTTCAGGCGTCTCCGAGGACTTCTCATCGCCAAGCCGTTAAGCGCATCTTCAGGTATTTACATTCTACTCTCCAATATAGCATTTGGTATTCCTGCTCTTCTTCTTTGTCCATTCGGGGGTTTTCTGATTCTGATTTTGCGGGCTGTCGGCTAGATAGGAAGAGTACTTCAGGCACTTGTCACTTCTTAGGCACTTCTCTTGTCTCTTGGTCTTCTAGGAAGCAGTCTTACATTGCACAATCCATCTTGTTGAATATGTAGCTACTGCTAGTTGCTATAGTCAGATTTTGTGGATGGTGTCCACTCTTAAGGACTTTGGGTTGTCTTTTGATAGTGTTCCTCTTTTATGTGATAACACTTCTGCTATTAACATTGCTAAAAACCCTGTGCAACACTCTAGAACCAAGCACATAGACATTCGCTATCACTTCCTTAGAGATCATGTCGAGAAGGGTGATATTGTGCTGCATTTCGTGGAGTCCGAGGCTCAGTTGGTTGATATCCTCACCAAGCCTTTAGATCCAACTAGGTTTGCCACCTTGAGAAGTGAGTTAGGGGTAATTTATCCCTATGGGTTGGTTTGAGGGGGAGTTTGATCTTTTCTGATCTTACCTTGTTCATCCGATCTTTCTTGATCTTCTTTGAACTTTTGATCTTTTAGGCTTTTGAGTTGTTCTCGATCTCATTGTATCATATTGCATTCATATGAAAATCCAAAAGATGCATTGTAATATGCTTTTCTCGCTTGTCTTTTAAAATTGATGAAGCTTTGCTTATTACCCTCTTGAGCTTTAGTATTTCAATTCTGCTCAATGTCATGTCTAGTTCTTTGACTTGCTAGAATTATCATGCTTTCACATGTGTAGCTAAGTCTTTGCTGAATGAGCTAGAACTTTAAGACAATTTGAACTAAAAATTGCAATTTGTGGATCTTCTAGCTAGTTGCACAATTAGTGATCCTTTTGTGACATTGGCCCTGTCAAAATTGTTGTGTTAGCTCTTGAATCTAGTATTGATCACTACTTGAGCTTCTTGTTCTTTTAAGAAATTAAATCTGCTCTTGTGAAAAATGAAAAATCAAATTTAAAGATTGTCTTGTGCTTAAAATGTGCCAAACTACTCTCACGAGACTGTGTGTCATAGACATGAACTTGGAGATAGTTTGATGATCCAGACGATCTCATGGGGATTGCTTGTCAAAATTGACATGAACCTCAAGATTTGTCACCCTGGTAGAAGCTTAGGAAGAGTTTGTGGATGACTCCTAGTCCAGGATCTTCTTCACTAAGATATACCTTTAATCAACTTCTGGTCGAAGCTTAGGAAGAGTTTGTGGATGACTCCTAGTCCAGGATCTTCTTCACTAAGTTAGATCATTAGTCAACTTCAATATTCATTGCAAATGAAAAACTGTTGAAAAATGGACGTTTGAGAAAATTGAGCAAAATGATTCAATTCAGGACCTGTTTGTCTCTTAATGTGGTCATTGTTAGCTTTTTGATCTCACATTGACATTTTGACATGGCCAATTTCATCTTAGGATCCCTGTTGATGAACTTGCTAGATTTGAAGCTTTGCTTAAAATGCTAAAATTCATTGCTTTATATTGAGCCTTCTAGCTTTAGCTTTGTTATATATGTCTTATCATGATCTTGCTAGCGATTTCAGGCTGATATGTTGTTTGTGCAATATTAGAAATGCTAGCTTATTCTTTTGGGTAATCTCCAAAGCTTCTTGTAATCAAAAATTGAAAAATACAAAAATATGAAGTCACTCCATTGCATTTCATGCATGCTCCTTCTTATGCTTTTTCCTCATTCTGCATTTGTTATCTCTGGACGAGAGGAAGGCGTGGTTACTTGCTGACTCCATTGTCAAAGGGGGGGAAGATATTTCGAGATGTATAAAGGGGAGAATATATAAAAGTGTTAAAAAGGGGAAGAAAATTGGAGAATTTGAAATTTTCTGAAATCTGAGGATCATAGTGGGGGAGTTTCTTATTTGCATTCTTATGGTCTTATTGCCCTCTCTGGACTTGAATTGCAATTCTTGATCCTCACGATGATCAAATGTCATATCGAACAATTGTTCTTTCATATGGACCTTAAGTGAGATTTTGACTTTTTTTATGGAAAATAAAGTTTTCTCGCTTTCTTTTGTCTTATCTCACTTGTCTATGTTATTCTGAAGCCAACTTGGTCATTTCCATTGCTTTCTCTTGCATATGGACTAAGTTGAGCCTTTGTGCGAAAACGTCGAGTTTTTACTTTTCAAACCTCAAAATTTGCATTTGTTGGGAATTGTCAATGTGTTCATCAAGGGGGAGATTGTGGATATCATGGGGATATGCTCATGATCTTTAGATGATGTTACAATTGGCAATGTCGTTAACGGTTTGTCGAAACACGCGTTTTCGTCAAAGTCTGGTTTGGGTTAGGTCAAGTTCATGGGTTTCAGTGCATATGTGTTGCATGATGCATGTTTTGACTAACGGGTCAAGTTGTGAAGAACTTGTTCCCGCTTCGATTTGCTTGTCTATTGTTGTGCAAAGTTGCTTGGTGATCAACGACGGTCAACGGCGAGGATGATCGGACTAGGCTTGGAGAGTCGAGGTTCGTAACGGCCGACGATGCCAGCGGCCAATGGAGTCAAGCATGGCGCAAAAGGACAAAGGTGACCGAACGCGATTCGGTGCGACGTGTTGGATCAAGCGGCGTGGGGTCGGTGCGAGTGCCATGGTGGTTTCGGTGGAGCCGGACGAGACTTGCCGACATGATGAGAGCCGTTGGATCAACCTACACGCATGAGCATGCGATCGCCGCGAAGATTGGACTCGGTCTTTGAAGAAGTACGAGAAGGGGTATTTTGGTAATTTTACCAACACGCTTGGTGACCTTTTGCAACCGCGCGCAAGACGGTGCGTGGAGAAGCAGATTAGGTCAAGAGGAGATGAAGACGACGCTTTAAAATGTGTGCGTGTGTGACCCGTTTGTGTTGGGCCTTAACGGGAGCCCATTAGGGAACTCTTCTAGAAGGTCTAAGCCTCCACTATAAATAGAGGAGGGAGGTGGCTGCACCCCCTCAACCCTTTCATTGTGTTTGAAACCCTAGTTTGCTTAGGGAGAGGATTAGTGGAGGTTAGGGTTCTAGAGAGTTGGATTTGATTTTGTGCTCATGTATTGAGTCTTTGTCCTCCATTGATGGAGTGACTTTAAACCAATACCATATCAAATCAATCCAAAGAAAGTTCTCTCAAAGATGAGTCTATTTGGTTTGTTTCTCTCTATTTGATGATTTTAAGTCTTTATTTGATCCGCGAGTTTTTGGTTGATTTCTTGCCGTGATCTAACTTGCTGCAACATGTGGGAACCCATCTAGGATCATCTTGATCATCAATCACTCACGAGCAAGTCTCTAGATCATATTTCGATTTTTGCTTGGTTTTGAACCCTTCTTCGTTCAAACTGAAAAAGATAGGAACTTTAGCATGGATCTCTGCAATCTTTGATTGGAATAGGTTCCTAATATCTTTGAGAAGGTGTGGTTCAAATTTCGTGGAGTTTGGCCTTACGGATCAAAAGTTAGACCATTTTTCGTTTTGGAACCCGAGCTGATTTTCCTGTTCATCGTGCCTGAGGTTAGTCCGGCCCCGGGTCAGTCCGCACCTTTGCCTAAGGTCAGTCCGCACTTTTGCCTGAGGTCAGTCCGGCCTAAGGTCAGTCCGCACTTTTGCCTGAGGTCAGTCCGGCCCTCTGGTTTAGAGTTTTTTGATCTCTAGTTTTGGTCTCTTGTTTGGGGTTTTGATTTGGGTTCAACACAAGTCTTTCGCTGTGCTTGTTGAGTGATCTTCATAGCTTTCATAGCTATTGGAGTTGAAAGCAAATGAGATTGCGTGGAAAAAGTAGATTGATTATTGAGAGACCTGGTGTAGAATATATATAGGGGTGAGGAGATCTTGTGGTTTATAGAAACAACACCAACCAGATCTCCTCATATCTCTCTAACAAAAAATACACAAGGGCCGTATATGGACCCACACACGCAAGCCATATATGGCTGTCTAACACGCCTCACGAATAATCGCTTCAGAACGAACGCTTAGATCGACCGAACTCCGTGAAGATCGACGAAGGCAGCCCTTGGTGAAGATGTCGCGAACCGAGATGTCGAGGGACATGGAGGACACGGACATCACTATGCAACGCGCTCTCGAACGGTGGAGATCGATCTCCACATGTTTGCGCGCTGCGCCGAACGGGTTCAAGACATGTAGACTGTGCTGATGTTGTCGCAATACACCAAGGTTGTCTTGCGCAAAGGAGTGTGCAGCTCAGATAAGAGTTGGCGAACGGTGGCTTCCATGCGGCGCTGGCAACAGCTTCGGTACTCGGCCTTCAAGATCGAACGAGACGGTGTTCTGACGCTTGGACGACCAAGAGACCAGATTGTCACCAAGGAACACTACATAGCCTGAGGTAGACTTGCGCGTATGAGGACAACCGGCCCAATCAAGATCGAGTAGACCACCGTGCCTGACCGAGGAGGCGCAGAATGCACCCATGTGCGTGGTGCCACGAACGAGCGCACGCGCCGAGCGGCAAGGTGTGGCTCCCGTGGATCATGCATGTGAAGACAGACTTGCTGAACCGCATAAGAGACATCTCGCCTAGTGAAAGTCGATATCAAGAGCACCGCAAGGTCGCAAAATCTGTAGGATCGATCAGATCACCATCTCGCCGAGCTTGATTCACATCAACAGCGCCGAGCATGGCTTGCGATCGATCATTCCAAAGACGCCAAGGATCTCAATCATATATTGTCGCTGAGAGAGGAAGAGACCCGAGCTCGTGTGCTGAACATGCATACCCAGGAAGTTATGAAGGACACCGAGGTCCTTCATAGGGAACTCCTGCTGAAGAGCGCCAATGGTACGCTGGAGTAAAACAATAGAGGAGGCTGTTAGCACAACGTCATCAACATAGAGCAGGAGGTAAACAGTATCCGCGCCACGACGATAGACAAACAGAGATGTGTCTGATTTGGCCTTAACAAAACCGAGCTGCAGAAGGTGGGAAGCAAACCTACTGTACCACGCGCGAGGTGCCTGCTTAAGTCCATAAAGAGAACGATTAAGTCGGCACACATAATCAGGATGAGCAAAGATCTTCAACCGAGGGTCGAGCGCATGAATCGCTCTCCGACAAAGTACCATGCAGGAAGGCATTGTTGACATCGAGCTGATGAATGGGTCAGGAGCGTGAGAGAGCCAAAGAGAGAACAGTCCGTACAGTAGCAGGCTTGACGACCGGACTGAATGTCTCAGCAAAATCAACACCGGGGCGTTGGGTGAATCCACGAAGAACCCAACGCGCTTGTAACGCTCAAATGACCCATCGACTTTGAATTTATGTTTGAACACCCATTTGCTGTTACCACATTGACCGAGGCGGTCGAGGAAGTAGATCCCACGTGTGGTTGGATAGAAGAGCCGAGTATTCGCTTCCATAGCGCTCGCCAATTTGGGTCGGCCGAGGCGCGACGGTAAGTCTCGGGAATCGAGACAACGGGCGCGACCGAACGAGCTGCATTTGTCGGAAGCCGTGCTTCCGCGTGTGACCATGGCATGCCGATTCGCCACGGCGAGGTACCGTATAGCACCGCAGAAGAGGCGCAGCTGCGTCGCGCGGCGCCGGCGGGCACTGCGGACGGGCGCCATGGGCGCGGCGCGAGGGCGACGCCATGGGCGCGCCACCGACCGTACCGCGTGGGGCGTCGGGTGTAGACGGCACCAAATCGCCGAGGAGGCTGCGGAGAGGCCGGCGGGGAGGCCGCTGTCCGCGCAACGTGGAGCCGGGCGCGGAGCACGCGCGCGCGCGGGCCGGGCGGGCTGCATCCCGACGGCAGGCGCCGAGGCTAGACGTGGTGCCTGGGGGAGTCCGGGGCACTTGTTGCCGCACGTGGCTGTGCGGTGGAAGGTGTAGTTACATGCAGCAAACAAGGTGACGGTGCAAAGGGAACCGATACAGGATTAGTAAAATCCTCCAGGAAATCAAAGGCCGCGCGAGTGGGAGGAGAAGAATCCTCGGAAAAGGGAAAAGAGGACTCGGAAAAGGTCACATGGCGGGAGATGATGATACGGTTTGTGTGACGATCAAGGCAAAGATAGCCCTTGTGGTGGAGGGAGTAGCCAAGAAAGACACACAAGACGGAACGAAGAGCAAGTTTGTGAGCGGCAGTGACGGAAAGGTTGGGATAGCACTTGCAGCCAAAAACGCGTAGGTGCTCATACGATGGCTGCGTCCCAAAAAGGGAAAGATGCGGCGTAGAGAAATTAAGCGTTTTGGTGGGAAGAATATTCAGAAGATAGGGTGCAGTGCTAAGAGCCGCAGCCCAAAACGTGGGGGGAATGCTAGCTTGGAACAGGAGGGAGCGAACGACGTTGTTTGTGGTGCGAATAATGCGTTCAGCTTTACCGTTCTGAGGCGAGGTGTAGGGGCAGGACATGCGCAGGTGGATGCCATGGGAGAAGAACACACGAGCGCTGGAATTATCGAATTCGCGGCCGTTGTCGCACTGGACCCCCTTTATGGTGACACCGAACTGGGTGCGAACATAAGCAAAAAAATTAGAAAGAGTGGAGAAAGTGTCAGACTTAAGTCGTAGCGGAAACGTCCAAAGATAATGCGAGCAGTCATCAAGAATAACCAAATAATACTTATGACCGGAGACACTAGGAATGGGTGAGGTCTAAAGATCACAATGTATTAACTGAAAATTATGAGTGGCACGTGATGACGATGCATGAAAGGGAAGACGTGTATGACGACCGAGCTGACACGCATGACAAAGGGTGTCACTAGCACTTTTATTACAAGGAAGACCAAAAGATTGTGCTAGCTTAGACAGGACTTCATGACCAGGATGTCCGAGACGCTGATGCCAAAGCGAAGAGGAGGTGGCGGCATGGAAGGCGGAGGCCGCAAGCTACAACGAGTAGAGGGGACCGGAGCTGTTACACCTAGCGATCTCTCTCCGAGAGGGAAGATCCTTCACGAAACGACCAAAGGGTCAAACTCACGCACGCTTATTATCGAGAAGGAATCGCGATAGAAATAAGATTCTTAATAAGGTTCGGAGAAACAAGAACATTATTAAGATGAAGGTTATGAGGGAAATGAGCGACGCCAGTGGAGGTAACGGGAAGTAAATGCCCGTTGCCGACAATAATGTGACGTGGAAAGGAATGAGCAGGAGTGGGAGTAAGTATACCGGCGTCGGCAGTCATATGATTTGTGGCACCGGAGTCAAAATACCACTCATTTTGTTGTGGCTGCTGGAGGGACATCGTCTGGAAGTTGGCGGCGAGGGTCTGCTGGTCCCAACCCGGCGCCCATAATCATTGGTGAGGCACGCCCATCGCCGCCCATCGCCTCGGGGGCCGGCCAGAAGGCGTGGGCCGCCGATAGCCGCCAGCAGACGAAAGGCGCCGTGGGGGCCCGTGGTCCGGGCCACATCTGAATGGAACCGGACCAAGGGTTGTAGAAATTGGGCCACGGAGCGCCTGAGGCCTGGCTAGGTCCGACAGGGGAGGACGCGCCTGCGCCCCCGGAGTTGGAGCCGCCGCCGCCGTCGGAGCCGCTGCGGCCGCCGCGCCTACCACCGCGCTTGCCGTGCTTAGGATGATGGATAAGTCTCTGTGTCGGCTTTCTGTGTCGGCCTTTTGTGTCGGCCTTTGCTTTGTTGTACCGTGGTCTTTGTGGGGTGTACAAGATCTTGACTAACATCTAGGACAGCATCTTAGACTAGCATCTTAGCATCTTGACTAGCATCTAGACAAAGATCTTAGGACAAGCATCTTAGGACAAAGATCTTGACTAGCATCTAGGACAAAGATCTTAGACTAGCATCTTAGCATATGCTTGGTGGTTGTGACTTATAATATGTATCCCCAACCCTCAAAGTTGGCATGGCATTGTGAAGAGAAATATACAAGAAAATTGCCCCATCTCCAAGTGTCATCCTCTCCATGAGAGTAAGGATCTTGCTATCACCAATAGTAAGAGTCCAATGACTAACAAGTGGTATCGAGCTATACTATCCTCGTAGCCCGAGCATCTCCTCGCTCATCTCCTTCTCGGCCTCGCAGCGGCCCAACCAGTGCGGCAGCAGCTCCCGGCCGCCCACGCCTCCTCTCCGAGACGGCAAAGCGGCTCGTCGGCGACCCTCTCTCCACGCAACACCCCGCAGCGCGCCATGTCCGCAGGGCGATCTCGGCCTTCGGCCGCCTCGAGCATGCGGCGTCGCCAGACGGCCGAAGCCGCCGCAGCAGAGCAAAGACAGCGAAGCGGCGGCAGAGACCGCGCAGCGGCGAAAGGGCGCCGAGGCTAGCGTGCGGCGGAGCGGCAGCAGCCAGCGGGAGTGGAAGCGGCGGCGGCGGCAGATGCGCGCAGGCGCCGCAAAGAAAGGTCGAGGTTCGCGCGCGGAAGCGGCGGCTCCATTCTGCGATGCAGCGCGACGCGACCTTGAGCGGCTGGAGAGGAGGCAAAGACGAGGGAAGCGCGCGATGGCGCCGCAAGACGCCACGAGCGCGCGGCGGCCAGACAGCGCGAACGCGCGGCGGCGCTCTGGAGGAGGCACGACGGCGGCGGCAGACGGTCGACGGAGAGCGCGCCTTCGCAGTAACGCGCTTTCTCCGGTTCGGCATCGTGGTCACCACGAGTACGGTATCGCCGAGGACGCCGGCCCGGCGGCGGGTGGCCTACCCTCACCAAGTCCAACTACGCCGAGCGGGCCGCGTGATGAGGGTAAAGCTCAGCGCGGCATATGTGGGATGCATCCGACGGCGACGCCGACTACAACCAGATCGACGGCGCTGGATGCTCTCATCGCCGCAGCCCCGCCCGAGATGCGCTTCGCTACCAACAAGCGATCGCCAAGGAGCCTTGGGACGCCATCGCCGCGCACGCGACGGCGGCGATCACGCGCCGCAAGTCCACACCGCAGCACTTCGACGGAGTGGGAGAACACCGCCTTCAAGCGGTGAGGACGCCGATGACTTTGCTCTCCGCCTCAACACTCGCTGCGTAAGCCGGTGCGGTTTGGCGACGACACCTACTGGCGAGAGAGGCGCCGAGAAGCTCTTTCGCCGCGCCCCGAGAAGTACAAGCAGATGGCTCACTCGATCCGGGCCGCTGGATCTCTCCACGATGACGATCGAGGAGGCGTTGGTCGCTGAAGGTCGCCGACAATGGATGAGCCACGCGTCTCTCGGGACCCGTCACCATTGGCGGAAGCTCCTCCTCACTCGGGAGCAGCTGGTCTGCCGGCCAAGGTGACAGGAAGAAGGAGCCTTCTTCCACGACAGCGGCGCATGCGTGGCAGCGCGCAAGCGCGCAAAGACGCCCCGCATGGCGCGAGGACGCCGAGGATGATGACCGTGGAGGCGCCAGGCGGCGCGCGCTGGCAAGCAAAGCCAAGACGAGACGACTCTTGCCACAATCTGCGCAAGCTTGGTCATTGGGCGTGGAGTGTCGACACCACAACGCGCCGTGCCCACGCGCGAGCGGAGGAGGAGGCGGCCGGCTCGTTCATTGCTCATGCGAGCATCGAACCACCTCGGCCGCACCGCCGCGCGGCTCTCCACCTTGACGAGCCAAAGCACACGCCTTCCTCGGCCACGCCACGGCCCGGCAATAACAAGATCGACGGGTGGTGCTCGACACCGCGCCACCCATCACATGACCGGCCGACGGAGTTCTTCTCCGAGCTTGACTCTAGCGCCCGAGGCTCCGCTGTTTGGGACGCCCGCGTGGAAATCAGGCGCGGCTCCGTCATCTTCACGCGCTGTTCCGCGAGCACAGCCGCCACCGCGCCTACTACATCCCCGACTGCGGAACTCCATCATCGGCTTGGGCGGTGGATGAGAACGGCTCGCGTGTCGAGATCGAGCACGGTGCCGCGGATTTGGGATCTTCGCGCCGCCTTCTTGCCAAGGTAAACAGAGGCGCAAATCGCTCTACATCCTTCACATGCAGTGGCACAACCCTCTGTCTCGCCGTCGTCGGACGACGAGGCGTGGCGCGGCACGAGCGCTTTGGGCACCTTTCACTTCGAGGCCCCGGCGCTCGGTGCCACGGAGATGGTGCGAGGCCCGCCGTGCCTTGACCATGTGGAGCGATTCGCGACGTCGCGTGTTGACGGAAGCAGGCGACTCCTTTCTCAAAGAAGCAGCTTCCGAGCCAAGGAGAGGCTCGAGCTCGTGCACGGTGACTTGTGTGGCGGCGACACCGCCACACCGAGGACGACGCTACTTCCCGCCGCCGTCGACGACCTCTCCCGCTACATGTGGGTGATGGTCCTCGGCAGCAAGGGAGAGGTCGCGACGCCATCGAGCACACGCAGTCGCCGCGAGGCAGAGCGCGCCGCAAGTCGTGTGCGTGTTGCGCATGCACAACGCGCGACCACGGCGGCCGAATTTGCATCGCATCGCACCGATGAGGCATTGGCGCCACTACTCCGCGCCGCATGGCCCCGCAGCAGAACGGCGTCGCCGAGCGGCGCAACGAGCGGTTGTGGGGATGCCTCGCCCTCCTCGCGCAGGAGATGCCACCGCCTTCTTCGGGAGAGGCGGTGGTGACGGCCGTCTACATCCTCAACCGCCGCCTACCAAGGCGCCGACGGCAGACGCCGACGAGGCTTGGCATGGGCGCAAGCCGCGGTCTCCCACTTGCGGGTCTTGGCCCCTCGCGTTCGCCAAGGAGCTTGGCCACATCGGCAAGCTCGACGGCAGAGCACCGAGTGTTCATCGGCCACGCGAGGCTCGAAGGCCTACCGCATCCTCGACCGCCACACGGCGTGTCCGCACTCGCGTGATGTTGTGTTCGACGGCGGCGAGGCGGCGACGGGACAAAGCGGTGGACGACGGTTCGACCGACTCGTGGACTTCGTTGTCGACCACGCCCACTTCGAGAGCGGTGAGCTAGCACTGTCTTCACCGAGCTCGCCCACTCGACACCTCGCCGCCACCGCCTCGGCGAGTGCTCCACCACCTTCGCACCGCCACGCCCCACTCTCCCGCACCGGCGCCACACCACCGGATCGCCCCAACGGCCGGTCCACGAAGAGCGCCGACGGTGGAGTTCGCACTCGCCGCCCCGCGACGAGGACGCGCCGACGCCTACCACGACGGCGAGCCTCGCGCTACCGCACCATGGACAACATCCGCGAAGCGTTCGCCCTCGATCGGCGCAGCGACGACTTCGAGCATGAGCGCACTTGGCGTGGCGACGACGGCGAGCCCCGCCTTCGCCGAGCGGAGGAGACGCGCGCGTGGCGGTCGCGATGAAGCGAGAGATGGACGCCGCCGAGCGGAACCAGACGTGGAGCCGGGCGGATCTTCCCGCCGGCCACCGCGCGATCACCCTTAAGTGGGTGTTCAAGCGAAGAGGATGGAAGGCGCCATCGTCAAGCACAAGGCTCGCTTGGTGGCACGAGGATTCATGCGGCGGGAGGGTCGACCGACGACGCCGCACTCCGCCGCGCGCATGGAGTCCGCTCGCCTTCTCCTCGCACTTGCGGCCCAGAGGGTTGGCGCCCATCACATGGACGCCAAGTCCGCCTTCCTCAACGGCGACTTGAAGGAGGAAGTTCACGCTCGTCACCGCCGGATTCGCCATCCCCGGCAGAGAGGCAGGTCCTCCGCTCGCGCAAGGCCCTCTACGGCTTGCGGCAGCACCACGAGCCCGAACGCTAAGCCGACTCCACCCTTCGCAAATGGGGTTCCAGCAGAGCGCACACGCAGGTCGCGGTTCTGCGGCGGGCAGGGCGGCAACGCCTGGCGCGGTGGCGTCACGCCGACGACTTGGTGATCACCGCCCAAGGAGGCCGAGGTCGAAGCATTCAAGGCGAGATGAAGACCGCCTTCGGATGAGCGACTTGGGGCTCTCTCCTTCTACCGGGATCGAGGTCCACCAGACGCCCCGATCTCCTTCGCGGACCGCCACGCCAAGCGCATCGTCGAGTGGCGGGCTTATCGATCGCAACCCACCCCACACTCCTACGAGGAAAGGTCAAGGCCGAGTCATGAGAGTACGGCGGAGGAGGCGGACGCAACGCAGATCGGCGCGATTATGGGCGACCTTCGCTACCTTGTCCACACGCCGACGACTTGGCGTCGCCGTCGGCACGTCGGCCGGTTCATGCAATGACCGACGACTAACACCAAAGAGCCATGAAAAGGATCCTTCGCTACGCCGCGCACCTCCGACTACGGCTTGCACTACCAAGGTGCCGTGCGCGCGCGCACTTCATCGGCATACGACGGCGACCACGCCGCGACATCGACACGAGCAAGAGCACTAGCGGACGCCGTTCTTCCTCGCAAGTGTCCGATCACCGCGATCGGTCAAGCAAAGCGGTAGTGGCTTTGTCTAGTCGCGGCGTAGTACATTGCGGCCACTACCGCTTCTACTCGTGCTCGTGGTCGCACGGCCGCTGGCGATCTCCTTGACAGACGCGAGGCGGTGGAGCTCAGGGGTGGGCGACAAGTCCGCCTTGGCCTTGGCGAAGAACCCGTTTTCCATGAGCGCAGCAAGCACATCCGGCGAGGTATCACTTCATCGAAGCCGCCGATGAAGGAGTATCCGCCAACTACATCAACACCCAAGACCACCACGACTTCCCGACCAAGTCTCTTGGGCGGATCAAGTTCCAGGAGTTTCGCGCCAGATCGGGATGGCTCAGATTCTCACAAGGAGACACACAAGACTTAGGGAGAATGATGGATAAGTCTCGTGTCGGCTTTACGTGGTCGGCCTTTGTGTCGGCCTTTGCTTTTGTTGTCTCGTGGTCTTTGTGGGGTGTACAAAGATCTTGGACTAACATCTAGGACAAAGATCTTAGACTAGCATCTTAGCATCTTGACTAGCATCTAGGACAAAGATCTTAGGACAAGCATCTTAGGACAAAGATCTTGACTAGCATCTAGGACAAAGATCTTAGACTAGCATCTTAGCATATGCTTGGTGGTTTGACACTTATAATATGTATCCCCAACCTCAAAGTTGGCATGGCATTGTGAAGAGAAATATACAAGAAAAATTGCCCCATCTCCAAGTGTCATCCTCTCCATGAGAGTAAGGATCTTGCTATCACCAATAATAAGAGTCCAGCGACTAACATAGGAGCGCTGCCTCCAGATCTAGTAGCCGTTGGGTTTCTTTGGGAGCGGTGCAGCAGAGGCGACGAGGCGGCGAGGAGGGCGCGGATCGCCGTGGTTCGCGATGGCGGCGAGCGCCGCGGCGGAGCCGCTTCTCCATGGTCGGGCTCGAGCGGAGGTCGCCCCGCACTTGGAGGAAGGTGGAGGGGGTTGATGCGCCGAGGTGAAGGCCGAGGCGGTGGCGCCGTTGAGGCCGCGATGATGTTGAGGACGAGCGCGGCGGTCG
Source organism: Ampelocalamus luodianensis (assembly GCA_036346255.1). Taxonomy (NCBI): domain Eukaryota; kingdom Viridiplantae; phylum Streptophyta; class Magnoliopsida; order Poales; family Poaceae; genus Ampelocalamus; species Ampelocalamus luodianensis. The sequence continues at coordinate 76,182,817 of CM070622.1, read as the reverse complement.
AGATGGGCTCGCCGAGGTCGCGAGGTCCTCGCCAGCGCAGAAGCGCGGCAGACGGAGACCAAGAGGTCGCCTTGGGAGAAGGAGCGGAAGGCCTGGTCGGCGAAGAGCGCGCGGGTCGCGCGATTCCCAAGGAATTGGGACTCGATGGCGAGCCAGGTGGCGCGGGCGGTGGCGCCACGCTCGGAGACGACGTCGGCGAGGTCGTCGGAGATGGTGCCGAGGAGCCACGTCCGCACGACGCAGTCCATACACACCCAGTCTGGAGAGTGGGGCGCGGCGACGTCAGAGAGGACGTGCTGCTGCAAGGAGAACTTGCCGACGGTGAGGAGGAAGGACTCGCGCCATCTCGCGTAGAAGGTGGAGTTCAGGTCGAGGAGGAGGGGCACGAGGGTGCGGATATTCTGCACGACAACGGCCTGCCTGTGCAGATTGAGGAGCGCAGCAGCCTCGTGGTGGAGAAGGGCCTCGAGAAGAGGGGGGTCGCCGTCGTGAGTGGCGGTGTCAACGCCGCGCCGCCGCCTGGGGTCTCGGCCGCGCAAGCGCCGCGGCGGCAGGCGAGGGCGGCGCGGATGCGCTTGTCGCCGATCGCGCTCCTTCGGGCGAGCGGCCTCGCGCCGCCTCTGGCACGAGCGAGCGGCGCGCGCTGCCTCTTTGTTTGGCGCGGGCATCCTCCGCGCGCGTGAGATCAGCAGCAGCAGCGGCGGTGGCGGCAGCTTCGCTGGCGACACGACCGTCGGGATCGACGATTGTGCCAGTGGGAGGAGCGCCGGGTGGGATAGCCATGGAGCAGCAGCGCCAGGGAAGAGGCGCGCGCTAGGTGCGGAAGGTGAATCAGGTGATTAACCTAGACTCATGATACCATGAAAGCAAATGAGATTGCGTGGACAAAGTAGATTGATTATTGAGAGACTTGGTGTACAATATATATTGGGGTGAGGAGATCTTGTGGTTTATAGAAACAGCACCAACCAGATCTCCTCATATCTCTCTAACCAAAAATACACAAGGGCCGTATATGGACCCACACATGCAAGCCATATATGGCTGTCTAACAGGAGCAAACATCTCGTTGAATCAAATTTTCGTGAAAAAGATATCGTGCTCCTATTCAACACCCCCCTCTAGTCGTCTTTTCGGTCCAACGGGTTATTAAGGGTGTACTCAGCTACAAGATTTGGTGGCTTCAAAATGCAATAAAATACAGCAAGGTAATTATAATTAATCATTTTAGTATTAGTTGTAGAGCAGAAGGTATGATTTTTTCAAGATGAACCCATGTTCAGACTATGCTTCAACAGTTGACGTTCCTTGTGAGGATGCAACATCTATTCTCTGGTTACTTGGTGATCAAATTATCTTGGAATCAAGTTCAGTTTACCAGTTCCAGTATAAATCCCAGACCCCATCCGGCCGGTAAACAACCAGCTTGCCGGTGGATTCCATTTTCTTTCTTTTTTTCTTTGTAAATTTTCAGTTTTTTTTTTATCGACCAGTTACCACCAGGATTTGGAACCCTGCATGGGATAATCAAACCACAGGTGGGATGATATACAGATTACCAAAATTCTTACAAGCTAGCCAGCCACAACTTCATAGGATAGATCAACAAAACTGGCATCTTAAGCATCCACGAAAACAAGGAAGAAAATAGCAGGGAAAATGAGTTTGGGCTTTCTAATTTTTAACATTTATTCCTCACTACAGGTAAGGCATCCAACAAGATCAATAAACTTTGATGAATAAAAATAGCAACACAGGATAGCAGTCACACGTCACAGCCTCTAAAACCTATCACTATCAATATCACCATTATCATAAGCCGGTTGCTCCTATAGCTAGTTGTGAATGCGATCCTCTTTGTATTCTACTAGAGCTCAACCATAAGCTGCACATCACAGCTATCCAAGTTCCCAGACTTCATGGATCACACTTGGCTGAGTATACCATTCTGTTCTTATGCAAAATAATATGCTTAAAGTTACTAACGAATGACAACTTCATTTAAGATGATACACAAACTTCTCCCATAAAGGCTTCCAAAAAATTGCATTTACTAGAGGCACTGTGCAATGTGCATGGCCCATGTACCCTGTTTCCTAGAGGGCACCTAAGGGAGAAAAAAAAAAACTGGGCCTAAGATACATATTTCGATAGACAAATAAATACATTATGAGAATGTCTATGATCCACGAAGTCTCACATACAATACAAAGGACACTGACATTATATAGTTTCAATTTACAAGATAAGATAATCAGTTCTATTTACCTCATTTCCATGCAGTGTCACGAGTGTTTTTAGCTCAGCTCTACGGAAAAGAGCTGTATGACCATGACCAAGAACATAGTCCAGTAGCTGAAACAGAAAGGGTAAAACTTCAATCCATGTACATTTGAGAACACGTCCTGTAATGATAATGCACCGAGTCTGGGGGTGTACTTAGTACCTTGCTTATCGGATATGCAATAGGAAAGCAGATCCAAACAAGCACACGGACCAATGGAGCAACTGAGGCACCAATAGCCAGCCCATAGCGTGAGCAGATGGATTGTGGTAAGATCTGTTTATACCAAAATATTAGCATATGATAGCAAGCTAGACACCTGCAGCTGAGCATTATAAGTGATTTCTTTATAACTCACCTCACCAAACAGCAGAATCAATGTCACTGAGATCAAAATCGCACCCCAAGCAGTCACCAAGCTATCGAGGAATATGGGCAAAGCCTATTGTCCACACAGAAGCATGTCATCACAAATTAATTTATAGGGAGAATCTTAAACTCAAATTATCTACAAATCACTTGAAAACAAGAACAGTACCTCCATGGCTGCAGCATTGCAGATCAGAAGAGTACATAGCAGAAGGTGCTGGTTTTTCACAACAGGCAAGATCTTAGCTGCAAGAAAAGGGGGGAAAAGTAATATCAATAGCAGCGCAGAAACAGACGTTCAACGTGAATGCCTGCATTTGACACATGCTATCTCATAGAACAGGTGACGGTTTTTGCATTTCATTCAACTAAAGAAATAGCCTAGAATTCGTCACTCTCCAATTATTTCAGTGTTCGGTAATCGCACGGCGTAGTGACAAAAACTAACTGGATGAAGACCTCGTTTTTTCCTTGTACTAAAAAACCACTACCTCACATGCCCCCTCTCTACTATGGCACTAAAAAAAACAAGCCAGTGCAGCGTGTCACTATCTCCTAGACCAGAACGCAACCCACTTCCAGGGGCGGCGGCAGGGGGGGGTGCCTGTGGTGCACAGGCACCCCCAAAAAAAATTGAAATTTTTTTTTAGGTATTCTACAGTATACTCAATTTTGGCCCATCTCAGCCCAATTCAGGCCCACACCAACACACGCACAGGTCAAACACAGGTGCTTCTGCCTTCTCGCCTTCTCCTCCCGAGCCCTTCTCCTCCTGGCGCTGGCGGCTGGAGTACATTGGAGCCTGGCGACCTGCTCGGCTGCTCCTCCGACGCTCCGAGCCTCCGACGACCGCCAGCCGCCCAGCCTGCCGCCACCGAGCCGCCGAGGACCAACCGACCAACAGTCCAACTCCAACACGGCAACGCCAAGGTAAACTTACTCCGGGATTGGATTTGGGGGAGGGGGCGGCGCAGGGCTAGGTGAGGCGGCCGACGGCCGAGGGCGAGGCTGCCGAGCCGGGGCGAGGAGCAGGACGCCGTGGTCGGGCGCGCCGCACTGTGGGGAGGCGGGAGCAGAGGCACAGATGGACCGGCGGCGAGGAGCACGGCAAAGACGCCGCGCCGCGAGGGTCCCGAGGAGCACCGAGCACGGAGCAGAGGCGCGGATGGGCGGCCACGCCGGCGGCGAGCGAGCAGGCAGGCGCGGCGCCACGCGAGGGAGCAATGAGCAGAGCCGTGGGTGAGCGATTGGGAGATCCGAGACCGAGAGGCGAGAGGCGATCGGCGCTCGCGAGGGGCGGGGTTGGAAAATGGAAATTAGGTTCCATCGGCCGTCCGGGATTGGAGCCTTGGAGGTGGGTTGGAAAATGGAAAATGGAAATGTTATATTCTTGAATGTCTTTTGACTTCTGTGATTTATATATGTAGGACAAATTGAATCATAGAAATGAAAAGGAATAGAGATATTATTTCTTTCTTTCGAGATGGCAAGACAGTCAAGCCTAAAATTGTTGAAGCGGAAACTATTCAAGCTCAAGGAGGAGGAACTGAAGCAAGTAGAAATGAAAATGAATTGGCTTTGGTTGTGGCTTCTTCGATTCCATCTGTGAATGCACCATCTCAATCTCAACCCCAATCGCAAAGTGAAGCACAAGCAACCGGTAATGACAGTGATGAGTTATGTTATGATGTTGAGCTTCTCCCACATGATCCCAGCAAAAGGATACCTATCATGAGATATGGTATCAATGATCAAGATGCGGTTCGAAGAGGATTTATTCTTAAAGGCCCATGTCAACCTCGTCAACATGATTTTCCCGTAAGGGAAATATCAGGTAAAAGACGTCACTTCAATGTTAGTTGGTTTGATAAGTACAATTGGATTGAATATAGTATCGAGAAGGATGCTGCATTTTGCTTTGTCTGTTATTTGTTCAAGGAAAAAAATGTGGGAGGCGATGGTTTTGTTAAAGGAGGATTTATAAATTGGAATAGGTATGACTCAGTTGACAAGCATGTGGGTAGTATAAGAAGTGTGCATAATCGAGCTCAAGAGAAATACAACTTCTTTGTTAAACCTAGAACATCAATTGATCAAGCTCTTAGGAAGAAAACCGAAGAAAACAAACGACTTTACATTTCTAGGTTGACTTATTCAATTAGATGCTTGAGGTTTATTTTGCGTCAAGGACTAGCATGTCGTGGACATGATGAAAGTGCAAATTCTAGCAATAAGGGAAATTTTCTTGAACTTTTGGAACGGCTTGCAAATAACAATGAGGAGGTTGCTAAGGTTGTCTTAAGCAATGCCCCTGAGAATTGTAAGATAATTGCCCATGAGATACAAACGGACATAATTAACTGTTGTACCATCCAAACTACCAAGCACATTATTGAAGAAATTGGTGATGATCACTATTCAATTCTAGCTGATGAGTCTAGTGATGCATCCCACAAAGAACAACTTGCTCTTTGCTTGTGTTATATTGATAAAGAAGGATGGGTATGTGAACGGTTCCTTGGAGTAATTCATGTGGCTGATACCACTTCCTTATCACTTAAGAATGCAATTGTGTCCTTACTTGTTGATCACAAGTTGACTCTTGCTCAAATCCGTGGGCAAGGATATGATGGGGCTAGCAACATGAAAGACGAGATTAAATGGCTGAAAACATTGGTTATGAAAGAGTCTCCTTCTGCTTATTACATCCATTGTTTTGCACATCAACTCCAATTAGTTCTCATAGCTGTTGCCAAGGGTAATTCTGATTGTGTGTGTTTTTTTGAACAAGTTTCTCACTTATTGAATATTATTGGAGTTTCTTGTAAGCGTCATGACATGCTTCGAGATATTAGAGCTCAAGAAGTTTTGGAAGCACTAGAATTGGTGAGATAGAAAGTGGACGTGGATTAAATCAAGAGATGGGATTAGCTAGGCCCGGTGACACTCGTTGGGGTTCTCACTATAGAACTATTCTGCACATTATTAGTATGTATTCAACAATTGTAAAGTACTCATACACTTTGAAAAGACCCTCATGTAAGAATGATTGGCCAAAAATACATGCTATGGTGGGAGCCTTTGAGTCATTTGATTTTGTTTTCAATGCACACTTGATGCTTGTCATACTTGGATACACAGATGAGTTGTCTCAGTCTTTGCAAAAGAGAGACCAAGATATTATTAATGCTATGACACTTGTTAATTTGGCTAAGGATAGAATGCAACGAATGAGGTGTGATGGATGGGAAGAATTCCTTCAAGAAAAGGTAACATCATTTTGTACTAAATATGGCATCAAAGTTCCTAAGCCGGATGGTAGATATGTGCCTTATGGAAGATCATCACGTTTTTACCCAAAACAAACAAATGATGATCATTTTAGAAGGGAAGTGTATCTTGGCATCATTGATAATGTTCTCCAAGAGCTTGACAATCGGTTTGACAAGGTTAATATGAAGTTGCTTGTATGCTGTCCGCTTTAAATCCTATGAATTCATTTGCTTCTTATGATAGGAACAAAGTGTTTAACCTTGCCAACTTTTATCCCAATGATTTTTCAAGTACGGATTTAATGAGACTTTCTTTTCAACTTGATAACTTCATTGATGATATGCGAAGCGATGAATCTCGGTGAACTTTCTACTAAGCTTGTTGAAACAAGGAAGCATGACATTTATAAATTGGTATACTTGCTTCTTAAATTGGTATTGTTTATCAGTAGTAGTACCATGAGCGTTGAAAGAGTATTTTCGGCGATGAATCTTGTGAAGAACAAGTTGAGAAATAGTATGTGTGATCAAGTATTGAATGATTGTTTAGTTACTTTTATAGAGCGAGATCTTCTCGAAGGTTAGTGATGATGATATAATCAAGTGTTTTCAAGGAATGAGATCACGTCGTATGGTATTGTGATTTCTATTAGCTATTTAGGACTATTTTATTCATGTAAGATTTTATTTGAACTAGTTGTATTGTACTATTAACATTTGGCCGAACTTTTTTGGTGTAATTGTGTTGAATTTGTAAAATTACTTATATGTCGTATAATATATTTTTTTAATCTTCGAAGTGTGCACCTCCATCGTAAAATTCCTGGCTCCGCCACTGCCCACTTCCCAGGCGATCCAGCCAAGTCACAGAAAGGCAAAGGGACAAGATTGCCAAGGCCTCCCGATGAATAGCATGAATTTATCAAACAAATAAGAAGCCCTTCCACACGGCCGATCCACCCTCCTCAACAATTCCCTAGTTCTACTGGCGAATCCTTCTAAATAAACAAAAATTTATATCCACAAATTTCTCACAACAACATGCTTCTAATATTCATCGATTGATACGCCTAAAAGATGTTCCACGAGCCAAGCCAATCCTGGTAATAGAGCAACAGAAGCCGACCAACCAACCATCCAAATCAGGCACCACCCAACTACAGAATGCGAACGAATGGGGCCCGAGACCCAAGCTGCCCCGCGGAACCCCAACCGTAGACGGAGCCGGGCACCGGCTCCGACCGCCAGGGACAGGCAGGCACGGCGGAAGGCAAAATAAACGCGGCCGCGGGGCGTTGAGGGAATGGCGCACCTGCGTGCTTGCGGTCCTGTTCGGTGCCGGACTTGGCGAGGACCTCGAGGTCGACGAGGCTAAGCGACATGAGGCCCAGGGTGAGCCCCGACATGAGCCCCGCGAAGAGCACCAGCACCACGATGATCACGATTTGCTCGAAGAACACCGCCTCGCAGCAGTGGTACTCCACCGCCATCTGCCGCCGCTCGCTCCCCTCCTCCGCCCGCTTCGAAGCTCCCCCTCCCCTCCTCGCGCGAGCCCTTCTCCTCGCCTTCTCGAAACGATTCTACTGCGGTTTCCCCGTTTCTTCTTTATTTAGAGAGGCTGTGCCTGTGCGTGTGAAGAAGAAGAGAGGAGAAGCGAAGCGAAGCGAGGAGGTGGGGTGGCGTGGGCGCGGAGGCGATGCGACGGGTGGCCATGCCCGAGGGGGCGGGCCACGGTTTGTTATGACTTATGACATGTGGGCCAACTGGGCGAGAGCTCGGCTCGTGCTGCCGCTTGACTCCGGGCTAATGGGTCCTGGTCGAGGCCCCGTAGCTTTGGCCCGCTGCATGTGGGGCCGATATTGTAATGGGCCCAGCTGCAGAGAGAGCCTCGTTGGGTTCGATCGGGGGGCGCGGGAATTGCTGGAAGCACCTGGGCATGTGGGGTGTCGGCATGTGCCGTTGCCTCCGTGGGGCCGGTCTATGGACAGGCCTGCTGGCCTACTCACTAAACCCTTCCAACCGTGATCGAAGGCCATATAACACAGGGTAGGGTGATCATATTTGTTGCAAAACTTGCAAGTAATATGTCAGCATTTACTCTGCCACGTATCTTGCATAATGCATGGGCGGTCCCTTCAAATCATACAATTTTTATGTAACAGCCCTAACTTAGGGTTTGTATTTCAAATGTAAAATCTTGAGGAGAAATAAAAACTTTTGTTGTCTCTTCAAATCATTTGAAAGTTCCTACATTTTCCCTAGCAAGTTCCATTTTCTAGAATTAAATTCTTGTGAATGGAGATTGTTGTCAGCAAATTCTTAGCCTTCAAACTTGTGATCATCCTCTCAAACTATTTTTCCTAGCATCTTGATCATCCTATCTACCTCCTGAATTATTTCACAATTTTTAGATTTTGTTTGCTATTTCAAATGGCCAAGTCAACTCTGTTTGAAATCTGGTCAAACTCCTCAGACAGCAGCTTGTGAATTTTCTAGAACAATGCAGTGCATAAAAGTTCTGGAAAAATTATACAAGGTTGTTCTCTGTCTCTAGTAGCTACCATAAAATTTCTGAAATTTTTGGAGCCCAGAGCTACCTCTAAAATTCCCAAACCTTCTCTGTCTTTTAAATCAAATTCTAAAGTATCGTTCTCTGCCCGAACCCAACCTCTGCTCGAGTCCGACCGCGCCACTTGACTAGATCGCGTCAACTAGCTGCACCGCGCGTGAGTCCAATCGATCGTGACCGTCCGATGCAAATCGAACGATCCACGCTATGCGCGCAACCGACTGTCCGAATGCATACATCAATCCCGACCGCCCATCTCGGATCCAACGGCCGAGCGATATTGATCGAGTCTAACTCGGGCTCGCGCCGCTTTGCTTGCCGCCACGACTTGTGGGCCATACCGCCGTGCCATTTCCGCCACGCCACTTCGCCGCCCCAGACCGCCGCTCACAAGGCTCGCCGGCCGCGCTACATGCGTGCCGCCACCTCACCTCACCGGTCTTTTCACCGCCCACCGCCTCACCTCGCCGCCCCGCCGCTCCTACAAAACCTCCAAGGCTTTCCTACCTCGCTGCCTCCATTGCCGTTCTTCTCCACCGAGCCCAGGAGCCGTGAGCGCCGCCGCGACGCCCGAGCGTTCTCGCCGCCCGGTGATCTCCGAGCACGGCATCGCGCCACGGCGTGTTCCACATCCTCGGGAAGTAAACCTCAAGGAATTTCGGTTTCATCGCTGTGAGCTGCGCGTGGCCTTTCTTCTCCAAGTCCGGCCGAAACCGCTTTTCCACCGACGCGTCTTCTCCGGTGAGCTCACCAATTCTTCGCTCGGTGAGCACCACCGACTCCACCTTTCTTCTCCACTCTCTCACTCGCCCTCTCGCTCACCCTGTGCCTCGCCGCCGCATCGCCTTGCGCCGCTGTGGCTCTCGCCGCCGCCACTCCGGTGCCTCTCGTCGCCGCCAGCACGCCGGTGAGTTCTCGTAACTCATCGATGCCCATGCGCGCTAAATTTCATTGTCTTCCTCTCTAGTGCGCCGCGCTTGTCACCCCATCGCCGCCGCTAAGCTCGTCGCGGCGCCGCCACCGTGCTTCTCCGCGAACCCGCGACCATCGCGCGGCCAGTGGTCCTCGCGACCCATTTTGCCCGCCGCACGCCTCGCTTCTACTTCGCCGCGGCAAGTTCAGTCCAAAGCACCGAGCCTCCTCGTTTTTCTCGTTATTCCTCTCTCTCGTCCGGCGGTGGGGCCCACTCCTTCAAAACCAATTAGTTAGCTGCTAATCATGATTATGATTGTTCTTTAGTTCACTCTCATGCTTGATCGATATTGGTATTAGAGGCTTGAAAGCATTCTAGTTCTAGTTCTCTGTATATATTTCCGTTGTCGTTTTCGTTGTCGAATCAAAATTTGTATCATGCTTGCTAATAGGTTTTGTCGTGTTTGTTGCCTCCTTTGTGTTAAAATGGTTAGCATGAATCCATGTAGTTAGTATATTTAAGTTTCAAGCTTCATTTGCCATGCTTGATCATAGGGATAGTTAGTTGTTCATTTTACTTGTCTCTGCACTTTTGAGATTGTCGGTGTTATAAGATTTGGTGTAGTAGCCGCATGTCGAACTTGTTAGCCTTTCAAAATCTAGGTGTGATGCTTAGGGGTTTGGTTATGAGCATCTTTAACATCCTATCTTTGATAGAAGATTTTGTTTAGCACCTCATAATTGGATAATCGACTAGTTAGTATTGTCAATAGCTTTTGTAGGTTCTGTAATATCACTTGTAATGGTTGAGTTAGAGAAGCTAGTCGTTGTTGATTTATTAACTTGATGATTGAATAATAGATGTGCACACAATCACCATCAAAGTCATCCAAAAGTTTAAATCATTTAAGAGGTTTAAATCATTTAAGAGGTTGTTTTTGTAGTTAACCTGCAAATAGGTAAAAGGATAGATCACCACTTAAAAACATGTCTTTTGAGCATCTCTCAGAGTGACTTTGTCATTCTTCTTGTGATAGTATAGCCTTTGTGTGAAATTTGGTATTTGGGTTTAATTGCTGATTTTTGTCGATGTTATTCGCTCTTATTTGTCGCTTTGTTCGATCGTTAGGCTTCGATATTTGCGGCAACCCCGAGGACGATCCTCCGCACCTTATTGAGCAACAAAGACCTGTGCAAGCGGCTTGATCATTCCTATCCCAAAGATTTTAAAGTCTAATATTTTGTTTCAAATTGTATGTATGCATTGCTTAATTTGTATTAAATTGATTAGTTAAATCTGTAGTTGCATATCCTGTAGACAAAATATTGATCTCTACTACCGAGCCTAGGTTATTTGTCGTGATTAGAGGTCACTGGATGGTCTCTTGTCACTTAGTAGATCCGGTCAAATTGCTTAGATATGCTTAGCTATCGGTAGAATCAAGTGTTATCGACTTTAGTCAGTAACCTTGATCACACAAAATTTACTATAACTTATTGTTTCAGATTTTTGCTATGTTTAATTGCAAAACTAAAATGAAAACCAAAAATGATTTAGACTTGGGCACAACGGTATGATTGGTGTGATCTGTTGGGTGTGATCGAATGGTGCCCGAGTCAACAAGGACCGAACATCTTGTTACATCGAACCAAGCATTTTGCGTGCTAACCACACTAGAGTATATGGGACCTCTCTTGACCTAGTACTTTGGCGTGTATTGGCTCCGGTCGCAGGAGGTCGCAGGAGGGATGGAGGTGGGAGCATGGTAGTTGTCCAAAAGCTTTATCCCGAGTGGGTAGTTGTCTTTTCGGCTTTACCATGTAAGCGTATGGGTTTCTATCCATACGAGCGGCTCGTAGTTAATACACAATATTGGAAACAGTCTCGAGGACTTAGTCAGGTTTGCATACCTTCTAAGTGTGTTTTGGCTTAAAGGCGATGCCAAGTGTGGGTACATTGGTACACCCCCGCAGGTTCAAACTATTCGAATAGCCTCGCCCTAGGTTATGGACACGCTTGGCAAGGTCTTCCAAGAGTTAGACTACAACATTTAAATTAAAACTTGATGGGTGGTACGAACTGGGATTCGTGTTATTGTTGTGGTGACTATTGGGATAGTCACTTCTAGGATGTTTTTACTTACTCTTTGCTATTATTATCCTTATCAGTATTTCAACATTAAAAATGAATTGCAAACTTGCCTTTAAAGCGTATTACATTATTGCAAATGAAAATTGGCTTTATGCAAATGAACCATATGACCTCCACCAAACAAGCTCGCATGTAGCATATGAACAGTCCGCTAGTTCACACGTCAGTCTTGCGGGTACAAAGACAATCTTTGTACTCGTGTGCTTTGCTTAATGTTTTTGTTGCAGAGGAAGAAGGTGAGCCTCGTGGTCCTCACTTCGTGAGTCAGGCTGCCGCGCCGTGGGTGACGACTAGGCTTGGCGGTCGGGCCGATGCCTTGTGGGTTGAAGGCACACGATTGGCTTTGTTTATAGCCATCTTATGGCACTTTTGCTTCCGCTGTCTTTTTGTTGTTATTTGTGTATCTTGTGGCGATCGGCCATTGTCCGTAATATTGTTGCTATTTATTTATCTTCCGCTTGGAAGTGTGGTGTTTGGACTCTATGTGTGGAATGGAGTTGATGTCTAATTTTGTACCGGTGTGTATACGCTTCGGGAAGTATACATATCTCGAGGATCATTTATTTGATTTGTGATGCTAGGACCGGTGGTTGGTTACATTACAAACCAAATAAACTGGGTCCTCACAAAGTTGGTATCGAGCCATTACGACCGTAGCAACCCAAGCATAGTCGTCCTTAGGATATTTTGAAAGTCTTATTTTCAAATTATAAAAGGTTTATAAAACCTAGGCAGATTCTCGATTTTACTCCTTACCTATCTTAGCCTTCTACTCTCATCTTACTCTAATTTGAGTTTAAAACTTGGTTTCTCTCTTCCTTTCAAAAGATAGTTACTACTGGTAGAATCAGTCTTTGGGAGAACCATAGAGAATTAAGTCTAAGTAAAATTTGTGGGAGCATAAGGGTAAGATATGTATGAGTTGCTATGTGTCCGATTTTTCTTTGGTCGAACTTTATCCCGCCTTGTGTTTGTTTCTCGACTTTCATGAATTTTGGGCTTTCTTGCTCTTAAATTTGTTGCTAACTTGTCTTAGTAAAACAGATGGCCGGAGAACGCGTGGTAGTCGGCGCAGTGGTCATGATGAGGAGCTTCCTCCTCCGACCATGGTCGAGGTTCTCGCCGATCGAGCGAAACCGCATGGACCAGACGCGCATCTTGGAGGTTATTGCTAGGAATACCTCCACTCCGCCGGTGGTGGCGCCACCGCACTCGCTGGGACTTGCAGAGTTCCTCCGCACGCGCCGCCGACTTTCTCCCGCCCGAGGACCTCTCGATGCAGATGATTGGTCGCGCATGGTTGAGCGAAGCTCAACATAGCTCGATGCCAGCGCAGATAAGGCACTCTTCGCGCCCCACCGCCTTGAGGGCGCGCACACTCATGGTGGGAGAACTATCTCGCCATGCAGCCGCGGGCCATGTGGTCGCGTGGGAGGAGTTCCGTCGCCTTTTCGTCGGGCCCACATCCCGCACGGCCGATGAAGTCAAGAAAAGGAGTTCCTCGCGCTCAAGCAAGGGCGCAAGTCCGTGACGAGTACCTTTACGAAGTTCAATCATCCGCTCGTTATGCTCCGGTGAGGTGGCCTCGATGAGGCTAGCAGAGAAGTTTATGGATGGCTTGTCCGAGGAGCCGCAGGACAAGCTATCCATTGTGGACTTCTCGCACTTTCGTGCCTTGGTAGATAAGGCCATTGTTGCCGAGCATAAGGCGAAGGCGCGGGTGAGTCCCGCAGCGCAAATGGAGGCGATCGATCGCTTCACACCACCTCGCTCGTCCTCGGCCGGGCCAAGCACTGATGGCCCGTTCTTTTGCTCCACCGCGCCGAGACCATCTCGCACCAGCTCCTCGCCCACCGCAGCCGTGAGCCAGACCACGTGCGCCGCGATCCAAAGAAGAGAGCGGTCTCCGCAATCCGGCGCCGAGGTGACTTGTTTTCGCCGCCACAACAAGGGCCATTATGCGAATGCGCGCCTCGAGTGTTGCAGCCCTCGCCCTAATGGAGGACGCGGCGGGAGTGGTCACCCACCGACTGTAAGATGATCCGAAGCCCTGTGGCGAAAGGCGCCGAGTGAACCACCTTTCACCGAGGAGGCTCGGAGGCGCCGATGTTGTGATGGGTACACTTTTGTTAATTCTCGCCCGCTGCAGATATTTGATTCTCGAGCATCGCATTCTTTATTTCAAGATCATTTGCTGCTGCTAGTGGTCTTCATTGTGTTCCTTTAGAAGTTCCTTTGCTCATCCGCTCCGGTCGGAAATGAGAGCCGATTTACAATGCCGGATGTTCCTATCATAGTCAAGGGAGTGGGATTTTTAGCAAATCTTATTCGCTCTGCTCAAGCAAGTCCGGATGTGATTCTTGGCATGGATTGGTTGTCCCAAAGACTTGGGGCGATTGATTGTGCCAGAAGACTCGTCTATCTTACCAGCTTTTCGCGCGGCGGTCGGATTTTCGCGCAGCCTTCGGGGCCGCATCTATGTGCAATAGAAGTTAAGCCACCTTGCGATTCGTGGATGTTCCCATAGTATCGACTTTGGGGATGTCTTTCCAAGATTTACCCGATGCCTCCGCTCGAGATCCGAGTTTGTCATCGAAGTTGTCGCCCGGCATCGCCCGATTTCAAGGCGCCGATCGAATGCCTCCCAATGAGCTAGAAGAATTGAAGAAGCGGCTTGGTGAGCTCCAAGCAAAGGGTTTCATCCGTCCCAGCCATCTCCTTGGGGTTGTCCGTGATCTTTGTGAAGAAGAAGGACAAGACTTTGCGCATGTGTGTTGATTACCGCCCTCTCAATGAAGTGACGGTGAAGAACAAATATCCTCTGCCCCGCATTGATGATCTTTTTGACCAATTGTCTGGAGCCCAGGTGTTCTCCAAGATTGATCTGAGATCGGGCTATCATCAAGTCCGGATCGTAGTCGAGGATATTCCGAAGACGGCTTTCACTACTCGTTATGGCCTATACGAGTACACCGTCATGTCTTTCGGTCTAACCAATGCTCCAGCTTTGTTCATGAACCTTATGAATTCAGTATTCATGGAGTATTTGGACAAATTTGTGGTGGTCTTTATTGATGATATTCTTATCTATTCCAAGACTGAAGCAGAGCATGCTGAGCATCCAAGATTATTTTGGGCAAGTTATGGAGCATCACCGATGCAAAGTTCAAGAAATGTGAGTTCGTTGAAGGAAGTGGCATTTTTGGGCCATGTTCTTTCACCGAGGAATAGTCAGAGATCCCAAAGAAAGTCAACGATGTTCTATCTTGGGGCCACCAAGTCACCAACGATGTGCGGAGTTTTCTTGGTCTAGCGGGCTACTACCGCCGCTTTATCGAGAACTTCTCCAAGATCGCAAAGCCAATGACCGAATTGCTCAAGAAGGACAAGAAGTTTGTGTGGTCCTCTCGCTTGTGATGAGAGCTTTGAGCTCAAACAACGATTGACTTCACCCAGTCCTTACTCTTCCCGATATCCACAAGAACTTCGATATTTATTGCGATGCCTCTCGTCGGGGACTCGGGTGTGTTCTTATGCAAGAAGCCAAGGCGCTTGCCTATGCATCTAGGCACTGAGGCCTCATGAGCTCAACTATCCCACCCATGATTTAGAGCTTGTCGCAGAGTTCATGCACTCAAGATTTGGCGGCATTATTTGATCTGAAACATCGTGAGGTGTATTCCGATCACAAGAGTTTGAAATACTTATTCACTCACCAGATCCGAACCTCGAGCAGAGGAGATGGCTAGAATTGATCAAAGATTATGATATGGGTATTCGTGATCATCCTGGCAAGGCCAATGTGGTTCTTGATGCACTTAGCCGAAAGGTGTATTGCAATACTGATGATCCAAGAGCAAAGAACTCGCACTTCTTGAACTTCAGCGCCTCAACTTGGGTTTGGTTGAGCACGGTTCCCTCATCGCCTCGACAGTAACCAACCTTGGTGGATCAAATCAAGTCAAGACAAAGAATCGATGTTGGTATGGCAAAATCAAGCGTAACATCGTGATGGTTCAACAAATGCTTTACGTAAGATGAGCACGGTGTTGTCCGGTTTGGGCAGCGTCTTGTGGTCCCAAAGGTCCTGAGTGCGGATTTGATTCTTCAGAGGCCCATGATTCGCCTTTGTCCATCCATCCCGGGCCACCAAAATGTATCAAGATCGCGCCGAGATTCGTGGACTCGCATGAAGCGCGAGATTGCCGTGTTCGTTGCCGATGTGACGTATGTTGTCGCGTCAAGGCCGAGCATCGGCCCAATGGTCTTCTTCACCCTTGCCTATACCGAGTGGAAGTGGGATTCAGAGGCATGGATTTCATCACTGGTTTGCCCTGCTCATCCAAGGGAAACGACGCCATTTGGGTTGTCATTGACAAAGCTAACTAAAGTGGCGCATTTCCTTTGGCCAAGAGTCACCCGTGTGGAACCTCTAGCCGAGCTCTATGTATCAAGGATTGTGAGTTTGCATGGTGTACCCAAGACGATTGTGTCCGACCGTGGGCGTTGTTTACCTCTCGGTTTTGGCATAGTCTGCAGGAGGCCATGGGAACTCGCCTTACTTTCAAGACGGCCTATCATCCTCGTGATCGATGGTCGACGGAGCGCCAATCGTGTGCTTGAAGATATGCTCCGTGCTTGTGTTCTTTCCTATGGGAAGAATTGGGAGAAGTGCCTACCGCTTGCCGAAGTTCTCCTACAACAACAACTTCCGAGCTAGTCTCGGATGGCACCGCTTGAGGCTTTGTATGGACGGCGCGCAGAACACCATTGAACCGGTCGAAATCGTGAAAGGCGCTTTGGCCCGGATTCGATCAATGAGGTGAAAGTCAAGTGCGATCGATTCGTGAGCACTTGCGCGTAGCTCACCAGCGAAGAGCTATGCGATCGGCGTCGCCGTGAGCGAGTTTCCACCAACGACTTTGTGTATCTCAAAGTCTCACCTCCGAAAGGTCATCGTCGTTTGCCAAGGGCAAATTGGCTCTCTGTATGTCGGACCCTACCGCATCATCGATAGAGTGGGAGCTGTTGCATACAAGTTAGAATTGCCGGCTACACTTGAAGGGTGCATGATGTTTTCCATGTGTCGCAATTGAAGAAGTGCCTCCGTGTTCGGCTGAGGAAACACCATTGGAAAATATCGATGTGCAGGAAGATCTGTCTTATCGTGAGCGCCCCGTTCGTATCCTCGAAGAAGCTGAACGCAGAACAAGGAACCGTGTGATCAAGTTCCTTAAAGTTCAGTGGTCGAACCACTCCGAGGATGAAGCCACTTGGGAACGCGAAGATCGTCTCCGAGCAGATTACCCATCCTTCTTCTCCCAGTGATCAGAATCTCGGGGCGAGATTCCTATAAGGGGGGGAGATTTGTAACAGCCCTAACTTAGGGTTTGTATTTCAAATGTAAAATCTTGAGGAGAAATAAAAACTTTTGTTGTCTCTTCAAATCATTTGAAAGTTCCTACATTTTCCCTAGCAAGTTCCATTTTCTAGAATTAAATTCTTGTGAATGGAGATTGTTGTCAGCAAATTCTTAGCCTTCAAACTTGTGATCATCCTCTGAAACTATTTTTCCTAGCATCTTGATCATCCTATCTACCTCCCTGAATTATTTCACAATTTTTAGATTTTGTTTGCTATTTCAAATGGCCAAGTCAACTCTGTTTGAAATCTGGTCAAACTCCTGTACAGCAGCTTGTGAATTTTCTCTAGAACAATGCAGTGCATAAAAGTTCTGGAAAAATTATACAAGGTTGTTCTCTGTCTCTAGTAGCTACCATAAAAATTTCGAAATTTTTGGAGCCCAGGAGCTACCTCTAAAATTCCCCAAACCTTCTCTGTCTTTTAAATCAAATTCTAAAAGTCATCGTTCTCTGCCCGAACCCAACCTCGGCTCGAGTCCGACCCGCCACTTGACTAGATCGCGTCAACTAGCTGCACCGCTGCGTGAGTCCAATCGATCGTGACCGTCCGATGCAAATCGAACGATCCACGCTGCGCGGCGCAACCGACCGTCCGAATGCATACATCAATCCCGACCGCCCATCTCGGATCCAACGGCCGGAGCGATATTGATCGAGTCTAACTCGGGCTCGCGCCGTTTTTGCGCGCCACGACTTGTGGGCCATACCGCCGTGCCATTTCCGCCACGTCACTTCGCCAGCTCCAGCGCACCGCTCGCCCGCGCGCTCTCGCCGGCTTCGCCGCCTACATGCGTGCTGCCACCTCACCTCACCGGTCTTTTCACCGCCCACCGTCTCACCTCGCCGCCTCCGCCTGCTCCTACAAAACCCTCCGAAGGCTTTCCTACCTCGCTGTCTCCATTGCCGTTCTTCTCCACCGAGCCCAGAGCCGTGAGCGCGCCGCGACGCCCGAGCGCCTCGCCGCTCCGGTGATCTCCGAGCACGGCATCGCGCCACGGCGTGTTCCACATCCTCGGGAAGTAAACCCTCAAGGAATTTGGGTTTCATCGCTTGTGGAGCTGCGCGTGGCCTTTCTTCTCCAAGTCCGGCCGAAACCGCCTTTTCCACCGACGCGTCTTCTCCGGTGAGCTCCAGCTCAATTCTTCGCTCGGTGAGCACCACCTGGACTCCACCTTTCTTCTCCACTCTCTCACTCGTCCTCTCGCTCACCCTGTGCCTGCCGCCGCATCGCCTTTGCGCCGGTGTGGCTCGCCGCCGCCACTCGGTGCCTCTCGTTGCCGCCAAGCACGCCGGTGAGTTCTCGTAACTCATCGATGCCCATGCGCGCTAAATTTCATTGTCTTCCTCTCTAGTGCGATCGCGCTTGTCACCCCATCGCCGCCGCCAAGCTCCGTCGCAGCCGCCACCGTGCTTCTCCGGCGAACCCGCGACCATCGCCGCCTTCAGTGGTCCTCAGCGACCCATTTGCCCGTCGCGCACCGCGCGTCACTTCCTCGCCGGCAAGTTCAGTCCAAAGCGGCCCGAGCCTCCTCGTTCTTCGTTATTCCCTCTGCATGCATCGGCGGTGGGGCCCACTCCTTCAAAACCAATTAGTTAGCCGCTAATCATGATTATGATTGTTCTTTAGTTCACTCTCATGCTTGATCGATATTGGTATTAGAGGCTTGAAAGCATTCTAGTTCTAGTTCTCAGATATTTCCCGTTGTCGTTTTCGTTGTCGAATCAAAATTTGTATCATGCTTGCTAATAGGTTTTGTCGTTTGTTGCCTCCTTTGTGTTAAAATGGTTAGCATGAATCCATGTAGTTAGTATATTTAAGTTTCAAGCTTCATTGCCATGCTTGATCATAGGGATAGTTAGTTGTTCATTTTACTTGTCTCTGCACTTTTGAGATTGTCGGTGTTATAAGATTTGGTGTAGTAGCCGCATGTTGGAACTTGTTAGCCTTTCAAAATCTAGGTGTGATGCTTAGGGGTTTGGTTAGCTGAGCATCTTTAACATCCTATCTTTGATAGAAGATTTTGTTTAGCACCTCATAATTGGATAATCGACTAGTTAGTATTGTCAATAGCTTTTGTAGGTTACGTAATATCACTTGTAATGGTTGAGTTAGAGAAGCTAGTCGTTGTTGATTTATTAACTTGATGATTGAATAATAGATGTGCACACAATCACCATCAAAGTCTGTCCAAAAGTTTAAATCATTTAAGAGGTTTAAATCATTTAAGAGGTTGTTTTTGTAGTTAACTTTGGCAAATAGGTAAAAGGATAGATCAGTCACTTAAAAACATGTCTTTTGAGCATCTCAGAGTGACTTTGTCATTCTTCTTGTGATAGTATAGCCTTTGTGTGAAATTTGGTATTTGGGTTTAATTGCTGATTTTTGTCGATGTTATTCGCTCTTATTCTTTGCTTTGTTCGATCGTTAGGCTTCGATATTTGCGGCAACCCCGAGGACGATCCTCCGCACCTTATTGAGCAACGGCACCTGTGCAAGCGGTTTGATCATTCCTATCCCAAGATTTTAAAGTCTAATATTTTGTTTCAAATTGTATGTATGCATTGCTTAATTTGTATTAAATTGATTAGTTAAATCAGTAGTTGCATATCCTCGTAGACAAAATATTGATCTCTACTACCGAGCCTAGGTTATTTCTTTGTGATTAGAGGCATTGGATGGTCTCTTGTCACTTAGTAGATCCGGTCAAATTGCTTAGATATGCTTAGCTATCGGTAGAATCAAGGCGGTTATCGACTTTAGTCGGTAACCTTGATCACACAAAATTTACTATAACTTATTGTTTCAGCATTTTTGCTATGTTTAATTGCAAAACTAAAACGAAAACCAAAAATGATTTAGACTTGGGCACTGTGGTATGATTGGTGTGATCTGTTGGGTGTGATGGAATGGTGCCCGAGTCAACAAGGACCGAACATCTTGTTACATCGAACCAAGCATTTTGCGTGCTAACCACACTAGAGTATATGGGACCTCTCTTGACCTAGTACTTTGGCGTGTATTGGCTCCGGTCGCAGGAGGTCGCAGGAGGGATGGAGGTGGGAGCATGGTAGTTGTCCAAAAGCTTTATCCTGAGTGGGTAGTTGTCTTTTCGGCTTTACCATGTAAGCGTATGGGTTTCTATCCATACGAGCGGCTCGTAGTTAATACACAATATTGGAAACAGTCTCGTAGGACTTAGTCTGGCTGCATACCTTGGAAGTGTGTTTTGGCTTAAAGCGATCAAGTGTGGGTACATTGGTACACCCCGCAGGTTCAAACTATTCGAATAGCCTCGCCCTAGGTTATGGACACGCTTGGCAAGGTCTTCCAAGAGTTAGACTACAACATTTAAATTAAAACTTGATGGGTGGTACGAACTGGGATTCGTGCTATTGTTGTGGTGACTATTGGGATAGTCACTTCTAGGATGTTTTTACTTACTCTTTGCTATTATTATCCTTCTGTATTTCAACATTAAAAATGAATTGCAAACTTGCCTTTAAAGCGTATTACATTATTGCAAATGAAAATTGGCTTTATGCAAATGAACCATATGACCTCCACCAAACAAGCTCGCATGTAGCATATGAGCAGTCCGCTAGTTCACACGTCGGTCTTGCGGGTACAAAGACAATCTTTGTACTCGTGTGCTTTGCTTAATGTTTTTGTTGCAGAGGAAGAAGGTGAGCCTCGTGGTCCTCACTTACGTGAGTGTCTTTGTCGCCGTGGGTGACGACTAGGCTTGGCGGTCGGTCCGATGCCTTGTGGGTTGAAGGCACGCGATTGGCTTTGTTTATAGCCATCTTATGGCACTTTTGCTTCATTGTCTTTTTGTTGTTATTTGTGTATCTTGTGGCGATCGGCCATTATCCATAATATTGTTGCTATTTATTTATCTTCCGCTTGGAAGTGTGGTGTTTGGACTCTATGTGTGGAATGGAGTTGATGTCTAATTTTGTACCGGTGTGTATCTGCGCTCGGGAAGTATACATATCTCGAGGATCAGTTTATTTGATTTGTGATGCTAGGACCAGGTGGTTGGTTAAGCATTACAAACCAAATAAACTGGGGTCCTCACATTTTACTTGAACACTTATTGGTCTCAGAATCCCGATATCTACCTCGTAATACATACATGGTGGATCTATAGTGTTTTACCCCGGTGCAGTGGCGAATCTAGGATGAAAATGGAGGGGGAGCTCTACTGTTAAGGCTATAGCACACATAAACATACCAAAGCTACATTTACTGGTCTTCTGTCATTGAAATATCAAATTCATACATAAATAGGAAAGGAGCAAATTGAAAATGTACAATACAATAAATATAGTACCTTGCTAATGGATAATGTGCCCTCAAATGTTCATAAATATGTGAGTACCGATCTGTAGATAAGAAATATCAAATTTAGTGATACAATATTAAATTGTGAATATTCATAAACATTAAGAATGTAATGAAAACATACCACTAAGTCACTAAATCTGATTACGACGTAATTTCACTCTACGAGTTTTCATGTCTTGAAAGCGTTGAATGATTCTTTTATTATCAAGGCTTCTAAATATCTCTCGCTCAGTATAGCACACCATCAAGTCATTGAGCCATTCATCGATAACTTGTTGCGCAAATCTGTTTTAATAATCTTCATTCTTTGAGAAAATTCTTTCAAGCGATGTTTGTTGCCCTTTGGAAGGATCAATGTGAGCTCGATCAGCGATACACAAGTGCGAAAGTTTTATTTTTCCGGTTTCAACCATCTTTTGAGCAACCTTTGCAAGATCACGGCATTCACAAAATTCATCACTTCTTCTAACATTGAGAATGAATGTTTGAAGCTGATTTCTTAACAACAAACGAATACTATGGTGAAATCTGCAGTATAAATCTGAGCAAGGCGAACTAGCTTTTGCACATCAAACTTAGTGAAGGAGTTGCTTGGATCAAGACAAGACATGCATACCAATAATTCTGAAGAAACTTCATTGAAACGATGATCCATCTCTGCCATAATGACATCAAGAGCAACATTAAAAATATCAATACGATAATAGTGAAGAAGGGTAACCTTATGCTTTCGACGTGCAGATTTACCCTTTACTCCAATGTGATCATCCATACTTGGCACATCAATCTCATTTGACTCACAAAAGCTTTTTACTGTGTTGAGCAATGGCTCCCACCCATTATCCCTCATGTCTTGCAAGCGTGTTTTCACATCCACAATCAAACCCATAGCTTCAATAATATCTTGATCCATTTTTTGCAAAGAAAGTGATAACTCATGTGTAATGCTCAACAAGTCTATCAAGAAATGCATAATGAATACAAATTCAAAGCTCTCCATCTTTTGTATCAAACCTGCTGCTCCACCATGACCTGAAGGATATGTTGCATCTTTACATATCATCTCTAACACCGCAAGCACTGACTCCCACATTTGGTATATACGAAGCAATGTTTTAAGATGTGAGCCCCATCTAGTATCTCCAGGCCTAGCTAAGCTAGTTGCCTGATTCAAACCTGTTCCTGTTGAAAGCACACCATTCTCCAATTTCTCCAATAAGACTTCCTGATGCTTTTCCATCAAAACATCCTTTCTTTTGCAAGATGCACTCACATTAGTCACTATCAAGGGAACATAGTTGAAGAAATCAGCAATAGCACCGCTACAACTTGTGACAGTGACAACCACTAACTGCAACTGGTGAGCGAAACAATGGACATAGAAAGCATAAGGATTCTCATCCCGTATTAATCTTTGCAAGCCATTAAATTCCCCTCTCATATTTGAAGCTCCATCATAACCCTGTCCGCGTAGCCTAGAAATAGGTAGATTAACCTTAGCAAGCACACGAACCAAAGCTTCCTTTAGTACGACAGATGTACACAAAGTGACATGCTCAATACCAATAAACCTTTCCATGATCTTCCCTTCTTTATTTACAAACCTACATAGTATGAATTTTACCGAGTTAAAACAAAACCACAATGCACAAATCATAAATGATAAGACTAAAAAACATTATATGTACAACTAACCTCACAATCACGGACATTTGCTCCTTTATTGATGAATCACGAGACTCATCAATAAGGACTGCGAAGTTCCTATCTCCAATCTCATCGTTAATCACCTGTGTGACCTCATGTGCACAACATTTCGCAAGTTCCTTTTGTATATCCGGAGAAAGCATCAAACAATTGCCACTACCCTCAAATTCAAAAGCTTCCTTCACATCCGTCTTTTTATCTATGTACCAATCCACCATCTCTCTAAAATTGCCCTTGTTCATGGAAGTTGAAGATTCGTCGTGTCCACGAAAAGCTTCACCTTGCTGAATGAGATATCTTGTACAATCTAAAGAAGCAGTCAAACGAATCTTGTATGCAATTTCAGACTCCTTGCTATAAGTATTTAATTTATGATCTACACTTGCTCTTTGATTCTGAAAATCTTCACAATCTAGCATTGCAATGTTGTGAACACTAGTAGGTCCACCAACATGTTGATTGAAAGATTCCATAGCACTTCTCCAATTCACATACCCAACTTTTGTGAAGACATCCCTCCCAAAGTGAGTGGTGTGTGATGGTTTCTTAAAAAGAAAGCAACCGAAACAAAAGGCGGCATCCTTTTCCACACTATATTCCAACCAATCGAACTTTTTATACCATGATTCTTGAAAGGATCTTAAAATTGAACCTTGCATTTTTTTTGGAAACTCATGACCAATTGGTTGAGTTGGACCCTTCAACAAATATGCTCTCCTAACTTGATCTCTAATCTCATTAGGATAATCTTCAATTGGTTTGCGACATACTGGATCGGCAATAATATCATCTGGATTAAATTCATGCCGAACCTTTTTTGCTTCAGTTCTGCCTCCTATGGTTGGAGGGTTACTGCTCGTTGCATTATTTGAGAAATATTTGTCCAAAGTTCGCTTCTCCATTTTTGTAAATCTAAGAACAATTAAACAACAACCACTCAACCAGTCAACCACTAATTAAACAAATTAACTAATCAACTAGTGCCTACTATCAATTAAAGTATTAAACAACAATTTGCTAATTAGGGATTAAACAACAAATCTCGGTTACAGCCTCAGGCGGCCTCACCCTGTGGTCCCTGTCACAGTGTTACGGTTACCCACTGTCTCCCAGACTCGATCCACAAGCCCAAAGACGGCAAAGACCAAAGACAAGCACAAGCCGCATCGCATTACGCACACGGGGCACAAGACAAAAGCTGAAAAGCACATTTTGCTAATTGGGGTTTGGGGAATCCGATTCTCATTTCATTTCACTGCCTGGCTGCCTGCCTCACCTGGCGAGTGGCGAGTCCAGTCCACCGAAGGTCGGTCTCGGTCCGAAGCGGAAAGGGCGATAGGAGCTGATGCGCCGATGCCGCCGCCGCGCCGGCCGCTCCTCCTCCCTTCGCCGTCCGCCGCCTCCTCCCGACTCGAGTGGCCGAGGCCCAAGGACCGACCACGGCCTCCTCTTCCGCTCCGCGCCTCCGTCGGCCGCCTCTCCCTCCGCCTCGCCTCTGCGGGCTGCGGCTCTGCCCGTCCGCCGCCTCCCCCTCCGAGTGGCCGACCGCCTCTCCCTCCGTCGCGCCGGCCGCCCGGCTGCCGAATCGACGGTGAAGGACTGACGGTGAGTGGGTCTCTCTCCTCTCCAACTCAGTTTCTCGGTCTCTCCTTTGCTCCGTATTTCCCAGATCTGTTTCTCTTCCGGCGTTCGGCTGCTCAACTGCTACTGTTCGCCTGTAACGCTGTTCCTCTTCCTCATCTGATTTGGGCCAGGTCCGCCATTTGGGCCGGCTAGGGTGCTGGACTGCTGGGCCTTAAGCCACCGACTGTGCCTTAGCCCTTAAGCGGCTCTTCTTCAACCTCCAGTCAGACCAGACGAGTCTTCAAGCTGCCTCCATGGCTCCATGCTTCAGTCTGTGCCTCTGTCACTGTGGGATAGTGGGAGTAGGGGATATTGCCATACTGGGGTATCACGGTGGGAGGAGGGGGTGCTTGAGCACCCACAAGCACCCACCTTGGATTCGCCACTGCCCCGGTGCACAGGACACCAGATCAAAATATCATTTTCCTTTTGATATAGTTATGCATATATAGTATAGACACTCCTAGCCCAAGATAAAAGGACGCTCCAAGCTCAAAAATTACACATATGTGATATGTACGAGAAATGGGGACCCCCGGTCATTTTCGTTCTGGATCAGCAACTGAATACATACTATTAAAAAGCATGCAAAGATGATGGTTTTTTTTTCGTAATCTATGGATACATGATCATCAACAAAGTAAACTTATACACATCCTCTAAAATTAGAGCTACCATGTTCATGTTCGCGAAAAAAAAAATCAGAGCTATCATGTAGTAGCTCATTTGTATAGTACGAGATGCCATAGTTATGGATTCGAAATTCTACCCCCTCTGCAAACCAAATCTGCATCTTCTGCTACCATCATTTTGCTGCCAAACTTGATCATCATCAGCAACTCTCGAGTATACTGCTCTGTAAAAAAATGCTGGGGGAAGTCGGATCACGAGGTATGCGCGTGTGTAATAATGTTCGGTCTATGGACCGGCTCCTCAACGGCGGTGTGCTGCTTGCATGCTGGGCGCGTGTGCACGAATCGGCGCACGGTAGAAGCTACGCGCGCGTAAATTGAGAGACTACGGACTATGCCGGATCGGTTCTCAAAAAGGAAAATGGAAACCATGACGGATCTTCTGTGCTGGATCCACCGTGGCTGATGTCTAGCATCAGATACTAGTACGGTGCACGCTAGCAAAGCAGTGACAAAGACATGACAAAAATAGAGGTGGTGTTGATAGATCGAAGCTAATACGAGACAAGCATATCGAATATACATCTAATGACCTTTTGCAATCCAAATTCACTCTATGGCATATTGACAAAATGATAAAAACAGATTCAGATATCAGAAGAGAAGCTCGCATTTGCACATTGCAATCAAACAATCTGGCCTTCGCTCACCATACTTGATTTCACTAATTGAGTAGCTCACCAAGTAGGAGATGACCCAGTATGAAGAACACTATGCACAAGACCATCTTCTTGCTCACATCTACTATGTTCTTCTTTCCTTCGGTCTACTTTACTAGTGTTGCTCTACAGCTGCTGCTGATGCTAAGAGAGATCCTAGAGGTCCAACAGTTGGAGCTGGGACTCGAGCCCCAATTAGCCCCAACGGTGGTTCTGCCCATGCTGCAAAGGAATGCAAGCGAGCGAGCACACAATACTTGTTTTTATCAGCATGCAACAATCTATAGTCTATTTTTTTTTAAAAAAAAAACAAGATCGATTGTCTACGTTGCAAAATTTCAAAATTGAGCACAATCAAGATTTTTTTCCTTCAAAACGGATAAATCTATGCAAAAGATACTGTCAGAAAAATTAGTAGGAAATCCAAATCCGTTGAAATTTGCCCTTCCCCCTTTTGCAGACCAACTTAGGTTTTTGGAACTTTGAAGCGTAGTCCACCACAGCGTCGTGGTATCTACTCTACTAAAATACTTTTTAGATGATTTTCAGCCACCTTTGCATGAGTCCAGGAAAGGCGGATTCGCACATTTAAATTAAGTCTAAAAACGGCAAGTAGCAAAAGGCATTTTTTAGTGAAAAAAAGTTAGCAAATAGAATATATGCAATGCTTTCAAGTGCCAGCTAGCGCTCTGCCCATGAAAAAAGAGAAAGAACCTATGAAACACGTTGATTCGCATATGCCAACTTTTCTACCGTTAAGTAAATTAGCAATTACGGGAAAGAGGCGACGATGGAGGTATTGAAAAAATAGATCAACACAAATCATCGTGATTTTGACCTCTAACTGCAAGTTACCTACGCTGCTGTTTCTTAATTGTGTATGAAAAGGATAGCTCATGTAAATCGATCATGATCAGTTGAACCGACGATTATTGTTGAAGATTGATAACGACACAAGTGCTAAAATCATCGAACGGGGTTGGACAATTTGCCTTCTTATGAGCCACAAATTTGGCATCCCAACGTGGGTTTTATTCGTCTTTATCGGTGACAGATGTATGATCAAGCTATATGTTAGTAGAAATTAATACCAAGCACATCATCGGTTTGAACTCTAAGCAAGTATGCAGTACGGACTGATTCAAAACAAACTAAAAAAACTATGAAGTCTTTTCACATGTTACCAAACAAGCCTTCAGATTAACGGGACACCTTAATCTACTAATTTGTTTCTCTCTTGCTTTGCGATTCTATCAACTCTCCCCCTCCCTTTGATTGCGATCATGGGACTATTGTGTACTGCAAAAAAATCTGAAACATTGTAAGCCGAAAATCATACACGCTTTCGTTTGTCAGCTTGACAGAAGAACTCGCTCGAATGGCAAGCTTTTTTTTTCCCTGAGAAGAATGAAAAATTATTCTCACTAGAAACTACTCGAATTTTATTAGAAAACACTATGTTATAATGATAGATTATTTCTGATCTATACCAGATGATCACAAACAAAATAAATAGCATCTCATATATGATAATTGCAACACCTATAAAATCTGTAAACGCGGAAGCATACCTAATGAAGATGCCATCGATGAATAATTGTTCTGAAGTAGTAGATGAACTATTGGTCTGTTTAACTAGGTTATGTCTTTTCCATAAAGAGGTAAGCTAAGTTCTCCAACTACAGATGAGGATAGATGGTATGACATGTGTTACTCTGCTAAGAGGATCAGACTCTTATTTATAGCATTTCAATGGAATTCTATCTAGTCTCATAATTAGAAACAGATTTCAATTAGATCTCTTCACAGATTTAAAATCAAAGTCCATATTTTTCTTAATAGATATTCAGATTCTTAACTACATTATTTGATCATTTTATATATTTGAGTCAACCAAAATAGATAGCTAATATTTATTTAAACTCATATAGATGCACGTTATGGAAATTAATCCAATATATAATTCCTCATCAAGCGTGATGCCGACATGATCCCAAGTTGCAATGCATATATAGTTTCAACAACAAAAAAAAAAAAAAAAAGAAATGTTGCAACGCATAGGAGGATCCTCTGCGCTCAGTGCCTCCAGAGACACCTCAGGCGGACCATTCATCTCCTGCCACGTCTCTCCATGCCAAACTAGTGGCCACCGCCTCCCTCCACTTTTCGTAAAATTTTGACTCCTGGCGTTGTTGGCTTGCGTTGTTTACCTTTTTTTTTGTTTCTCTTAAGTCTTGCCCATCCAAATCCATCCTTTCCTTCCGATCGAAACCTCCGATTCCACCAACCAA
Organism: Ampelocalamus luodianensis; assembly: GCA_036346255.1. Lineage (NCBI taxonomy): Eukaryota > Viridiplantae > Streptophyta > Magnoliopsida > Poales > Poaceae > Ampelocalamus > Ampelocalamus luodianensis. Next base: position 76,154,516 of record CM070622.1, on the reverse strand, counting down.
AATCCCCTCGCGATTGCCAACTACTACTACTACCACCACCATTTGCTCTAACTATCGCTCTCCAATCCCTAGCCCCAAATTCAATCTCGCTTGCTTCTCTCTACTCGCTTCTCTCCGGTTGTTCATCGGCATCGCTGGGCTGCTCGAGGTGATTGATTGCTTCGATTGCTTTGCTCCATCGATGGTTCCAGTATGTCGTGATTTTTTTTTTTGAATTTTTTTGGGGTGCTTGATGTTGTAGGGTTTGCGGAGCCGGGCGGCATTGGGGGATTCGGCTCTCGTTGATTTGGAGGTAAGTCTTGCTTCTTCTCTCTTGGTTTGAGATTGCTTTGCGAAATGTCTTGCGCGGTGACTCGAGTGTGACGGACGGATTTGGTGCACTGCTATGCATTTGTTTTGTTTACTCGAGATTTGTTAATCTTACTGATAATGTATATCGTTTAGTTAATTGGTGGGCGACGGCGGTTGCAGCCTCGAATTTTCGATGCATTTGGGTCAAACGTTCTTAATTTGGTGGATTAGGCGATAAGTTATTCTAATCCAGTAATCCTAGCATGCAACACCGCGGACAGATGGAGTGCCCGGGCCTAACCTATATGTTGAGTGAAGTAGACGGTATGGACTCTTCCAGTCGATGAACTGGTTTTCCAGTAAAAAAATCAAGGAGGAAAAACTGGCTTTGGATGCTGAGCGAATAATATGAATTCTGAATTGCTTAAGGGGCCCCGTCCAAGTGTTAAAACATCCTTGTGGTAGTGGACATGAGATTGCTTTTCTCTTTGACTTACTGACAATGATTAGTTCTGTTTTTTTTCTTTAGATTCTTCATGTCTCCCATGAGATTTGTCAGATATTCCATTTTGTACTCTTTTACACAGCAGTCAACCTCTTGTATATCTAGTATTTGCAGGCTTTGTTTAATCAAGCACTTGTGTAATACCAAGAATGTATCCGTCTTGCCACTGCCCAATATTAAATTTTCTTAGAAGGAGATCTACATTATGTATTTAACAAGATAGTGTGATCTACATTATGTGTGCAATTAGGGTGGAATACAGTAGCAAGAAAAGGGCAACAAATCTCACAGTGCCGTAACACCAATACAAGTATACAACATACCCCTTCGGAAGTGTGTCAGACGAACAATATAAGTTGGTTATCTCATATGAGTAAAGCTGTATAACCTCAGCAGAGTGTAAAACTATTCGAATAGCAGTGCCCACGGTTAAAGGCGGGTAAGATGCGTTTTCACATGGTAGATTTTAGTTTTGTTTTCAAAGAATTATTTTGGGAATCCGGGAGTAGTTAGAACTCTTGAATTGTTGTGTTGGCAGCTAGAGCTAGTGGGGGGCAGCTAGAGCCCTACTCTTTAAACCTTGGTGGTTAGAGCCTAGATACTAGTGACTGGTAGCTAGAATCTTTACTAGTGAAACAATCAATTTATTTATCGAAACTACGTTTGTCAAACATACTTTATGAAAATTGTTGAAACATAAAATATTGCTTTGTACAAAAGAACTATATAAGCCCCATTTGTTAAAGTTATGCATATACATTTTTCCTAAGACTTGCAGAGTACTTTATGTACTCATGTGCTATACTCAAATTAAATCTCAGAAGCCTTCAACGACACGAAGGAGGATTACAACTAATTCACTTGTGGTTTCGATGAATGACACCTGGAGTACTAGGCTACGCTCCCTAGTCGATTGCCGGTGGACAATTTGATAGGTCACCACTTGGAGTTTATCATTTGTTGTTTCCGTTATTGTATGACTTGAGGTCATGTGACCTTTATTATAATAAGTGGCCGTAAGGCCAGTGCTTTGTTATTACTTTTATGCTGAATCGTGATTCAATCTTGTTATCAATGCTGTATCCACTGTGTGCACTAGTTACTGATCTGGGATTGGTGCAGAAATACACAGAGGGTTCGGATTCAGGAATCCGGTTCCGACAATTTCCCTCTTTAATGCATGGGCAGAGCTCATGCCATCTGTTTAAAAAATAAAATAAAATAAAATGATATAACCAGTCCGCAGGGCTACCTAAGATAATTTGCTTCCAGACCCTCATCTTATTTTTAGGTGGATCCACCATTTATTTGCCAAAATAAATAAATAAATGATTTTTTGTTTCAGTATTCCACCTTGGTAGAAAAGCATATGAATCTTAAAACATATTCATTAAGGGAATACTAGCCGAGTGCCCGTATGTTGTAACAGATCTCAAATAAATAAATAAAAATATATAAGTTATAAACTTGAAAAACCAATATACATAAGGTAATTACCGTTACATCTAAAAGTTGCATACATAATTTGCATCCTATCAACACGCTACAAAAAGTCTTATCACAAACCACATGCGCAGATGATCTAATTGTCCACAGAAGATCTTTATAGTAACATATGCATGTATGCACACATCTATCCACAAAAGATCGCACCAACTCAAGAAGTGGGAATGTAGATGGCAGACTTATCACCACCACCAATGCTTCTTTTATTCATTAGGGGAATATTTGTACTTACAATATCTAATGATTTGGTGTAAGGATTAAGTACATTGTTCGTCTTTCAACTCTTGCTCTAATTTAAAGTTCGTCTCTGAATTGTAATACCATATAAAACGTGTCCTCCAAGTATCAATACCGTGCAAAAACCGTCATTTATTCCTTTTGAGAGTGGTTTCGTGCCACGTGTCAGTACCGCGAGCGAGCCACGTGTGTCAAACACCGGTCAAAGCCGCTCTAAAACAGACGAAGGGGCATCTTTTGCGCGGTATTGACAGTTCGAGGACGTATTTTACCTGGTATTATAATTCAGGGACGGAAATTAAACTAAGACAAGAGTTGAGAGACGAACAATGTACTTAATCCAAAAATATATAAGAGTTTAAAATTTAAATCCACCCTAACTAGGCCCTTTTCAGACCTAAATTCACACCAAAATCCTCCCCCCTAATCTACTTGGTACCTGCCTGCTCCCACGTCCTTACTACAGGCTGCGGCAGTCTGGTTTATTTTTCTAGTGCAAATCTGCCCCTGCGTAACACCAGTTGTTTTTGCTTTAAGATTTGTTACCTTTTCTCCCAGTGGAGTGCTGAAGCATATCCCATGTCTCGTTAGTAAACAAGTGTTTGATTGTTTAGCCTCTGTAAATTGTTATGTTTGACAAGAAAAAATAAACAAATTCAATATTAAATATAGTATTTTGCTCAAATTTTAGGACTTGTCCTGTTATTTTCTATAACACACACACACACACACTATAGGATAGTGCTTAGTGGACTTACTTTATTATCTTCAACAAATCTAATTGGTGCGGCCAATATGTAGAATACTTTTTATAGTGCGTATGCCCATTTCTTGATTTCTTTGGTGCACATGGCAGGAATGTCATTGCACAATTAATTTAAGGTCACTTCTGTAAGACTTGTACATATGTAAGATTTCAACTACCAATCTTTTCCTGCAGGCACTAACAGAGCTATGAAGTTTTGTGTATTTAGATGACATAAGGAGTGTTGGGTCTCACATATTTGTTTTAGAAAGAGATGAAAGTTGGTGCTCTTCTTACCTCTGCTGGAATCAACATTGGTCTCTGCGTCGTTTTTCTGTCACTCTATTCCATTCTGAGGAAACAGCCACAAAATGTTAAGGTCTATTTCGGGAGAAGGATTGCTGAGGAGCATAGCCGGCTTCGAGAAGCTTTTATTTTGGAGAGATTTGTTCCATCCACTGGCTGGATTGTGAAAAGTCTGCAATGCACTGAGGATGAGATTTTAGCTACTGCTGGGTTGGATGCTGTTGTTTTCAATAGAATTCTAGTATTTAGGTGCGTACATCTTTACCTTAACTCTCTGTGCCTCTTAACAACTCGTATTTTTTCTTCTGATTACTGTTAAAAGTTGATGTACATATTTTTGAAGTTGGTTGTTTGTGTCACTTGAGGGTTGAGTCCATCAATAGAAGATTCACTATGCCACCACGAAGTTGACATGCACGCGGATGTGACGTTTATACTTTGTGCCTTTTCATCTCTACTAATTGTTGATAGATGCGATGAATCACATGACTTTCCATCTTAAAGTTGGAAAAGTTTAGAAAAATAAAAATTAGAAAAACAAAATAACTTTGGGCATAAAAAAACAAAATGTTGTGACAAAATTTATAATGTAGAAATATAATAAAAATATTAACAACCATATGTACTTCTAACATAGTATGCCTATGTAGTGTGCCACCCAGGGTTAGAAGTTAGAACCATGTTATCATATTGTGTCAATTGTCTGTTATCATAATGGAGGGATGGATTGCAGTAACAGAACCTAATAATTTTGAAGACCTGCTAGATTTAAATGCAAATTGATGGACTTAGAAGTTAGAACAAGTTCAAGGATGCCTGCTGCAATTACTCTACTTTTACTTCTGTGACCACAAGCACTTCTTTTGTCACCATTCTTCGTGGATGCTGGTTATTTTTCTGATAACTGAATTTCTAAACATCTATATGCTATCCAAACTAAAAAAAAGGAAACTTGTGGCTGTGCCAGGATATAGTAAAACCTCTTGATATGCTTCTGCCTGGTCCTGCATTTATTACTGTACTCCTTTAGTTTTCCATTTTTTTAGCTCCAGTTGGATATGCTGATGTATTTTTTTTTTTTTTTTTACAGCATACGCATCTTCTCCTTGGCCGCTGTTCTTTGTGTATTTGGAATTCTTCCACTGAATTATTTTGGACAAGACATGCTTCATGTTCGTATTCCTTCAGCATCATTAGAGACATTTACAATAGGAAATGTGCATGAGAGATCAAGATGGTGAGCAATAAAACTTCTCTTGGTTATTAGGTAGCTAACTTCAATAGTTAAATATGAAATTTTAGATATTTCTTCTATAGATAACTCATTGTATACTGCCTTTTGGTGTTGGGTATTATCTAAGTTAACTAGTTCTGTTTTTATAGTTTATACTGATCACTGAATTATTGAGGCATATATTTTAGAAATTAAACATGTTCTTAGGCATATATTTAGAAACGAAACATGTTTTTTGGATTTTGCTTACATGTTGTTTATAACTACAGGCTCTGGGTCCATTGTGTTGTACTGTACATCATATCCGTTGTAGCTTGCCTCCTTCTATATTTGGTAAGATCAAATACTTTGTCCTTTGAAAATTAATTAAATGTTCTATTATCTTATTTTTAGGAACTGGTTTATCTTATTTTTCTATGTTATTTTTTTAGGAGTACAAGCATATTGCTAGGCTGAGGTTACATCATCTTTCTCGAGCAACAACCAATTCTAGCCATTTTACTGTCCTTGTTCGTGGAATACCAAAATCACCTACACAATCATTTAGCAGCACTGTTGAGAGTTTCTTTACCAAGTACCATGCGTCGAGTTACCTATCTCATCAAGTTGTTTACAAAGTTGGGAAACTTCAGAAGATAGTGGTAAGCGATATCTATAATCATTAAAATTTACCAAATGTCTCTTCTTCTTTGAGGAAATGGCATGCTGCTGCTAGGGAGTCCTGATGAATGTTGTTAGTTATGGGCTTACTAGGCCCCCCTAAAGATTATCTCTACACCGTGTCATATAATGTACTTAGGGTTTACTTATGCGTAGCTTATCCAATTGTTGGATAACCACTGATGTATAACATGGGAGCACCGGACCTTCCATTTAGGTCAATGGTAGAGAACACGGTTGCGGTGGTTGCTGTTGATACAAAATACCATCTCAAATGTATTGGATGGATACCCAAAGGTATGTATAGTAGAAGTACAAACCCTAGAGCTAATGGGCCTTATGGGCCATATATACATATGGGCTATATATACATATGGGCTATATATACATATACATAACACCCCCCTTCAAACTCAACATGGGTCGGGAGGATCTGAAACATTAAGTTTGGAGAGATAGAAGCGATGTTGCTCTCGAGTTTGAGCCTTGGTGAAGAAATCAACAACTTGAATCTCAGAGGGTATATACTGAAGAGCAATAGTCTTCTGTTGACAATGAGAACGAGTGAAGTACGCATCCACACCAATGTGCTTAGTAAGCTCATGCTTTACCGAATCAATAGCAGTCTGTATAGCACTAGCTTTGTCACACAGAAGAGATGCAGGAATATCGCATGACACATCAAGATCAGCCAAAAGCCAATGAAGCCAAACAATCTCTGAAGTAATAGTGGCCAATGCTCGAAGCTCAGCCTCAGCACTAGACTGTGATACTGTAGTCTGTTTCTTGGACTTCCAGGCAATAAGCGAAGACCCAAGAAATATGCAATAGCCAGAGACAGATCATCTATCAACAGGATCACTCGCCCAAGTCGAGCCAGAGTACGCATGAAGCTGAAACTGAGTCGATCGAGAATAAAAGAGACAACGATCAACAGTCCCTCGTAGATAGCGCAACACACGTAGTAGGTGAGCATAGTGAACAGACGTGGGAGCAGAAACAAACTGGCTGAGCACATGAACAGAATGAGCAATATCAGTATGTGTCACTGCAAGATAGACAAGACCCCCAACAATATGACGATAACAAGAAGGGTTTTCAAGCAAAGTGCCATCAGTAGGACAAAGCTTAAGATGAAGCTCCACAGGAGTAGCAGTTGTCTGACTGTCAGTGAGACCAGAGCGAGCAAGCAAATCCTGAAGATAACGCTGCTGAGATAGATAGTAGCCATCATCTGTGCAAGTAAACTCAATCCCCAGAAAATAACGGAGAGGACCCAAATCCGACATCAAAAACTGCTCACTGAGCCGTTGCTTAACAAAAGTAATGTACTCGTTGTCATCTCCAGTAATCAGCATATCATCAACATAGAGTAACAGCATAGTACGACCACGTGGAGATGTATGAATAAATAATGCAGGATCATGATTACTCGGGAAGAACCCAGCAGCTAACACAACTGACCTGAAACGCTCAAACCAAGCACGAGGAGCTTGTTTGAGGCCATAAAGAGCACGGTGAAGGCGGCAAACATGACCGGTAGGAGCCACAACACCTTGAGGTGGTGCCATATAAACCTCCTCCTGCAAATCACCATGAAGAAAAGCATTCTTCACATCCATATGAGAGATAGTCCAAGAGCGAACAACAGCCACAACAACAAGAGTGCGAACCGTTACCATATGAGCAACAGGAGCAAATGTCTCGTCATAATCACAACCATGTGCCTGCTGAAAACCACGAGCAACTAGTCGAGCCTTGTACCTCTCAACAGAGCCGTCAGATTTGATCTTAACTTTAAAAACCCACTTGCAAGTAATAGGAACAGCATGAGCAGGTAAAGGAACAAGATCCCATGTACGAGTACGATCCAAAACAGCCAACTCCTCAACCATAGCCAACTGCCACTCAGGATGAACAACAGCCTCCTAATAAGTGTGAGGCTCAGGCACAACAACAGTAGAAAGAAAACCATATCTGTCAGGAGCAACAATAGTAGTACGATCACGAAGCTCATACCGAGATGACGGTGCTGATGGAGGATCATCAGAAAGAGTATCATCAGTACTAGCCATGCCATCAGATGAGGAAACAGTAGAAGGCTGAGTATTAGGAGGAACCCTAGATCGACGAGTATAGTGAAGAGGAAACGGTGATCTGACTGAGGATGGAGAAGAGGACTCCACAGAAAAAGCTGTATCAGACGAAACAATGGGTGGAAGATAAAGAAAAGAGAGAGACTCAGCGGGAGAGAAGGACCGAGTGGTAGAAGAGTAAAAGTAGGGACGATCCTCGACAAAAGAAACATCATGAGAAATGCGCATACGCCGAGCAGAGGGATCATAACAACGATAGCCCTTATACTCAAGACTATATACAAGAAAAACACACTCAACAGACTGAGCTGTTAACTTGGTGCGCTCACGAGGCGGAAGCAGAACATAGCAGGTACAACTAAAAACCTAAAGATGGTCATACCGTGGGGGAGTGGAAAACAAGAGCTCTCCAGGACACTTTCCCTGAAGGCGAGAAGATGGCTGCATATTTATGAGATAGACAGACGTAGAAACAACATCTGCCCAAAAATGTCGTGGAACATGAGATGCAAGTAAAAGAGTACGAGCAGTCTCAATAAGATGACGGTGTTTACGTTTAGCAACACCATTCTGAGCATAAGCACCAGGACAGGAAAGCTGAGGAAGGGTTCCCTCAGCGGAGAGAAATTGATGAAAGGCATGCGACAAGTACTTCCCTCTTGAATCAGAACGAAAGGTCTGAATAGGAGTGGAAAACTGAGTGTGAACCATACGAGCAAAAGATTGATAAATGGACAAGAGTTGAGAACAATGTTTCATAAAATAAACCCAAGTATATCGAGAATAGTCATCAATAAAGATTACATAATAGATATGACCACCTTTGGAAGCAAAAAGAGCAGGACCCAAAACATCAGAATGAACTAACTCAAAAGGACGACTAGACCGAGATGTACTGGTAGGATATGGGAGTTGCAGCTGTTTACTAAGCTTGCAACCTTTACAATCATAACTCGTGTCGACAATGACATGACCTAGGACACCCTGACAAGTTAATGTAGAAAGACGAGATCCACACAAATGACCAAGCCGATGATGCCACTGAGGACAACTAACAGAGGCTGACGCAATAATTGAAGATGCATGAGCGGAGGTAGATGGAAGACTCAGATGCTCAAGTCTCAAGATATTTCCATATCTCTTTAGCGGAGTGGTGATGCTCAAGGCTCATCCGAAGTGAAGGAACAACACTCAGAACTAGAGCTCCCATCACCTTAGCATCAGCCTTTTTCCAAGCCTTCTTGGTGGCATCATCAGCCTTTGAATCGGGAGGATCATCGTTCGGGTGATCCTCAAGGCCGATCGCCTCACAACTTGTCATGGCGAGAAAGCCCACTCCCTGTAGTTGGAGCCATCTAGCCTGATGTCAGTGGCCAAGAGGGAGCTATCTTTTGCCATAGCAGTAGAGAACAACAGAGGAAGGCACAACAGAGAAGATGATGGCGAAAGGCCCTTGTTACACCAAGGAGTAGACCAGAAGCACAAGCGCCACACCAAGCCGGCGGTCACGGGAGGCGTGTGGCGAGTCGCGCAAACTCTTTGGGCCTCCACTCCCTAGACGACGATGCTGCCGCGCGCCTACCTTGAATCGGGATTCCCTGAATCCGCGGTCGATGGCGCGATGCGATGGCGAGCGCGTCGGTGGAGAGCGGCGCGCAGAGGAAGCTTCAGCGCGGAGAAGGCCTCTAGGGTTTCCGGGGCCTGGCTCTGCGGCGAGTGGCGCACCTGGTGGCGGTGGTGGCAGAGGAGCAGCAGGGGAAGCTCGGCGATGGCGCACTCAAGGGCCGGCGGCGCCTAGGGCTTCGACGCAGCCGGCGGCGCCTGGTCGCGAGTGCGATTGGAGACGAGGACACGAGCAGCGTCAGGGGTATGACTTGGCCGGGCGAAGCGGCGGCGGAGGCAGGCGACCCAGAGTTGGGCGTCAGGACGACGGGAGTAGGGGAGGTAGAGCGCGAGGGTGACGGCCGGCTCGAGGCGTAGGAGCGACGGCTTGCTCCAGCTCTGATACCATGTAAATGTGTGAGACGAAAATGTATTGATGTGTTTCACACAGTACAAGGGGAGATAAGTACAAGGGGAGAGAGAGAAACACAGTACAAGGGGAGATACTACTCTTAACAGTAGTGCGGCTTAAATGGTTGGCTCGGTGACAAAGTTTGCGGCCACCGTCTCCCTCCGTGTAAACGATCTCTAGTTCGTCACAACCACCAGATTTGGATCTAGTGTGTGGAAGCATGTGGAGCTGCCCTCGTCGGGTGGCCACACCATCTGTAGGCAGCGCGGTGGCGGTGATAGTGGTGCATGGAGGTGTCATCAGCGACAGTGTGTGAATTCGGTGGCGGCAGCGGCATTGCATGGAGAAGGCCAACGAGTCGTGGGCCGCTCGTGAGTCCTGTCCCATGCCTCATTGACGAGTTTTTTTAACCCTCATAGTTTGGGCCAGAATGGACTGGGATTTTCCCCTCCCAGGCCTCATCTAAACGCTCCTCACAGTGGGCCGGGGAAGTTTTTCCTAGCCGGGATTTTCCTCGTGGATTGGGCCGGGATCCTAGCTGATCCCAACCCATCCAAACAAGCCCTAGTAGAGGAATTCTCCACGGGTTGCCGGGGGACGGGCCCCATTTCATCCCTAGCCTGGTATTGCATTTTGATGGGTAGCTTGAATGGATTAAATTTAAATTTTTTATTTTTGTGGCCTAGGCTGTAGGATTACTAAAATGTGCAACAAATCAACATTGTTATTTTTGTGGCCAAGGCTGTAGGATTACTAAAATGTGCAACAAATCAACATTGTGATATATGATAATTCCGTTCTGTGCGATACTTATTCCCATATCTCAAAAGGGGATTGTCTCCACATCTTTGAATAAATACCAGCACTACATCGTCATATGTTACTCCCAGTTTGTAGTGGTAATTTTATTCTTACGTTTACAGACTGGTGCAAAGAAGGCTTATAGGAAGTTCAAACATGTGAAGGCTACCACAGTTGATCAGAGATGCAGACCAATTACATACCGATGTTGTCTTTGTGGAGTGTCATCAAATTCATTCCAGTTGTTACCCAGTGAATTGGAGCAAGAGAGGGAAAAGCCTGATGTGAATTATTCAAACTTGAGCTTACCTGATGAGGTCAAACTAGCAACAAATTTGGTTCTTTTACTATTCTCTCACTAAATTATTCTAAATTAGTAATTTAATTTTGGGGAGCTAAACACAGGAATGTGCTACTGCTTTCGTATTTTTCAAAACCCGGTATGCAGCATTAATTGTATCAGAAATTCTTCAGACCTCCAACCCTATGAAATGGGTCACTAGTCCGGCTCCAGAACGAGATGACATATATTGGTCAACTCTTTGGTTACCTTACAAGCAGATTTGGATTCGCCACATAGCTACACTTCTGGGTTCTGTTGTTTTTATGTTCTTATTTCTTATACCTGTGGCATTTATACAAAGTCTAACTCAGCTAGAGCAGCTGCAGCAAAGGCTTCCTTTCCTGAAAGGGATATTGAAAAAGTAAGTAATCAAAATACTTATGACTCACCTCTTATTTTATATATGGTTTGTTTAATTTGTATTGGCATACAGCATGCATAATTTCCAAAAATGACTCAATTTGTTAGTTAGGATTTAATTGAGTATCTAAGATAACATCTATTATCTTATTAAAGTAGAGTCAAAAAAAGTCGTCACGTTCGCTCTCAAGGGTTAGAAATTCTCACGTTAATCGGTGCAAAAAGAAAAATATCTACACTGTCGATCGTGGTGGGTTCAGATTATAACAGTCTAGATTAAAAGAAAGAGTCAATGTCAAGTACAATAAAATTGAAATTTGGAATAAAAAATAAAATAAAATCGACAATTTAATTTCCATTCAATTTCCTAAGTAAAAGAGTCCTTGTCAAGTACAATAAAATTGAAATTCGGAATAAAAATAAAACAAAATTAGCAATTTCATTTTCATACGAATTCCTAAGTAAAATCCCTAAATAATTATAATTAGGAATAAAAAATAAACAAAAAATGGAAAATAGATTTGTATACGAAATCCAACAAAAAACTGAAATTTGGGATAAAAAATAAAATAAAATTACCAATTCGATTTCGATATGAATTCCAATAATTCTAATTCGGAATAAAAATTAAGCAATAATTGGCAATTAGATTTGTATACAAAATCCAACCAAAAAAATAACTGAAATTTGGAACAAAAGGAAAAAAATAATTTGATTTCAATACGAATTCCAAAGTAAAATCCCTAAATAATTGTAATTCGGAATAAAGAATAAAGGAAAAAGTCTAGTTTACTCCCTCGAACTATCAGAAAAGTCTGGTTTACCCCCTGAACTACAAAACCGGTTATTTAGCCCTCTAAATTTGTGAAAACCGGTCAATTAACACCTCACAGTGGTTTGAAGCGGTGGTTTTGCTGACGTGGCCGGTTTTGTCCAAGTCAGCATATATGTGTCATCCAGATCAGCATCTATGTGTCATCCACGTCAGCATGTGTCATCCAACTTACCTTTTCTCTCTTCCTTATCTTCTCCTAGCCGACTCCAAGCCTCCTGCTGCTTCTTCGATGCTTTTCTTCTCCCCATTCTCCCCCTCTTCCTCCTCAGATCTCCCGGCCGGCTACTCGGAGTAGCAGTACTCCTCCGGCTCCATGGCGCTCCTCCTCTGGCTCCCATGGTGCTCCTCCGCCGACCTCTCCTCCGCGCCTCCTCCTCCGCCGCCACCACCGGCTCTGCGCCATCGCCGCCTCGTGTGCGCCGCCGCGCGCGCGCTCGTGTCGCCTCGAGCTCCCGTGCCCCGACGCCTCCCCTGCGCCTGGCTCCTCTTGGCCCGGTTCGCTCCACCCCAGCCCCCTCGGCTCATTGCGCGCTGGCCCGCCTCGGCTTCTATGCTAACCCGTGCACCCCTAGGCCCGCTCTCCGGCTCAACCCTGCCTGCTACCGTGCGCGCCCACGCCTTAGGCCTCCTGATCGCCCATGGCCGCGCGCCCTCGCCCCGGTACCCGGCCCTCGGCTCCTCTCCTGTGGTTCTAGTTTTGGGGGAAGTGGCCGAAAGTTTCATTTCCCTCTTATGCTGTTTTGGTTCTTTGTGTGTGAGCATAACTTGCTTACTGACGTTGGTTTCGTTACTGATTTGTATTGCTTCATGTTCATGCATGAACAATGGGGATGGAGTGGGTTCTACTGCCATGGTGGTGATGTCGTCGCCGCTGATGCGTCCCACTGAGGTTCACTCTTGCTCTACTCCCTCCACTCTAACCCTCTCTCTGCTCCCCCTATTGCTCTTTGATGAGAACTTCCGGCGGTACCACGGCGAGCGCGCGAGGGAACCGAGCCGGGGTGCGGGCGAGCCAGGAGGCCGAAGGCGGTGGCGGCAGGCGAGCAGGCAAGCGACAGGGCGCGGCGTCGGGCCGACAGCTGGAGGAGCTGGCGAATCGAGTCGGGTGAGGCGCCAAGAAACGAGAGGAGTAGAGAAATGGAGAGAATAATGGGGGAAGAAAGAGCCTGGGATTTCCAGCCGATTGGAATAGGGAGGAGAGAGAGAAAAGTGGCCACGTTGCATGCTGACCTGGACAAAACCGGCCACGTCAGCAAAACCACCGCTCCAAACCGCTGTGAGGTGTTAATTGTCCGGTTTTCATAAGTTTAGGGGGTTAAATAACCGGTTTTGTAGTTCAGGGGGTAAACCAGACTTTTCTGATAGTTCGAGGGAGTAAACCGGACTTTTTCCAAGAATAAATAAATAATAGCAATTGGATTCGGATACGAATTCCAAGAAAAAGAACTGAACTTTAGAATACAAAATAAAAGAAATTTTGTAATTTGATTTCTGTACGAACCTAAAGTAAAATCCCTAAATAACTAAAATTCGGAATAAATTAAATAAATTTAGCAATTTGATCTGCATACGAACTCTAATAAAAATAACTAAAATGTTGAATAAAAATAAAAGCTCTAACGAGGATGGAACAGATGGTGTCGGAGGAGACACAAAAGAAGCAATCACGTTCGCTCTCAAGGTCATATGTTTTTATAGTTGCTTCCTATAGAATAAAAATAAAAAATAACTGGAAATTTGAATAGAGAATAAAAGTAATAACGAGGATAGCACGGATGGTATCAGAGGAGACTACGAAAGAGTGGAGAGACGAGGGGACGACGACGGGGATGAGGACAATGTTGCGCTGCTCACCTTAGCCGTTCAACGAGGATAATGTCATGTTGCTCGCCGGAGCCATTGAAGAGAAAGTCTAGTGTTGAAGAAGCCAAGGGCTGCGATGACAAGTGGTGAACATCGACGTTGTTAAAAAAGTTACTGACTAAATAAGCTTGATGATGGGGAAGCCCTGGTAGAGAGGAGATGAAGTTTTGTATCGAAGACGAGCTCTGGACGATATGTGGCCATCGGGTAGCTAAGAGCATGCCATCACTGGTGAGGGGCACGTCGCCGGCGATGGCGACAAGATTCTCCATTTCGTTAGACAACGACTAAAGTAGACATACTGATATTAGTGAAGATAGAGATGCCACGGTTAGTGAGGAAGTCACAATGTTGAGTTGGCCAACGTCGAAGAAGAGGGGCGACCGACACGAGAGAAGAGGACGTCGAGCATGTATAACATCATGTATGCGTATGTATGTACATGCATCCATACGAATAGAAGTGTGGGTGTACAGAGGCAGAGGAGTAAAACGCTTGTAGGATCAAGGATAACCGACTAGAGGGGGGTGAATAGGAGGTTTTTAAACTTTTTCACAAATGCACGAGTTAAGCTAATTAACAATTTAGTTTAAACAAGTTATACTTCTAGCTAAGCAATACAAGCACAATGATCAAGCTAGAAATATAAATGCGGAAGAGTAAAGACTAGAAATAACCACAATAGACAACGATGTTTTCCCGTGGTATCGAAGACTTGCCGGTCTTCACTAGTCCACATTGAGGGAGCTTGAACCAATCAAGCCGGCTCCACAAATTAAGCCTTTCCTCGATCACTATTGTTTGTCTTTTGGTGTGAACACCAAACCACTCAATATGGGAGGGACCTTCTTGAAGAGATCACCGTGCAATCACCGTGCAAGTCGTCTAGGAGTTCGGCAAAACTCCAAGAGTAACAAACCAAAACCTTCGCTTGACAACACTCAAGTGCAATAAGATCAACTAGAATGATGAATGCACTTTGAATGAGCTCAACAACCTCTCAAAGAGTGAACAAATGAATTTGACGAGTTGAATGAATGCACAAGGCTCAAAAGATGTTAAATGTGGTCTAGCGCCTCGTCCTGAGCGGTGGGAAGTATTTATACCCCAACAACAATTATAACCGTTGGAGAAGAAAACCCAACTTTTCGACCACATGCGGTACTACCGCCATGTATGAAGCGTACTACCGCACTTCTCCAACCACCACAAAGAACGGCTATAATGAGCGCATTAAATGACACGACATAGCCGTTATAACTTGCGAGCAAGATTACCGCCAACTATCCAACGGTACTACCGCAGAGCGGTCATACCGCAAGGAGAGTGCGGTACTACCGTTTTTCAAGATAGTCACAAGGGTGCGTACTGGAAAAAACATACCGCTTCTCATTCGGAATAACCGACATGCGGTAGTTCCGCTTAACAATTGCGGTACTACCTTAGTCTGGTCATACCGCATGAACACTTGCGGTACTACCGCGCTGAGGTTTTGACACGAAACCAGAAAAGAGACTCTCTATAAAAAAACATACCGCCAACTATCGATCGGAACAAGCGAGTGCGGTAGTACCGCACAAACAACGCCAGACTACCGATTGTCCCGACAAAGGCATATTTGGTGATAAAGGAAATCCATATGCATGCATGATCCTAAATTGATCCATAAAGCACAAGACATGCCATCAAGCTCTGGACATGATCCTCTTAATAGTACGGCATTTAACCTATAATCCGGTCTTCCACCTATTTCTCCTAAGACCAGTAAAAGAAAATATTTTCAAAACCACTTGTACCTTATTCTTGAGTCAGACTTGATCTTCATAAAACTTTTAGCATGCATCTTCAAGATCATATTTTCCAATGGGACTAGGCCTTGTAAAAACTCAACAAACCAATAAGTCCCATTCTCACATATTATCATAAATTACCAAAACATATTTTTAGGGGCCTAGATGTTTTTCAACGCTTGAAGTAGAGATGACGCAGCCGTAGGGAATATACTCAGGGTCATTGGAGAGCGTGACACGTGTCCTCAGCTGGGATCGCGTGTGTATACGTGTTGATATCGCAATGGTTAGCATTAAGCAATAATTGGGGAGAAGTAGAAAATTATGTGGCAAAATATTACATGGGAAGGGGTAGCAGCTGAGAGGGATCGATCAAGATTTAAGCTTACTATTGGAGGTTGAAGTAAAAAAGATGTGACGACGAGAAAATATAGAAGCCACACGGTTTGGTGGGGCAGCCGGCATGTGAGGGAAAATAAGTTCAAGGTAGGTGGTCTATGGTGCATCGGTGTATGCGTGAGTAAGGTACTATAATACATTATACCATGTAAAGTAATAAGATAATTTGCCGTGTATATAATCAACGTATTGTTAGAGATTAAATAGAGGTACATGTGCATGCATACAAGTTGGAAAAAAAACTAATAGAGTAAGAATAGAGTCATGAACTTACATGATCTATGCATGATGGAGAGTGATTAGTTTCTGAGAACCTCAACAATTTATTATACTCAATGATTTTCTTCCATCAATGCACATACTTCAATTACATTCCCCAGGTTGTAATTTCCTTCAAGTTTCTATTGTCATTTGTAATGTTTAGGATATCTTAAAAGTCTAAATAACCTAGAAGATACGTAAATATATTCTCAAGCCTTACTTCGAAACAAATCTAGCCGCGCACTTATATCTTGAAAGTCTAAATAGCCTACAAAATACATAAATATATTCTCAAGCCTTTATACAAACTTTAAAACAAATCTAGCCGCGCAAGTGCGCGGGCCACGTTAGTTGTAATAATCACAGTGTTTCAAACTGATGGGTATATTCCAAAGTTACTATTGTAATCTTGGAGAAAGCAACATATTTCTATGAAAGATGAATAGTAGCTTCTGGGCCTTCTATTCTGGCATTCTATTCATGGTTTTTATTCACCATTACAGAAACATATATTGACAGTTATTTTGCTTGCAGGAAGTACATAACCCAGCTAGTAACTGGATACCTTCCCAGTGTCATCTTGCAAATATTTTTATATACTGTTCCCCCAACCATGATGCTATTTTCTACATTAGAGGGACCTATTTCTCACAGTGAAAGGAAGAAAAGTGCCTGCTGTAAAGTGTTATACTTCACCATTTGGAATGTCTTCTTTGTCAATGTCCTATCAGGTTCTGCAATTAGCCAAATTATTGCATTATCAAGCCCAAAGGACATTCCTATGCAGCTTGCTAGAGCAGTACCTGTACAGGTGAATCATATATTTGTTTATTTTAGTTATAAGGACGCAGAAAGACAAAATAGTGTGTACAATATATTGATTTGTTTTTGGATCGAGTTTTCTCCAAGAGTTCAGTGCGATTATATAAAGACTTTGCTTTTATTTTTATTTCAGGCTACCTTCTTTATCACCTATGTTCTGACTTCAGGATGGGCTAGTCTATCGTCCGAAGTTATGCAACTCTTTGGTCTCATATGGAACTTTATAAGAAAATATGTTCTGAGAATGACAGAAGATAGCGATTTTGTTCCCTCATTTCCCTATCACACTGAAGTACCTAAAGTTCTGTTGTTTGGACTATTGGGCTTCACATGCTCTGTTCTAGCACCTCTTATCTTGCCATTTTTACTGGTGTACTTTTTTCTTGGTTATGTTGTGTACCGCAACCAGGTGAGAAATTAGAGATAACATTCTGCTTGAAAAGTCCATATGCGTAAAATTTTACTCATAATTATAAATACTGTCAGGAGCATATTTAAATTTAGGTGATCTTGCTGTCTATCTAATGTATGGTTCTTTTTATAATAAGTAAACCTGAAAATTTGACATAAATGCTTATGCATTCACACCTCCTTTTTAGGTGATAATCCAATCAATGTTTTCGATACGATCTTTCTGACTGCTATGTATGCTTTCTACTGTGTCGTGTATGTAGCTATCTTTTAGCTAAATATTTTTTTAGTTCAATTTGAATTGTAGTATACAAAACCTTTGCATCCTAGTTAGCAAATTTTAAGTTTTGACAAAACTAATTTTGTAAAAGACTGTTATTTGTGCTTCAATAACTCCTAATGTGCTTTCAATTTGTTGTTTTCAGTTCATCAATGTTTATTGCACAAAATACGACACAGGTGGTCTATATTGGCCAATTGCACACAATACAACAATATTTTCTGTCGTGCTCACCCAGATCATCTGTCTTGGTGTATTTGGTCTTAAAGAATCTCCGGTAGCAGCAGGCTTCACTGTACCTCTTGTCATCCTCACTCTCTTATTCAACCAGTATTGCAGAAAGCGTCTTCTCCCACTATTCAAGACTTTCCCTGCACAGGTTAGTATAATTTATTTAATAGCTTGTAGAAGTTCACCTATCTATACTTGACTTACAGTCCAGCTTGGTGTCATTTTTCACTTTTTATGCTCACTGTGAGTTGGTAACGTGCGCATTTGTTGTTCTGCATAATTACATATACCAAAGCTCTGTAGAAGCACTATCTATTAGCTACTTCCACTGAATTTTATCATGAACTGTTCTCTCGTCCTATACTGGTTGCTGGACATGCACAGGATTTAATTGACATGGACAGGGAAGACGAGCAATCAGGAAAAATGGATGAAATTCACCGTGGTCTTCATTCTGCTTACTGTCAGTTCCTTGACACTGATGACATACCTTTGGAAGGAGTTAAAACTATTGGTAGGGATGAAGATGGAAGTGGAAATTCAGGTGAATCTAGCTCCAAAGAAAACACCAATCAACCCAGAAGTGACCTATCTTACCCAACACTGAAAGGACTCCCTGTTGGTCGGCTGCAGCGTGCGGTGAGATCAATTGGTTTTATTATCGGATTACAGAAGAGAGGCTTATCAGTATAGCCCGCTAGCACACGGACCCGTGTAAATATACAAACCACATATACGTTATATGCATGAAGGTATACGGTTAGGATTGAGGAAGATACATAGAAAGGGAAGAGAGTATCATCACCTGTTTGGCTGCTTGGGTAGAATTTTGTTTTGTTGATTGATGCCTGGGCAACTTTTCAGTTCTTTTCGGATGTAAAAAAGGACGACGCTTTGATTCTTCAATTAATTCTTGAAACTTACAGCCTTGCATACTCTGGTGATTTAATTCTCTATTATTTGTGTAACCGTAGCGGAACCAGTTTTTAAGAAGCGATAGTTGATAAAATGTCTCTCTTTACCTTTGGTTTCTTTAATTGCTCTAGGCCTTCTTTGGCTACCAGATGAAAACGAGATACAAAATTGTTGAATTTGCTTCCCCCTCGCATCTCGGGCTATGTGATCCTATGTATCCAAACCGTACCTAATTAATGATCACGAAATGGTGCTGCGTGGAGGTGGCCAAATGGGTGCCGGCCAGGCACGATACACTGGCCTCTCGGGTGTGATACGTCTGACGGGTCAGGGTTGGTTAGCACATCTCAACATGATTTATTTTTTAAAAAAATTCAAAAATGTCAGAGAAATGTATAGAATTCAAAAATACAAACTAATTTTTTTTTAAAAAAATGAGTTCTACGCCCATAAAAAAGAGACAAATATATTGAAGATGTAATAATGAGTTTTATTAATGTTTACATGGCTATCTCGTTAAAAACTTTGTCAAGTAAAAACTTAACATGAGAAAACTTTAGCAAAGAAAAAGAGTACATCATATAGCTCTGTATATATCAATGTTCTAAGTGTTGTTGTCTAGGTAAAAAATTTCGAACACGTCCGTCAACTCTAGATTATCTAATGAGTGTTGTTCTCGTGCATAAGCTTGTTCTCAGTCTTTCATAGTTAGAAGTATATCTACTATCTCACTTGTGAGACTTATTCTTCTATCATCTAATATTCTTCCAGAAAGACTAAAAACAGACCCGGAGAAAACCGCGGAGACAGGAACAATTAACACATCACGTGTTAATATGGATAGCACAACATATGTTACTTTGTAGTCATGCCACCATTGCAAAATTTCGAAGCTATCTGTGTGGTAATCCATTGTATCGCTATCTAGATAGGTGGATAGTTTTCCACTCCTTAGGTGGGCGATTTGTCTTGCTTCATAAGCTGACGTTGTAGAATCTGAACTATTGGACCTGGAGGAAGAACTTGCACCCCAGATTTTGCCCCACACATTTGTCTTCTTACCTATGGTGAGTGGTAATGGAGGTCGTTGCAAGCGAACTCCCTGAAACTTATGTTCGTACTTTCGATAAACCTAGGAAAATTTAGTACGAATATCTACAAAAGAGTTAGAATAGTCTAGGCCTGTCGCATCATTGAGAAGTTAGAGAATATTAGCAAATACTTGAATTTTAGTGCTAGGATCTAAAATAAATGTAAATGCATATAGGAACGAGATTTCTTTCCAATATTTCAAATATTTTTCATAGCAACAATAGTCTCTCATAAGACTATCTCATTTTTCATAAGCCTTCAAGTGACTAGCAATTTCTATAATATTATGCACAATTAAAGAAAATATTGGATAATACACAACGGATAAAGCATTAGTGGAATCATTAAAAAGTTCTAAAGACCGAAGTAACTTCTTAGCAAAATACCAATGCTACTCAATCAGTAGTGTACTACCGTCAGTGTTGCGATAGTGTATTTGAATAAAAACAAAAATATACTCTTATATGGTAAATGACTCTTAAGCATCAAGTAAGTAGAGTTACATCTTACTGGTATGTCCAAACCAAATTTTCTTGAATGTACATCCATTGCATTGTAAAAGTTCTTATATGCTGCTATTCATTGGTTAGAATGATTTAAGAAAGATATCACATCGCGGAAAGCTTTAATATATAGATCCAACCTCTTCAATCCGTATTTAACTATAAGATTAATAATATGATAGACACATCGCTGATGTAGCAATAAGGATTCAGCGTATGTACTAAATAATGGAGTGCGAATATTCATTGCCCTAGAGTTTGCAGCGGCATTGTCTAAAGTTATTGAATTTTTTTTTTGTAAGACCAAAGTCTTCCGCGACTTTGATAATACAGTTTGTAATATTCTTACCCATGTGTGCTACATGAATTAATTTGAACCCTGGGATTATTTTTTCCATTTTTCAGTTGTTTTTAACATAATGAGCAACTATACTAAGATAATCCTCTCTAGCTCGACCACTCCATATGTTTGAGGCCAAAGCCCCTGAAAATGTACATGTACTAAATAGTTCTTTTAATTTATCACAACGTTCATTATAGTATTTAACTAGATCCCTGGTTGTTATCTGTCTAGAAATAGTAGAGCATCTAGAATTATACACCGTCCTAATGTAAGTTTCAAAATATTTAGACTCCCCAAAGTTTAAAGGTAAAACCTCTAAAGAAATTAAACGACAAAGAGAATAACGAGCTACCTCAGGACTGCAGTCCTAACTTTGTACCGTACCGTCGGGGTTGTATTGTAGTTGTGTCTGCCTCATGGCCAATCCTTGTCTTGCTTTACATCTTGCAACATGTCTAAGTAAGTGTCCTGTTCCACATGAAGACTTTGTAGACAATTCATGTTTACAAATAATATTACAAACAACATAATTTACCTGAACTCCTTGTGTGTTTGGCTTAGTTGTCTTATCAAAATCATCCCAGACTCCCGATGTACTCGACCTTGATCTCTTTGCTCTGGTGCTTGCAGACGCAGAGGCACTCGTAGACCCTGATGATGGTATTGCTGTTTGCTCTTGCGGTTGATTTGAGGCCTCGAGATTCTTAAAGTATGCATGATCTTCTGGTGAAATTTCGTAATCACCAATAGCAAAACTATCGTAATTTTCTATCATGAAAAATGCAAATCGAAAATTACACTATCATTTATTTCATCTTAGTATAACAAATAAGAACAATAAAATATACAAAAACAGTATTATACCTCTTTTCCTGACTTGCAGCTGGATTTCAAATTTTCGAATATTTGGCACAAATTTTTGAAAATTTGCCAAATTATCACAAATGGAAACTAAATTTGCACAATATAATTGAGAGAAGATATTGAAGAATGGATGGGTGTTGAATGGGGGGGCATGGAGTCTATTTATAGAAAAATTCGTTTTTTAAAAAAATTGTCTTGTATTTTTAAACCTGACCAACGACTAAAAACAGTCAAAAATTTGGAATTTCTCACCGTTCCTATGCCTAAACGGGCTCTAACGGATAGATCTTTAATCTGCCCGTTTGAAAGTACCGAGGCTCTTTTTCACACCTCAAGTGAAATTACCTTCTTGACCAAGTATCCTTCTGATCAAAAGAAATACCGATCGAAAAAGTTTTACTTCCGATCATAAGGCCACGATTACTCCAAAGTCGTAAGATTTTCTACGACTACCTTGTAATCGTAAGATTTCCAACAAACTGCCTCGACCAAGCATACTTCTGGTCGAGAGAAACACATGTTGAAGAGTTTTTCCTTCAACGTTTTTTCTACAGCCTCCTAGTGGTCACAAGATCATCTACGACTCCTCAACCAAGTAAGTTATTTTCACTTGAAGCTGGGGGGCTAGATGACGAGGATCTGATAATCCTCACTTTATTATTCCCTAATCATGTAATATGACGTCACATGGTATACCCCTTAATATTATAAGGAGGAGTAAGTTAGGTGGTCGTAAGCTCTTCTACGACCACCCCCATAGTCGTAAGTATTTTTACGACTACAACGTAATCGTAAGTTCTTCTACGATTACATCCGGTCGTAAGTCTTTCTACGACCAGTATCCAGTCATAAGCTTTTTCCTACGACTACCCCCCGGTCGTGAGTTCTGCTTCAACCAGCCCTGCTACAACTTCTTCACAGTTAACTGGGTCCACTCGCTAGTAAGCCCTATTTACTGTGGAGATCTGAGAAGTCAAGATACGTAGTTATATCTGAAATAACTACAGATAATTCTCTATTATCTCTGATTGGTAACCGTTAGACAGCGTGGGGGGTTACTACTCCGGTAATTACTCTCATTATTACGTAATAATGAGCGTCTATTGACCTGGAACGACAACCGCCCCTCTAGCATAGTATAAATAGGTGTCTCTGAGAGATAATAGGAGAGGCTTTTTTGAGAGACAGTCAGTAGCAATATTAGCGCAAGCATTTTCACTGATTGTAATCAGGATACCCAATACATTACACACAGGAGTAGGGTTGTTATTCTTATTGGAGAAAGCCCGAACCTGTATAAAAATTCATGTGTCTCCTTTGTCTGCGTGATCAATTGTGGAGACCCCCCGAATCAAATAATCTTTACGTAAGATCGGTTCTAAAACACCGACACTTTGTGAATCTAAAATTGCTCTTGTGCAAAATGAAAAATCAAATTTCAAGATTCTCATGTGGTTAAATTGTGCCAAACTATTATCACGAAACTGCATGTCAAAGACATGAACTTGGAGATAGTTTGATGATCCAGACGATCTCATAGGGACTGCTTGTCAAAATTGACACGAACCTCAAGATTTGTCGCCCTGATTGAAGCTTAGGAAGAGTTTGTGGATAGCTCCTAGTCCAGGATCTTCTTCACTAAGATAGACCCTTAATCAACATCAATACTGATTGCAAATGAAACCTGTTGTGAAAAAATTTGGGTGATTGAGGTACTTTGAACAAAATGATTCATATTTAGGACTTTTTGTCTCTAGCATGGTCGTTGTTAGCTTCTTGATCTCAAATTGATATTCTGACATGGCCATTATCACTTTAGGATCCCTGTTGATGAACTTGCTAATTTTGAAGCTTTGCTTAAATTATTATAATTCATTGCTTTATCTTGAGTCTTCTAGCTTAGCTTTGATATATATGTCTTAATATGATCCTGCTAGCACATTCATACTTGATATGTTTTGAGCAATAGTAGAAATGCTAGCTTGTTCTTTTGGGTAATCTCCAAAGCTTTCTGTACTAAAAATTAAAAAATACAAAAAATGAAGCCACTCCATTGCATTTCATGCATGCTTTTTCTTATGCTTCGTCCTTATTTCTGTATTTCTCATCTCTAGATGAGAGGAAGGTGTTATTCCTTGTTGACTCCATTGTCAAAGGGGGAAAATATATAGCAAAAATGATGATAAAAGGAGGAGCATTGTGGAGAATAGGGAGAAAATGAAATTTGAAAAGGGAGAAAATGATTTTTTTTTTTTGAAAAATCATGATCATAGTGAGGGGGAGTATCTAATTTGCATTCTTATGATCTTATTGTCCTTTCTGAACTTGAATTGCAATTCTTGGAACCTTACAATGATCAAAGGTCAAATTGAACAATTGTTCTTTCATATGGAGCTGAAGTGAGATTTTTGTCTCTTCTCTAGAAATTAAAGCTTTCCTGCTTTTTTTTTTGCCTTATCTCACTTGCATATACTGATCCGAAGCCAACTTGGTAATTTCCATTGCGTTCTCTTGTTTTTAGACCAAGTTGTGCCTTTGCGTGAAAACGAGATGTAGTTTTTCAAAACAACCTCTAATCTACATTTTTTAGAAGATTGCCAATGTGTTCATCAAGGGGGGATTGTGGATATCATGGGGATATGCTCATGATCTTAGGATGATGATACAATTGGCAATGGTGTTGAAGGTTTGCCAAATCACTTGTTTTCTGCAAAGTTTAGGAATATCGGTTTGACCGCAGCTTTGTACCGAGTTGTCGAATGGTCGAAAGCTTCGAGTACTGTAGTTATGAGTACTGTTCATCGAGTACTATAGTTACGAGTACCAGTGGTCGAAATCTTCGAGTATTGTAGTTGCGAGTGCTGAGTGGGCGAAAACCGAGAGTATTGTTCATCAAGTACTGTAGTGTGCCCTAAATCTTCGAGTACTGTAGCTTGCGTACTGTTGCTTTTGGTACTTTAGCTTTCGAGTACTGTAGCTCCGAGTACTGTAGCTATGAGTAGCAAGTGGTCGTATCCCTTTTCGACCAACTGTAGTCGTAGCCTTTTCGACCAGGTGGTCGTAGACCTTTTCGACCAGGTCAGTGGTCGTGGACACTGGTCGTAGACAGTGGTCGTGGACACTGGTCAAAGAAATTGGTCGTGGACACTGGTCATTGACAGTGGTCATGGATGCATGTTTTAACTAACGTGGGTCAAGTTGCAAAGAATATGTTCCCAGAATCAATTTCCTTGTCTATTCTTGTGCAGTTTGATTGGTAGTCAACTATGGTCAACGGTGAGAAGGATCGGGACTTGGTTAGGAGAACCAAGGTCCAGAATGATCGTAGATACCGAGTAAGATGGTTGAACTCAAGCATAGCGCAAAATGGACAATGATGATCGAGTCGCATCAAGCGCCGCGACGCTTACGCGTAACGGGTCACATCGAAAGCGCAGCGATTACGTGCGTGCGAGTGATGGATCAAGCGGTGTGGTAGTTCAGTGTGATGGGTTGCATCAAGCGGCGCGGGGTCAGTGCAAGTGTCATGATAGGTTCAGTGGGGGCCATTGTACGTCAGTAAAATATGTTTGTGTGTGGTCTTAACGGGTGCCCGTTTAAGATGTCTTCATCTAGAAGCTAGCCTCCACTATAAATAGGGGAGGGTGCTGGCTGTGCACCCCGAGAAGAACCCCGGTATTGAAGAAACCCTATTTTGTGTTTAAAGAGAGGAAAGTGGAGAGGTAGGGTTCTAGAGAGTTGGATTGATTGTGTGCTCAAGTGTTCACCTTTTGTCCTCCAGGATGGAGTGGCTGTAAACCAACATCAATCTGAAATCAATCCAAGCAAGTTTTTTTAAGATAAGTCTCTTTTTGTTCTTGCTCTGCCTTTTGTGATTTTGGGGCTTTCAGTGATCCTTTGGTTTCTGGCCTGGATCTTGCTTGCTGTGACTTGTGGAAATGCATCTAAGATCATCTTCATCATCTCTTACCCATGAGCAAGTTTTTGGATCATATTTTGGTTTCGACTTGGTCCTGAAATAATCTTCACTCAAACCGAAAAAAGTCAGAACTTTGGCAATGATCTTCACGATCCTTGACTGGAATAGGTTCTTGACATCCTAGAGAAGGTGTGTTTCAAGTTTCATGTAGTTTGGAGTTATGGATCAAATCTTAGACCAATTTGTGATCTTGCGTTCTAGTTGTTTTTACTGTTCATTTGAGAGGTCCGATCGCCCAACTCATTTTGTCTTGAGTTTTTGGTGATTTTAGTCTGTTTTCTTTGGAGAGTTGATTGGATTCAATACAAGTCTTTCGCTATGCTTGTATATTGATTTTTATAGCTCTCATAGCTATTGGAGTGAAAATCGTGTTGAATCAGATCAAGGTGAAAAAGAGATAATGCTCCTATTCACCCCCCTCTAGTCGTCGTTTCGGTCCAACAGTTATAAATGGAGTTTTTAGCTGATTTGATCGCCTTTTGATTTATAATAACAAAAATAGCTCTCGTTCATACGAAATTATAGAAATGACACCGTGGTAGGCTAGACAGGCACCGCGTGTCACCTGCAGCATCCCTGGATCGTGGTGTCTCACCTGCATCGCTCCTGGATGTGGCGTGCCACCTGCAACGCTCCTAGACCACGACAAGCCGAAAGATGATGTGGCACTGCGGACGTCTGTTGCCGCCCTCTGGGAGCACTGATGCGTTAATTCACGCATGCATGAGTGTTAGGGGGCTTGATTGTCTGCATGAATGCGCAATTGTCGCAGACCCAATTAGCTGAAGGTGCTACTGTCCATCCAAACCACGACATCGAAATCTAGTGGTTCCATTCCATGGCAGGCCAAATCCAGCGGTTCCGAACCGTGGTAGGCACATGCAACGGTTCGGATGCATGGTACGATGTGGCCGCGGTCCAGGAGCACTATAACCTGTAAGGGACACGTGACATCTATCTAGCCTACCATGGTGTTTTTTTTTATTTATTTTTGGACTCACAAAATCTAGATGTGTTAAAACTAATGAAAAAAGGACCAAATGAGCCAAAAACTCTTATTAACATGCCTTCGTATGGATTGGTGAGACCATGTGCTGATATTCATCATTCATATACCAGCGGGCTGGGATTTCTATTTCTTCCCATTCCGTAAGTTGTGAAATTAAGCATTTTGTTGTTTTGTCATTTGATTATGAGAATTAACGGGATCAGAGTTCTTCTCTTTACTCAAAATAAGTTGTTCTGAACTTCCATCTGCATGCGAACCAACAGCAATTTCTACACACGACGTCAAATTTGTCAAACATCTCGCAAATGTTGGAATTCCAAACTATCAAATCAAGGACTCAGGTATCCGTGTCAAGGTCACGTTCAAAGAACGTTTAACGCTTGGTCAGGTCAGCTTTTTGTAGCTAGTGAGATCTGGCCAAGTGGCAATTGCAAAGTTGCATGAGTCAAGGCCACCCATGAATAGGAAGAAGACATAGGGGCCGACTATGCACCACCAGATCGGCAAATGGCCGCCCGCCGCCTACCGCGGTGGATGGCGGCCCATGAAGCCCATTTCAATGTAGTTAGCCCCATGCATGTTATTCGAGCTGATTTTTTGTGCAATTTGAAAATTCAAGTGATTTACCTTAAAGACCCATTTAAGCCCTATGGCTCACTGTCCGACAGGGAGATCAACAAGACTCCATGTCTCATTGCTTCGGATTGAATTCATCTTATCTTGCATTGCCAAATGCCAGCTTTCTTCCTTGTCTGCTTCATCAAATGATGTTGGCTCCTTGGCACCCAATAGACAAAGCCCGGAATACTCCAAATGAATTAGATCGGTGGCGTCGTATATGTCACGCAAGTCGCGCTCACACACTGGTGCATCCCATGATAGCGTCGATGCTGCACCAGATGCCACGCTTACTACTGGTGTGGCCGGTGATCCAGCGATGCCGCATCACCCACGCTGGCCTCCAAGTCTGGTACATCACCATGCACCACAGGAAAGTAATCTGGATGTGAAGGAGTAGTTGGCGTTTGCTGCTCCTCCGGCTCATTTATGTCCTGCCATGCATGCTCTAGGGGATCAAATACGTTGAATACCTCATCAAATGAAAGACTCTTGGCTTCTGGTGTCACGTTCCAATTCCACGCTTTCTCCTTGTCAGACAACATTACGTGTTACACACACCTTGTTGGTAGCAGGATCATATGCTCAATACGCCTTCGAGCCGCTTTCGTACTCGATAAAAACCATTGGTGTACTCCGGTCTGCCAACTTGCTGATGTGCCCTCCCACCTTCTTGACATGTATCATTCATCCGAAAGTGCGTAGACGTTGTAATTTTGGTTTTCGCTTACACCAAGCTTCGTATGGTGTCATGCCAACCACACTCTTGGTCGGCGCACGGTTCAAGAGATACACCGTGGTTGTGACAGCTTCACCCCAGAATTTTCCAGGTACATCCTTGGTTTTCATCATACTTCGAGCCATAGTGACGACAGTTTGGTTCCTTCACTCGACTACCCCGTTCTACTGAGGTGAATATAGGGTGGTCAAGTATCTTTTGATGCCTTGTTGTTCATAATAGATAGTGAACCCGTTTGATGTGAATTCACCTCCCCGATCCGTGCGAAATGCTTTCACCTTTGCCTCCACTTCTACCTCGAATGCGGTCTTGATTTTCTTGAATGCTTAAAATGCTTCATCTTTGTACTTCAAGAGAACCACCCACATGTATCTACTATAGTCATCAACTACCAGTAGAAAGAACTTGTTGCTAGCCGGAGTTGAGGGTGTGATTGGCCCACATAAATCACCATGCATGAGCTCTAACACTTTGCTTGCTCAAAAGTTTGCTTCTCGAGGAAACGATGTGCATCGTTGCTTCTCGACGAGGCAGCTGTTGCACAACTGCTCAATATGGCTTATCTGTGGGAGACCCTCAACCATCCCCTCCTGGCCCATCTTGCGCAATGCTTGGAAGTTAAGGTGACCAAAGCGTGAGTGCCATTTCTATGCATCTTCGTCTAGGTGTGCCATCAAGCACACCGATTCCGCGAGATCGAGATTGAGGACATAAAGCCTATTCCTTGATCTCTTGACCCGCACCAGTAGCTGTCTTTGGTGATCAAACACACACAGGTTGACATCTTCAAGCACAATTCTGCAACCGCGTTCTTCGAGTTGACCCAAACTAATTATGTTGCTTGTCAACTTTGGGATGTAGTATATATCTGTCAACGCCTTGTGCTTGCCCGTGCATGCTTCAAACAACACTGTGCCATGCCCACCGATGCTTACTGTGGATCCATACCGAACTTCACCAAACCACCAACATAAGTGTTAAGCTTAGTGAATTGTTTCTTGCAACCGGTCATATGATTACTTGCGCCTGTGTCGAGGTACCAGACTTTGCCATCATCGTGGTTGTCCCCTCCATGTTGAAGATGAGCATTTTCCTCCACAAGTGCCACTGCTCTGGTGACAACTTCCTTATCCTCCATCAGCTCGCATGCTTTGAGCATTAGGAGCGCAGGATCATCATCTCCTTTTTCTGTCATGAGTGCCTTCTCTTTCTTGGGCTTGAGACACTCTGATTTGAGGTGTTCGTATATCCCACAATTGGAGCACTTGATTCGTCTTTTATCGAACTTCGGCTTGGATTCATCCCCACACTCGTTGCTTCCGTGGTTGCTCTTCTTCACTTGGCCCCGACCTAAGCCGCGGTGGGTTTCCTTCTTCGTGCTGCCTCCAGACGCTTCAGAGCGACCCTTCTTTTCTTTGATAGCTAGGTTCTCCCACTGCGACCGGGTAAGCATCAAGTGCTCACTCTCTTTCAGATCACCAAAAGCAATCTGTATCCTCTCGTCGTAAGCCTTGTAGCATCCAACGAGTTCCTCAATGGTGAGCATAGTTAGATCGACACATTGTTTGATCGACGTCGCGAGTTGAAGATACCGTGCTGGTGCCGCGCGTAGGAAGCGACTGACGACAAATATTTCTGGCACGTTCTCCCGAGACTTCTCATCACCTGGTAATGTCTTCAACTGACTCGCCATCATCAATCTGTAGATTCTCAAAACTCTTTTGGAGCGTCTACAGGTTTGCTTCTCAAACGCGATTATGGCCTTGATACAAGATCTTGATTGCATCCTATGGTGCTTTTGCTGTAGCCTTTCCAGCAAGGGACGTCATCACCTGATCAGGCACCGCCTGATAGATGCCTAACATAGCCAGCCTATCTTTGTGATAATCGGCTCCACCTTTCTCGTACTGCTTGTCGCCAAGATCCACAGCCTCCCACACCTCCTAGGCCTGAAGCACAACGTTCATCTTCATGACCCATATGGTGTAGTTGCTGTGACCGAGTTGTGGATACAAGCAGCATCGGAGACTCTTGCTTTGTCTCGGATGCTTCACCGTTCTTCCTGGTCGACACACTTTCTCCTCCTCAAGAACCGTCACTCTGATACTAAATGTCCGAATTTCAAAGATTCCTCTATAGAATTTCAGAGCTTCTGTTAGTTCTGAAATTCAGCACTTCTAAAAATTCAGACCAAGATTAGAGGCTACAACGAATCACGGTGGAACAAATAGGGCAATGAAATCACATAACACTTTTGATGTTTGGCGCTGCAACCTTGCAGTCTTTTTGGGTTTTCTGTTGTTTATATACACACACAATACTTTATTGTTTCGAGTACGACTTAGTTTCAGAATCGGACTCTACTGCCTTTGCTGTCCGATTCTATTTCTAATGCATATCCGAAACACACACAAACTGATGCAATACTCTCCTAATATGTCATGCAAGACAAATTTGGTATTGCCAAAACATATCGGCAATCCAATCCAAAAAGGAAAGTAAAATAGAACTCTAAAATTAGAAAGTTCTGAAAACAGTTTCTGACAAAATTGAAAACTAGAAAAACTAAAACTGAACTGACACAACTAACTTAAATCAACATTTTCTAGTCCCAATTTATTCAAGTTTTATTATAAAACTGAAGCATCGGCTTTTTTTTAGCCGAGTCGGTCGAAGAATGACTGACCAAATTTTATTACGAGAGAGTGAGAACATAGTACAAGAGGAGGTCGACAGAAAGCTGCTGATGAACAACTACCAGGCTACCTACCCAAATAGAACACCTAGACTAACCGCCTGGACCACTCACTGAAACTACAAGTTGGATGATTTCTCCTACCATGCGTTCGCTTGTGACACCTCGGTTAAATCAAGAGATTAATTAGCAGTTGTTGCATGTATTCACATTAGCGTCACCATTGTATATATCCATGTACACCAATGAATCAATTAAATGCATCATTTCTATGAGCCTTCATGGTATCAGATAGGTTATGATTTTGATCTCCTTCTCCCACCTTCTCTTCTCCTCCCGTCATGACGGGTACACCTGACGTTGCCACCCTGGCCGCCGCGGCCAAGGAGGACGCCGCGTTGTGGGTACAAGCGGTCGGCGTTTCCAGCGTCAAGCTCCTCATCCCCATCACCCTCGACCTCCAGGTGGGCAACTATGCCCAATGGTGCGGTCTGTTCGAGGTCGCCCTCCAGAAGTATGCCCTCGATGACCACATATGTGAGTCTTCCTTTTTGGCTCCCAGCGGGCAATGGACTCGACTCGACACCCTCGTTCGCTCTTGGTTGTACGGTGCCATCTCACCCAAGCGCCTCCTCCTTCCTCCTGGCTCTCATCCTCCTGTCTCCCATGGCTCCTCCATTTTCCTCTCTCCCTTCTCCTCCTCCTCCCAGCCATCGCCGCCCACGCCATCCTCCCTCGAACGCCGCCCCCGCTTCCCTTCTCCTCCTCCTCCCAACCGCCACCACCCTCCCCTCCTCCTCCCCCGAGCCACCCCCCTTCTCCTCCCCCAAGCCGCCACCCTCCCCTCCTCCTCCTCCTCCTCTTCCTCCTTTGAGCCGCCGTCGCCCATGCCGTTCTCCCTCCAACCTCCATCGCCGGCCCCAACATGCTGGCCGGCCTCCTCCTCTCCTCATCTCGATGCCTTACCCCGGTCGTGCCACCGCAGCCACGATCTCAACTACCCGCACCCCTTCCTCTTCTTCTCCCGCCGCCCACTCCCGCGCTTCGCCGCCTTCTTCCTCCTCAGCTCCTTCCTCGGCCTCCCCCACTTCCTCTCCCACCTCCCCCTTCAGTCGCTTTGCGACCTACCTTGTGTCTTTGGGGTTCTCCGCCTCCAAGGTAGACCCCTCACTGTTCATCAACTGGCATGACACAAACATTGTCTACCTCCTGTCGTCGCCTCCTCGCCGGCACTACTTCGCCAAGTGATCAACTCACTTGATAGCGAATTCTCCCTCAAGGACCTCGGCGACTTGCACTTCTTCCTCGGTGTCTCCGTACAGCGCACCGGCTTCACGTTCTTCACGTACCGACCACCTCGCAGTACGCTAACGCTTCGCCAAGGGCCTTCCCATGGCCATCTTCAAGGAGTTTTGCTCTAGCAGTTTGAATGTCCGTCCCGCTCCTATTCCAACTGGGGGGGATGTTAGCCTACCATGCGTTCGCATGTGACACCTTGGTTCAACTAGAAGATTAATTAGCAGTTGCTGCATGTATTCACATTAACATTCCCATTGTATATAAATCCCTGTACACCAATGAATCAGTTAAGTGCATCATTTCTATGAGCCTTCAAACTACAAGTTGTACAACTACCACGCTAATTGCCCAAACAGAACACCCAGACTGACCACCTGGACCACTAACTAAAACTACAAGTTGGATGCTTCCTTGAAGTACCCTGCTGTCTGCCAAGACCATAACTCCTCTTTAATCACCCACAACAGCTCAGATGCAACCTTGCTCTCAGCCCAGAACACACGAGCGTTTCACTCCTTCCAAATGAGCTAGGACACAAGGATAACGAAGCAGTCCAAAGCCCGATAGAAGTTCTTGAGGAATAGTTTCCTCGCTGCGCACCACCACGCCACCACATCCTGTTCATCTGCAGCGGGGGTTGCGAATGGAATGTTGAGCCAAGCTTGAAGCCGGGACCAAATCCACCTCGTGTAGCCGCAACAAGCAAACAAGTGGAGGCACGTCTCCGGCTCTGCAGAACAGAGAATGCAGCAAGGGTGGTGCGGCCACCCCTGCTCAAGCAGGTTATCCGTGGTCAGACAACGGCCCTGCACCGCCAACCACATGAAAAATTTGCACCTCAACGGGTCTCCTGCCTTCCAGATTTTAGAGCCGGAAGCCGATTTTTGTTTTGGCCATGAAGAAAAGCTGATAAGCCGAGGAAGCCAAGTATTGGTGTGAGGGGGAAGCCGGCCAAAGGATGCTGTCCTCCGCATTCGGGTCAAGCGAGACTTGCGATGCAACGTCCCAAAGATGCAAGTATTCGGCCATAGCCAGCAATGAAAGGGCTCCCCTGATGTCCTGAACCCAGTTGTTGTGGTGTAGGCTAGCAGCAACAGAGATACCAGGCTTCTTGACATGGTGAAAGAGTGTCGGAGCGAAGGAAGCGATCGGACCCCCCGGTAGCCTGCTGGACTGCCAAAAATCGGCGCAAGTACCATTGCCTAACTGAATTGTCGAAAGATAGAATATACTGCAATGGATGATTGTATTGACACTCGAGGGCTATTTATATGGAGTACAAGGCTTGGAGGGCAAAAAGCCTCTCCTAGAGATAAGGCAAGTATCACGGGATTACAAATCCTAAACTACCAAATATAGAGATATGCCAATATACTCTAACATCCCCCTGTAGTCGTAGCGGTAGCGTCGCGGACGGTCAGACTGGAGAGGAAGCCGAAGGTGGGGAACCATCGGACTAACATCCCCCCACAATCGCAGCGGAAGTGTCAGGGACTGCTATGGTGTCGCGAACGCGGTGACGGTAGAGGGAACCGACGAGTTTGCTCAAGATAATGATAGTCCTTTGTTGCTGAGGTAGCCGAGAGCGAGGTGACCATGGTCGTAGCCGTGGTGGAGGGAGCCATGTCGAGGTAGCTGGTGTTGAGGTCGTCGCTGTGGTCGGGGTAGTGGAGTTGATGCAGAGGAGGGCGTGGCCGAGGTCGGTGAAGAGCTTGTCGACGTCGTTCGGCCGTGGTCGAAGATGAAGCAGAGGGGGGTGGCCAGATCCAGCGAGAAGGAGGCTTGATCCGGGTGAGCGGCCGCACCGAAGAAGGCCGGGGCAAGCTGGAGGCAGCGGCGCCGTCGGCCGGGGATCGAGCTCGGATCTGGGGCCATGGAGAGGAGCGACGGAGAGAGTCAGCTCTAGATTCGGTAGAGAGAAACCCGTCGGTGCATCCAATGAGGAGGAGGCCAAATCCGGGCGAGTCATCGCCAGATCTGGCGCGAAGGAGGCCGGATCCGGGAGCGGCAGCACCGGAGAAGAACCTGATCAGCGTTGACGAAGACGATAGCGTTAACGATGGCAATGGTGACCACGGGCAGTGGCACTGTAGCCCGAAGGGGCAATGCAGCGGCAGCCCGTGCATGTCGATGGCATGACCACAAGTGTGGGCTCCCGGTGGTGCGACGGCTCGTACTCGCGGACGACAGGCCGACAATGATGACGACGGTAGACGGGGCGCTCGGAAGGCCGTGTCGACGAGCGCACCGCGTCACGCCACGATGTCACCGGAGGAGAGGAGGCGTCGGAGAGGTCGAAGCGAGGCGGTGAAGTCCGGAGCTAAGGAACGTCGACGGGTCGGCAAGGCGACGCAAACCGATCTATGATCGAAAAAAAATAGAGAAAACCCGATCTGAAGATGACCGAGGAAACTCTAGTTGGTAGCAAATCGGATGATCGACGACACGACTTAAACTACGGGTTGCGCAGCCCCCAGGAGAGATCATGGAGACGAGATCATCTCCCAGGGCGGCGCGGCGGAAGCTGTGGAGGCGACGGCTAAGGAGCGGCACCGCTCTGATACCATGTGGGAAGATAGAATATACTGCAATGGACGATTGTATTGATACTCGGTGGCTGTTTATATGGAGTACAAGGCTTGGAGGGTAAGAAGCCTCTCCTAGAGATAAGATAAGTATCACGGGATTATAAATCCTAAACTAACAAATGTAGAAATATACCAATAAACCATATTAAGTTGCATGCATCAACCAATTCACCCAAAAGCTTAAGCTAATGAGGAAAAACGGATAATTCACTTATACTTCAGCACTCTCCCTCATGTGTAGGCTCTCTCAGGTCTAAGATGTGGAATAGAAGTGGACTGCAATTATTATTTTTTAATTGCGTCAACCGAATCTTAAACCCAAAACCTCTTGGCTCTGATACCATATGTGAATATAGAATATACTGCAATGGATGATTGTATTGACACTTGAGGGTTGTTTATATGGAGTACAGGGCTTGTAGGGTAAGAAGCCTCTCCTAAAGATAAGGTAAGTATTACGAGATTACAAATCCGAAACTACTAAATATAGAGATATGTCAATATACTTTAACATCTCCATGTAGTAGTAGCGACAACGTCACGGACAGTAATAGCGTTACGAACGGCCAGACATGAATCCTCATCACTGCATGGAAGATGTGCTCGGCTTCCTTGTCCGGAATAGGGGGCACAGCGTCCAGGGCCTGCCTCTCTGAATCCAGCGGAACCAAGGCCAGCGAAGGCGCAGCGCAAGGCCCAAAAGGTACAGGTTTTTGACACCAAGAACCCCATTGGCCACCGGCATGCACAGCCTGTTCTACGCCACCAAGCATTGCCCTCCGCTTATGTCTTGTTGGCCCTTCCAAAGGAAACCCCGACATTTCCACGCAGCCAAGCATCAGCTTTGCAATGAAAATTGAATCTGAACCATCCGGCCTCATATTTGTGTATTACTACCGCCATCGTTGGCTGCCACTTTTGTTGTTCATGCTCGGAGGAGAACAGGAGGAGCTGCAATGAGGAAGGCGCAGTGGAAAGGTGCAAGATTTTTTTTAAAGGAAGGAAAGGGGAAATCACTTGGTGACTTGCTGTGATGGAAGAAGACGACTCGGCCTGCTGGTTGCTCTGAGATAGTGAAACGACAAGTGTAGCTTGGAGGGAAGAGGTCCTATGGATGAGAAAAGGACCGAGGTCCTGTGAAATTTTCTTCGGTCCAGCGTGAAGTACTCGGTCGAACTCTGGCATGGGACACTACATATGGCCTACTTGGAGTGAAGAATTTCACAGCAAATAGTTCAACTTTTACATGAATTGTGGATATTTCCTGCTTACTGCTTGAAAAAAGAAAAAAAAACGCTAGGAAACAATTCCTTGACGATCTCCCGTAGTCCCATCAGGCATAGTACATGTGTTCCAATGATTAATTTTCTTAGCATATACATTGCGCATACATATGTTCCAAAAAATAATGTACGAAACAGTATATAAAAGCATGTGTAAATAGTTCCGCAATAATCACTGCTATAAAACAGGGGTGAAGGGCTGAGTTTTAGAGCCATTGATCAAAATTATAGGGATCTCAAGATTGTCAACCCAAACGTGCACTGCTCGACTGCATCTGACGTAAGTAATACCGGAGGAGAAGCTCCAATAACAAAAATCCATGGTACGGCCGCGTGCATGATTTGTCTGTGGGCATCTCATACGTACGAATTGAATGGTCCATCTATTGTTGAATAAATGCGCTTCGCTGTTAATAAAGCAGGGCAACAAAAACAATGCAATGAAGGAGAAATAAATGAAAACGACAGAAAACATCATGAGATGGTACATATATTAGTTGAAAGGCTTTCATATCTCAGCTGCATTAGTTATATTCCGTCCATTTCACAATATTATAGACCGAGAAGACACAAAATCTATGTACATATCTTTATTACTTCCTCTCTTCATGTGCTTTCAAATTTTATTCATAAATACATGTCATTCTACGATTTCGAGATCTTATATACCCTCTCCTTTGGCTATTTCAAGATTATTTATTGCTATGGACTAGAGTAATACACAATATCCAAGACCAACAAATAACCTAATAAAAGAGGGTAATATGATCTTTTCTACAGGTGCCTTGGTTGAAGAACAAAATCTTATAACATCATCTAGTTATTTTGGAATGGATGGAGTAAATAGTATACTATAACAACTGAACCTTTTTACAATACTAGTATAGTGCCCGTGCTAACGCCACGGTTTCATTTCAGGGATGCACATGAAAACAACCAAACGACGACATTTTTTCATAGTTTAAGTCTCATGCAATTGTATATGACCATGTATATAATCCGGAAAACACTCATGCATAACAAGGCATAATAAAGTCATGTCTCGCATACTACAAATAATAGTATAGTGCTCGTGCTAACGCCACGGCTTCATTTCAGGGATGCACATGAAACCCGTGCTAACGCCACGGCTTCATTTCAGGGATGCGCATGAAAACAACCAAACGACAATATTTTTCCATAGTTTAAGTCTCACGCAATTGTATATGACCATGTATATAATCTGGAAAACACTCATGCATAACAAGGCATAATAAAGTCATGTCTCGCATTCTACAAATAATTCATGAATTGCTTAAGTAGATCTTGGAGTTCTCCAGGGATAATATCTGTACATTCATTTGCATCGCTCTTCAAAATGTCCACCAAGAATTCGTCCTCGATGAATGTGATATCTGTGGATGGCGATAATAAGTTAACTTATTAATTTGCTATGTACTCTACAAAATATACATAGAGAATATATATGCTCACAGTGTTGATAAACGACAATCTTTCGCCATTCCACGACTTTAGGAAGTTGTATACAAGGAAGCCTGCCAATTTCCTGGAGAAGAAGAGCAAGTGTTTATTTGTTGTAGATAAATCAAATGACTATTTGATAAGAAAGATGAAACATATTATATGTTTTTACCAGTCTCCAGTTTTTGGAACCCCTTTTTTGAATTCACGACGCCAGCTATAAATATTGTCGTTCCATGCAGGATTCGCCAATTTCATGGCGAGATTGAAATGATTGAAAATATTATGTAATGTAGTTATATATGGCATACTTGGATCATTACCCATGCACCACAGATACCACGGATTTGGAGAATGCGGATCCATAATGTAGACAATTTTGTTACCCCGTCTATTATGAATAAAGTGTAGAACCTATCTCGATAATATGGCAATAGAACTCGTAAACAAACACCTGCACTATAAGTGCAAAATAAAATATGTTTTTAAAGGAGTTTACGAACATATCTTACAAATCTTTGCAATCTTTAATATCGTACTCCATGTCAAAGCCAAAGATTCAAGCAATTTTGCTAGTTCTTTGTAGTCTATCTTGTCACAACATCGCGGATCTCGTCCAAACCGAGTTATGGCTCGTTGATTTTTGCAAAAATATAATTATTTGATTAATTATACAATTATATACACAAGAAGGGAATAATTATATCAACTTACACAGAACTTGAGGTCCATGAAGTGGTATTTGTCTTCTATAAACAACCTGGCTATGTTGCACGCAACCGTCCGAACAGCCATGTTGAAGCAATCATGATCCATGGCTTTGTTTGCATCTAAAATATCTCTAATTGTTCTGAGACTTATAGAGATTGGGTATGGTCTGGTGCTTTGGACCCATTCTTTGCTAAAAAAAAACAAGGACCATGAACGTATTAGTTGATCACATCTTTTAGTATTATTATTATTAGTAGTATATTATGCCATTAATATGAAAAAATACTTACTCTAAACACTCCATATTGTCTATCGACCATATGTATGTGCTCACCCGATGCAACAGTTCCTTTCTGTCCGTGAATATTCTGGCAGAGGGTTTAGGCGCTTCAGTCGTAGTATCGATAATTTCAACATCACTTGGACTGTCTTCGTCATCATTTGGCCGTTCAAGTTCTTGATATCCGTTCTTTATGTTTAATCTCGAATCCCACAACATAGCGGTAGCTTAAACTCAAATTATTTATATCAACTCAGAAGTAGTATAAGTTATTATAAAATTTATAATATGTTCGGATGATATATAGCGGTATGCAAGTCCACTATGAATCACCCGAGTTACTTTATCGAGAGGAAGATCCAGTCCAATATTCCATGAAGTTTGCCATCCACAGACCGCATGATGTCCTGTACATTAATAATTAAAAAATCTCACAGAGTTGCTAAGTATGTAAAATCAAACATAATCAGTTTTGTAAAATACAAGTCGCATGACATGTACCCATCTGTTTGCATTCGCTCTTGGATCTTCTCAATAAGAGGCCATGTTGAAACATCTAGGTTCTTCCACTTGACTCGGTTAAGCTCTTTATTATGTTCCAATACAAATTTAATCTAGTCCTTTTACCTGTTGTGATAATTATGTATCATTTCAAGATTAATAATAAGTTAATAAGAAAATATGTCAAAAAAGGCATAATTACTCACTGTAGTTTTGAGGTCTGTACGGTCCCATAGTTCTAGTCCCATTGAATCGAGTACATGTACCTCAAATATTTTAGCATTTACAACTGCCAGGCCATGGTAGATGAAATCATAAGGATCATCAGCGGCTCCATGGCCGGTGCAATCATCAGTGACACGGTATGACTGGAATGCACATTCTGTTTATATATAGAAATATGTGAACATGGTACTCACTTCACATGTTGACAATACAAATTATTAAGCAAGAGTTACCTTCAGCAAGCTTTTGCATAGTCTCAAAATCTTTGATAGTCTCTCCTATGTCACATCCTTCTTCTCCTTCCTCTATGTCATGTAGATGATCTGTTGCATGACGTTTGAAAATAACACGATGGTTTTAACATAATTCTTACAAAAAACTACAGTGGTGAACAGATGTGTAAAACCCACCTTCATCATCAGAATCCTGGTTTGTAGGCTCGAATAAAGCACTTTCAAACTCGACGTCAATGTGTGCATGTGTGGCACAAGCATAGGATCAACATTTTCTTCTTGGGCAAGAGTAGGTACGCTGTCGCTTGTTTTCCATCGCTTTTTCTTCTTATAGTTTCGCCTCTCTGTAGCAAATTTTCCTTGCTTGGCGCATCCATATTCAGTACCGTTTGAATTTGAGCTGCTTGGAAGTGCTTGAAGAGGCACCTGGTCACCAATGTACAGAAGAGATATAATATTAGATTCAATCTGTACCCTTTGAAATGTATACAATATTTTAGTTAGATTAGATGTACTGGACCTGTATTAATTACGACGCCGTTTGAACTCTCGGTGTGCAAAGAAGACATCAATGGCGGTCGTTGTTGCCCGACGTACTCATCATTCCTATGTAGCCAGTCAAAGGACTCATTTGGATCACTATTTTCTTTGCCATCATGTCTTGATGCTTGGTAAATGGCAAAAAGGACAATCTGTTGTGGTGATTGTCCTCCTACGACATCTGTCATTTTAACATCTGTGCAACCGGATTCCAGATGTACTTCATATGATGAAAAAAATATGATGATAAAAAATAAAGGAGTTACTCTTTGTGATGCTTAAACAAAGAATAGTATACAGGAACCGATAAGGATTACCATGAGCAAAGGCCGTTGATGATGTCAATGTTTTATTCCTTGCACGGTATTCACGTTGTTTTGTATTCCGTTCTTCTCTTTGTTCAACGCTTTCTTCGGCCCTTTTGCGTGCCCGGTATTCACGTTGTTTTCTATTCCTCTCTTCCCTCTTTATGAACTCATCATCTGCTGGTGATGTCCCTGTTGCTATGATATAGAATGCGTGTCACAATTTCGCAAAACAATTCCAGAAACTGACCAGGTACAATGTCAAGGAACATACCCGGACCGATGTTGTTTGATATGTCGCTAAATGCAGCGCGGGTTTCTCTCCTCTCCCCCATGGTAGATCTCACGTAAACTGCAATACAACAACCCTATGTTCAAACAATAGCATGTTCAACCAAAACAGGAAGGGAACTCCTCCAGATACAATTTGACACCTATAATATATACATATTTATAAACATTCTCCAATGTAAACAAACAATCACAAATCAATCAGCACATTAAAGTTAATCATGACACCTAGACAACTACATTTGTTAGCAGTTGGTATTTGAATGAAGTTTATTTGAATGTCATGGCAGTTTCTGGCTCCCATTCACTGAAAGAGTGTAACTGTACAGCTCAACCTTTCAAGTTTCAACCTGAAAAGACTCTAGAACCCTTGAATTATGACTTTTGACCAATTAGCATGAACTGTATTTAACCAACTATTGCCAAAAAAATGTAATTAGCATATTTGCTTAACAGTAAGATAGATGGCATGACCTCATGTTTTTGGCAAAGCTGTAAAAATCAGTTTGAGCTCCTATAAACTACATATTGCTTAGTACATTGAATAGCATCTCAGATGAAAATGCAAACACTGAAATAGTAATTAAATTCTTTACAAAAAAAGTAGTAATCGCTGCTAATTAACCTCACAGTCACATGAGGTCTGGGCTTGGTGGGCGCGGCACAGCGGCGGCGATTGATTGGTGGCGGCGCGGCGGGCGGCGCGGGCGGGGCAGCATGGGTGGTGGTGGCGGCGGCGCTCGGGCGGCAGCTGGGTTGGGCGGCGGCGTTGGTTGGTGGCGGCGCACTGGCTGCGCTGGGCTGGGCGGCGGCGCGTGTTGGTGGCGGCGGCGACACTGGCGGCGGGATGGGCGGCGCGCGCTGGCGGCGGGCGCAGCGCGCGCTCGGAGATGTGGGTGGGGAGAGACGGAGGAGGAGTCGAGGAGTTGGGGTAGAGGAGGAGTGGAGGAGTTGGGTAGAGGAAGAGGCCATGATTGATGAGGTTTGATCCAAAGAATCTGGACTGTTGGATTTGAGTGAGTAAGAGGAAGGAGAGGTTAGAGTTGATATGGTGCGTTTGTTTCAAATGTGTGTTTTATCTGGGTGCAGTTTTTTTGGTGCATGTAGGAGAACTCATGACTGCGTGGGTGAGAGGTTGGTGTAGCTGTAGGGAAATTTAGTACTGGTGCCTTTATAGTAGAGATTAAAGTAGGGTTCGTAAAGAGAGAAAGTATTGCAATAACTATACTTTTTATTTGCTCGATGAAACTAAAATGTGAAACAATACTTTTCAAGAAAATAGAGTAACATTGCGAAATAGAGGGAATAGTCTCGTGTGCGGTACACTTTTTTTTTTTTTGTGACGGTGATGTCTAGATATAAAAGACATTTATTTAGTTAATGTGCATTCTGAAACGACGTATTTGTTACTTTGTTATTAGGATTTATGCAACTGGTGATAGTCAAGGTAACTCCTTCACTTTGGAGGTATCTAAAATCCCACAATAATCCGTTAATCAGAAAAGGAACATTTCCTAAAAATTCTCTCATTAATCGAGAGAAAAATAGAAGATCTACACCACTTAATTTGATGGGGCCAGATTATAACAGTGCAGATTAATCATGTATAGATGTACAACTATATTTTTGAAAGACGATGGATTTATATAACAAATATAATATGTGGCAATATCTAGCCACACAGTTACATTGGAAATTCTACTAGTTATATAATAAAGTCGATGACATGTGGTTTATAGTTGCTATAAGACAAAAATATTATTCTAGAAATTCTCACAAAAAAAAAACATCTGGTCCTTAATCTAGATAACCCTAATTAAGTCGGACTATGGCCATGGGATGTTATTACTTATATATATTATCTTGTAAAAATTAAAAGAGAATATAATCTTTTCTTAGTCTGGTGGATATCTCTTTATCATCTATACGCACAAGGAATGCTGCCCAGGAGCTCCCACATCGGCGTTTTTGCGACCTTTCAGTTTCCGAAATTGTATGGAGCTTCAATTTCTACGGACATGAACCGTCGGATCGCCATCGTACGGTTTAAATCGGACAGATGCAAAGCCATCGGATCGCCATCGTACGGTTTAAATCGGACAGATGCAAAGCCATCGGATCGAGCTATGTTTATAGTTCGGGGAATCCCAAATATTGGGTGCGTCCTTAATTAGAACTCAGTGCATCGAAGGAACTATTCCCATGCACCTCATTGCACCCGACATTGATGCACAGGCTTGCGTGGTGCGAGAGACATTAGGACTCGGAAGTGTCTTTGGTTGGCACCGCATACGGCCATTGCTGTTGGAGATATATGAGAATAGACGTAGGATCATAGAGTACCGTTGGAAAGCAAGGGACACCATCTGTATTGCCAACGTCAAAAATTAACCTATCGAGCTACCAAATTAGAATAGCAAAAATTTCTAACACTTAAAGTGAAGAAGATACTTTTAATCCCGACACAAGACGATGACCTAATACATTTGTATGCATTCCATGGTGCGGGTCCAAAAATCAAAGGAAAGGTTGACCTAATACATGAACATTTTGGCTAGTACACTTATCATCTCAGCTCTGTATTTTTGTATCTGATATTCTGTTATTAACCCACATTCGCTCCCATGTCAAACTTGGAATAGATTGCTCATACTGCACCTATTAGTTAACTAGATTGCTAGCTACAATCATGTCCTTTTTCAACTAAGTGCATTCATTTTGAAACCTTTTTTTTAATAAAAAAAATCCTAAATAAATAAAGGATTTCTTTTTCAAGAATGGTTTTATACTGACACACAACATCGATCGTGCTGGCCTTTAACTTGTATATATGAACAAGTTTGAGACTAAAATATACAATACAACATTGATAAACTTAGGGTTGAGATGGTCTTTCAGGTTGCTTACCTATAGACGGATTGATCATTAATCCATGATACAAGTTCATCAGATATATGCATGGTTCATGGGACGGTACGACCATACAACCATTTCTTTTCTTCAGGAGCAACGCACTTAGCGACGACCATTGTTCCCTTCCATTACTGGGCCCTTTTTCTCCTCCCATACGACTGTCCATCTACTGCATCTTCTGGATTGTAACTGCAATCACCCACCCACACACACACAATCCGATCCAGAATAAATGGCTATCGAATAGACAACCTCCCCCCTGCCCTAATATGCCTCCTCTTCCTTTCCTCCCACAATTAACCCTCACCAGATTACTAGGATGAGCTCGAAGATAAGTCTACACATGGAGCGGCTCCCTCTTCTTGCAAGCAGCTCGAAGGCCGCCATCACTATCCCCTTCCACCTCGCTTTAGATCACACAGACTCAGCATCAACTTTGCCACCGGAAGCAGCACCGGCACCGCCGTACCTCGTCTTGGATCCTTCTAGACACTCCAACCACGAGAGGGGATCGGAAACAATCAAAGCCAAGATCATCTCGCACCCTCTCTATCCGGCCCTCCTGAGAGCTTTTATAGACTGCCGGAAGGTACTTGTATATCCCAACACTCAATTTATTGCTGTTTGATTGTTCTTATTTTATTTGTACATTTTATGCTTTAATTTCCGTATGAAAATGCTCTTGATTTTGTATTGCCTAAGGTCGGAGCGCCGCCGGAGGTTGTCGGTCGCCTCTCCTCTCTTGCCAATGAGCTTGAGTCGAATTCGGACGACAGGCAAGAACAGTCGGCAGACCCAGAGCTCGACCAGTTCATGGTAACAAATTTATATCTGTATGGTTTAGCTGGAGCTCATTTGTAGTAGTGACATATATATAGCTACATATATGGATTTTTTTTTTTGGGCGTGTGCAGGGGATCTATTGTGATATGCTGGTGAGGTACAAACGAGAGCTCACAAGACCAATCCAAGAAGCCGATGAGTTCTTCAAGAGCATGGAGGCACGGATCAACTTGTTAGCACTAGGTGCATACGATTACACTAAGTTATTCTTGAGGGTTTCTTTTGTAGATTTGGAAGTTGGAATAGTGCTGACACAGTTGCAATCAGGGCGGATCCAAGTGAAGCTTCAGGGTGCACATGACACCGGGTTCAATATCG
The DNA here is from genome assembly GCA_036346255.1 of Ampelocalamus luodianensis. Classification (NCBI taxonomy): domain Eukaryota; kingdom Viridiplantae; phylum Streptophyta; class Magnoliopsida; order Poales; family Poaceae; genus Ampelocalamus; species Ampelocalamus luodianensis. The sequence continues at coordinate 76,109,978 of CM070622.1, read as the reverse complement.
ATTTACTTTATCAAAACCCACATACACATAGGTGTGCACTCCGTAGTTTATGCCCACACTCCACATACATGTGGTGGCATGTATGGTGACACCTCATCGATTTTGTTCTCAATCCGCCACTGGTTGCAGTGTAGGTATCTAGCACATGATTATTTGTCATTTAAGGATGAAAGCAAGTGGCATTGTAGCATGCCATGTGATATGTTCAGTGCACATAATTTAATTAGCCGGCTTAAATATCTTGAAGTCTTAATTGCCCTATCAACTATTTACTATCAAGCGTACAATGATCTAAAAAAACTACCAAGCGTAAACATCTTTATTAGCTTTCAACACACACAAAAAAGAGGTGATAGAGTAATTAGAATAATCAAGCCTTGAGTAAGGTTTGTAAGTGTTGAAAGCCGAAGTGCCAAACTTTCCAAAAACAGGTTGATCTTTTGTGTGAAATACTATTATATATACTACCGTTCCCGAGAACTTGGCAGATTCTGGTAGTAAAACTTCAAACGAAATTGAGCGAACAGGGGATCCTAAGCTCAATAACTATAAATAAAAAGCTATAGGGCCTTGTGAGTTGCTAGGCCACGTGTACATGTGAGTTGCACCTTTGAGTAGACTAGATAAATGTGTCCCTACAACACCGCACCATGTTAATTTACACGACTTAGGCCTGAATAAATTCAGAAATGTGGGAAGATGCTGAAATATAAGGGAAAAATACCCATATCTTCCCAAACTATGCATGTGCTTAATTTTTTTTTTCTTGAACCGATTGTTGCGAAAAACTTAATATTGAGTACCAACTAATATCCCATTAGTGCATGAAATTAACATAAAACCTTTATCAACATGCTTCCTAGCTAGTTTAACTTTGTAATTTTATTCTTTGTTTTCCATTCGGAGGGGTTGTAAAATCTTTTGATTTTCCTTTTGCTAGATAGCTAGGTTCGTCGTATAATGTGTTTAGGATCGATCAGAAATTTGATTTCTAGTTGTCTTAATAAAGCTTGCATGTGGAGGCATGCTAGCGCTGCAGTGCAGTCAGTGCCACATGGTAAAGCAGGCTATCCTGCAACTCCAGCTTGCACAATCTTACGTAGTAGGACGTACCAGATTTGGAACCCACGGGATAATTAAAAGTCGTCCTACTGTCCTAGGAACAACAGCAGGTCGTATTTACAGTTGATGCACCGCGAGTTCACCCACTAGCTATAGTGCACACATCCACCGGTGGATCCGCCGTGCCCGATTTGCACGTACGTTTGTGCATGCCGCCCGAGGGGCGGCGTGATATCGATGTGTGGTCCGAATCATGCAGTTGCGCTAGCATGGCAGCTGATTCGCAGAGGGTCCGGGTGAAGGGCCTGCAGCAGCTAGCACTGTTGCAAGTGGCGTCGTCGCCAGCCTGCCTCTTTTTCCTGCATGCATGATAGGGAATAGGATTAGCTTAGTTGGTGGTGGTGCATGCGGGGTACGTGTGCAAGTTTTGTGTTTTGATTAATTTGGTGGTTACATCTCCCACGTTATATCCCGGAAAATCCACACTAAACCTACCCAATATGTTGTTTGTGTTGTAAACCATGGGCCTTTTTTTTTTGGTGATTTCCCATTATCCCGTGGGGCCCACTTGTCATTGAGGGAGAGAGTAGAGGATAAGGCTTGATCTCTACCAACTGAGCGAGAGGATAGAGCTAGATCTTTGGCCTCATCCCGACTGAGAGAGAGGGAGAGCAGACGCAGTCGTGGGGATAGATCTGATCCCCATGCGATGCTAGCGGCGGTTGAGGCGGTCGTTCGGCGGCGGCGGCGCCTTGGCTCTTCTCCTACTTAATCCTGGTCCCTCATACTTGGCAAAACATAGGAAAGATTCGAAAGCTTCCACTCCCTTCCAATATATTCTTTGTACCATTTGCGCTTGATTCGTCAGTCTTAGGCGAATCCTTTCCTTTGGTCCATCGTTGCCGACCACTTGGTGATGGTGGTGACTTGGCTTCCCTCCACCAATGACCTGCAAGCCGGCTCGACTTCTCCTTGCGGAGAACTCAGCAAGTGGCTCAGTTCTCGGTGGTAGCAGAGCTGTGGAGGCAGGGCGACGGTGGTGGTTTGTTTGCAGGCTTCACCGAATCATTGGAGCTCATCTGTTGGTGAGGCTTGACTAAGTTCGGTGGTGTTTGTGGTTGCTGTTATACTTGGTTGTGATATTGGTGTGTGGTTGCTTTGTTCGTTCACTTGTCCTATGCGCGATTTATTTTGTTGTCTTATGCGGCACTTCCTATACCCCGATTCCGCAGTTTGGTGTGCCCCTGATTGCGGAAGATGGACATTGTATCTCTGTGAACCACGATGTTTTCACCGTGACATAGCGGTGGCGATAGGTTTCCTAGGATAGCGTCGCTGACGTGCATTGTCTTAACTTCTTAGTGACTTTGAGTGCCATCAGTTCAATGAGCATTCTTCAACTTTAAATATCTATTGTTCTTAGTGTGCCATACTAGTAAAATTTCAGTTTATATCTCTCTTTGATTTGCATTAGCACTAGTATTGGGTGACTCTGCATAATAGATTGTGGGATTTATATTGCTCAGTGAGGATTGTTGGTCGTAGTGAGATTACTGTGACAATTTAGAGTCATAAGCTAGACTTGAGCTAGTTGTTGTCATTATCTTGTATCATTTTGTTACTTACAGTATGATGTTGTATTACTTATGTTAGTGCAATTAATCTTGTGGTATTAAATTTCTAGTTGTAAATTGTAATGGTAAGTAGTAGAGCTCAAAACCTAGCATATTTCTAAGAAATTGTCACTCATAATCTGTGATTGGACTAGGCCATTAGTAATTGTCACTGATAATCTGTGATTGGGCTAGGCCATTAGTGACGAGGAGGCCTTGTTTCGTGCTTGTTTAGCCCGACATTTGAGAGCCAAATTAAACTAACATCAATTTGAGCATTATGCTAATTGATTTGATTCATGAGTTTATTCTCTTTTGCATGAATTCCTGTATAGAATAATTGAGTAGTTTATTTCGGTTGATAGTTATTTATTTGATGCTCATGTCTTACTGGAATTATGTTTTTCTATTCATAATTAAATCTAGAATTAATCTAAAATATTTGCTAAAACCGCAATTTTGTGAAGAGTTTGTGGGACTCGAACTGTGCCACTAGCCACACAAGTCACAAGACATGGTACATGACGGTTGGTATATCACGTATCATGGTTCAAGAGATCACATCTCCCACGTTTGAACAACTACTACAACTTTATTTTCAAGTCTAGCCGCGCAATTGCAGGGTGTACACATGAGTGATTATAGACTATATAATACGGCGTCGGGAGTCGTGACCATGATCGAGATTTTGTTCGTGTTTGTAACGTTGTGTGATTAAGGTGTACTAAATTTATTGACCATCCTCAGTTATTTCCTGGATTGCCAATATTTCAAGCAGATGCCAACAGCTGCGAACGCGGGGGGTCCTCCGAAGATGAGCAGGAAACCGGTGACATTGCTGGCCTGCCGGCGATCACCAGTCCTTCCGACGAGGACAGGGAGCTGAAGAACCAGATCCTTAACAAATACAGCGGCTACGTGAGCAACCTCTGGAAGGAGCTCTCCAAGAAGAAGAAGAAAGGCAAGCTGCCGAGGGACGCGCTCGAGAAGCTTCTCCATTGGTGGCAGCTGCACTACGGATGGCCCTACCCATCGGTACGTACTACATAGCACGTCGATCATGCTCGTTAGCTGCACGGTTCATGCGTGTATCTAGTAGCTTGGTGGTATGTGTAACAGTGTAAGAGCTTAATTTGCAACAATTAATGGCGGTGCAGGAATCGGAGAAGGCGGCGTTGGCGGAGTCGACGGGGCTCGATGCGAAGCAGATCAACAACTGGTTCATCAACCAGCGGAAGCGGCACTGGAATCCGCCGACGCTGCCGGCCATGGACCACAGGTTGCAGCCCACCTACGGAGCTCCGAGCAGCTCTTACGCTGCCCTCCGCGTGGAAGGGCAGTACTTCACCGGAGTAAGCGCGTACCCGCGCTGTGGTCCGTGATCGATGGCGAGCTACGATCGATGTCCGGCGTAGTGCGCCGGTCGTGCATGCATGCATACACACACTACTACATTGTGTGGATGTGGTGTGTGCGGTGTACCTATATAATTTGATCTTCTTGCTCGCTCATATACATCTTTGATCTTTAGCTAATGCCGAAGTTATATAGGTGTAAGCTTAACTGTGCTTGTGATGTGTGTAGCCATGTTTGGGCCGCAGCGTTTGGTCAGGTTAGCGGCCTTCAGAGCTGTCAATTAATGTAGAGGGCGCCTTACTATAGAGAGGTTTTTGCGGCACGTCAGACCTGTGGCGCGGGAAAAGCTAATGGTGGTTAAACCGATTATCCAACAAACGTAATGTACAAATACCAATCAAGTAGGATTGGGATGCTGAACAAATCAGAGTTGTAATTGTTGGGAGCTGATCACGGTTTTGTGATGCTGCTTTTGTATTTTCGAAACTCGGTATTGTACGTATCAGAAATTCTTCAGGCCTATTTCTTGTCTCTCTCTTTTTAGTTTGGTATCATTGCTCATGACTATAATTCCAATCATTCCATTTGGCTGCAGTATAGAGTTATATGCATGCCTGCATTAGTATAGCTATAGGGATCCGTCTCTCTAGGATGCTTCATACATGTTGCAAACTCTGATATAGATGGCGATCATGCGGCTGACTGTTTTAATATGAGTACTAACTGTAGACTACTAATCACTGAAAACATCGTTTCGTCACGGCAATTCTCGGTTTTTTTCTGATTGTTTGGCATGAGATACTGAGACGTTCGTTCCTATTTCGTTCACAGCTGAGCCTAGTGTAATGTTCCCAAGGTCTCCACCAGACTTGGGCGAGCGCGATATCCCTTCAGGCGAAAAGCCTTGAGGGGGATTGGGAGGATTCGGCTATCATCTATCGCGCGCACGGCCCACGCTACGCGCAGCCTGCTTCCCGGAGGCCCAACAGCTGGCCCGCGTTGGAGGCTTGCCACAGCCTGCATGGGGCACGCGCGCAGGCCAGGATTTTCCCCATGGCGCGTGCGTGCAGAAGCGGCAAGGCCCCGGCCGCCGCGGGCCCAAGTTGCGGAGCGCCGCGCAGCCGTGCGCGGAGGCGATCGTGCCCACGGTTGAGCGCGGGCGGGCCGAACCCGGCGGGGAATGCCTCTGCAGCACGGGCAAAAACGCCGGAATTGCAGAGCGCGACGATGCGTCCGCGTTTCCGCCGCTAAGTGACATCCACGAGTATGTAGGAGAGGAAAGAGCGGCACGACGTCGTCAGAGGTGCAGAGGCTTAAGCCTGCCTCGACCAACAATTATCGAACATATTACTTTTTTAGATAATAAAAGAGAAAAACTCTCTTAATCTCTGCATCGAGACTGCACACTGTTCCATCTTAATGTTCCATTAATTCCAACAAACTGAAAAAATACACGACGACCGGGCACGACCTTGTGCACCACACGCTACAGATAATCGCATTGCTTCCAGCCACTCGTTTATTAGAGCATGCGAGCAAACCAACGGACGGTACGCGCGGTGTTATTCACGAGCCACGCACGCATCGTAGGATTGCTCAGGTGGAAGACCGCTCCCCCGCGCCGGAGGCCTTCTCGGCGGCGCCCGTGGCGTCACCGCCCTTCTCGGCGGCGGTGGCGGCGGTGGCGACCGAGACGCCCGGCCAGTCGCGGCAGGCGCAGTGCTGGCCCTCGGGGATCTGCCGGTGCACCGACGCCACGTGGCGCCCGCACCCCGCCCACGTGGACTTGCCACATGTGCCGCACTTCACCTGGTAGCACATAGTACTGATGCTTCCTTGACAGACGGCAAACTGCGCTGCTCGCGATCCTTGAAGCTCGCTCAGTCGTTGGGGTTGAACATGGCCGTAGCTGGAAGACGATTGGGGCTTTTATAGACGCTCGACCAATTCCACTTTGTCCTTTGCTTGGTCCATTTGACAACTTAAATGTGCTTGTGTCGTGTCTTGAGAAGGATCGTGTGAAACCCAGGCTGGAGCAGGGTCTCGGTGTGGCTAGCTGGCCTATGTAGACCGCTGAGACATGTTGTGTTGTTGATAAAAGCTTGCGTTTTCGACCCAAAAAAAAGAAGTGCTATAGGTAGTGGCACTGAATAAGCCTAACACGATATTGAGTTCTGCTATAAAAGGATGGAAGTTAAGAGGAAATTCCATTGAGCAGATGACCAAATTATACACGGACAAGGCCATAGAGGATCCGACCAAGTAACTCATCGCTTACGTCACGCGTACAGTTGAGGCTGTTGGGGAGTATTGAATTCCAGCTCCAATTCAGTTCTTTCACACACGATCATGCTGATGCAACTTGCCCATGTGTGTATCCGTTGACCGCAGCAGAAGTGGCCTCTGTTTTTTTCCCCCTCGGGTGCTTTTTTAGATCCGTTCAAACTTGACCGACCTACACTCGCAGACGGCAGAAATCTGTCAAAGCTCGTGCTTTGATCTACATTGCAGATACGCTTCCTAGCTCTCTTGCAGTACTACTAATATGGCGCATGTGAGACTAAACTGTTTCTCTTACGATTTAATTGATTTGAGCCTGCGTGCCATTTCAAGTTCAGTTTTAATTTCACATTCCTCTTAGAAAAAAGAACTTTAAGCACATATACCAGCTGGGCTGGGGCTTCTGTTTCCCCCAGTAGGACGCTGTAAACCGACAAATCATTGTTACTTGTTTGATTTTGATCGTGATAGTTAATGGAACTAGACGGGGTTCTCTTTTTCCAAAATAGAGTTCTCTGTACTTCGATCGTGACGCGAACCAACCAACGGCAATTTCTACAAGTAAGTTTCCCACGATTTTTTTTTATAAAAAAAAAAGCCCTACAGAGTACGCTGACGTTGTCACGCATCTCGCGAAAAGCAATGGAAATTGGGATGTCGTATTCTCGAATCAAGGACACACCTGTCCAATTCCACACTATTTGCGTATAAAGACCGTTCGAGTGAAAACATGGTAGAAACCTCTTGTTCTCCGTTCTTCCCTCTCAAAAAGAGAGAACTCCTCACTACAAGAAAATCCCTCGTAAAAACGCTTTTCTATATGCATTTTTTAATTTATCTCTAAAATACTATAGTCTAGAGGCGCTTTTTAGAGATACGGTAAAAATTGCCCCAAAATTTTGTATGTGAGAGACGTTTTGAGACGTTTTCGAAATACATATAAAATTTTATATTGTAGAGACATTTTTGAGGCACTCTAATTCGCTTAAATATCTTGTTGTGTAAAGACATTTTTTTAGACGTTTTCAACTCACTAGAGTCATTTTTTCGCTTATTGAGATGGGTTAAAAGAACCACATATAAATATTACAACACACAACTAAACAAGTGATGTTGTAAGGTTGAGGTGGCTAGTGCGACAAGTCTAAGAGGAGTATTTTTCATAAGATGGGTTTGAGTACCAACCTTTGCAAGAGTACACACATTTTTATGTTTTATTTATGTGGTTCACTATACTAGTAGCACAATTTAACGACTCTATGTAATGTCTATTTTCTTAAATACACAATAAAGAGTCTCTATAAAATGATGCAAAGAATATAAAGGAGTTTTTAATTGTGAGACCATGTGGAGGTCATCCTATTGCTTGTGATGAGCAATTGACTGTGCTTTGCATGAGTTATCGAAATTTGAGTTTGGTTTTGATATTGAGTAGATTTCAGTGTTGTTGTCACACTACTACACACAGCCTCATCACGCATTTGTTCGAATAGTCATCACGCATTTGTTCCAACCGCTCGTGTTTTTGTACGCCTGTGATAAATCGGCGGTTATCACGCATTTGTTAAAAATCCGTCGTGATAAGTCACAATACGAGCGGTTCTAATTATATAATATCTAATTATCACCGCTCTATTAAAGAATGTGCTATCTAATTATCACAGAGCGGTTCTATTTACAAACCGTCGTGATATGCACATATCCCGAGCGGTTCTAATTATTTAACCATCGTGATATGCACATATCCCAGACGGTTCGTAAATAGAACCGTCTGTGATAAAAAGGATATCCCAGACGGTTCTATTTACGAACCGTCTGAGATATGTGTATATCACAGACGGTTATTAAATAGAGCGGTGCGATATGCATATTCACTGCACGGTTTGATTGTTAAACCGCTCGTGATAGTTACTTCACCTAACTATTTTTTTAAATTTTCGCTAGCCTCGGAATTGCTAGCCATGCCCTCTCAAAATAAGCAGCGTAAAATAGATACATCACAGATAAATCAATCGTTGACAACCCAAAGTGATCATTGTCAATTACAAACCAACATATATCAAATATTGTCGCTAGTGTACCATTGAATTACAACTATTCAAAGTGAATTACAACTATATCAAATATATATTAATTGTTTCGAGGTCGCTCAAGAGTGAAACTCTCCGTTCGCAATGATATCCGTCATGATGAAGGTGCGAGCCTCCTCGAACATCCGAGATCTCTTTACGAACGAGTGAATCTAAATCTATATTCAAAACCTACAAACAAGAGTAAAGTGTTACACATATATATTTAAATTTATAATTAGCAATTATCGCGAGATTGACCAACCTCGATCCAAGCAACCTAGTACTCATGAGAATCGCATATGATGGCAAACGAGAATGCACATATCGCTTTTTGTCGCGCACCGAAAAATAGAATTACATATATAGGTATAGTCGGTTCGAGACGCATTATTACTAAGTATGATATAGGATTATTATGTTGTAGCACGCATCGAAATCGCGCCCCGTGATTAAGTGTGGCGTTCGTTCCTTGTATAGCCCTCCTCGGCAATATAGGAGATGAACGACCTACATGTTTCCAAAAAGTTAACCTCGACCATTTCAAACGAAGGAAGACTACAATAGAGTTATGTATGGAGGAAATGAGCACACCTGTCGAGTACTTCTTGCACAAGGGTGAAGTCGTGGCCTTTTTCATTAGGGAATCAAGGTATAGTACCGATTCCTCTTTGGTATAATGACTAAAAGGATCCATGGTGCCTACTCATGTATGTCGCTATAGTCATTAAACCTAAGTTCATATCACGTATATAGTACAAATGAAATTTGTATAGCAAGTAGTGAAGCACTTACTCGGTTGTAGGGCACCATTATGTAGTCCCCGTAGTTTTGAACAAGCAATCCCGCCGTTATGTATTTCTCGACGTAGGATGCGCTCGCCAAGATGGTTTGCTCAGAGACCATGTGTGGGTGAGGAAACCCACCTGGTTCTTTCAACCACGGGTAGTTTTAATCATGTATCTATACATAAGCAATGAGTTGTTATATTACGTGAATGTACGTGAATGTAGAACTTGATTGTACACACTTACAAATGTCCAAAGATCGTAGAAGTGAGGCATCGAGGGCTTTGAGGTTGAATAGGTCGAATAAGTCGCCGAAGCCCACGATGAAGGGGCGGCTCGTGGAGGAAATAGTCCTCCGTATCCGACGGCGATTCCATCGCACCCTTTCTCTTTGGTCTTCTGCAAGTACCAGCTATGCAAACTCTGACAACCTAATCCAGCGAGGGCTAATAATGTGCTCGTCACCAACGGACTTCCGAAAGAGTATTTCTTAGGGTTAGGAGGCGGAAGCGCCTTAATGTTCTTCGATTTCGATTTGTCATGAACGACTTGCCCGCTACGCGTCTTCCTCCTGTCAGACGACTCGGGAACCGATACGGCGGCACGCTTTTTTTGTTCGTTCGGTGTCTTCTCCACGGGAACCGATTAGGCGGGCTTCTGAAGCGAAGGTTGAGGTGCAGTCATGGAGGGTCCTGTTGGAGAGACATAGTCGTGTCGAGATGGTTGGGGTAAAGTCATCAAAAGTTGAGGTGGCACTGCAGGGTCCAGGACGATGTCCTTCAAAAGTTGAATTGGAGAGGCATGGTCGTGTGGAGATGGTTGAGGTGGAGTCATCAAAGGTTGAGGCGGCACTGCAGGGTCCAGGGCAATGTCCTTCTTTGGCCACTGAATAAAACTGTACAGGGCATCCCCTAGTGTTATGATTTCGTCGTTCGCGAATCTCGGTGAACGACCTAAAATTATCATGTACCATGTCCACCGACCTGGCGTAACCCTGCGCCACTTGGGCACCGTGCTGCACTATCCCTTCATTGCATGGATACACCACCCCCCGCCCAGCCTCAATAGACATCCCAACCATCCTCACTTGGAGTGTGCAGTGCGTCGGCTCCTACAAAACGATACGCAATTAGCTAAGGCGTCCTATAGGTCTATCTTTGGAGCATTCCGAGATGTACATTACCTTGATGTCGCCGATAGGTAATTGGACATCATCATGTTCACAATTTTGCGTGGACGCGACGCTACTCCGATGTTGAGGAGGATCGCCTACCAAAACAACGGGCGGCTGCGATCGGTTGTTGAGGAGTAGTAGTTGATTCACTTGGTCCCGCAATCTTGCTATCTTTTCTTCAAATTTTGCAAGAAGCACCGTTCTCTTCCTTCAAATTTTGAAGTAAGCACATGTTCCAACAACGTGTCGTACTCGCCTTGGATCTCTTCCTCGCTCCTATACGTGCGATGAGTCGCCCTGGGAATCCATCCTCCAAGATATGTTAACCCCTTTGCCTCGGAGTGCGACCCGGTGCTCCTTGTTTCCTGTGGCCGTAGATAGTATATCCTTCTCCCCGCCTCGCTTGGAAGGAGCCTTCGACATTTACCACACGGTTGGCCACATCCCGTCTCGCGGGTTTGTGAAAGAGATTTACCAAGACGAATCGATGCCCTCGCTCTTAACCAGAGAGAGCGCTGGTCCGTGATCTCAAGAAATGGTCTTGTTTCGTTCGCGTCCTCCGCCGCCAATTGCGCGGTTTTACCGCGCACCAGCCGGTACCGAGTTTGTGGGGTGAGTGTTAAGTGTCCGAGAGCCTTGTGCGCCGCACTTTCTCAAGAAATTCGGCGTCGTCTTCATTTGCACAAAGCGCCCCATATATCCCGCGACAAGAATTTATACGCCGTGAAGGGCGTTCGACCCGTGTTCACGTGCTTTGTGACAAGCACGCTCTTGAAGGTCCTCCACGCCTTCCGATCGAGAGCAACGCCGTCGTTCCACGCGCGCCGGTCCGCGGCCGGGAAAGTGAACGATTTTAAAACTTCCTCCCACGGTGGCTTCTCCAACATCCGACACGTTGTCGGCTCGGTGTGGTGATGGGGACCCGTTCCTTCCAAGTATCCCGCACAAGGTCCGAATCTCGCCACGCTTTGGGGACTCACAGGATCCCATTGGCATTGACCTCCGTGACGGCCATTAGGCCCGAGGAATTCTCGATGTTCCTCCGCCATCTCACGACGTACCACTTTCTCTGAGATCCAGACGATTCGCGACGCCGATGACGGCGCGAAGATGGTGCGGACGCCATGTCGCTACTTGCTATCTATATATGCATGAAGCAATATGCGTAAGCTCTAATCGACCATATTCAAGCGATTTACTCAACTTAACCAAAATGATGCACAAACGTATAATATATAAAGAAGGATTGATGGTAGTTTGTGCTCGTAGGAGAGTTGCAAAGAACAAGTCTTTGCCATCTCAATCCTATTGTCTATACTCTTCATTAAATGAATATGATAGTATAAATTCAAACTATGAGCTCTAAACAATACTTTGCTTAATCACAAATGATCTCAACTGTACAGAAAATGATCTTAACTATCACATTCAATCTCAAGATAAGAGAAAAGTTCATGACAGAGCGAACTGAACAAAGCCCACTGATCAATTTCAGTTCACATTATCAAAGACTATCAAAGTCACATCACAGACGGTTCGTCAATACAATAGAGCTCAAGAATGAACTAACAGTATATCAAATTGACAGTGGCATTCAACCGTCTGTGATAACTAACATTCAATCGAAAGTAACAAATTAATAGTATATGAAATTGACAGTAGCAAGTAATTTGTACAATAGAGCTCAAGAATCAACTAACTATCACATTCAATCTCAGTATAAGACAAAGTTCATCACAGAGCATGTCAACAAAGCCCACTGATCAATTTGCCATATCTTTAGTACTAGATTCAGTTCACATATTATCTTTAGGAATACTCACAGAGAGGATGCCGCACAACAACTCACGGTGCAAGGAGGAGGCCGGTGCAGGGGAGGAGGCCGACGCGGGGAGGAGGGAGGCGCCGGGAGGAGGCCGACACGGGGAGGAGGACGGTGCGGGGAGGAGGCCGGCGCAGGGGGAGGAGGCCGGTGCAGAGGGAGGAGGCCGACACGGGGAGGAGGCCGCGCGTCGAGGCGGAGGCAGCGTCGTCGATGAAGGGGCGGCGCGCGGGTCCACGGCCGGGAGGTGAACGGGCGAACCCTAGAGGAGCCGAGAGAGCGCGCGAGAGCCTAAGGGGCGCGGGAGACGAAGTGACGAGTAAAGAGCAAAACCCTAGGGTGTGCCTTTTTATAAAAAGGATATCACAGACGGCTCCATTAAATAACCGTCTGTGATAGTGCGAATATCCCAGACGGTTCTTTAATGGAACCGTCTGTGATATTGAGGATATCACAGACGGTGCTTACATAAAGCCGTCTGTGATATGGTAATATAACAGACGGTTATTTAATATATCCGTCTGTGATATCTTATCACAGACGGATCCATCATAGAGCCGTCTATGCTATGGATCTCATTCCCTTCATCTCCCACGCGAGTGTCTCTTCGTCTGCTGCTCCAGCTTTACTACTTCTTTTATATAAATAGACAACCCTTATCAGAGGGATTTCTCACGAACCTCGATCCTTGATCATCCCCTCTCTCTCCACAAATTCCAAATGGCTTCCTCTCTCGTCCCACAGATCGGCCTACATTATGGTTGTGTACTCGCACCTCTCGATCGCAACCGCCCAAGCTGCGAACAAGACGCCCGCTCGCAATGCAATCCGTTGTAGACCCTCCGATCTACCGAGACCATAACGGCGATCATCGGTCGATTGGAGCTCCTCCTCCAATGCAGACCGGTGCGAGGCTCTCAAAGATCCGCGAGTAAACCTCGTCGTGGAGATTGTCCTATGGAACTCTTTGGTCCGCACCGAGGATGCAGCCAGAGAGTCGAGGACGACCTCGACATTGCGGAGAGCGGTCACCTAGCCGAGACTATGGAGACCAGGTTGATGGCCTCGGGTTATATGGGACTTGATTACGAGTCCGAACATCTACAAGAGGAAATTGAGCGTGCAAGGTCACGGTGGAGGCGTTTGGTGAGACAATCACGATCCCGCTCCCACCAAGCCGGCGAGAATGCGTACGAAGATTTGAAGACTAAGATAGGATCGCTCATCCTTTTTTTATCGTCTGTGATGTAAAAACGATAAGGTCAGTCTATTGTCTGTGATGTAAATATGGTCTTTAATTTTTATCGTCTGTGATGATATGGTCTTTTTATAAATGCGTCTGTGATGATATGGTCTTTTTATCATCTATTTATTACCGGGCAAAATTCATTTTGTTAATTATTTGCGCATATACATGCTCCATACGCTATCACAGACGGTTGAATGAAGAACCATCTGTGCTAATATCCTCATCACAAACAGTTCCTATTACTAACCGTCTGTGTTGAACTTGTACAGACGGCTCCATGTGGAACCGTCTGTGATAGCCTACATATCACAGACGGTTAATAAGTAGAACCGTCGTGATATACTCACATCACGAGCGGTTTGTTAATAGAACCGCTCGTGATGTGAGTATATCATGACGGTTATTATTATTAACCGCTCGTGATATTGAGGATATCATGAGCGGTTCCACATGGAGCCATCTCAGACAAGTTCAACATGCACGGTTTGTGGAGAACCGTCGTGATATACTCGTATCACGAGACGGTTGGAAATAAGAACCGCTCGTGATATGCCACCCCTATAAATATAAAGACCGACAGAGGCCCCCGCTCTAGCGCCTCGATCTCTTCTTTGGAATAGAGGGCTTGAGAAGCTTTGCTCTGTGTTGGTCAGAGGAGGCTTGTTTATTTTGCTTGCCTTGTTCTTGGTTGTGGGTTTCCCTAGCAACTTATGGCCATTTGGCTTGCATGCATGCTTGCTTTGTGAGGCTTGGCTTTGGTGGTAGCTCTCGGTTTGGGTGTTGTGAATGAGTGTTTTTGTGAGTGGGATAAGCTTATGTGGGAGCTGGTGCATTTCGACTGTGGCTCTTCTCTTGCCCTGTTCATTGGCCTGAAGGAGAAGGACAGTGAGGAATCTCGCGGGATATTAGGAATTTTCGTCGTGAGCTCCGAGGGTAACGATCTTTAACTCTTTATATTTGCTCTAGGTTTATCTTTAATCAATTTTAGTGTATTTGGTTAATAGGAGGAGTAACGTATTTGCAGTTTATTAATATAATTTAACACTACTAATTGTTACGTGTGTAGCGTAGATGGACCGAAACTGGATGTACGGTGCGAACCGTGTGAGTGAAGAGTACATTAATGGCGTGATTGCTTTTAAAAGAGCCGCAGAGCAGGATATGCTGAATAAGGGGATAGAATTTATGTACTGTCCATGCATTGATTATGTAATCAAGATTTTTAACAACCCGTAGATCGTAGGGCACTTGATTGAAGGGGTTTCAAAAAGGGTATACATGTTGAACCATCATGGTGAAGAGCGATTATACAGAAGTTAATAATGATGACATCGCCGAGGAAGTCAACGATATGCCGGATGTGGATCGTGTTTTTGATGACGATAGGTCGCACGATGACAACTGGATCGGATGCTACGCGATGCGTAATGAAACTACTGTGAGAGAGAGTTTTATAAATTCGAGCGCTTAATGGAGGACTCGGGAAACCTTTGTTCTCGGCCGCAAGCCGGAATACACAAGGTTGTCAACCGCATTTGAACTACTGAAATTGAAGGCGAGCAATGGTTGGTCCGACAAGAGTTTCACGGCGTTGTTAGGTCTCCTAGCGGACATTCTTCCGGAGGGAAACGTGTTGCCCAAAGACCACCTACCAAGCCAAGAAGGTTCTTTGTCCATTGGGAATGGAAGTAGAAAGAATACATGCATGTCCGAATGATTGTATCTGTATCGTAAAGAGTATGCAGACTTGCATGTATGTCCCGTGTGCAAAGCATCACGATACAAGCGTAAGAATACCGCTAAGGTGAAGCAAGGACCTCTCGCTAAGGTGTTGTGGTATCGCTGTGATCCCACGTTTGAAGCGTTTATTTGCGAACCGAAAGGAGGCAAGATTGCTGCGTTGGCACTCTGAGGAGCGTAAGAAAGATGGAAAACTAAGACACCTCGCTGATTCTCGGTGGAGAAACTTCGATCGGACCTTCAAAGAGTTCGGTGTGGAACCGAGGAACATAAGGTTAGGGTTGAGTACAGATGGAATGAATCCTTTCGGTAGCATGAGCACCGACATAGCACTGGTCCGTGAACCTATGTATGTACAACCTTCCTCCTTGGTTGTGTATGAAGGAAGTACATTTTGATGTCACTACTTATCCAAGGGCAAGCAACTCGAGAACGATATTGATGTGTACCTAGCACCATTATTGGATGATCTTGTGACACTGTGGAACGAAGGGGTACAAGTATGAGATGCGATAAACGAGAGAACTTCTCTTTACGCGTCATGTTGTTCTCGCACTATCAATGATTTTCCGCCCTTGGTAACTGTCGGGCTTCGATGCGAAAGGAGCCAAAGCCTATCCGCACCGCTAGATGCTACGAGAGTGTATGGTGAACAACTCGTGCAAATCGTGTATATGCGCCACCGTAGGTTCCTTCTCGAGTCACCCATACCGCAAGATGAAAAACAATTCGACGGAAATAAGGAGGACAGTTCAGCTCCAAGGGCTTTTAGAGGGAAAGAGGTCTATGATATGGTTAAGGATATCGATGTTGTGCTTGGGAAGGGACATAAATTAAAAACTCGTCAGAAGAACATCTGGAAGAAGCGGTCAATTTTTTGGGACTTGCCTTATTGGGAGTACTTAGAAGTTCGTCACTGCATCGACGTCATGCACGTGGAGAAGAATGTATGTGAAAGTTTGATTGGTCTCTTACTGAACATTAGTGGCAAAACAAAGGATGGTGTTAACGCACGACGCGACTTGGTTGATATGAACATAAGGACCGAGTTAGCACCGAAAGAGACCGATAAAGGACGAACATACCTTCCACCAGCTTACTACACTATGTCCAAGGCCGAGAGAAATGAATTGTGCCAAAGCTTGCATGGTGTTAAAGTCCCGTCTGGTTACTCCGCTAACATTAAGAAACTTGTTTCTATGCAAGATTTGAAATTAATTGGTATGAAGTATCATGATTGTCATGTCGATGACACAAATGCTTCTGTTGCAATTAGGGGTATCTTGCCGAACAAGGTCCGAGTGGCAATCTTGAGGTCGTGTTATTTCTTCAACTCAATTGCTCGTAACGCCATCGATCCCGGCGACTAGATGCTCTACAAAGCCGAGGTGGTGACGACTCTATGTCAACTTGAGATGTATTTCCTCCGTCATTTTTCGATATCATGGTCCATCTCATTGTTCATCTTGTGAAAGAGATAAAGATATGCGGTCCGTGTTCCTACGCCATATGTACCCGCTCGAGAGGTATATGGGAATTCTCAAGTCCTACGTGACGGAATCGATCTCGACCGAGGCAAGATCATCGAAGGTTATGCAACCGAAGAGGTCATTGAGTTTCGCGTCGACTACATGGCTCGTGGAACCGATAGGTGTGCCTCTATCTCGTCATGAGGGGAGACGGATGGTATCGGGACCATCGGAAGGAAATCAATCACTCCGATCCGATACGCACGCCAAGCCCATTTCACGGTCTTGCAACACATGACCCAAGTGTCCCCGTACATCGACGAGCACAAAGACATGGTACGCCAACGAATCCGCACGGTCGGAGGTTTGGATCACGAGAGAGCACAACCGTCGGTTCAACGAATGGGTAAAGGTGCGAATCATGACTGGGAGGTTATCAAGTGATGATACGCTGCTATGGTTGGCAAAAGGGCCACAATTTACAATTGTCACATGGCAACAATACGACATAAATGGGTACACATTTTATACGGCAACTCAGGATAGGAAGAGCATAGTCCAGAACAGCGGTGTCCGCATAGATGCATTCAGTACCGATGGGCTGAGGAGCTCGTACTATGGGCAAATAGAGGAGATATGGGAGCTCGACTACGTGCTTTTCAAGATCCCCCTATTTCGGTGCCGTTGGGTCCATCTCCCACATGTGAAGGTCGACAAGTACGGCGTCACTACCGTGGACCTCGATCGTGTCGGATACAAAGACGAACCATTCGTGATCAAGCAACCAAGTTGTTCAAGTCTTCTATGTAACCGACCCGGCAAATAAGAAGCGTCACGTAGTTCTTCATGGAAAAAGAAGGATTGTCGGAGTTGAGAATATAGTGGACGAGAAAGAATACAATCAATTTGACGAGTTACCTCCTTTCGGAGACGGCATCAGGCTCGAGGAAGAACCTAGCGAGGAAGCTAGCTATATGCGCGTCGATCATCATGAAGGACTAGATTTTAATTAAGAAATTATTCCATTGTAATTAATTTATTCCATAACATCATGTGTTATGAACTTGTAATATGTCGTACGTATATTTTGATGTCAATGTGGAATTGTAATCGCTCCTGTCCTTGTGGACCGTATATTTTGGTGTATTAAAAATTCATTTAATTTGGAAAATAGTTCAGCTGCACCACCTTTCTAGAAACCTAAAAAACTAAAATTTTATGGCAAATAGTCTAACACCTTTGCAAAGAAACTGGTATACTCATGCCTAATCCTGCATCGCCATCGCAGAAGAAGACGAGTCGCCCCACCCTTCCACACCGTAGCTGCTCGTGTGCGGTGGCCATCCTCCGACAGCGCCACACCCGCCCAGTGGCCCGGCCTTCTTCCCCACGCCGCTCGACCATGTCCGCGGCGAGCCTCGCACCGCCGCACTCCCGGTTGGTCTTGGCCGCTCGCACCCGCCGGTCGGCTCGCCCTCGACTGGCCGATGTAGTGCTTCCCAACGCCGCGCTCGCCTCGCCGTGTAGAGGAGGAGACCGAGCACGAGGCCGCGGCCTTGTGGCGCGCCACGGCCGCCCGTTCAAGGAACATGAGGCCGCGCTGCATGTCTTGGTGCGCGAAGACAAGCCCGAGGCCGACGATGAAACAAGCCCCCGGGTTGCCGGCGGCGGCCAGGTGGTTGACGGCGAGGTAGCGCCGTTGTCCCGCCACTTCATCGCCTCCTCTCGCTCAGCGCCACGCGCCCCCCCTGCGCTTCCTTGAACACCTTGTACAAGGCCTTGCAACTATACGTACATACATTCAAGATGTTAGAATAAATAGTAGTATGTACGTATGTATATTGTAGATATAAAGATGTACGTACGTTAATCGTAGGCTGCATGGGTCCTCCATGGGTGAGGAGAGCTCGCATGCCACACGGCCGACGATGTCGACGACGACATCGTGAGAAAGAGCGCGATCACCGACCTCCTCGCCTTGGTGTCGGCTTTCGCTCTGCATGCTCACCTTGGCGATTGATGTACTCAAAACCATGAGACGAAGAGCGATGGGAGGAGTTTAATCTTGATGAATTATTCCGCCTTATAAAGAATTAGGAGTAATCGCACGTGAGACGAAGAGACGCATGTATCGCGTGCGTGTGAGACGAAGAGACGGTTGTGCGATGGTGAAGAGACACATCGCGCAGAGACGAAGAGGTTGGATATCACGAGCGGCTCTATATGGGAACCGTGCGCGATAATAATATCACTGACGGTTATTTAATAGAGCCGTCAGGATAGTAGCTATCACGAGCGGTTTAAAAATAAAACCGCTCGTGATACTTCCTGACGGTTTTATTTACAAACCGCTCGTGATAAGTTGTCCTCATCACGCACGGTTCATATTACGAACCATCTCGTGATACTTCACGATTTCTTAATATGAACTGCTCGTGATATGTCTCATCACGAGCGGTTCTTTTACCAACCGCTCGTGAAGTATCACAAACGGTTGGTAATAAGAACCGTCTGTGATGAGGACATATCACAGACGGTTCCCAGATGGTTCCAAAGGGAACCGTCTGTATAAGTTCAACACAGACGGCTCCTTTGGAACCGTCTGTGATGAGGTGTCTGCTATTGCCTGTTTTGTAGTAGTGTCAGGTGGTAAGTGGTCAGACCAGCCATGGCCCCGCGATCTGATCGCCCTTGGTGGCGGTCTGACTGACCATGTGGGCCCTATGGATTTATGTTGTTTGGACACCAAACACGTATGAAGGCACATGTAGGGATGTATTTGCATTAGGTGTCATGGCAGATTGAGCATCGAGCTAAAACTAGACAGAAGTTTGCTCAAAGTCCAAAGATGGTGTTTTTAGGTGCACTGAAGTAGTATGATCGCCAGCGGTATGACCAGCTAAGATTGTGACTTTGAGTTGAAACTTGAGAATTTGTCTCAGGGCTATGGTAATGTGCATGTGTTGCATGATGTATTTATGACTAATGTGGGTCAAGTTGGAATGAACTTGTGTCCAGAAATGGTTTGCTTGGTCTACTGTTGTACAGGTGGCTCTGAAGTCAACTATGGTCAACGGCGAGGAAGACCGGGACTTGGTTAGGAGAACCAAGGTCCAGAACGGTTATAGAGGTCGGGTAAGATAGTTGGATTTGGACAAGACACAAGATGATACAAGGGCTATGGAAGGCACAAGTTGTCAAGGTCAAGCGGGACATGTGGTGTGACAAGTGACTTGGGCCCATTTGCAAGAGAAGACGGTTCGGTGGGATCCAGACACGTGAGAGGTTTGGCGGGAAGTCATTTGGGCTACATGGATGATGGCGAAGCATGGGTGATGCTTCGAAGAGAAGGATTGGGAAATATCAGTTGAGGGGCAATGTGGTCATTTGTCCAAAGCCAAAAATGTGAGCGATTTGCAAAACCACAGTGGTGGCCTAAGTGGATTAGGTCAAGAAGACTTCATGGAGGACAAGACATGATGATTTCAGTCTATTGGAGCCAAGAGTGAAGAACGACGCTTTGAAAAGCATGCGTCAGTGTAACAGAGTGAAAAATCCGGTTATGGAATGGGTTAACGGGTTCCCATGAATTTGTGTAGTGGATGTGACCTAGTTTGTAACCAAGTTAGGGTTTCTTGTGAGCCTCCACTATATAAGTGGCGTTGGATAGAGAGAGACTAGGTTTTTGCACTTGAGCCTTCAAGAGAGAAATTAGATTTTGGTTGAGAGAGTCAAGTGGCGCCCTTAGTGTAGATCTCACGAGCTTGAGTTGATCAAAATTTTCCTCTTTTGCTTGGTTCTTGAGCACTCTTCCCTATGATGGATAAAAGGTGGAAACATTGAAAATAATTTTTGAAATTGTTTGTTAGAATAGGTGCCAAATATCCTAGGGTGGCTATGTTTCAAATTTGGTATGATTTGAACGAGTAGATGAAAAGTTAGGTGAAATCCTCTCTTAGAATCGTGATGTTTCCAAACTGTCTGCAGGAGAGAGGTTAGACCGTTGGGGCCTGTAGGTCAGACCGCTCACCGGTAAGGCCGGTTGGTAGTTGTTGGTTAGACTAGCCACCCTGTCAGACCGCCTGAAAGTTGGCGGTTAGATCAGCCTCACAGGGTAAGTGTCCAGGTCTTGCTTGTAGGTGTTGCTTCTCGGTGCTAGCAAGTTCAATCTCACAGTTGCTTGTAGCTGGCAGAGTGAAAAGTTTCTCAAATATCTAGGGGGAAGTTGTCGGAGTCATCAACCCCTCTCCGAGTGCCTTAACCGATCCTACATTAATAAAACATCTCTTCGTCATAGCGATGATGCATAGGAAGGAACTTATGTGGCGTTTTTATAAACGTCTCTACAGCAGCATAGCGACATGAAGAAAACACCTCTACATGGTGTTTGTGTTGTAGTGCCACTGATCTCTCCTTGTCTTCTTTAGCTATTGCCGATGACGCTAGGGAAAGGGATCCCTATACAACCGTAGACACTTATATTTTCTTTGTCTTCTTGCACACCAGTTGGTGCTCATGTGGTTTGCTACCATGTCATCATCCGTCATCATCTCAATGGTGATGATTTGCTTCTTCCTAGCCGCAGGCAACTTCGATAAGTCCCCCTTTCAGTAACCTTCCCGATGTGGAGTCGATGTGAATCGCCGTATGTTGGACCGAGAAAATTAATTTCGAAATCCCATGTGATTACCGTGCTAGACTCATGATCAGTGGCTAGCACACACATATTACATTGTTGTATCACAAACATACACGAATACATACAACAAATTATTACACAATAATAAGCAACTGAACATAGGTCATAACGACCATATTTTACACAAGGGCCAACCAGCTAAATGAGCACATAAAAGGGAGTAATTGCAACGAAAACAAAAGATAATTAAAGACAGCGTACCCTCGTGGTATGCCACAAACCACAGGTAACCGACTGGGTGTTAAATCTTAGAACACGGCGGCATCATCACCAAACTTGTAGCATGAAAGAAACTAATCTCCGGGTCTTTATCTTCTCTCACTAATAATGTTCAACAAGCAAGGTGAGTACAAAATATACTTTGCAATACTTACAGCAAATGCTATTAGCTACATGATTAGCTATGTCAATAATATGACTATCATATCTAGTTTTGTTGCTCAAAGTGAGTTTGCATTTTGCAATAGAGAGTAATAGATTGCAATCTAAGGTTTTAAGAGTATTTGATATTGATAAACAAATAATAATAAAGCACAAGTGACATAATTAAACAAGTGGCTTGCTGCTATAACTTCAAAACAACGACAAAATCCTTTTGCCGAACAAGCCATGCATGGAATCCCCATCCATACATTCCTCGAACCAATTTGCAAAACATAAAACTACTAAGGTGGAGGATTCACCAAGTCGTCCATGACCAGGGAGACATTATTCGAATAGATTTACACTCTGCAGAGGTTATACAACTTTATCCACATGACATGATCAACTTAATTATCGGCCATGACACTCAACAAGATAGAGTGCGACGAAGATGATCATAACAGGGCCTTTAATAATTAATCCTAACCTTAACTCTCCCTATGAGCTAACTCCTCAAGATATGGACATCAGTTACCATTATCAAGAGGAATCATAGTTGTGTTGGTAACACTTGCATTAACATCGACGTCATTTACCATCGTCCAATGCAAGTGTCGTACAAACATGGACGTCCTTTACCACCCCCTGCACGACAAACTGCCACTGCGGTTACAATCACTACTACAAAAAGGCTAATACTGGACGCCTCATCACATATAGTTGGCCAAAACCGTCTATATTACATGAAATCACAGACGGTTTGGGTTTAGAGACCGTCTGTGTAAATGAATGTGCTAAAAACTGTCTGTGAAGAGGAAATATCACAGACGGTTCGTGTTTAAAATCGTCTGTGAAGTATCACAGACGTTTCGTAAAAATAACCGTCTGTGAAGTAAACCATTATCACAGACAGTTTGTAACAAACAACCGTCTGTGCAACTTCCAAGACGGTTCTTTTAACTAACCGTCTGTGATAATGGTATACTTCACAGATGGTTTTTTATCAGAACCATCTTTGATAATTAAATGTTTCGACTCCCGCGCGTTATGCATGCGTCTCTTCGTCTCCCGCGCCGACGGGCGCCGATGCGTCTCTTCGTCTCCCGCGCCAACGGGCGCCAATGCGTCTCTTCGTCTTGCGCGCCGACGTAAATGTGTCTCTTCGATGTTTTATAAGAGTGATATTATCGCGCGCCATGGTGAGCACGCATGGTATTGATTAAGTACACAATGGTGAGCACACGGAGCATGACAGTGAGGACCAAGCGGGTGAGGAGGTCGACGATCGCCGTCCTTGATCTTCCTGATGAGGTCGTCGTCCACATCGTCGGCCTCGTGGCCGCGAGCTCTCCTCAACCCATGGCTGACCTCTACAGCCTATGAGCCACGTACGTATTCGATCTGTTCTTTTGTTTTTGGTATATATAGGTCTGGTTATAGTCAGTTTGTGAAGATGACTGTAGCGTACAAAACCGAAAAGTCATATCATGATACGGCGCAAAAAATAAAATCTCGTGATGATTTCGTTTTGTGTCCAATATCCAGTAATTAATTCTTGTATTAAGATTCTATATATCGTTTTGAATTTTAGTTCCAAGGCCATGTACAAGGCGTCCAGGGCGCGCGCCGTGGGGATGCGCGTGACATTGGAGCGGGAGGAGGCGATGAAGTGGCAGGACAACGAGCGCTACCTCACCGTCGTTAACCACCTGGCCGGCGCCAGCAACCCGGAGGCCTGCTTCATTGTCGGCCTCGCGCTTGTCTTCGCTCCCCAAGACATGCAGCGCGGCCTCGTGTTCCTTGAACGGGCGACCGACGCCGTCACCGGCCACAATGCCACGACCTACGTGCTTGGCCTCCTCCTATACATGGCAAGCAAGACGCGCGACGTTGGGAAGCAGTACATCAGGCAGGTCGAGGGCGAGCCGACCGCTGGCGGGTGCGAGACAGCCAAGAGGACCAACCGGGAGTGCAGGCGGTGCTAGAGGCTCATCGTGGACATGATCCAGGCGGCGGCGTGGGGGAGGACGGCCACCGGTGCACGAGCACCAGCTGCGGTGTGTTAGGGTGGGACGACTACGCCGTCTTCTGCAGCGATGACTGCAGGATTAGCCATGAGTATGCCAAATTCTTTGTAGATGTGTTGGACTACTTGCCGTAAAATTAGCTGTTCAACCAACTTGCCCCAAATTTCAAATTTCAGTTGAAAATAAAGTTTAATTATTTTTGTGGATTTTTCTGAAATTTTTACAAGCTTTTACTTAACCAATTTGAAGTTAAACAAATTTATTTGCTAAATATATTACCAAATAATGGTTGAAAATATTTTATTCAAGTCCTAAATGCTCCAGAGAATTTTTGAGAATTTTCTCAAAAATTTTGGACTTAATTTGCTATATTCTAAAGCCTAATTGAATTATCAGAATTGAATTAATTAAGAAATCAAAAGAAAATCCCCAAATAGTGTTTGGGTGAAACCCACTCAGCACAGTCCATTTTTCGCGAGCGCACGGCCCGTTCGGCCCGCTCCTTCCACGCGTTTAACCTCCGCCCGCATCTCAGCCGTTGGATGGATATCCAACAGCCAAAATTCAATGACACGTTCGGGCAACTGAACACACCCCCTGATCTTGCACCGTTAGATCTAAATCCAACGGCCAGAATTCAATGGAACGTTCGGGCAACCGAACACACCCTCTGGTTTTGCACCGTCCGATCTAGATCCAACGGTACACGTGCATCAGTGACCTAACTACTCCCCGCACACCCTCGATCTATCGCGACCGTTGGATTAAAATCGAACGGTTGCGCATCTACCACACTTACCGTTTCGCTTCCACCCTTGTCCACCGTCCGGTCAAAATCTAACGCTCCCGAGTCATCGTCTTCCTTTCCTTCTTTCTACCTCACAACCTTCCTTTTTCTCGCCACGATGTCCGCCATGGACACGATTCAAAAAGCTTCCATATCGGGCTCAATCCTCATTAAACCTTCGTGATTGCGCGCGCATTCAAATCGCCGTATCAATCCACCCCCAACACGGCTTGATCCTGATTTCGCCGCAAACCCACACGGACCTTCTTGCGCCCTACGCCGCCTTGGCCACGCCCGCGCCCTATAAGTAGGTGTGCCGGGAGCGCATCAACCTCCACATCGCAACGCCACCATCCACAGCTTGCCACCACCGCTGTAACGCCCGATTTTCGAAGATCTTCGCCGGCGAAAACCCTGCGCTTCTTCTCCGTTTTCGACGCCACCGTAGACGCCCTGACCCCGCCGACCTCATCATCAACATCGCCACGACGTCGCGAAGCCGGGACAATGATGATTTAAAAAAATTAATTACATAGTTTTTACGAATTTTGGGATGTTAAACCGTACTTGTCGGTGTTGGACAGATGTGGTGCCGCCCGGCTCGGTTGCACCGTTGCCCGGTCCCTCACGCACACGAGTCGATCTCCGCCGGGATATTCTCCTCTTGATGCCTATCTCTATAAATCATGCATGGAGAATATCTCGGCCGGGTCCATATATATATATTTGTACCCCTTATCATCAACTGTATAATCAATCTTGATTCGCGTGATATCTCGCTTACATGGTATCAGGCCGGTCGCTCCTGCGACCGCACGCTTCCGCCCAACCCTAACCCTACTCCACCCACCACCGCCTCTCTGCCATGGCAGATGATGCCGCCGCCGCCCTCGACCGCGCCGCCGCCGCCGTTGCGCGCGGCGCGCCGTCGCCGCCGACCACGGTGCCGCGCCATCGAAGCGCGAGGCCGCCATCGCCGTCGCGCGAGGCCACCGCTGCCTGGTCGTGATGCCGCAGCCACCGCCGAGCGCGTGGTCGCCGTCACCTCGACCGCGATCCGCCGCCACCGCCGCCGAGCGCGAGGCCGCCATCGCCGTGCGCGCGCCGCCGCCGCCGATCGTGATGCCGCCGTCACCCTCGACCGCGATGCCGCCGCCGTCGCTGAGCGAGAGGCCACCGTCGCTCGTGCGCGCGATGCAGCCGCCGCTGCTGAGCGCGATGCCACTGTCGCTCGGGAACACGCGGCCGCCCATGCCCACCAACTCCATCAGGCGATGGTCCTTCACGAGGCGGCCGCCCTCTCCAACCTCCATGCCGAGGCTATGGCGGTTCAAAACATAAAGGCCCTCGTGCCTCTTGTTCTGGACATCGCCTCCCCGTACTACAACAAATGGCATGAGCACCTGCTCATCACGCTCGGCAAATACTCCCTCACCGACCACGTCCTCACAAACGACACCCACCCCGACCTCCCAGATTGGTACCGGATGGACTGTGTCGTTCGCTCATGGCTTTATGGCACTATTTCTACCGAGCTCGTGGAGATCCTCATGTCACCCGACGCTCGGCCTACAGGACCAGTTCCTTGGCAATCAGGAGACTCGTGCCCTGTTCCTCGATGCTGAGTTTCACCAGTTCGTCCAAGGTGACCTCTCCGTGTCAGATTACTGCCGCAAGCTGAAGAGTATGGCCGACGCCCTTGGAGCCCTCGGCGAGCCCGTGCGTGATCGAACTCTCGTTCTCGCCGTTCTTCGTGGGTTGAACGACAAGTTCGCTTATATGGCCGCCTTGCTCAAACGCCAGCGTCCGTTCCGTTGAGCCGAGGTCCGCCCGACTCTCCTCGAGGAACTGACGATGGCAAACCAGACCTCCTCCGCCACCGCTTTCATCACCACCACCCCGCCTGCCCCTCGTGGGGGCGCACAACCTGGGGGCGCGCAGCAGGGTGCGTCGTTCGGACACCACGGCGGCACATCCGGGAGTCGTGCGCCCGCCACCCCACAGGGCAACTCTTCAGGCGGCTCCAACAACTCCAACCGCCGTCGCCGCCGCGACAGTGGTGGTGGATAGGCCTTCGACGGTGCGGGCTCCTCCCGCGTCAACACCGTGCCCTGGCCCTCCTTCTACAATCCCTGGACCGGCACAATTCAGATGTGGCCGGGTCCAGGCCAGCCACGTGCTCCAGGCGGGCAGCAGCAGCGCGCTCCAGGCGGCACGCCTCTCCAGCGAGCGTGCTTGGCGGCCGTGCCGCGTTCTTCGCCGGCCGCCCTCTGACGCCGGCAGATCGTGCCCTCCCGCAGCTCCACTACCCACCCGTGCCGGCCCCTGGTCCACAGGCGGCTCCGCCGCCCGGGTGGACGCCCATGTCGGGCCTTAGCTCTTGGGATCAGCAGTCGTTGGCAAACTCTTTCAGTACCATGACGCTGACTCCACCCGCCACCAACGACTGGTACATGGACTCTAGTGCTTCATCGCACATGACCCCGGACGCCGGTAACCTCTCCTTAACTCACCCACCATGGTCATTCACTCCTTCCTCAATTGTTGTTGGTAATGGCTCTCTGTTGCCCATTACCTCCACTGGCTCCATAGTCTTTCCCGGTCCCTTTCATCTTGATAATGTTTTGGTTGCACCACACATTATCACCAATCTTATTTCTGTACGCCAGTTTACTACCGATAATAATTGCTCCATCGAGTTTGACCCTGTTGGCCTTTCTGTGAAGGATCTTTGATCCAAGAACGTGATCGTCAGGTGCAATAGCTCCAGACCGCTGTATCCATTACGTATACCGGTGTCACTCCCCACGCCTTGCACCTTTGTCGCCGGCGCCCCAGCTTCCTTGTGGCATCGTCGTCTTGGTCATCCCGGTCCTGACGCCCTCTCCACTTTAGCTAATATGTCCGCCATCTCTTGTAATAAAAGTGCCATTGACGCTCTTTGCCATGCCTGTCAACTTGGTCGTCATGTTCGCTTGCCTTTTACCACTTCACAGTCTAGAGCTCTCAAGAATTTTGATTTAGTTCATTGTGACCTTTGGACATCACCTGTCGTCAGTGTGTTTGGTTATAAATATTATTTGGTCATTGTTGATGATTGATCGCATTTTCTTTGGACGTTTCCTCTTCGTCTTAAGTCTGACACTTTTTCCACCATCTCTCACTTTTTCTCTTATGTGGCTACACAGTTCGGTACCACGATCAAGAACGTCCAATGTGACAACGGTCGCGAGTTTGACAACTCCAGCGCTCGTACTTTCTTCCTCACTCATGGCGTTCACCTTCGCATGTCGTGTCCCTACACCTCCCCCCAGAATGGCAAGGCAGAACGCATCATCCGTTCCACCAACAACATTGTGCGTTCCCTGCTATTCCAGCCCAGCCTCCCCCCGTCCTATTGGGTCGAGGCCCTCCACATCGCCACATATCTCATTAATCGTCTTCCCACCAAGACGCTTCATTTCTGCACTCCTTTCTTCGCCCTTCATGGTCGTCGTCCCACCTACACTCATCTTCGTGTGTTCGGCTCCAAGTGTTATCCCAACCTTTCAGCCACCGCACCTCATAAACTTTCCCCATGTTCCACCTTATGCGTCTTCCTGGGTTATTCCTCCCACTACAAAGGTTACCGGTGTCTTGATCTCACTTCCAACCAGGTCATCATTTCCCGGCATGTTACCTTTGACGAGGCGTCGTTCCCCTTTGCCGAGTTGAATAAACCTGTGACCACTAACGATTTTAATTTTTTGATTGATGATGAGACCGCGCCTGTTCCCATTGGGCCGCCGCGGTCGCTCTCCTCTACAGGTGCCCCCTCTCGTGCGCATGGCGACGCACCCACCGCTCCCGCACGAGCGCTCGAGCGCGAACCTCGCGCCGATGAGACGTCATCGCACAGCCGCACGTGCCCCTGCGCGGGCACCTCATCGCCCGCCGCGTGCCTGCCACACGTGGCCTCTCCGTCGCCAGCCGCGCGCGGCCCATGCGGCCTCCCAGCCGCCACGCCACGGCCCTCGTGCGCGCCGCGCGGCCTCCCAACGCCCGCCTCGCGCCCCGAAGGCCCTCCCATGGTTGTCGTGGCTCCCGAGGCCCCCCTCACAGCTCCTGCCGTGCCTCCCGTGGCACCGGTCGCACCCACGGCGGATTTACCCGCTGGCGCGGTGCTCGTCCCACCGACCATCAACCCTCATGTCATGGTCACCTGTGGCAAGCGCGGCTTCCGGCAGCCAGTCGAGCAGCCCAACTTAAATGTTGTGGCCCTCTCCTCGCTGCCCAAGACATATCGGTCCGCCTTGGTCGATCCACATTGGCGGGCTGCCATGGAGGACGAGTATGCGGCGTTGCTGTCCAACAATACTTGGGACCTCATTCCTCGACCGCCTAGGGCGAATGTGGTCATTGGTAAATGGATTTTCAAGCACAAGCTCAATTCCGACGGCACTCTTGACAGGTACAAGGCTCGTTGGGTTCTTCGGGGTTTCACTCAACGTCCGGGTGTCGACTTTGATGAGACTTTCAGTCTTGTCGTCAAGCCTGCCACTGTGCGTTGTGTTCTGTCCTTAGCTCTCTCTTGGGACTGGCCCATCCATCAGCTTGACGTCAAGAATGCGTTCCTTCATGGTCACCTCACTGAGACGGTCTACTGCTCACAACCAGCGGGTTTTGTGGATTCATCACATCCGGATTTTGTTTGTCGCCTCAACAAGTCTCTCTACAGACTTAAGCAGTCGCCCCGAGCTTGGTACAGTCGGTTTGGTTCATATCTGCTGACACTTGGGTTTGTCGAGGCCAAGACGGATGCATCTCTCTTTGTGTACCGCCGTGGAGCTGACACTGTTTACCTGCTACTTTATGTCGACAACATTGTTCTAACGGCCTCGTCTGTTGAGTTACTCCGCCGGACTATCAATGCACTGCAACGTGAATTTTCCATGAAGGATCTTGGGGAGCTTCATCACTTCTTGGGTATTTCTGTGCAGTGCCGTCCAGGTGGTCTCTTTCTTTCTCAGCGCCAGTACACCTTGGATATTATGGGCCGCGCCGGTATGTCAGAGTGCAAGCCATGTAGCACACCTGCGGACACCAATCCGAAGGTCCCTGACGCCGCTGGCCCCCCGGTGAGCGATCCTTATTATTACCGGAGCCTCACTGGAGCTTTACAGTACCTCACTTTTACTCGTCCGGACATCTCCTACGCGGTTCAGCAAGTCTGCCTTCACATGCACGATCCTCGGGGGCCTCACCTTGCTACTGTGAAATGCATTATGCGTTACCTTCGTGGCACGCTCGACCTTGGGCTTACTCTCCAGCGCTCTCCGCAGCAGGATTTGGTGGTATACTCGATGCCGACAAGGCGGCCGCCCGACACACGCAAGTCTACTTCTGGCTATGCTGTGTTCCTTGGCGACAACCTCGTTTCCTGGTCCTCGAAGCGACAGAACACCGTGTCCCGCTCCAGTGCTGAGGCTGAGTACCGTGCTGTGGCCGATGTTGTGGCCGAGGCTTCTTGGCTGCGCCAGCTACTTCAGGAGCTCCACAGTCCACTTCGCCAAGCCACCCTTGTCTACTGCGACAATGTGAGTGCGGTGTATCTCTCCACCAACCCCGTACAGCATCCGCGCACCAAACATGTGAAAATTGATCTTTACTTCGTTCGGGAGTGCGTTGCCATCGGTGATGTCCGCGTCCTTCACGTTCCGACGACCTCTCAGTACGCCGACATCTTCACCAAGGGACTTCCGTCATCTGTCTTCACCGAGTTTAGATCCGATCAACGCCCGCGCTCGCCGACGCCCGATCGCAGGTCGTGTTAGATGATGTGGTGCCGCCGCTCGGTGCACCTTGTTCGATCCTCACGCACACGAGTCGATCTCCGTCGGGATATTCTCCTCTTGATGTCTATCTCTATAAATCATGCATGGAGAATATCTCGGCCGGGTCCATATATATATTTGTACCCCTTGTCATCAATTGTATAATCAATCTTGATTCGCGTGATATCTCGCTTACAGTCGGTGTGCCGCCTCTTCCCAGCCGTTGTGTCCTCCTCCACCCTTGCTTCATGACTCTAGTTCCTCCTCTCTTCGATTCTCCTCTTACCGAGAGGTGAAGCTAGGCCTCGGGCCGTCGGGCCAATGGACCGAGGCTCAGGATCAAAAGATTATGTTAATTTCATTGAAAAATCAGTAAAAAACGATTTAAATCCAAAATCAGTTGGGCTGGCCCCAGACGTTGCCCATGACCAGCTACGCCACTGCTCTTACCCACTCTATTGTCTTCCTAGATTTGACCGATTGAAGGGCCAAGAAGTTTTCCTACCGTGTGACGGAGTATAGATGCAACTACGTTTCTCCTCACTGAAACCAACCTCCTCTCTCGGAGGCCCAAGCAGGAGAACATCAGCGAGTCGACCGTGCCAGGTTGCCAATGAATAGGTCTAGGCTCTCTCCGTGCCACCTGCCTCATCTCCGGATCGGAATCTGTCGTCCATACACACTTATTTCGGTGGCCCTGCGACAAGACTCTCCGACGAGCTCTGTTCTCGTTGTCGATGGAGCAGGGGCATGAAGCGTCGCGCCTCTTCCCTATCTCCCTTCCGTGGAGCGAGGAAGGCCAATCTTCAAAGGCAACTCTCTCGCTGTGGAAGAGTGCCACCATCGGCGCCGGCATAGCTTCAGGGAGGCTACCAAGTGTCGGTGTGGCAAGCTTCTACAACATCCAGTCCGCGTGTCAGCCTTGGAGTCTCAAAAGGACCTAATTGTAATTTTAAATTTATTGAAAGTCCTTTGTGTAAATTGGGGGATGTACTTAACTTTTCTACCACTATGAATACAACCGGTGTCTAAGCCCTTCTGGGCCGACCTGCCTGAGAAAAGGCCGCTCGAGTGGCTGGTCTCCTCAAAAGTTAGTGACATGTAGGGTAGTGAGACAATAGATGACATGACCGAGATCGTGAAAATTTGGAGCTGAAAATAAGGAATTGCCTCCAAAAAAAAAAGACCATTTGGCTGACTGGTCTCCTCAAAAGCTAGTGACCTGAGCAATTGGCAACTGCACAGCCAGATGAGCCATATTTTTTGACCCATGACCAGCCATGCATCAATGTTGAAGGAAGGATACCTCGTACGTACAGGCCATTTAACGCAACAATTGAGTACGTGGCGAACTAATCAAAAGGGAGGAAACGCTAGCTAGCCGCCGGCCACGACTCCGTCGGTCCGCAGCCGGGCCCCTCTCCTCTCTTCTCCGACATTCTGGTCAGCGTTAAGTGAGTGGGGAAACGTTAAACTGTACAGAAATAATTTTAGATTTCTTTAGTTTCTTCTGTTTTGTTTCTTAGATCGATTTGTTTATAGTTTTTGTTCTTCTCCAGTGAGTTATTAGCCCAATTTTCTTTACCCGTGGTGGATTTCATCGGACCAACTGGCCTGCACGATGATGGCGATGCCTACACTGGAAATTGACACCGGGCCATGTTGGTATAAAAAAAATCTCCTCTAATTTTCTTTCGACGAATAACACCGCTAGCTACTAAGGCGCAGGTTCTAAACATCAATGGAGATCATCAACATTCTACTTCCCGCTGCCATGACAGTCGGTATGCAATCATAACACCGTTGCAAGATACGGTGCCTATGATGAGGAAGATAAAGAAGTCCAACATGTTCATCGACTAAGGACTTGATGATAACACATTATTTATCTAGAATCTTCAATGTAAAAGTTAGGTACTCATATACTTTATCTAAGTTTTTTTAATATAAATAAGAGGTTTTTTCCTTAAAAAAGCTAATCAAAAGGGACTAATCACTACTGCTTTCCTTAAAAAAAACTAATCAAAAGGGACTAATCACTACGTACTGCTCGTACACGTTGCTTTGTCCAGTTTCTGTTTTTGGAAGGAAGCCCGGAGAGGGACGCGTACCGTGCAGGGAGGCGGGTGAAACAGGCGGTTCGTACGCTGCGCACTCCGCCTTTATGGTGGTGCAGCCGCAGCCGCAGCCGCGCAACGGCGACTCGAACTCATTTTCCCCCGCGCGCGCGGCCCCACCGGTGGGTGGCGCGTCGATCCATCCGTCGCCTCTCGGACGGTTGGAATGATTAACCGGCGCCTTTGCTGTTGCTGGCCAGTGGTAGCTAGCGTCTAGAGATCGATCGAAGACACTGATCCATCCATATCCTCCCGTGTGATTGATTTCAACAACGCAACCGTCCCTAGCTAGCTGGCCAACGAGCTTGCTACGTGGGAAGCATCTATCGATCGGTCGAGAGTTGATGGTCCGTCGCGGGTTCAATTATTCGAGATGATTTTGTTAGGGTGGGAACCAGGCAAAGGCGATTCTAGCAGGGGGGGCTTTATCAGGCTTTAATTTATCCTCCATCAGTGTTGAAACTCCTATGCCGGCCCCAACCAACCCCAACCTCCGGTCGACGACGGCCATGGCCGAAGGTCCTCCACTTATTCGTTTTTGCAAAAGGAGCAAGAAAGGATATGTGCCTACGTGGGCCTTTGCCGAAGCCAAGCCCACAAGGCCCACCTGCCTCACATCCATCCCACATCCCCCAGCACTGTGGCTCATGTCCCTTGTTCCCAAATTTCCCCAATCCAATCAGGAGATCAGAGGAGATAACACACACACCTGAGGGTCGACGCGGCTGGCTGGGACGAGGGAACTGGGGCAGGGGAGCCCCCCCGGCGCCGCCAGTAGCCGGAGGAGGCGGGGGAGACCGAGACGGTAGCTGGAAGAGGCGGAGAGTCCCTGAGTCGTCGAGGCCTGAGGAGGGAGCTGGCTAGGGGAGCCTCCGCCGCCCACCGATAGCCGGATCTCGGAGGAGGCAATGCAGAGTAGCGGAGAGGCGAGGACCGAGGAGCTGCGTACGTAGGAGCTGAGGGAGCCGGGGGAGCCTAGAGGAGCTGGGAAGAGGAGACCGCGAGGCCGGAGGGGCCGTGGGGTGGTTCTTTGCCTGCCGATGAGGAAGGCCGGACCGGAGGCGGATCGGGAGTGGGGATCGGCATTGGCGCGATCAAGCGCCCGCGGATTGGGCGATCGTTGCCGAGAGATGAGGACATTGGTCATGGGATTGGGAATTGGGAGTTGAGGAGTGAAGAAGGCTGCTGCCTGCTGAAGCCTCGAGTGCTGGACTGATGATCTAATTTAATCTGTTGTGTCTTTACTGAATTGCTGGTATGTATGAACTCATTAATCAATTTATTTATGTGTTAGAATACAGTATGGTATATACTCAATTAGTAATTTATTCATAGGTTTGCAATAATAGAGAAACGAACTTTGCGTAATTATTTCACAAGTAATGTATGTAGTACACTTCCCCAACCAATGAGAGCGCAACTCAACCAACGAAGCCTTGACTAGAATTTAATTCGGATGAAATTGTTGCCGATCCGGCGCATCACGTACCAATAGAAGATCTTACCAATGAAATTATAATAGATGAAGTGAGGAGAGCATATTTTCAGCAATGAATATTATCAAAACGGATTTGCGCAACAAGGTAGCGGATGGGTCGCTGAATAATTTGATGGTGTGCTACACCGAGCTAGACATATTTAGATCCATTGATGATTATATAATCATAAGATCCTTCCAAGGCATGAAATCTCGCAGAATGAATTTGCCTTGTGAAAGTCGTTATTCAAGCTAGCAACTTAGTGTTATGGTTCTTTTATTTTGAATGTTCATGATCATTCAAGTTCAATATGATGTGCTATTGTATCACTATTTCTTTAAAATTTTGATGTACATGTTGTTACCAACTGGAACCATATTTACATGTTTTGGAGATGCATTTTCCATTAGCGAGGTACTTTCATTGTATTTCTCTTTCTTTCTTTGTTTTGCTTTTATTCATGTATGAATTTGATTGCATAAGAATACAAGACTATGTCTATGTTTGTTTTAAATTAATTTAGTTATTCAACACTTTGAGACTACCCTTCATTTTCATCGTGGCTTCACCACTGCAACCAGGGGTAACTACAAATGTATGCTCTACTGCAATAATCTATCTGTGAAAAGTCTCTGACCCCAACATGTGGTCCTGCTACAATATATGATGGTCCAGCCGCTACTTGTGGCTTGGTAGAGCAAGACTTCATTTAAAAAAAATTTGGCCAGAAGCTATGTCATTCCCTTAAGAGGGGAGGTAGGCAACCAGGTTCATGTGGAGATCTTGTGTATGACCCTAATATTAGTGTTGAACAATTGACATCAGTGTCGAGGTGTTTGGAGATTAAACTCTCGGTTCGAGCAAATTGTTGGATTTGCTGTTAGGCACCAGATGGTTTGACTAGCCCTGGAGCGGTGGTATGACCGGCCAGAGGCCGGCGGTCTGACCGGCCCAGGGGTGGCGGTCAGACTAACCGAAGGCCCACGGTCTGACCGACCAGAGTGGCAGTTAGACTGACTAGGGATTAAAAAGTAGAATTTTGAGGAACATGATCAAACACTTACATAGGAGTGTTTGAAGGTGTGTTTGCACTAGATCTCATGGAAAATAGAGTTTCGATGCAAAACTAGATATAGTTTTGCCGAAATATTCATAGATGGTGTTTTCTAGGACTTGGAAAAAAAATTTGAGAGTGGTCTAATCGGCCAAAGGTTGGCGGTCAGACCGGTGGACGGTTAGACCGGCTAGGTGGTGGTCAGACCGGCCCAGCTGACGATCAGATCGGTCGAAGGGCGGCGGACAGACCAGAGTGTTGCTGGCTGTCAGACCAGCCAAAGAGCGGTCATACACAATGAGCTATGGTGACTTCGTGGAATTGGCCAAAGTCATGGGTGTTAGTGCATAGATATATGTGTATGTTTTGGCTAACATGGGTCAAGTTGCGAGGAACTTGTGCCCGGAATCGATTTCTTAGTCTATTGTTGTGCAGGTGGCTTGGAGTCAACTACGGTCAATGATGAGGATGATCGAAACTAGGCCAGAAGAGCTAAGGTCTAGAATGATGGAGAATGTCGGGTGAAGTTGTTGGACTCAAGCATGGCGCAACATGGACAAGAACGACTAAACGAGAAATTCGGTGCAATAGGTTGCATCACGTGCCTTGGTGGTAGGTGCAAGTGTCATGGTGGTTCCGGTGGGAGTCGGATGGGAGAGACTTACTGACATGAAAAGAACCATTGATGAATCTACGCATAGCGAAGCATAAGATTGCTTCACGTTGATTGGTCTCGGGCTTTGGAGAAGAATTGAGAAGGAGTATTTTGGTATCTTCGCTAAAATATTGGGATGGTGACTTTGGAGAAATTGCGGTATGGGGCGACGCAAAGGAGAGGCAGTTTAGGTCAAGAGAAGATGAAGATTATGAAGATACAAATCCGGGAGACCCGGATCGTCATCCACTTTGAAAAACATACGTGAGTGTATAACCGTTTGTGTGTGGGTTTAACGGGTGTCTGTTAGGGTTTTCTCTTTGGACTTAGCCTCCACTATAAAAGGGGAGGGTGCCAGATGTGCATCTTCATCTATCCAAACCTTGGAAACCCTAATTTGTGATTTAGGAAAAGATAAACAAATAGAGAAGGCTGGGTTCAGAGAGATGGATTGAGAAATTAGATGCTCAAGTGTGAAATTTTGTCCTCTATGGTGAAGTAGTTGTAAACTTACAATCTCCCTAATCAATCCAATCAAGATTGCTCTAAGATAAGTTCTATCTTATTCTTGTTCTGTCTTTGATGATTTTAGAGTTTTTGGGTTCTAAGAGTTTGCACTGTCCTTTCTAGAACATACAGATATACTGTCGGTTAGCGACACATACTGAGCCAAAAGAAGCAAGACGAGGAAGAGATCGAAACAAGTGATAAGGAAAGTTCTAGGAACCGGAAGTGATGTGCGAGGTGACCAAAAGGAAAAGAGAAGAGGCAGACCAAGCTCCCGCGAATCGCGCGCTCGTCTCCACATCTCGCCTTTTGCCTCTGCCGCCCTTCCTGCGCGCATGCTAGCCCCATTCGCCATCACCCACGCACATATTAAAGCGCGCGCGCACTGCCAGATGGCCCTGTCCTACTTACACTGTCACACTCCGCTGCACCATGCACGCACGTACTCAGCTCGAAAACAGCACCGCATTCATTCTGTTGTACGTTGCTGCTACTGATTAGCATCAACTAGTATATAGTAGTAGCACATGGGTATGCACGTGTTCATTACATTAGCGCGACTGAATTAGTGTAAATTTCTCTTGATCGATCTGGTAATTACATCTACAAGCAGCATGCGTGCATGTACTACTGATCCGATCCAGCACTGTGGTGTAGCACTGCCCGTAGGTGAAATTGAGAGCAGAGCATTCCGGATCGGAGTAACTGGTACGTGCTCCCTCCGGATCTAGGAAATTAATCGATCACGAGACCGGCCCATCCAAGGAGTACTAGTACTACGTAAGCTTAGGCTCCTGTAATATGTTGGTCCAAACAAAAGATGAACACATACAAACACAAGTTTTTCTAATTTTCTTCTTCTTTATTGCTCCTGTTTATAAAATCTTATTACTGCAGGGATGTCCTTTTATCGAGAGCAAATGACTATTCGTATTTGGAAAGGATCTACGTATCCTGAAGGGATACCACACAAACTCTAGTATCCATAATGAATACTGCCTAAATACTGTAGGACTACGTAAAACAAACTCTCCCTAAAATTTAGATATACCATATGCACAAAGATTACTAACAATCACTCCATAATCTTTGTGCACTTACTTATTGAGGCAATCGGTCTCAACTACGATTTACCCAACTGTAACTCAATACAGGACGACGAAAGCATCTCCTCAACGTCCCGGACTCAACTCCACGGACACAAACACAAATACTTTCACCTTGGCAACATGCAACTCATCTTGCGTTCCACCGACGTGCACCACTATCTATTCCACGTGCACGCACGCATGCAAACAACTAACTCAATGTGCTAACATGCGCACACACACATGGCTCAGCACAACTGCTCTTACATGCATGAAACCAACTACATGCATGCGCTCGCCGACGAGATTGCGCTGCGAGGTCACGCCACTAGCTCCACTATGCCTAGCGTCGCTGCCGACCCATCGAGGCTGGCCTGCGCCAAGCCGCTAGCCACGCTGTGTCTCCGGCTGCTAGACTCAACTCCATGGACACACACTCAAATTCAGCACCGCAACCGCCTAGTACCAACACAACACTTTCACCTTGGCAACACGCAACTCATCTTTCATTCCACCGATGTGCACCACTATCTATTCCACATGCACACATGTATGCAAACAACTAACTCAATGTGCTAACATGCACAAACACATGACTCGACACTACTGCTCTTACATGTATGCACTCGTTGATGAGATTGCGCTGCGCAGTCGCCGCTAGCTCCGCTATGCCTAGCGTCCCTGTCGGCCATCGAGACTGGCCCGCGTCGCGCTGCGTCTCCGGTTACCTGTGCCTGTCGTGTAGCTCTGCCGCATTGGCCGTGTCTTGCACCGACACGCCGTATGTGCCACCCTGAGAGTCGAGATCACCCCTCCCGAGGTAGCTGCTAGGGTTTCAAACTTGGAGCTCTGATACCAATTATTGGTCCAAATAGAAGACGAACACACGCGAACACAAGAACGAAAAAAAAGTGTGGCAGGAACAACAACAACTTTTATGATCTTCTTCTTTTTCTCTATTGCTCTTGTTCACAAAATCTGATTACAGGGGTGCCATTTTATTGAGAGCAAACGACTATTCGTATCCGAAAATGATTCTACGTGAAGGAATACCACATACTCTAGTATCCATAATGAATACTACCTAAATACTGTAGACTACGTAAAACAAACTCTCCCTAAAATCTAGATATACCATATGCAAAAAAAAAACTAACATAATACCATTGATTTGGGCGCAGAGATCGTTTAAGTATTGAATCACCCTGTCTGAAACATGTCTCTCTTCAACCACAGTCAGCGGGCAGGAGCTGCAGGCAGATCTGGCCCTCTGCAGAACTTAGCCGGCTTTAATTCACCCATGTATACATGCATGCATTGTTGCACCCTGTCTACATCATGCCATTGCCTCGTGTCATGTGCTCCTTTCTCTCTTTCTCGGATCCTTTCCCTATTGCACCGACACAATTGTGTTTTAGTCGTGTATAGGAGTAGTACATATATACTAGGTAGTAATGTGTGATCGATGTGCTCGATTGGGCGAGTGTTATGACCGGAAATTCGCGCATGGAAGCAACTCATCTAATTAAAGTAAGAAAGTTTATTTACAGGCCGGGAGTAGAAAGTGGTACAAACCAAAGGCCAAAATGTCTAGTTAGTTAAGGCTAGCTATGCAGGATATTTGCAAAGTTTTGTTGCCTCGACGGACTCCTTGAAGATATACTTCTCCACTGATCCACGTTTTGTGTAGCATGCTTGTTTTCGATTTTTTTTTACCTTATTAAACTTAAAACCAGACCAAGCATCTGGGAAAGTGTGATTATCGGGGTTAATTGATTGTGTTGTAGCCCACGAACACATACTGGTGGTTGTATTCTCAAATACTTTCCTAATTAACCCGCAATTTCCAAATTGCCTAGAAATACGAGAAGGCCAGTTGCAGTTAAGTTTGCTCCAGCAAGTAATTAAGGCTGAAAGAGCAATCAATTTACAGAAGCAGTACTCCTCGATCGTACTAAGAAAGTTATACGAGTGTTCTTAGGATCTCTCAATATATATATATATATATATATTGCAAATCACCCGGTACAACACATAGACGCCCACACACACGCACACCACCACACGCACGCACTCACACACGCGACGCCTGCGGAAGACTGGACGAGCGGAGCTTGAAGAAGAAATGACGAAGTCACCACTGGCGCATCGCTTGCGACGGGCATGTCGCCTCCCACTTAACGAAAATCCTCCTAAATGAGACACACAGAGCCAAACCTGGGGTTTGAACCCTGGTGGGGTGGGGGTACAACCACCTCCACTAGCCACCCAAACAAGGTTTGGTTCTCAGGATCTCTCAATATATAATTAGTCATACTCATATATATAGGCTGTTTTCTCTGAATATTTAGGAAAGAAATAGAGAACATATATACATGCATGAGTAGCTAGCTGCGCACCAACGAGGCTTCAATTCCACTGTGACATTAAGCTCCAGTACTGCACCGCGTGGCCAACTATAAGGCTAATTTTTTAGACAATGTTAGAACACATATAAAATTGTAGGAACATTACACAATCAAGCCCACTGTGTAAGGAGCCTTCAAAACAAAATTCATAATTTTTGGAGCTCATTTTCTATATTTAGAAATTCCTATAGACAGTATACTGATATAAAATTGCGAGAAAAATTCAGAACAAATAAAATTATAAAAAAATTATACAAGCAAGTACACTACGTCGGAAGGCTCCATAAAAAATTTCATAATTTTTTGAGCTTATTTCCTATATTTAAAAATTCATACCAATAGAACTAGACAGAAGGAGAGAGAAAAACCGTCTCCAGCATGACTACCATGCATGAGGTGTCTCGTGTCAGCTCTAGAAAGTCTGTCGCACGATGGCCAAGCGGTAGAGTGACATTTTTACAAATACCAACGCCAACGATCATCTTTGCAAACACGTGATACTTTTGCGCCAATACGAATAAAAACTCAAAATTGCACGCTGGTACCTCCGACGTAGACGTACGTACGGGAGCAGAAGCTAGCTCCAAAACCGCAAGCCGCCCGAGAATTAATGCACTGACCAAACATTTCAGTTATGTCCTAGCTTCAATAAATCCAAGGCTCGTGTGATTGGCGCCTCTGTTTGCGCGCCAGACGACGTACGGCCTATTCGTAGCCGCGTAAATGCGCAGCGTGGTAGGCCGTCGTTGTAAACTAGCCCCAGCGGTAAAACTATGTAACGGGAGGAGAAATAAATGAAAAACGAAGAAAAACCATCATTCCTTTTTGATGGTACGACGATATCTATCCCGAACAGCTTTCGTATCCTAGTAGTCTCATCTCTAGTGTACTCTTATTTTTTCGACGTCATGCGTTTGAACTTTCGATCAGCTGATGTGCTTTACCAACTGATGTAGCTAGTGCTGTTGCTCCAGTAGTTTGCCTTTTCAATTAGATTCTAAATAATATTTTTTGAGGTGTAGATTCTAATTAATATTTCCTCACGTCTTTTTTTAGACGACGTCTAATATCTTAGTTTTATGGTTTGCAATTTCTAAGTTGTCTGATTTTGTGTTAACTCCAAGTCAGTTTCGGTGGTGTTTGGATAAAGAAAAACGTAGACAACCTACCCATCAAATAACAAAGATTTAAACTTCTATACATAGAGGAATTTAGGACTGCCGATCCTAATAAGAAATAAACATAAACCTAGACTACCTAGCTAGAACTCAACTATTTTACTCTCTATAGGTTAACAAAAAAAATTTCTTACAAATTGGATTTGTTTCGTAAATATCTATGAGAATTAGCTTGGACTTTACATCATGCTTCTATTTTTTTGTCAGATGTAGACCGGCTGCAGGTTAGTCATGATCCTAGAGCATCAGACGGTTCATGAAACGGTACAACCGTGAGTACAGCTATTTTTTCCTTCAAGAACAATGCACTTAACAACCATTGTTCCCTTCCATTATTGGCCCCCTTTTCTCATCTGCCTTACTGGCCAGCTACTGTATGTGGATTGTAAGTTGCAAGCCACATCCTCATCTCTCTCTCTCTCTCTCTGACTCAGACACACACAATTCCATCCAGAATTAAAAGACAATCCAACACACAGCTACCTTTCCCCTTGACCTAGCTAGCTAGTGCCTCCTTCCCTTCCTGCCACAATTAACACTCACTAGATAATTAGGATCAGCTAGAAGATAAGTATACACATGGAGCAGCTCCCTCTTCTCACCAGTGGCTCGAAGGCCACCACCACCGCCCCTTTGTACCTCACCTTAGACAACACAACCTCCACATCCACTTCGCCGCCACCATCGGCGGTGGCACCGTCCCCGGCCTTGGAACCTTCTAGACAATCCAACCACGAGAGGGGAACAGATACAATCAAAGCCAAGATCATGTCACACCATCTCTATCCTGCTCTCCTTAGAGCCTTCATAGAGTGCCAGAAGGTGCGTATACATATCCCAAACACATGTAATATTATAATTCATGGTCATTCGGAGCATCCCAAAATCACCATGATTCTTATTCTCTTTCTGTTTTTTCCTGTGTTTAATTGTTAATTTCTACGTATGTGCAAATACAATTGATTTTGTTTTACATAAGGTCGGAGCTCCGCCGGAAGTTATCGGCCGTCTATCCGCCCTCGCCGGTGAGCTCGAGTCGCATTCAGACGACCGGTTCCAAGAGCCGTCGGACCCAGAGCTCGACGAGTTTATGGTAATAATGAAATTTCTGCAACTCCCAATGGGTGTGTGCGTAGTATCTTAACCAGCCATGGATGTTGTCCCAAAACAATACAGAATATAATATGTCTGTATGATTTAATTAGCTTGAAATCACTTGTAGCACGTACTAACATGTACAGCTACAATTCCCCCCATAAAAAAATCATAGCTGCTTACATGGATGTGTATGTTTTCGTGCGCAGGAGACCTACTGTGATGTGCTGGTGAGGTACAAACAGGAGCTCACAAGGCCAATCCAAGAAGCCGATGAGTTCTTCAGGACCATAGAAGCGCAGCTGGACTCGTTTGCAATAGGTACATATGTTTACACTTATGTTTTTTTTTTCAGATTCAGAAAATTAGAACAGATCTGACTGTTGCAGAGCAGGTATCCTCGTACATGCTTATTTGTCAATTAAGAAAGCAAACAATCTAGTGGCCTATGTAGGCATGTAGCCTGCCGTGTGAGGTGTGTTCTCTGTGCACACAATTTTAACTAATTTCCCTAGCAAGGGAATAAATATAAAGATGATTATTCGCTAGTTTTAGACGAAACGGATGTTATAAAAATCTTGTAATAGTTAAGTTCTTAGTAATACTAGGACTTTTAAGTCTTGATATATGAGCAGAAAAATGGCTAATTTTTCCAGTACAGTAGGAAGCTTATTTGGTGTGTGAATTGGTTGAGCATACTCCAATAATGATTATAAAAAATTCCAAAATGAGTTTCATGAATTATTATTTTTTTTATTAAAGTCCACTTTTTATAGCAAAATTTGTGTATATACTTCTTTTATGTATGAGAAATGATATATATATAGCAAAAAAAAAAGGCTCCAATGAAATTTTTTCAATCAAGTCGCATTATAGTATCTTATAATTGGTATTTAAGTATACTAAAAATGATAAAAAGTATAATATATTCGTTTAAGTGGTATATTGGAAGCGTGAGTTTGTAGTCCTAAGGGTACATAAAAGGCTTTCATTGCCGGCGTGTTATCTCATAGAAATAAAAAGCCACGGTGATTTTGTGACTAGACCAGTGTGCACTCACGCTCCCACTGCCGGCGCCGTTTGAATCGATGCACCGTTGTGGCTGGCCTGCTCCATTGTCCCTACGGCACCGCACCATGTTTAATCCACAAATCACACAGAAGATCTTTGCCCCCGAATAAATTTAGAGGTGCAGAAATGTATGTTGACGTTTAAACAAAAGCTCATGCTTTTCTCCGACTACATAGGACCTTTTGGGGCGCAGAAATTTCATGTAAATTTTATAGGAAACAGAGCCGTAACCACACTAGTTTTTCTCATGTTGACAGAGGCACCTGTTTTTCTCGGACTAACAAGGTCCCTTTTGGAGTGCAGAAATTTCACGTAAACTTTAAAAGAAACAGAGCAATAGTTCCTCTAGATTTCCTGGAGGCAATCCTTTGTTCTAAACGAGGCTTAAAATCCCATTGTG
Source organism: Ampelocalamus luodianensis (assembly GCA_036346255.1). Classification (NCBI taxonomy): domain Eukaryota; kingdom Viridiplantae; phylum Streptophyta; class Magnoliopsida; order Poales; family Poaceae; genus Ampelocalamus; species Ampelocalamus luodianensis. The sequence continues at coordinate 76,066,616 of CM070622.1, read as the reverse complement.
TGCATGAAATTAATGAGCATATTCCTTTTATTAATTTGCTTGCTGGTTCTCTGGCTTGCATGTGGAGAGTGCTCAGGAAATGGGGCCAAAGGATGCTGCAGTACTAGTACCACCTGACCAGGCTAACAACAACTCCAGCTATTTATATCTCATGTAGTGTACCACTGTTGTCAGAGTCGAGTGCCCACCGGATAAAGTTCTAGGAACAACTGCAGAAAGGGTATAGTAGATGCACCACGAGTTCACTAGGTTTGGTCTCCCAGTCAATGAGGATCCTCTGTCATGTCTGTCGATAATCGAGATCCATGTCTGTCGATAATCGAAATTTAGGATCCCTTATCGAGTTTACCGAAAAAATAGTACGAGAGCACAATCGTAATAGAGACATGTATTATCATAGACACAATGAGAGTGTTTGCAAGAATACTATGAGAATGATATTAGGATTGATTTAGATTCCGATGGATTGTGTTACAAGGTACATGACTACTCTCTTTATAACTATTGAAGAGATGGCAGTTAATACCGCTAAATGTATCTTTTGTCTTCACGCATGTTCCTTCGTTGAGTCATTAACCGCCACATCTCTTAGCCAACTATCGTAAGTTGCCAGATACATCCTCATGTTAGTTACATGAAAAACTATCATATCCCCTGACCACTTTGCTGGTTAGGGATGGCTCAAACTGTATAGCTGGTCTTGTAGTGTCCATGACTGGTTGTCTCATAGCTCAAACTGGTTTGTGACCAGTTTGGCCGTAATAAAAGAGATTAAACTCCTTTTTAATTCTAGTCATAGATACATAACCGTTATAAAATGGGCTATTAATATATAGGTCTGCTTTCACAGAGACTTTGATCAAAAAATATTGATCCTCGTCGATGTCCGGCTGAGTGGTATATGTGTGCATTTCATCTTATTATTACATGTATGCAGTGGCCGTTTGAGCTGCACGGCAGAGGATATCGCGATTCACGTTGCATGCGTTTTCTGATCTCTCCTTGTGGAGGGGGCAGCAAGCTAGCACTGTGCACGCTGCCAGCGCACGCTGATCGCTGCGTCATCGGCTCTACATGGGCATGTGATGGCCTGGTTGAAATGTTTCCTGTGTAGCTAGCTGCGCGTTGGATTATTAGCTTAGCTAGCTTTGCGTGTCTGGAATAGCTTAATTAGGAGGAGATAATGTGGTGGTTATGAATGGTCGCGCGGTGGTGGGGGAGTGCATGCTTTGTGTTTAGCTAGCGGGGTTTGGATGGGATAATTGGGTGATTATGAATAATAATCATGTGCAGCCAGCTAGGTAGCTTGCAGAGAGGGATTTACTTGGGAGTATAGTAACTGAAGTGATGTGGTTCTTATTAGCTAGTTACCTTACTTGTAGTACATATATTGTACATACAGTATCAAGCTTCAATATAGCAGTTCAGGATTTCAAGTTTAAACTTCAAATGAGTTAGGAGAAACACAAAAAATATACAAAAAAAAATTCTATGAGTACTAACTTTGATCTTTTTTCCATTTTCTTTTAACTTATAGTCCTTTCGTTTCTTCCAGCACAAATTGAACTTTCTTCCAGCACAAATTGAACTCGAACTTGAAATTTTAAAATGGGTGTTTGCTAAATTAAAAACTACCTTCAAACTTTTAGGGGATTTCTCATGGTGATTTGGTTCACAAACTAAAATGGTTTTCAAGCTTTCAAAAGGATGATAGTTTCCAATAGATTTATAACCTTGTAGGTGATGTACACATTGGTAGGTCTACCTATTATATAATTACAATGATATTAATATAGGAACTACCGTCTTCGTTCCGATCTAGATGCTAGAAATTCCACATTGATTTATTGGAGAAAAAAACAAAAAGATCTACATCATCAGTTATCGCGCATATTGGTCAGATGTATGTATTACAATTGCCATAGTTGTGTAATGAAAACAATTAAGTTGAGATGTTAGATTCTGAAAAAATATAGATGTTAGAGCTGCATATGAATACAACTCTGTTTTAAAATAAAAATCAATATATATGGCTAGCGACATGCAATTACACAGGTTTTATAGAGGCTAGAAACTCCCAAATTAATCAGACAAAAAAATATCTATGCTATTATTTATGGTGGGCGCAGACTATGATGGTGTGGATTGATCAGGTACATATAAATATTACAGTTGTCGTAGTTGTATCACGAATATATACAACTTCTAATATACCACTTAAACACATATATTATACTTTTTATCACAGCCCTTTGTTTTTTGCTATATACCATTTTTATATATAAAAGAAGTATATACACAAATTTTGCTATAAAAAGTGATCTTTAATAAAAATTTCATGGAACTCACTTTGGAGTATCTTATTATCATTATTGGAGTATGCTCAAATAGATAAAGAGGTATTATGATATGATTTAAGTGGTATACGAGAGGTGGGAGTACACTCTGTGAGTACCATATCATTTATATATATATATATATATATATATATATATATATATATATATATATATATATATATATATATATATATATATATATATATATAGTGCTAATGGATAATTCAGTGCTAAGATGCTAATGTCAATCTTAACCGTTGGATTTGGATTGAACAACCAAGATTAATGCAGTCTCTCACCTCCAAACCATTTAATTACCTTGCATACTCCCACATCTAATGTGTTTTCATTAATGCACCTTCATTAAACACCCTGCATGCTTCCACATCCAACGGTCAAGATGTAGACTCAACGGTCAAGATTGACATTAGCACCTTAGCACTGAATTACCCATTAGCACTAGATACGCCCCCATATATATATATATATAACTCTATTTTCAAATATAAATATATAACTACCATATATTCAGACAATTACTTGGGCTTTACGTCTAGTTAGGGACTTAGAGTATATGGTACTCATGGTATCCAAGGAATCCTCTTGCTGATGAGCTCTAATGCTCTATGCTATGTGAGAGCTTCATTTCTCCGTAAGATTGAGTGGTTTACATGCAGTGCCTAATTTATCGATCGTCGCGTCGCCTATATTTCAAGCAGATGACAACAGCTGCGAGGGAGGCGGTTCCTCCGAAGATGAGCAAGAGACCGGAGACGTAGCCGGCTTGCCGGAGATCACCAGTCCTTGCCGGGAGGACGACAAGGAGCTGAAGAACCACCTCCTGAACAAATACAGCGGCTACCTGAGCAACCTCTGGAGGGAGCTCTCCAAGAAGAAGAAGAAAAGCAAGCTGCCGAGGGACGCACGCCAGAAGCTCCTACACTGGTGGCAGCTGCACTACAGATGGCCCTATCCATCTGTACGTACATGCGCATGGTTCATACATGTGTGTATTCTGAAAGACTATATCTTTAGTGTGTACGAGCTTTGCAACAATTAATGGCGGTGCAGGAAGTGGAGAAGGCGGCGTTGGCGGAGTCGACGGGGCTCGACGCGAAGCAGATCAACAACTGGTTCATCAACCAGCGGAAGCGGCACTGGAAGCCGACGCCGCCGGCCATGGACAACAGGTTGCAGCCCACCTACGGCACTTCGAGCAGCCCTTCCGCCACCCTCCGCATGGAAGGGCAGTACTTCACCGGAGGGAGCTCGTATCCCCGTGGCTCGTGATGGCGGGGCGCGTGATTGACGACTATCGACTTCATATCTCTGCACGGTGCCTGCCGACCGTGCATATATACACACGGTGTGGGTGTGGTAATGTGGTGTGTGTGCTTATATAACGATTTGATCTCAAGTTAATTACAAGGGGTGTAACCTTACCTGTTTCACTAGCTAACTTTCATGGTCAGATTGCTTTACATGCACTTTGGTAAATGTTATATGGATTTATATCTATATATATATAGAGACATTTGTGCGTTGCGATATATATCGATGCCTAATTTGACAATGTAATTATTACCACGTTTTTTTTGTGTCGTGTCAGAACAGTGCTACGTGACAGTTTATCTGTTTGTGCTTGTGTGTAGGTATAAGCTGCATGCATGCTACGAAGGCGGTAGGGTTTGGTGTGTGGCCTTCAGAGTTGTCGCATGTCAAGGCAGCCGGAGATTTACTGTAAGGCTTTGTTTGGGATCGCAGGGATTGCCCGGCATTGTCCGGGATCGCCCGGGGAAAATCCCAGCGGGGATAGAAATCTCGGAACTGCCTTCGATGCTGCTTGGCTAACGCAGGGAATAAAAAAACCGTCGCTTTCCACTCCAATCCACGGGGGAATCTACACTCGCCTCGTCCGCGTGGTTTCTTCCCCGTCGCTGCGCTCGCGAGTCAGCTCCTCCGAACGGCGCCACCTCCTCCTTTTTCCCCCTCTGCCTCTGACCTCGCCGCCCTCCTCGACAGCCCCCCGCGTAGGTAGCCTCCGGCAACCCCGCCTCCCTCCCTCGGCCTCCGCCTCGCTGCGAAGCGCCCCTCCTTCTCCCCTTTCCCTTTCCGCCGCCCACGCGTCGTTCCACCTTCGCAGAGGAGGCTCCACCAGGATCGAGCGGGTGGTGGGCCTATGGGGGTGGCCGAGGCCAAGGCGGAGGGGGATCGAAAGGACAAGAAGGGAGTCGGGTCTGAGAGTGGGAGTGGGAGCGATGAGGATTCGGATGGGTCGGGGAGGAGAAGAACTCTAGCCAGTGAGCCGCCGCCATCCTAAGCTTCGATCGGGAGGGCGAAGGAGGGAGAGAGGTGGAAGAGTGGGTGGCACTGGTCTCCAATCTGCCACCGCACCAGGTACCTTCCTCTCCGTGCTAGCCACAGATCAACTCTTCACTCTTGCAACTCTAATCCCCATCGAGATTAATCATCAATCATGCAGGTGCAATCCCTTTGGCCTACGCTGCATGCTCTCGCTGTCATGTGAACTCTGCCAACCTGATCCGCGTTGCTTTTGCATACTTCAAAATGTTTGGTTGGCTGGCTCATCAGATGAGTAACAAGTTTAGCCCATTTCATCCATTAAGCCGTGCTCGTGGTATTTGGTTTTCTGGCATGTGGTAGATAGTATCAGTTATTACATGCAATTTTAGAATTGTATGATCTGCATGATGTATATGCCTACAAGAACGAATGGTTTCGGTTACATTGATTGTTACTTAAACCTGAACTCGCTCCCGCTAATATGTTCACAAAAATGTCTGGTGCAGAAGTGGTGAAAGGAGTTATTTAATACACCTGGCAGTAGTTGGTCTTCAGTGGGGTTCATGATAATGCAGCTTTTGTTTCAGCGAAATACTATATGCATTTGTATTTTGCTTTCCTTTCCCGTCATCATTCCTATCTTTTATCTAATAGTTGGGCTTTGGTAGGTTGACCCAACTTCAAGGACACAAGAGGATTATTGTATAACTGATCTTTTTAACTTTGTTACTCTTCTGGTGTGATGAGCAAAGCCTAACTGAAATTTCATATATGATATTTGAAGGTGCAAGAAAAGGTTTGAGGTTGATAACAGAGCTGCCTGAGCAGATTGACACTTTGACACACAATAAGTATTGTTACCTTCTTATTCTAATTGGCATATTGTAAGTGGATAACTTGTTTTTGTCTATCTTAATTGCGATATTTATAGTTTGAGTGTGTAGTGGCTAAGACTCTGTCAGAAGTTTGAAACTTGGTGATGTTATGTGTGAGGACAGGTTGCAATGCGTGTAGTCAAATAACCATGTCGTAGAGGCTCCAATTGAATTGATTTGAATTGAACTAAACTGAATGGTCCTTAGTATTTAGTTTAATATCATACTGCTTTTGTATTTGACCATAGTTTGGGATTATGCTATTTTTTTGACCAAAAATAGGAGGGATTATGCTAATTGATGAGGATTGACTGAAATACAATTCATTCTTTACATTTGGTTGACTGAAATATTTGTCAGTGGCCTATTTTAGTTTGAAAATGGTTAGTTCTATACTAGTCACTAGATTGCCTGGCCCTATGTTTCTGAGGAAGATTAATGACCTTATGTTTCACAAAGGAAGATTAATTGACCTTATGGTTCTTACCTTTGAGATGCCTCTGTGATGTATAGGATCTTCCCCAAACGCTAGTTCTTATCCAGATGTCAGTTCATTATCGACATTAGCCTCTTCACTGCGACACATGGTTTGCTAAGTTGCATCTTACCTTTTGTAGTATGAGCATATGGTGTTGGAGGACTTGCTGAAGAAAGGCCATGCTGAGAGCCCAATAAGAAGATCGGACCGGGCATTGAAGCGTTATTTTTTCTGTGTGCAGCTAGTGCTTCTATTATATTGTCGTACTACATTTTATTCATGTTCCAGATGCTATTGATTTATTTGTGGATTTACCTGTGGTACTGTAGTTTATTCATGTATGGAATCGGAAATTTTTTGTTATATTAGAATTTTCTAGACTAATTTACTAATTTTTTCTATATTGTTTTTCATAAATTATTGATTTTATTTCAAATTTTTAGAATATTTTATGATGTTTTTGAATTTTATGGATTTTTTAAATTCATTTATATTGATTTTATTTTGAATTTTCTGATCACTTTTAAATTCAAAATTTTAAATATGTGTTATTCTCTCCAATCCAACCATGATCCAAACAATCAATCTTTGCTTCAATCCCCCCTTGGATAGGTGGAAGAGGATTTGGTGGGGATTGGGTGAGGGGAGGGGGATCAACCCAATTCCCCTTTGGATTATTTCTCCTAGGGATAGATTTCCTCACTAGCCAAACAAGGCCTAAAGAGGTTGTTATCACCGGGGTGGCAACACTGTAACCTTGATAGGATTGAAGGCACAGATATTCTGAAGTAATCACGCACATGTTTGCATTAATCTTTTGGGTATTTAAAGTACATGTATAAGGATAATGCAAACATGGAAAGTAAAGATTACATGCCAAACTAACTCATATTACAAAGATGCAATCTGGAGAGATAGAGTCCGGATGGTGTGATCTACTATTGCATGTTAGGCTGTTGCCGTGCCGGATAGGGATAGTGTCGTATATGGCACATATACGCTAACACACCCTCGTAGTCTGATCGATCGGTAGGACACCAGACATTCAGGCTGGAGCGAAAATCCGTGAACACTGTCGTAGGAAGGCCCTTGGTGAAAATGTTGGCATATTGAGAAGCAGACATCACCTGTGGGACCTGAACATCACCAAAAGCGCCACGTGTTCCTGAACAAAATGCAAGTCAATCTCCACATGCTTCGCGCGTTGGTGTTTCACAGGATTGGTAGAGAGGTAGTGGGTGGCGGTATCGAAAAAGTTAGGGTAGTAGCGACACCCAAAAAAATACAAAGATGATCATAGGATAGAGGTTGGCCGAACAAAGCTTGAAATGGAGTAAGAAATTGCAAAGGTTTGGTAGGGTGGCGATTAAGCAAGTAGGTGGTGGCATACTTGCCTAAAAGAGGAGAGAACGCAAGATGTTGTTCTTAGAACGAATGACATGTTCAGCTTTGCCATTCTGTTGAGTTGTATGAGGGCAAGACATGCGAAAGGTGACCCCATGAGTGAGAAAGAAGGTGTGAGCAGTAAATGTTGTCGAACTTGTGGCCATTGTCGCATTGTATGTGTTTGATGGTAGTGGAGAAGTGGTTGGTAGTATAGGCAAAAAAAATGGGACAGGGTGGAAATGACTTCTGACTTGAGACGGAGGGGAACACCCATAGAAAGTTAGAGAAGTCGTCAAGAATAACCAAATAGTATTTGTAACCGGAGACACTTATAATTGGAGAAGTCCACAAACCACAGTGAATTAAATCAAACACTCTATTGGTTTTAGAAGAAGATGTGACAAAAGGGAGTCGGACATGATGACCAAGCCGGAATGCATGACACACAGAGTTGTCATGCATGGATTTATTACAAGGAATTAAAGACAATTGTGCTAAATGGTGGAGGCCTTGACCGCCGAGGTGCCTGAGCCAGCGATGCCAGAGAGTGGGCGAGGTGATGTCAGTGACCAAGGCAGAAGAAGAGGACGGCGAGGTGCGTAGTGGGTACAGATGGCCCAAGCTATTGCACCTGATGATCACAGTCTTAGTTCGAAGATCCTTCATAGAAAGATCATATGGGTCAAACTCAACAGAACAATGATTGTCTACTATAAATTGTTGTATGGAGATAAGGTTCCGGATAAGATTAGAAGTGACAAGAACATTGTTAAGATGATAAGGTTGGTGTGAAGTAGGAAACGAGATATGATCGGTGGAGGTAATAGACATCAGTGACCCGTTACCGACAATGACAGTAGATGTATTTGATGAGGAAGGAGTGTGGAGAGAAGTGAGGTTACCAGATTTGAGTGTCATATGAGAAGTAGCACCAGAATCCATGAACCAATTGTTGCCAGAGGGGTGTTGAGTGTCATCATTGTTGAAGGCGTTCATGAGCGACTCCTGATCCCAGGATGGTGTAGTCGAGGATGGAGGTGCTGGCGCTTGCCATGGAGGAGCCGCCCATGGAGACCAAGATGCAGCTAGGGTTGTGGGTTGCAGCACTGGTGGCATACACCTACGGTGGAAGTGCACCGTGTGCGGCCGAAGGAGCCGCACTGCCGGGCGTGGGCCGAGGAGACCTGGTGCGAAGCGTGGCGGTGTCTGGCCTTACCAAAATTGAAAAGTGTCAGTCCAGGGGTTGAAAAACGAGGTCCAAGGCATATTGCAGAGGCCATTGATGCTATTGCCACTGTGGTTGGTGCCACCAGAGCTGCTGTTGTTGTTGCGGTTGCCACAACGCCTACCGCGGTTGCCAGTGTTGAAGTTTCCACCAGTATGATCGCTGCGGGAGGAATAAAGTTGTTGGAGTTCATGTTGGAGCCACTGCTCTTATTGCCGGAATTGGGGAAGTTTGCAGGGAGAGTGGTAGACTGAGAAATCTTGTCCTGCTGAGCGAACTTGATCTCCTTAAGGAGCAGATGAGACCTTGTTTCCATGAACATGGGAAAAGGCTTCTGCATCAGGAGGAGGGTGACCATGTGCTAACATTTCCCGTTCAACCCACGAAGAGTGTTGAGGACGAGAGTGTTGTCGATGACAGTTTCATCAACGTCACGTAAGGACTTTATCTTGTGATAGTAGTTGGATATCGACGTGTCGCCTTGGAAAAAATTGTGAAATTCCACCTCAATGTAGAAAATATGGCTCTCTTTGTTGTTGCGGAAAAGTTGCTCGAGGCTCGTCTAGACAGCACGAGCAATGGTGTTGGGCTCCATGATGATCTCGAGGAGTTCAAAGGAGATAAACCCATAGAGCCAGGAGAGAACAACGTAGTCCATCCGTTTCCAATCTCCCTCGGTAGGCTTATCAATGCCAGAAGTGACATGCTCGATGAGGCAATACTTACCGAGTCACCAAGAAGAGTTCTCGCCATCTAGAGTAGTTTGACACGGGTAGATCAAGGATGATCGGAACATGCATCTCAATGTTGGCGACAGCAATAACTTGCGCATGAAGAGCAACAGTTGCGGTAGTGGTAGCGGTGGTGGTGTCGTCGCCCATGAGAGATGGTCGACGGGAGGAGGAGGGTGGGTAGGGGAAGGAACTGGCGCTCTGATACCATTAAGGCACAGATATTCTGAAGTAATCACGCACATGTTTGCATTGATCTCTTGGGGTATTTAAAGTAGGGGTAATTAGCTCAGTGACATCGTGTTGGGATGTAATCGGAGGAATGACACTCCGTTCGTGACACACTGGAAAATAACATCGCGAACACAAAAATTATGCCAAATAACATCGCCGTCAGTTACTTCTGTTTGTAGAATTTTTAAAATATAGAAACTGAGCTCAACAAATTATCAAATGTTTTGTGGAGTCTCCCAACATAGTTTAATTTCTTGTGTATTTTTTTGAAAATTTTATACTTTTGATTTTGTCTCTAAAATTTATTTAAGTGTACTATTTTTTAGGAATTTTCTAATATATAAAATAAGGTATAAACATTATGAATTTTTTCAGGCTCCTTACACAGTGGACTTGATTGTGTAATTTTTTTAGAATTTTGGCAAAATTAATTAGTGCAATTTGATAATGTCCACTGTGTAAGGAGTTTAATATATCATAATGTAAGGACATTATGAAATTGTATTAATTAATTTTGTAAAAATTTTAGAAAAATTATAGAATCAAGTCCACTATGTAAGGAGCCTGAAAAAAACATAATGTTTGGCCCACATTTTCTATATTAGAAAATTCCTACAAATAGTATACTTAAATGAATTTTATAGACAAAATTAGAATGTATAAAATTTTGAAAAAAAATACACAAGTAATTAAACTATGTCAGGAGGCTCCACAAAAAATTTGATAATTTGTTGAGCTCAGTTTCTATATTTAAAAAATTCTGCGAATGAAAGTAACTGACGGCGATGTCATTCGGCATAATTTTTGGTGTTCGCGATGTTATTTTCCAGTGCGTCACGAACGGAGTGTCGTTCCTCCAATTTTGTCCCAACGCGATGTCACTGAGCTAATTTTTCCATTTAAAGTACACGTACAAGGATAATACAAACATGGGAAGTGAAGATTATATGCCAAACTAACTCATATTACAAAGATGCATTATGGAGATTATATGGATATTACTATTGCCAGTTAGGCTGTTGCCGTGCCAGATATGGATAGTGTCGTATATGGCACATATACGCTAACATGGATAACTATTGCTGGTGGAAAAACATGTGAATGCGAAGCTAGTACTACAGATAATTCAACAAATTCAATGTATATGTATACCAAAGAGCATGGCTTTCCTTCAGGTTATGATTCTGATTCTCACCTACATAAATAGATAAGTGTCGGAGATCAAGTCACCGATCTTACAAAATAAAATAAGGAAATTGGCTAAGAGTTCCTAGAAGGGAATGGGGTTGCTCTTTATTGCAATGTACTGGCTATTACAAAGATGCCTTAGGCAAGGCGACAGACTAGTCCTAATTACACTGAGTATATTGCTTGCTACGCTTTGGTTTACTTCAATTATCTTCAGATAGAATCCATTTGCTTTCTGATCCTCCTTCTCCTATTCGTCATCAACCTCTAAATAATTGGTGAAGAGGTGGCAGTTACTCCTGAAGAAGACACCTTTCAGAAGTGACATGTCTGGTCGGGGAGACAATTACAGTCAGTGAAATACTAACTGACCACTAGTTGATGTTAGCAGGAGGTGAAATAAGTGTGACATAGTTATTGTCAGTGACTTAGGGCTGTAAACGTTGTGTAGTTTGGGGCTGATAAGACACATGTCCCATTCTTCACACAGAGGGAATGTATTTGGAATCGGGCCAAGTACCAGTTCAAAGACTCTTCGAGCAGTCGTCTGGTAGAGCAATGGGTACATGACCCCCTCTGACCAGGTTACTTACAGAGAAACCTCTGGAATTCTAACGACCACAGGGGTTATTAACCACGAGGTTTACGACCAAATAGGTCATGTGGCTTTTAATTAAATGTAAAACCAATATTTAGGAATTTAATCCTCGTCAGCTAGGCCCGAACTTTTAAGTGGATTTGTAATGTGAAACTTCTTCTGGCAGAATCTGTATCAGGAAAACCCTCATTTAATGGCGTAGGTAGCGAGGTGGTCTATATTAACTTTAAAGTTGAGGAACTGCCTCGGAAACCAAAGATGTTTGTGTCTGTTGGGCTTCGGGCAACTCGCTTTTGCAGTTAAAGAGGTGCGCCTATAAAATCCCCTCAGTGTATTGCTTTAGGGTTTTTACGCTCTCAGAATTTCCTTCAACTTCCTTTCATCTTCTTGCCAAAAACCAACAATGTCGGATTCAATCTCCAACTCACTAGTTTCCGATTTGACAAAGAAGAAGCTTAAAGCTATGGAAAAATTTAAGATGCTTCCTGACCAGATGTTGATATCTTGGAGATCGGTAGTCGAGGAGCATTTTCCTAGCTACAATGAGAGAGAAATCCATGTTTTTCTTGCATATATCGAGTGCGGGTTTAGGTTACCAACGCATCTGTTCCTCTCCAAGGTTCTCGAGTACTATAGAGTTGAACTGGTAAACCTTGCTCCCAATTCGATCGCCAACCTCAACATCTTCATCTATCTTTGTGAAGCATACCTGGGGATCCCACCAGACCTGAAGGTCTTTAGGTACTTCTACAATATGGCGAAGTAGATCGGGGAAGTCGACGGCATCACCCGGGGAGTGCACTTTGCGCCTCCACGACGGAAAAGCTAAGGAGTACATTTTTATGTACTCAAAGTCATCATAGTCATCATGGAAGAAGAGACAGTTCTAAATGACGGTCACCAAGGAAGACAACCTCTGCTTTGCCGGTAAAGTGGCAGTCGAAAACCCAAGGTGATGATCGTCCGCGAAGAAGGAGGGAAAGGTGGGATGATGGATTGAAGCAATCCAACACCTTAGCATCAAAGGTCTGACCTCTTGGAATGTGGTGAGAGACTTCTCCACAAACCGAATCAGTCCTTTGAAGCTCCGAGAACGTGACATGTTGTGGTACATTGGTCAGGATGACACGACCAGGGATTCCTTGGAATGTAAGTCCTGAAAAACCCCGACCAGTTTAGTTTATTTTAGCTGATTATTTTTGTAACCTCTTCTTTTGTACAACCTTTCCCCTAAAGAGATCAAGGACCGGATCAAGATGATCTGTGCTGGGGAGCCTGGTGACAAGGCTGACACTCCCCGGATTTTGACTATTGTCTCTCCAGAAGAGATAATAGAGAGGCTTAAGGTAAAAAAAATAACTTCATTTTTTCATCATTCATGTATCTTCCGATCGGTATGCTATAACATCTCTGTAATATGAAGTCTGTTGGGATGGAGAGCAGCGAGCTTGCTGAAAGCTCGAACGTCGTGGCTGCTATGACCACTTCCACCCCAACGACCACTCAAGATGGTGGCCCTTCGGAGTTAATTTTTTTTTTTTAAAAAAAAGAGCACTGATTGGAAATATACATTTTAGATGAAAAAATTTCATCATCTAGCTAATTTGATTAGTAATTAGACGAGAGAGAAGGAGAATTTGGAGGCTGAAGCTGTGGTGGTTGTGGACTCCAGAGTGGTAACTGCTCTGGAGGTTTATGAAACCTCAATCTCCGAACATATGGTCAGGGAACTCATCTCCGACCAAGTGGTCGGGGAGTTTACTTCCGACCTTCAGTCAGAGGATGTGAGGGGTCTAACCAGCCATACCAGATCGGATCCGGTGAAATCAGTTGAAAAGAAGAAGAGGAAGGCAAGTGCTGTAGACTTTGCTCCAGGGCGTTTCAAATTCAAGACCAAGAAGACCAGGTATGTAAAATAAAGAAAGTTCATACCTTTAGCTTTTCTTGTATTATGAAATCCTAACTTTGTTTTCTTCTGTTTTTATAGATCCTTTGGTGTTTTGATCGCTTCTGATCTGAGCATCCCTCAGGAGGAAACTCCTGAGGAAAGGATGACCGAGCCAGCTCCCGAGCAGGTAGAAGCACCAATGCTTGCTCAGGAATTCTTGGTGGCTCCGACCCGCCTTTGGAGGCAGTGGCTGAAGAGGAGTCCCAACAGGTTCTGCCCACTGCTGGGACCGAAGTGGTTGAATGGTCAATCTTGTGGAGTGGAGTTCTCCTTTAGTTAGGAGGTCTCCTCACCCTAATGACATCTCCAACCAACCTCGAGTCTTTGATGATAAAAGACCCAAGGAGGCTTAGAGGAAGATCTCAGACTGTCAAGTAGAGATAGATTCTGGGACCATTTACTCCAACTATGCGGACAAGGCGGTCCAGGTAAATACATTATTACAGCCACTCTTGTGGCATTTTTGTGTGGTTTTATTTAAAACTTAAAGAAGTTTACTATTTTTATAGCATATGTTGGAGAACGTCGTTGTGGTCAAAGAGCTGACCCAGCGAATAACTTCCTTAGAGAAGAAAAACTCTAAATTGAAAAGTAAATACTTCTTCTTGACTTCTTCTCCCCTTTTTTGTTATTTTGTTCCTCGTTGTTTCTCAACTTTTCCCCTTATCATATTTGACAGAATTGGAAAAATTTGAGAATAAGGTTATGGCTAAGGAAGCCAGCATAACTAGGCTTGAAGAGGGATGTAAAGCCAAAAACCGGTTGATCGAAGACTGGTTGACCATGTTCAATGAGACCTCTCTCAAGAATAAGGAAGCCATCGAGGCTTTCGAGAATTAGACGCAAGGTAACTGATCGTAAAGCTGACCAGTTTACTATGGGTTTTAATTAAATTTCTTTAACTTTGGTCTACTCGTACAGAGCAAGCTCAAAAGCTAGAGCAAACAGAAAAAGCTCTTGAGTTCGAGCATGATAAGGAGATGGAACTCCAACAAAGTCTTGAAGAGAAGATTATTGTATTTTATTGCATTCAACAAGATGCTTGCTGACATGGGAGCTAAAACATTCTTGTCATCTTCAAGAGAGCCGATGGAGAAGGCAAACTGTCTTGGTTGACAGCTCGAGATTCTCCAAGATCTGCTTGTAGCCTCTCGGAGAAACCACACAAAGACCATGAGAAACGCTGTTGCGGATGGAGTTAGCTTTACTTTGACAAAGCTTAAGGCCTCCGACCCCTCCCTCAATCTCTAAGCTCTTGAAGCGAACTTCAACTGCTCAAAGAAGGATGCAGCCAAGATCTTCGAGGGAGTAATACCGTTCGGAAACAAGGTTGCCGAGGAGATGAAGGTCGGATCTCCATCCCACAGCGACTAGTCTAGTGGCCCTAAAACGTAAATGGATGTAATATAACATTGTAAATGTAAAAACTTACCTTTTGTCATCAGTAAAGCTTATGTTTATCTCTTAACTTGTGTACTTATATATTTTCTAGCCTCCAACTGCTTGTGTAGTAGAAAAACATACTAAGGAAGTAGTAGACTAAGAATAAGAGCACATGTTTTGAACAACATACAAAGTATGTGATGATTATTTTGTAAGAATGATGTAGCTAGCACTATGAAATCAATTTGGTCGGAACCAGTGTATGACTTCGACTAGTTTTAGATCTATTTCCATAATCGAAATACCATATAGTACATTGTATGGTTGGAAGATGTCATAAGACTTGTTTTGATGATATGAATGATAATAAATTATGCAAAACCCGATAAGTGTTTTTATTTATATATTATACAAGATGGTCGTAAAAAATGCTAATAACCAGAGACATGATTGATACTTCGCGAAACGTACTCGTACTCAAGTTTCAACTGGTAGCAAAGATCATAGGAAAAAAGTCGTCGCTAGGAAACTCCTTCCAGTGGGCAGGACCACATGTAGAAGGAGATATTTCGACTATGAGGTTTTCTGTATCTCGACCAGTTGCAAAAACAAGAGAAGAGCAGAATGTTGAAGTTTAGAAAGAAAGTCTTTGAGATTTTAAGCATGTAAATAACTATATTTAGTTGTATGTGTTATACTCATTTTACTTATTGTCCTCTTTAAGAAGAGAGTGTGTGATCACTCGTGAGAACCGTTTTTGTGACGGTCATGACAAAGACCCTCGTGGCGTTTGACAACTATGTCAATGCCAAAAAGCAAAAGATATCCTTTAGAAGGATGTCGAAGAGCAATAGACCTTCTCTGATGATTTTAGACAACAATAGTATGTAACCAGGCAATGGATATGCGAAATATAAATAACATCACTCATTGGAAAGGAAATAAAAAAATGCAACTTTATTGAAAATGAAAATGAAAAGAACAATTATACATAGAACTTACGCAATTGATCAATATTCCAAGAATTAGACATAACACAACCATCTGACACGGCAAGTCATACCGAACCTGGTCTGGTTACTCTGAACACAGTGTAAGGACCTTCCCATTTAGGACAAAGCTAGTTGTGATTTGCCTGGTGTAAGATCAAGGAGGCTGACTAGAGGGGGGGTGAATAGTCGTTTCTAAAAATCTCTAAGGCTAAAACCGATTTCTAATGCAGAAGCTAAAGACAATTCGGTTTTGCACAAATAAAACCTAAATCAACTAATCTTGACTAGGTGCACCAGCAATAAGACTATTGATAATGAGAGCAATCATACAAATATATGTAAGCAATATAATTCTATGAATGTAAATTGTAATAAAGTAAAGCACAAGAGAACAAACCACAATGACACAACAATGTTTTACCGTGGTGTTCGGAGACTTGCCGGTCTCCCCTAATCCACGTTGAGGTAAGCCCAACCACGTTGGACCGGCTCCACAACTTGATCCAACACCTCAATCCACTCGGGGTTGCTCTTCCTCCACTCTGGAGATGGCAAGCACTAAACCACTCACAACCGCCTGGGTCTTCTCACAACCTTCTTTGAGAAGATCACCGACACAACTCCTCCAAGCCGTCTAGGTGTCGGCAAACACCAAAAGTAACAAGTCAGAGACGCTCATTTGAACGAATCAAGTGTCTAAGCTCAATGGATACACAATCCACTACCTAATGCAACACGTGCACTAGGATTTGCCTCTCAAAACTCACTAAGTGCAACACATGCACAAAAGAGTGTAGAGGGCTTACTCTTTGCTCAAAAGAATGAATATGGCACCAGCAACCTTCCTCACAACCGGCCAAGATGGGTATATATAGTCCACACACAAAATCTAGCCGTTTGGAGAAGATTCTATCGAAATCAGGGAGGCCCGGACTGACCGCAGGCAAATGGTCGGTCAGACGCCTCGACTTCAACGGATATAAAACTAGCCGTTGGACACATCCGGTTTAACCGCCAACTAAAGGTCGGTCAGTCCAAACCAAGCCGGTCAGACTGCCCAACACATGGCGGTCAGATCGCTCCAACCAAAACCAGAAAAACACATTCTCTGAAAAAAGCTGACCGGGTCCAAGACCCGGGGGCCCGGTCAGTCCAGACTTACAACTATGGTTAGACCGATCCAGCAAATCCAGAAAAATACATTCTCTGGAAAAAGCTGATCGGGTCCAAGACCCGGAGGTTCGGTTAGTCCGGACCTACAACTGCAGTCAGACCGCTCCACAGCAATTCCAGAAAAACACATTCTCTGAAAAATACTAACCAGGTCCAAGACCCGGGGGTCCGGTCAGTCTGGACTCAAGCCTACGGTCAGACTGCTCCAGGAAACAAAAGCTGATTTTTGCAAATTGCTTCAACTCAATTCACAAAGCACATTTGCCAATTGATGCAAGATGCAAACAAGGAATGAAAGCATGATTCTCAACAAGTTGCAAAACACATTTGCCAACTTTTAGAATCAAGCCACAAGAGATAAGGTACATAGACTTAAACCATTTGCAAAACACATTCGCAAACTAAAGTCACATGCTACAAGGATTATGCATGAGCCTCGACTATTTGCAAAACACATTTGTAAACTATGGCAACATGTAAAAGAGAGCTAGAGCAAGCACAACGAGCTATCAACACATGACTATCTCAAGCTACTAGTCAAGACCCCTCTTAATAGTACGGCAATTTATACTAGTAATCTGGTCTCCAACCAAACACCAAGACAGGTAAAAGACTAGGAATACATCCTTAGCCCTAGCTAGTCATACATTTGCCTTGCACAACCACTTGAAGCTTGATGACACACATCCTCACTTCAAGTCCGGGTTCTTGACTTGAAAGCTCATCAACACATGATGACTTGAATATCATCAACGCATGATGATCTTCTTCACTTCGGGATCTTGTTTTGAGCATCATCAACACATGATGATTTTCTTCATCCCGAGTCTTGACATGCATCAACACAAGATGCATCATTTACTCCAAGCTCTTTACTTGATGACGATTAACTCATGACGTCATCCAAAGTCTTCATCATTATTGAACATAACATATTTCACCATCTCATAAAAAATGTTAGTTTCACAATATGATTGTCATTAATTACCATGACATACCATTAACTCATAATGGTGGGACAAGATACTTCAATCTTTCCTTCTTTGGTAATTGATGACAACCAACACAATTACAAGTAATTGAATGTAGATAAATATGAGTATATATGAACTACACAAGTTTAATATACTCAGAGATATATTTCAAAGTAAAGATCCTTAATATATATGGACAAAGGAATGTGGATCAATACTAATGAAACCACAAAACATAGAGTGAACTCCCCCTAAATGTGTGCATACACGAATGTATAGTAAGAACATATGCACATATTCAAGTTAACCTTTTGGTGGAGTTCAACCTATATTTTGGATCCGAAGAATGCTACATTGAGCCTGGAATGCTACTAAAATTAAATTAAACTAAGACCAATTACCAATTTTCGGCAGAATCTCCTTTGTATAGTTAACTATACCGAGGTTCCAACAATTAATCATAGCAGTTAACAATAAACTCTATATTCAAGTTCATTCAAGCATGCAAGATAATCTATATAACATAAACAAAACGTACTATTCGCATTATTACAATTAATCTGAAACTCAAAACCATCCATAAGTGATTCTCAGGCAGTTTACTTATTATTGGAATGAAACTAAATAGTAGTCGCCTTAAGGATGAGTGGTAGTGGGTGCATCCAAACATCTACTCCCTCCCATGCATGCTGTTCTTACCAGTTGTACCTAAAACATATCAAAGCAAGAGTGAGCCTAAAGACTCAGCAAGTATCAACAAGGCTTATACCAAAATTAACATTACACTAAACATAGCCTTCATGCTTATGTAATGCGACCAATGCAATGCACCTTTTAAATTTTATCTCTTTTTGCATTTTACCGGTAATGCGGGGTATACAACCGTCGATGTATACCCTTGCCTGTGCCCTCTGGCACAGGGACCAAGAGCCTATACTCCACGAGTATAGGGACCTTTGTCCATCATCTTCATGATGGGGACCTCTTTACTCATTGCCCACATTCCACGAATGTGGGGTCCTCAAGCCCGTCATTTACATGACGGGGACCTCAACTATTCATACTTGGTCACCACGCGACCAAGTCTCAAACATGCTTAAAACATGCATATGTACTATGACATCATCTTTCAAACATATGAATTCAACGTGTACATAAATCGCATGAAAGCACTAACAACATACAAAGGAAGCTTTAACCATAACTTGCATTTACTAAGATATATTGTAATTCATCACATTGACATCCATGCATGGCTAATACGAACAAGACACAATCAAACTCAGCAAACAATCATAATTATTCTTCAAGCCGAATACTTGCCTCAACCGTGCGAGAACGGTGGACGCGAAGAGGGCGCTGCCCCTGGGATCACACTCCCACCTGAACATAAAGATAACCCAATCTAAGATCAACATACTGGACCAAAAGCATAAATAACAACACAATTGAACTCACTAAACTTCCAAGCGTTTCCAATCTTACAATTTCTAGCGATCGATTTGGTGTTCACTGCGGACAGTCAACTTCTAAAATACATAACTTTCTGCTCAGGAGTCCAAATAAGATATTCTAATACTTTCTGAAAAGGTAATTAAATTACCTAAATAAACTTAGTTGGGGAACCCTTCTGATTCTGCCATTTACTGCTCCTACCAAGCCAATCTATAGAACAACAATAATCACGTCGGGTTCTCTGGACAGTACACTAAAACCACCATAACTTTTGCTACGAAAGTCAAAATCTTGAGTTCTTTATCTCTATGAAAAGGTATGGAGATTAACTACATTTTTCGTTATATCGAGATCCTCTGATTTCCTCTTTAACTAACGGTTTAACCCAGTTTTCTACAAACTGTCTGGATGATGACAGATTAGCAGGACAACGACACTAAACAAATCATAACTTTTGATCCGTACGTCGGAATCAGGTGAACTCAGCGGCCGCCAAAAGCTAAGAACATAATATAAATAACTCTAGGAGATGAAAACTTTTAATTCGGCCTCTAAACACACGAAACTGACCGCGCAATAATCTGGACATAATTGAATCTATAGCAGGCAGACTTCGATCCAACCAAAACTAATTGGTTTCCCTTCTACGACTAATCAAACAACGACATTCGATAAACGTTACCCTTGGAGAACGAGATGACGAACGCGGAGACCCAGTGAAGCTCCTTCCTTTCCTTCCTCTTTTCCTTCTCCCCTTCCTTTTCCTTTCTTCTTCTTCCTTTCTCTCCTTCTTTTCACCTCTTTGCATAGCAATAGGGGGTGCTCTGATCTTGCACTACAGCACCGTGGGTGCGTATCTGTAGCAACTAGGGTCCCCTCTTTTATTGGTGTGTCGGCCCCTCATAGGCCTCCTGGGCCAAGGCTCGAGGCCCAGGTTGCCGAAAAACTGCAGAAAACCCCTCTATCTAATTGCTGTTAAATCTATTTTATATTTGGTCCTTCTCCGAATTCACATAATCTCTCCTGAATACTCTTTCGAATATTCTCGAATACTTTTGGGGTATTACACCTACAGCTAGACTGTGAGGTTGCACCTTACGACTGTGGTACCTTCTCATGGCTTGTTGGTAAACTACCGATCGTATCAAGGCTTTGCTTTGTCTTTCTTCAAGGAAATTGATGTCGTCGAGCTGTCATTCTGTCTGATGGTTCTCATTATAACAATCAGTTTGAGTAGAGCCAATTTTCAATTCTATACAAAGTATGGCTTCAGCACCATAAACCAAAAAAATGGTGTTTCATTGGTCGCACGATTGGTCGTGGTCCAAATGGCCCATAATACAGAGGGAAATTCTTGAACCCAAGCTCCTGATCGTTTTATTAACTGGTCGAATACTTGGCATTTTACTCCTTGTATTATTATGCTATTCGCTCACTTGACCGCCTCGTTACTCTGTGGGTGAGCAACAAAAGTGTAATGTACTTTGATACCTAAGTGCTCACAGAATTCCTGAAAATTCCCGCTCGAGAACTGAGTACCGTTATCTGTGATTATACGATTGGGTATACTAAATCGTGTGATCACATTTTTTGTAATGAATTTCTTAGCAGCTTCAGTTGTTACCATAACAACTGGCTCAGCCTCTATCCATTTTGTGAATGTATCAATCAAGATAAAAAGGAATTCGAAGCCCCCGAGTGCTTGTGAGGACCCCAATTTATTCGGCTTGTAATGCTTAACCAACCACCTGGTCCTAGCATCACAAATCAAATAAATTGATCCTCGAGATATGTATACTTCTAAAGCGATATACACCCGTTACAAAATTAGACATCAACTCCATCCCAAACATAGAGTCCAAACACTACACTACCAAACGGAAGATAAACAAATAGTAAAGTTATTACAAACAAAGGCCGACAGGCCACAAGATACAAAAATAAACAAGAACGACAGCGGAAGCAAAAGTGTCATAAGATGGTAGTGTAAAATAAACAATTAAGCGATGCATACATACAGTTGAAACAAAATATTAGACTTTAAAATACTGGGATAAACATGATCAAGCGCTTGCACGGATCTTTGTTGCTCAATTTGTTGCGGAGGGTCGTTCTCGGGGTTGCCGCAAATATCGAATCTAACGAAAGAACAAATATAACGAATAAGAGCGAAAAACAGACAAAACTCAACCATACAACAACATCAAAACAAACCAAACTCACACACAACCTAAGCATGATATAACAAAATTTTAGAAGCAGAGAACAAATCATTTTAGGTTATTAAGAATTTTCCATGAATTTCCTAAGCTAAAAACACATCAAAACACTAGTTAATTGCTTAACAAATTTTCATGAACAGAGCGATATCTAAGACCCATCACGATAATTAGTATACTAAAAATGAAATTTCTGAATTGGGTTCATTGAGTTTGGACAATTATTGAAAAGATATACATTTTCTAATTTGGAGATTACATTCTACAACATTAAATTAATTAACAGATTTTTGATACAGGGACAAGGTTGACACGATTTTTGCAAATAGAACATTTAAAATGAAAATTAACGACCTTTGGTTTCACGCAATTAGGATAAAAATTGAATTAGTTATGCATTTTCTAAGTTTTAATTGAATTAACACGCAATGTAAAAGCATTTGAAATACTAAAGCATTTATACTTTTTCTACCCTCAGCTATCTAGCCCCGGACACAATGGGCCAAATAAAGGTCTTGACAGAGACGATCGTCAGAAGGTGGCGTCGGCGTATTCGAGAATCGTCTTGACTTACTAAAGTGCAAACCTAACATACTCTCACGCAGAAATACGCTACCGACGGAGAAAACGCATTACGAGCTACACCACCTAGCGGCGGCACGGACCCACATGGCAGCGACTCAGAGAACAAATAACGGGCTGGATTAAAGATTTTCTAAACGTGATTAGCCAATAGGGCCCACAAGTCAGAGACTCAAACTAGACATGATTAGAGTTAAACTAATCATCACCGGCGGCTCACCGGCGCGCACGGGGACGGCGGCGCGGCCGCGCAGGTGATCTAGCTAACCAGTGGGTTTCTGGGCGAGTGAGTGATACCTTCGGGTTCGCGAAGATCTCGCGAACACGATGGCGGTGACGCGGACCCACGGGGATGCCGGCGGCGAGCTGGCGGCGAACGGAGGCGGAGAAGAAGACACGGTGCTCGCGGAGAAGACGCTGCGAGCTTCGAGAAGACCCCGGAAGGTGTGCTTAAGCTTCGCCTCAACACCAGGAGCAAGAAGCACACGATAACGCCGACGAAGAAGGCCCGAAACGGCCGGAATTTCCACGGCGGCGGAAAACCGAGCTTGGAGAAGAATTGGTCGCATGCCCACAACGATGCACAAAAGCGAAAACAATCCGCCGTTAGACTCGGTGCATCGATGCGATCCTAAGGGACCAAGTGGCGAGGCTAGAGACTCACCGGATCGCAAAGCGAGCTCACGGGACCGAGATCGCGGAGGCGTAGACGGCGATACGCCTGGTGATTCACGGGCGCCAAGGACCGGGTTGGGCAAAATGGAGGGCGTCGGCGTGGATCACGGTGGTGCGATCGGCTGGCTCAAGCGGCGCTAATTTGGTGGCGCTACCTTCGTTCTCTTCTCTACCGAAAGCAGAAGCGGGCGAGAAAGCGAGAGAGCGAAGGAAACAAAGAATGGATGAGTGCGGTGAGGTTATAAAGCTCGGCGATGCTTGGAGAGGACACGCGTCCCCGGCGTGGCGGCGGCAGCGGCGTGGCAAGCATGCGAGCGCGCCACGAGCTCCGGTGAGTGCGGAGAAGGCGAGGCGACATGCGGCGGTGGGGTCCACTTGCGTGAAAGAAACAAAGCGGTGCGAGCACCGCTTAGACTCGATTAAGAATGTTTCACCGTTGGATCTAAGATGGGCGGTCGAGATTGATGTATGCATTCGGACAGTCGACGAGACAAGCAACGTGACCGTTCGATCTCCATCGGACGGTGACGACCATCGGGCTCCACGCGGTGCAGCTAGGCGGTGCGCCCGAGCCATGTGGTGCGGTCGGACTCGAGTCGGGCTCGGGTTCGAGCCCGAGGAACAGTGAATACTGATTTGGAGTTTTAAAAGGCTAAGAGAGTTTGGAGAATTTTTAGAGGTAGCTCCTGAGCTCCAAAAATTTCGAAATTTTTATGGAAGCTTACTGGAACAGAGGACAACCTTGTGTAATTTTTCCAGGAGTTTTTATGCACTAGATTTCTCCCAATAAAATTCACAAGCTGCTGATCAGGAGTTTGACCAGATTTCAAACTAGTTTGACTTGGCCATAAGAAATAACAATTAAAATCTAAAAATTGTGAAATAATTCAGGGAGGTAGATAGGATGATCAAGATGATAGGAAAAATAATTTCAGAGGATGATCGCAAGTTTGAAAGCTAAGAATTTGCTGACAACAATTTCCATTCACAAGAATTTAATTCTAGAAAATGGAAATTGCTAGGAAAAATTGGAAAACTTCCAAATGATTTGATGAGACAACAAAAGTTTTTATTTCTCCTCAAAATTTTACATTTGAAATACAAACCCTAAGTTAGGGCTGTTACAAATCTCCCCTTACGGGAATCTCGCCCGAGATTACGATCAACTGGAGAAGAAGGATGGGTAATCGCTCGGAGGCGATCTTCCCGCTCCCAAGTGGCTTCATCCTCGGAGTGGTTCGACCAGCGAACTTTAAGGAACTTGATCACACGGTTCCTTGTTCTGCGTTCACTTCTTCGAGGATCTGAACGGGCGCTCACGATAAGAGCAGATCTTCCGCACATCGATATTTTCCAATGGTGTTTCCTCAACCGAACACGGAGGCACTTCTTCAATTGCGACACATGGAAAACATCATGCACCCCTCAAGTGTAGCCGGCAACTCTAACTTGTATGCAAGCTCCCACTTTCTTGATGGCGCGATAAGGCCCGACATACAGGAGCCAATTTGCCCTTGACACAAAGCGGCGATGCCCTTCAAAGGTGAGACTTTGAGATACACAAAGTCATTGGGTGGAAACTCAACTCACGGCGACGTCGACCGCATAGCTCTTACGCACGGACTGAGCTACGCGCAAGTGCTCACGAATCAACTGCACTTGGTTTTCCGCCTCATTGATCGAATCTGGACCAAAGAACTGCCTTTCACCAGTTTCTGACCAGTTCAACGGTGTCCTGCATCGCCGTCCATACAAGGCCTCAAATGGTGCCATGCCGAGACTAGCCTGGAAGTTGTTGTTGTAGGAGAACTCGGCAAGCGGTAGGCACTTCTCCCAATTCTTCCCATAGGAAAGAACACAAGCACGGAGCATATCTTCAAGCACTGATTGGCGCGCCCGTCGACCATCGATCACGAGGATGATAGGTGGGTGAGCGAAAGCGGGTCCCCATGGCTTCCTGCGGACTATGCCAAAACCGAGAGGTGAGCAGAGAACCACGATCGACACAATTTTTCGTGGCACACCATGCGGACTCACAATGCGGGATATGTAAAGATCCGCTGGCGATTCACATCAATCTTCGATCGCCTTTGGAAGGAAATGAGCCACCTTCGTCAATCGATCGATGATAACCATAATGCATCCTTCCTGCAGAGTGCAGGGTAGACCGGTGGCGAAGTCCATGCCTCTGAATCCACTTCCATTCAGTGCGGCAAAGGTGAAGGAGACCTCTTTGGGCCGATGCTCGGCCTTGACGCGACAACATATGTCACATCGGCCACGAACACGGCAATCTCGCGCTTCATGCGAGTCCACGAGAATCTCGCGCAGATCTTGGTACATTTTAGTGGCCCGGGATGGATGGACAAGGGGGAATCATGGGCCTCTGGAGAATCAAATCCATAACTCGGGGACCTTTGGGACCACAAGGCGCTGCCCAAACCACACAACACCGTGCTCATCTTACGTAAAACATTTGGTGATCCATTCTTGATGTTCGCTTGATTTTACCCATACCAACATCATTTCTTTGTCTTTGACTTGATTTGATCCACCAAGGTTGGTTGCACAACCAAGGCAAACAAGGAACCATGCTCAACCAATCCCAAGTTGAGGCGCTGAAATTGCGCAAGAAGTGCGGTGTTGCTCTTGGATCATCAGTATTGCAATACACCTTTCGGCTAAGTGCATCGGCAACCACATTGGCCTTGCGGTGATCTGAATACCCATGTCATAATCTTTGATCAATTCTAGCCATCTCCTCTGCTGAGGTTTGGATCTGGTTGAGTGAACAAGTATTTCAAACTCTTGTGGTGGAATACACCTCACGTGATTCCGATCGGATAATGCCGCCAAATCTTGAGTGCATGAACCACGACAAGCTCTAAATCATGGGTGGGATAGTTGAGCTCATGAGGTCTCAAGCTGCTGGATGCATAGGCAGCGCCTTGCCTTCTGCATAAGAACACATCAAGTCCACGACGAGAGGCATCGCAATAAATATCGAAGCTCTTGTGGATATCGGGAAGAGTAAGCTGGAGTGAAGTCAATCGCTGTTTGAGCTCTGAAAGCTCTCATCACAAGCGAGGTCCACACAAACTTCTTGTCCTTCTTGAGCAATTCGGTCATTGGCTTTGCGATCTTGGAGAAGTTCTCGATAAAGCGGGTAATAGCCCGCCAAACCGAGAAAACTCCGCACATCGATGATCGACAGGCTGCCCCAAGATAGAACATCACGGACCTTCTTTGGGATCCACGGCTATGCCTCGGTGAAAGAACATGGCCCAAGAATGCCACTTCCTTCAACGGAACTCACATTTCTTTGAACTTTGCATATAGCGATGCTCCGCAATTTGCCCAAAACAATCTTGGATGCTCGCATGCTCTGCTTGATCTTGGAATAGATAAGAATATCATCAATAAAGACCACCACAAACTTATCCAAAAACTCCATGAATCTCGAATTCATTAAGTTCATGAACAAAGTGGAGCATTGGTTAAACCGAAAGACATGACGGTGTACTCGTCTGACCCATAACGAGTAGTGAAAGCCGTCTTCGGAATATCCTCTGATCTGATCCTGACCTGATGATACCCCATTCTCAAATCAATCTTGGAGAACACCTGGGCTCCAGTCAACTGATCAAATAGATCATCAATGCGGGGCAAAGGATATTTGTTCTTCACCGTCACCTCATTGAGAGGACGGTAACCAACACACATGCGCAAAGTCTTGTCCTTCTTCTTCACAAAGATCACGGACAACCCCAAGGAGATGGCGGGACGGATGAAACCCTTTGCTTGGAGCTCACCAAGCTGCTTCTTCAATTCTTCTAGCTCATTGGGAGGCATCCGTCTGGCGCCTTCGAGATAGAGGCGTCTGGGCAGCAACTCAATGACAAACTCAAGGTCTCGAACGGAGGCATCCGGGCAAGTCTTGGGAAAGACATCAGAAAGTCGGATACTATGGGAACATCCACGAATTTGCAAGGTGGGCGCTTCTAATGCACATAGATCGGCCCCTGAAGGCTGGCGAAAATCCGACTGCTACGCTGAAGAGTGGTGAGATAGACAATCTTCCTGGCACAATCGATTTGCCCCAAGTGTTGGGACAACCAATCCATGCCAAGAATCACATCCAGACTCGCTGAACTGAGCAGAATAAGGTTTGCCAAAAACCCCACTCCTTTAACTATGATAGGAACACCCCGACACTGTAGATCAGCTCTCATTTCCGACCCCGGAGAGCGGATGAGCAAAGGAACTCCCAAAGGAACACAGTGAAGACCACTAGCAGCAGCAAATGATCTTGAAATAAAAGAATGCGATGCTCCAGAATCAAATAATCTGCTGGCGGGACGAGAATTAACAAGAAGTGTACCAATCACGACATCCGCGCCTCTGAGCCTCCTCGGTGAAAGGTGGTTGACTCGACATTGCTCGCACTCGGGTCTTGAATAATCTTACAGTCGGTGGGTGACCACTCCCCGCCGCGTCCTCCACTAGGGCGAGGCGGCTCGCAACACTCGAGGGCAAGCGTTGGCGTAGTGGCCCTTGTTGTGGCGGCGAAAACAAGTAACCTCGGCCGTCCGGATTGCGGAGGCCGCCTGTCTTGGATCGCGGCGCACGTGCGTTGGCACGCTGCGGTGGGCGGAGAGCTGGTGCGACGGCCTCGGCGTTGGTGGAGCAAAAGAACGGGCAGCGGTGTTGGCCCGGCCAGGGCAGTGAGGTGGTGTGAGTAAGGCGATGTGCCTCCCATTTGCGCGGGACTCACCCAGCGCCTTTGCCTTGTGCTCGGCAACAATGGCCTTATCAACCAAGGCACGAAAGTCGGGAAGTCCACAATAGACGACACGTCCTGCGGCTCCTCGGACAAACCATCCATAAACTTCTCTGCTTAGCCTCATCCGAGGCCACCTCCCGGAGCATAACGAGCGGATGATTAAACTCGTATAGATACTCGTCACGCATTTGCGCCCTTGCTTGAGCGCGAGAATTCTTTCTTCTTGACTTCATCAGGCCATCGGGGATGTGGGCCCGACGAAAAGTCGACTGAACTCCTCCCATGCGACCACATGGCGCGGTGCATGGCTAGATAGTTCTCCCACCATGAGAGTGCCGCGCCCTCAGGTGGTGGGGCGAGCGCCTTATCACGTGCTTGGCACTAAGCTATGTTGAGCTTTCGCTCAACCATGCCACGACCAATCATCCGCATCGAGAGGTCCTCGAGCGGGCGAAAGTCGGTGGCTGCGTGCGGAGGAACTCGCAAGTTCCCGCGAGTGCGGTGGCCACCACCACCGGCGAGTGGAGGTATTCCTAGCAATAACCTCCAAGATCGCGTGTCGGTCCATGCGGTTTCGCTCGATCGGCGAGCACCTCGACCATGGTCGGAGGAGGAAGCTCCTCATCATGACCGGCCTGCTGGCGCCACGCGTTCTCCGGCCATCTGTTTCACTAAGACAAGTTAACAATAGCGGAAAACACGAAGTCGACAACCCACTTGCAAATAACTTACTAATAGCACAAAACAAACACAAGACTTTTAAGTTACAAAACCAATCGACAAAAATCAGACATTTAGCAAACTCATATCTTACCCTTATGCCCCACAAATTTTAATTAGACTAATTCTCTATGGTTCTCCCAAAGTGATTCTCACTGGTAGTAACTATCTTTTGAAAGGAAGAGAGAAACCAAGTTTTAAACTCAAATTAGAGTAAGATGAGAGTAGAAGGCTAAGATAGGTAAGTAGTAAATCGAGAGTGCGCCTAGGTTTTCATAAACCCTTTTATACTTTGTAATTAAGCTTTTTCAAAATATCCTAAAGACGACTAAGCTTGGGTTACTACGGTCGAATGGCTCGATACCAACTTTGTGAGGACCCCAATTTATTCGCTTGTAATGCTTAACCAACCACGGTCCTAGCATCACAAATCAAATAAATTGATCCTCGAGATATGTATACTTCCCTGAGCGTATACACACCCGTTACAAAATTAGACATCAACTCCATCCCAAACATAGAGTCCAAACACTACACTACCAAGCGGAAGATAAACAAATAGTAGAGTTATTACAAACAAAGGCCGATGGCCACAAGATACAAAAATAAACAAGAACGACGGTGGAAGCAAAAGTGCCATAAGATGGCTATAAACAAAGCCAATCGTGCCTCCAACCCACAAGGCATCGCGGGACCGCCAAGTCTAGTCGCCCACGAAACGGCAACACGACTCACGTAAGTGAGGCCCTTGGGGCTCACCTTCTTCCTCCGCAACAAAAACATTAAGCAAAGCACACGAGTACAAAGATTGTCTTTGTACCCGCAATCTTGACGTGTGAACTAGCAGACCTATTCATATGCTACATGCAGGCTTGTTTAGTGGAGGCCATATGTTTCATTTGCATAAAGCCAATTTTCATTTGCAATAATATAATACGGTTTGAAGCGAGTGTTTGCAATTCATTTTTTTGTTGAAATAAGCTGAAATAAAGATAGATACAAGTAACCACCTAGAAGTGACTATCCCAATAGTCACCACAACATAACACAAATCCCAGTTCGTACCACCCATCAAGTTTTAATTTAAATGTTGTAGTCTAGTTCTTGGGGCGATCCGAGCGTGTCCATAACCTAGGGCGAGGCTATTCGAATAGTTTTAACCCTGCGAGGTGTACCAATGTACCACACTTGGACCGCCTTTAAGCCAAAGCACACTTAGAAGGTATCTTTGTACGGCTAAGTCCTACGAGACTTTTTCCAATATTGTGTATTAACTACGAGCCGCTCGTATGGATAGAAATCCATACGCTTACATGGTAAAGCCGAAAAGACAACTACCCACTCGGGATAAAGCTTTTGGGACAACTACCATGCTCCCACCTCCATCCCTCCTGCGACCTCTTGCGACCGGAGCCAATACACGCCAAAGTACTAGGTCAAGAGAGGTCCCATATACTATAGTGTGGTTAGCACGCAAAATGCTCGATGCGGTGGCGCAAGTAACTCGGTCCTTAAGCGGCTCGGGCACCTTTCGGTCACACCCAACAGATCACACCGGTCTTACCATTGTGCCCAAGTCTAAATCATTTTTGTTTTTAGTTTTAGTTTTGCAATTAAACATAGCAAAAATGCTGAAACAAAAGTTGTAGTAAATTTTGTGTGATCAAGGTTCCGACTAAGTCGATCACCGCCCATTTCTACCGATACTAAGCATGTCTAGCGGCTGAAATCGAATCTACTAAGTGACAAGAAATCATCCAATGATCTCTAATCACGACAAATAACCTAGGCTCGGGTAGTAGAGGAATATCATTTGTCTCTGATTATGCATCTAAAGGATTAACTAACCAATTTAACACAAATTAAGCGATGCATACATACAGTTGAAACAAAATATTAGACTTTAAAATACTGGGATAAACATGATCAAACTGCTTGCCTGGATGCTGTTGCTCAATTTGTTGCGGAGGGTCGTTCTCAGGGTTGCCGCAAATATCGAATCCTAACGAAAGAACAAATAACAGCGAATAAGAGCGAAAAACACCGACAAAACTCAACCATACAACAACATCAAAACAAACCAAACTCACACAACAACCTAAGCATGATATAACAAAATTTTAGAAACAGAGAACAAATCATTTTAGGTTATTAAGAATTTTCCATGAATTTCCTAAGCTAAAAACACATCAAAACACTAGTTAATTGCTTAACAAATTTTCATGAACAGGAACAGTATCTAAGACCCATCCTGATAATTAGTATACTAAAAATGAAATTTTACAGAATTGGGTTCATTGAGTTTGGACAATTATTGAAAAAGATATACATTTTCTAATTTGGAGATTACATTCTACAACATTAAATTAATTAATGATTTTTGATACAGGACAAGGTTGACACGATTTTTGCAAATAGAACATTTAAAATGAAAATTAACAAAGATGGTTTCACGCAATTAGGATAAAAATTGAATTAGTTATGCATTTTCTAAGTTTTAATTGAATTAACACTGCAACAGAAAAGCATTTCAGAAATACTAAAGCATTTATACTTTTTTCTACCCTCAGCTATCTAGCCCCAGACACCGACAATGGGCCGTGAAAGTAAAGGTGCCGACCAGATTGATCGCCACGAAGGTGACGTCGAAGGCGTATTCTGAGAATACGTCTTCGGCTTACTAAAGTGCAAACCTAACATACTCTCACAGAGAAATACGCTTACCGACAGAGAAAACGCATTACCAGAGCTACACCACCCTAACTGACGGCACGGACCCACATGGCAGCGACTCAGAGAACAAATAACGGGCTGGATTAAAGATTTTCTAAACGTGATTAGCCAATAGGGCCCACAAGTCAGAGACTCAAACTAGACATGACTAGAGTTAAACTAATCATCACCGGCGGCTCACCGGCGCGCACGGGGACGGCGGCGCGGCCGCGCAGGTGATCTAGCTAACCAGTGGGTTTCTGGGCGAGTGAGTGATACCTTCGGGTTCGCGAAGATCTCGCGAACACGATGGCGGTGACGCGGACCACGGGATGCCGCGCGGTGGCGCGAACGAGGCGGAGAAGAAGACACGGTGCTCGCGGAGAAGACGCCGCGAGCCGAGAAGACCGGAAGGTGTGTAAGCCGCCTCAACACCGGAGCAAGAAGCACACGATAACGCCGACGAAGAAGGCGAACGGCCGGAATTTCCGCGGCGAAAACCGAGCTTGAGAAGAATTGGTCGCATGCCCACAACGATGCACAAAAGGCGAAACAATCCCGCCGTTAGACTCGGTGCATCGGTCGCGATCCTAAGGGACCAAGTGGCGAGGCTAGAGACTCACCGGATCGCAAACGAGCTCACGGGACCGAGATCGCCGGGGCGTGAACGGCGATCACGCCTCGGTGATTCATCGGGCGCCAAGGACCGGGTTGGGCAAAATGGAGGCGGCGTCGGCGTGGATCACGGTGGTGCGATCGGCGGCTCAAGGCGGCGCTAATTTGGTGGCGCTACTTTCGTTCTCTTCTCGGCGAAACAGAAGCGGGCGAGAAAGCGAGAGCGAAGAAGCGAAGAATGGATGAGTGCGGTGAGGTTATAAAGCTCGGCGATGCCGGAGAGGGACACGCGCCCCCGACAGCGTGGCGGCGGCAGCGGCGTGGCAAGCATGCGAGTGCGCCACGAGCTCCGGTGAGTGCGGAGAAGACGAGGGCGACATCGACAGTGGGGTCCACTTGCGTGAAAAGAAACAAAGCGGTGCGAAGCACCGCTAGACTCGATTAAGAATGTTTCGACCGTTGGATCTAAGATGGACGGTCGAGATTGATGTATGCATTCGGACAGGTCGACGAGACAAGCAACGTGGACCGTTCGATCTCCATCGGACGGCTGACAGCCATCGGGCTCACGCGGTGCAGCTAGGCGGTGCGCCCGAGCCATGTGGTGCGGTCGGACTCGAGTCGGGCTCGGTTCGAGCAGAAACGATGAATACGATTTGGAGTTTTAAAAGGCTGAGAGAGTTTGGAGAATTTTTAGAGGTAGCTCCTGAGATCCAAAAATTTCGAAATTTTTATGGAAGCTTACTGGAACAGAGGACAACCTTGTGTAATTTTTCCAGGAGTTTTTATGCACTAGATTTATCCCAATAAAATTCACAATCTGTTGATCAGGAGTTTGACCAGATTTCAAACTAGTTTGACTTGGCCATAAGAAATAACAATTAAAATCTAAAAATTGTGAAATAATTCAGGGAGGTAGATAGGATGATCAAGATGATAGGAAAAATAATTTCAGAGGATGATCACAAGTTTGAAAGCTAAGAATTTGCTGACAACAATTTCCATTCACAAGAATTTAATTCTAGAAAATGGAAATTGCTAGGGAAAATTTGGAAAACTTCCAAATGATTTGATGAGACAACAAAAGTTTTTATTTCTCCTCAAAATTTTACATTTGAAATACAAACCCTAAGTTAGGGCTGTTACAGTGCTCTTGGGAAAGGTCTTGGAATATCTAGTCTCGAGGTTGCAAAAGGCCAAGAAAGAGGTATTGTTTACAAAGCTTGTGCCGGTTGATGTACTTATCGACTATGAAAATGAGATTATATACACTTTGTCACAAATTCTTTTGCATCATGAAGAGCAGTTGGCCAGTAGTATTCTTGTCTGAAGGCTTTACCGACCAGAGTTCTGTAGGGATGATGTGCTCCACAGACTCCTCCATGTATGTCGGATAGTAATTTTATACCATCCGTTTGATATATGCATCTCATCAACACTCCGTGAGCTCCCCGTTTGTAAAGGGTACATTCGATCAAAGTGTATGACTTGGCTTTTCGAACTGTACGATTCGCCTCTACATCATCTTTAGGAAGTGTGCCATGCTAAAGATAATTGTAGATTGATGTCTTCCAATCACTAATGGGATCGATCTGTAGGACCTCCAGCAGAGCGTGTGTGTCTTCAGAATGCTCATCCATCGAGGGTGTATCGAGTTGCTCGAGAAAAACTCTGGGCGGGACGGATGATCTTGTTGAAGCCATCCATGCCAACTAGTTTGCGAGAAAGATATCATTTCTAGGAATATGTTGGATATGAAAACCGAAGAAGTGCCTTTCAAGTTTCCGTACTTCCACTAAATAAGATGACATCTTGGGACTTGAGCATTGATACTCTTTTCTAACTTGATTCGCACTAGTTGAGAATCGTCTTTCAGTAGTAATCTGTGAATACTGAGTGCTTTGGCTGCTTGGAGACCTGCCAGTAAACCTTTGTACTCTACCATATTATTTGTAGCAGGAAAGTTTAACTGAATGGCGTATTTAATGTCTTCTCCAGTAGGAGATATCAAGACAACTCCAGTCCTCGAGCCTTTGAGCATCAAGGAACCGTCAAAGTACATGGTCCACTCTTCATGGTGTTCGTACTTGGACCCTTGGGTGGGTTCAAGGTTTGTCCATTCAGTAATGAATTCTGCTAAAGCCTGGGACTTAATTACTATTTGTGAAATGAAATGGAGATCGAAGCCCCCAAGCTCTATCACCTATTTTTCTATTCGTCCTGATGATTCTCTGTTTTTAAGAACTTAACCAAGAGGATATCCAGTAGGTACGGCCACTCTGTGGGCCTGGAAATAATGCCTTACTTTCCTTGAAGCCATAAGGAGACCGTATAGCAACTTTTGTACTTGTGGATATCGTTCTTTTTGGTTCACGTAAGACCTCCTTACGTAATATACCGGTCATTGAATATTATCATGTTTAATGACCAGTACAACACCGACAGCTTGCGGCATCGCGTCCAGTAAATTAGCAATATTTCTCCTGATCTCGGAGATAGTAAGATCGAGGTATTCGTAAGGTACCTTTTGAGATCCTTAAAGGCATCATTTGCCTCATTAGTCCATTTGAAATTTTCATGTTTTTGAAAAAGTTTAAAGAAAGGTATAACCTTGTCTCCCAATTGTGCTATGAAATGACTTAGTGCTACCATACAGTCATTTAGTTTCTCGACTTCTTTCTTTGTCGTCGGAGGCTGCATCTGTTCGATGTCTGATATTTTTGCTGGGTTAACTTCACTTCCTCTAGCCAAAACTAGGAATATAAGAAGCTTTCTAAAAGAAACTCCAAACACACATTTCTTCGGATTTAACTTAAGGTTATACATTTTTAAGTTATTGAAAGTTTCTTGTAGGTCAATAATATGATCGCCAACATTGATGCTCTTTTCGACCAAGTCATCAACATAGGCTTCTAAATTTTGACCTATCTGTAGACTAAAAGTTTTTTTTTTTGCATTAGCCTCTGAAAAGTAGCACCAACGTTTTTGAGATTAAATGGCATCTTAACATAACAAAAAGTGTCGTATGGTGTGATGAAGGAAGTTTTCTCTTTATCATATTTACTCATATTAATCTGGTGGTATCCTGAATACACATCTAAAAAACATAACAACTCACACTCGGAAGTAGAGTCTACAAGTTGATCGATACGTGGAAGGGGTAAGTCATCCTTCATACAAGCTTTACTAAGACCTGTGAAATCGATACACATTCACCATTTTCCATTGTTTTTTCTAACCATTACAGGATTGGCGAGCCACTCTGGGTGGCCAACTCCACAAATGAATCCAGCCTTGAGAAGCTTGTCAATCTCGGACTGAATTGTCTCCTTCCAATCTAGTGCAAAGCATCTTATCTTTTGCTTCACCAGTTTCATATTAGGCCAGAGAGCTAGCCTGTGCTTGATCACCTCCCTGGGGACTCGGGCATGTCGGATGTCTGCCAGGTGAATACATCTAAATAGGCTCGGAGGAAGAAGACGAGCGACTCTTCCTATTTAGGATCGATTCCTACCCCGACCAGCACCTTTTGGGTGGTTGCACTAGCCTTTTCGAGTCCATATGATGCTTTAACAGTTTCCGGAGAAGCGCATTTGTCGAGTGGAACTTCTTTGGTCTGGTCGAAGGGTTTTCAGGCTATCCTTGGTCTTGAGTGCTTGACCTGCGTGGAAGGTGGATTAGTATCGCTGGTCAGAAATTCATCGACCAGTTCTAGGGATTTACGATCATATGCGTATGCCATCTTTCTATCCCTTTGAACCGTAATGATCCCTTTTGGTCTTGGTATTTTAAACTCTGATAACCGTAATGTGTAGCTATCTGGAACTTTGCTAACGCCAGACGACCAAGGAAGTTATCTGGCCTTCTGAATGTAACCGGTAGGGAAAGTTGCCATATCAGTTTAGCAGTAGATCTTGGAACTATACCATGGAAGGCATATTTCACAGGCTTTACTTTTGACTTGGGAATTTGCATTTCTTCTAATGCTCCCATAAACAAAATATTTAGAGAACTACCACTATCTATTAAAACTTGATTCACTTTGCAATTATTAATCGTAGGTTTTACAATAATAGGGAACCTACCTGGTCGAGTTGAAGGGATAGGACAATCTTCTTTTCTTAAGGAGATAACTTTTCCGACCACCTGGATGGCTTGACGGTGATCGGAGATTCGGCGAGGTTCACTTCCCGCACCACGACCTTCAGATGGCGCCTTGATTCATACGAGGAGGGTCTGCTAAAGATCATATCGATGGTGTGTTGTGGTTCCTGATACTCTATTTCTTCGTCGCCATCCTTGTCCTTCTTGGAGCTCGGCTCTCCAAGCTCTTGTATGGAAGGAAAAGGACCTTTACCTGGATAATAGTGCTCCAGCTTCTTCTGCTAGGCTAAGCAAGTGCGCAAATCATGCCCTACAGCCTGATGAAGTGGACACCACTTCTTGTTCTTTTTGTATTCATCGGTCGGAGCTTTCACCTTGTTACGACCGGGATAATCCTTTTTGCCCTTGGTGAACTTTTCGAGAATTGTAAGGACCTCTTTATTATTGGGCTTGCGATTCTTCTTACCTTTGAGAGCCTTCTTATGCCTCTTCTCTTGTTTATCCAGGCCGGGTTGAGGGATCTTCTCTTTTCAATCAATGGCCTTATTCCATTCAACTGCCTCACTGGTGGCCGCATACCTATCGGCCATGTCAAAAAGTTCGACAGTCGTTCGTGGAGGATTCATAGTTATGTCCTCCGTAAACCGTCGATTCCTTAACCCTGCTTCAAAAGCCTAAATAACTGAGGAATCTGCGACCTCAGGAATAGAGTTTCGAACCTAGCTAAACCTCTTAATGTATTGTCCAAGAGTCTCATTAGGTTTCTATTAGAACCGATGGAGATCATCCTCCTTTCTGGGGCGATCGTACGTCTCTTGAAAGTTTGCGATTAGGAGGTCGCAGAGTTGCTCAGAGGTGTAAATTGATCCGACGGTAGGTTGAGCAACCAAGACTGGACAGATCCTTTAAGTACCGTGGGCAGGTAGTTTGCCATCACATTGTCTTCACCACCAGCAGCTCTGATGGTGGTGGTATAGATCTGGAGAAAGGGTTTTGAGTCCTATTGAACTTCCACTACTACAAAAAAGGCTAATACTAGACGTCTCATAACAGACGGTTTCCCAAAACCGTCAGTGTTAATGGTAATCATAGACAGTTTTACCAGCACAATAATCTCTATTACTAGATATGCTAAGAACCATCTATGATGAGCTAATATTACAGACGATTCGTATTAAGAACCATTTGTGAAGTATCACAGACAGTTCGTGATACAAACGGTTTGTGATATGTCATCTTGTCACAGACATTTTGTATAAAAATCCTGGTCATCACAGATGGTTTTTGTATGAAACCGTATGTGAAGTATTATGGTCATCATAGACGGTTTTTGTATGAAACTGTCTGTGATTCGCAGTGCGGGAGTGCAAAAAAATTTGAACGTGTGCGCAGGAGGCAAAATATTTTGGTACTGTCCTTATATATTATAGCCACCCCTGCCTTGTCTTCCATTAGTCTCTCCCTCTCCCCTCCCCATGCTGAGCTCCGGCGACCACCCTCGATTCCCCATCGCGGTTTGGCGAGGAGACACAGCCGACGAGTAGGAGGAGGAGGGATGAGGAGGAGCTCCTTGTTTGCCGTAGAAGGTAGACAGCCGGAAGGTACGTGTACATCTCTAAAACATACACAATTTGTTGGCTGTTTGTTGTAAAAAAATGATTTTAATTTTGTGTTACTTAAGGTCAGAGCACCGCCGAAGGTTTTTGGTCGTCTCTCCTTCCTTGCCGACGAACTTGAGTTGAACTCGGACGACATGTAAGAACAGCTTGTGATATGCTGGTGAGGTACAGAGAGGAGCTAACAAGACCAATCCAAGAAGCCGATGAGTTCTTCAGGAGCTTGGAGACACATATGGTTTCTACCTAGTTTAAATTTGTAACTTTATTATTTTTCCCCATTTGGAGGGGACGTTGTGAAACCTTTTGGTTTCCTTTTCCTATAATGTGTTTGCCATCAGAATTTTAATTGGATTTTAGTTGTCTTGCTAGAGGCTGCATATGAAAACTACTGTCCAGCAATTGATTAGTTTGGCTCAAAATCTGAATTTTTTTGCAATAGAAAAAACTATCATAGACGGTTCTGAACAAGAACCGTCTGTGATAGTAATTATCACATACATTTCTTATTTAGAATCGTCTGTGAAAATAGACTATCACAGACGATTCTTGTTCAAAACGGTATGTGATAGCTTTTTTCACATAGGGTTAAAAAACTGTTTGTGATGACCTCATGTCATCATAGACCCATAAATTCAAACGGTTCAGAAAACTATCTGTGATGACAATTTTGAGCCATTTGTGATGACCTTTTTCGTAGTAGTGTTCTCCATGTTTGTTGTTCAGAACTTGTCCGGCCAACGTACTGCTTCGAGACCTGCCGAGAATGCTCGACAACCCGTAATTGAGTCATGGCACCTTCTTTGGAAAGGAGCCGGATTGTAGTCAGTTGGGGACCGATTCCTCAAGTTGGCATACTGAGTATCTGGTGTCCTAATCTGGTTGTGGACGTTGGTATGACGCCTTCAACTGACTGCCTGGTTTAGGTGATGTTGAAGATCACCCGAGCCAAGCAGTAGCTCCTCGTGACGAGGGGGAGGAGTGGCTTCATGAAAGAGCCGTCTTCCCTCGTGACTTCCTTGTCGGAACCTTTGAGGAGGTCTAGGTACTGGTCGGTCTCTAGTCCGATCATGCTGACCCCTGCTAAGGGTGGAATGCTGGGACGAAGTCAATGTATGACTCTATGAGTTTCTTTGTTCCCTGTACATCTCCGTACGTTGCATGGTCTGCTGAAGGATCTCCGATATCTGTCCTGCAAGCTGGACATACCCTGAAGTCTCTACCATAACAGGGTCCGGGTTATTTAATATGTTATGAATTCGTTGCAGGTTTTAAATTGTTACCGAGGGACTTGGAGGATTCCTATTTGCAGAAGGTGTTCGATGACTCGAATTACCTCACGGCACTCTGGCTTGCCTCGTTCCACTCGTTATATGTAATGGGGTAGAAATAGGTGAATTAACTAATTGATGTCCACCAGTTCCACTGCCTCCGCTGTGCCGGATAGGTGCTTGAGTGTCTGCACTATTTCCATCAACAGGTGTAGGCGGGTTATGCTGTGGAGGATATTGTGCATGGCATCTTGATTGGTATCACCGATTGCATTAACCTCGTGGCTCCAACAGTAGTCTTTCGACGAGCTCTCGTCATAACTAAGGGAGAGTCTTCCATTGCTACGATAAGGAGCATCCATGATGGGGAGCAGTCGGAGATTATCACCTCCGATAGGCTTTGTGGTAGACTCAGCCTGATCCGGCGGATTCCCGACCGTAGGCTAAGTTTGATCATCTTCACCTGGCCTTTGACTGGTGGCAACTTCATTGACACTATTACCAGGTGTCGGTTGGCTCCCAGAATACATAGGAGCCATCGGCGAATATTGATAGCCCATGATCGTATCGAGAGTACCTTGACCCTCTAACTGCAGTGTTGAGCTTTTGTCACCGTTTTTGCCGGTTAGAAGACCGGGCTTGTAGAGGCACTTGGGCATTCCGAACTGGTCAGAATGATCGATTCCTCTGGGGACGCCGCTGGTGGCGAGTCTTCTTCCATCTGGACAATCTCGGCGAGTGGAGAGGCTACGACGGAAGAGAATGATGACGACATTGCATCATGTTCCATGGTGCGGATGCATGCGTCCATGTCGAGGTTGGAATAGTCCGCCAAGTTGAACCAGTTCTCCTCATCCCATGTTCCTACCATGATCGCATAAGCGGCGATGGAACAGAAGGAAAATGAGGATTGTTGAGCGAAGAAATCTTCAAGAACTCAACACCTTCTTCCCCACGAACGACGCCAATTGTCGACGATCAAATTGCCAATCTTACGAAATAAAATGAGGAAATTGGCTAAGAGTTCCTGAAGGGAATGGGGTTGCTCTTTATTGCAATGAACTGGCTATTGCAAAGATGCCTTAGGCAAGGCGACAAACTAGCCCTAATTACATGAGTATATTACTTGTTATGCTTTGGTTTACTTCAATTGTCCTCAGATATAATCCAATTGCCTTCTGATCCTCCTTCTCTGTTCGTCATCCACCTTTAAATAATTGGCGAAGAGGTGGCAGTTACTCCTGGAGAAGACACCTTTTAGATTTATCATATATGGAGCACTGAAATCACTATTAGGACCTTCGAGGAGACAGTTATAGTCAGTGAAATGCTAACTGATCGACAGTTGATGGTAGCAGAGGTGAAATAACTATGATACACTTATTGTTCGTGACTTAGGGCTGTAAAAGTCATATGGTTTGGGGCTAATAAGACACATGTCATATTCTTCACACGGATGGAATGTATTTGGAATGGGGTCCAAGTACCAGTTCAAAGACTCTTCGAGTAGTCGTCTAGTCGAGCAATGGGTACAAGGCCTCCTCTGTCCAGGTTACTCATAGAGCAACCTCTGGAATTCTAACGACCACAGGGGTCGTTAGCCATGAGGTTTATGACCACATAGGCCATGTGGCTTTTCATTAACTGTAAAACTAATATTTAGGAATTTAATCCTCGTCAATAAGGATTAAGAGAAATGTAGGCATAGCACATGTCGGGACCCAAATATGCAAATCTGGACCCTCCGTGTATAATGCACTAGTCCAGGATCACGCTAGTGCACACAATGTCGACATAAATGAATGTCATCTCACACAAGGCGAATATAAGAATAAACAACTAATTTGAATAATAAATAATAGTTGTGACCTTATGCTCGAGTTTTACACTTATTAAGTCACACATGGCTGAGCACTAAGTAAAGAAATAGCAACGGAACGAAAATAACTCCAGCGGGAACCCATCTACTTGCCATAGGCAACTAACTGGGATTAAGACCTAGCAATCAACCTACTTGTGAAACTCCTCTTCAAAACCAGGCGAAGACTCCTCCACTTCAGTTGAATGTTGATTGCAACAAGAATGAGTACTCAGAGTACTCAATAAGTTGTACCACATAATGCAATTAATTATAGATGATGGGTTATTTAAAAGGAAATAGCTTCTATGGTTATTTTACAAAAGCGACACTTGTATTTAAATATAAATAATAGATTGAAAGTGTAATTTAAAACAAATAAACAATAATAATTTAACAAGTATTTCACAAAGATCACATAGCCTCGTCAATTTCTTTCACACAACCATATGAGTTAATTCACACAGCTATCCCTCCCAATTGTTTTATAAAAATATACCCCTCGTGTGAAATTCCCAAGCATGTCTATGACCGTGGACGCGACTATTCGAATAAATTGATTAACACTCTGCAGAGATTGTACACTTTACCCACAAGATATAACTAGTGTAGCTAGCACCAATAATAACAAAACCTTTCAGAAACTTCATCTCGATAATTGGCTCTCCCAATGTGCATACTGTCGACCCTAACCTCGCTTGTTGGTCCGACGCACACCGTTAGACCTCGATACGGTGAACCTCTCATAAATTTGACCCTACAGAGTAGTCCACATATCCACCCATCACAGAGCACTTAACCTACTTCTTGACTAGTCAATGTCAAGACTCCAGAATTTACTAAGTTAGACATGTCCCATACTAGGCACGTGGTCATACATTTATGGCTCGGTTCAATCGCACAAAGTTAAGTCCTTAATTGACCAAGGTGAGACCGCCAAGCTACTCTAAGTTACCAATGTTCACAAACCCAATCACAAAGCTCTATTATATCACCATACTTTTCACCTGTCTTGGTCCAAATCTTTTCCCACTCCGTTGATTAAGTGCAATACATGCCATCAACGAGTGACAACATACAACACATAGTCTTTCCACAAAGAAGTTCCATAATCACTTCGTCAAGTTCAGAGTTACAATTAAAAATGATATCAATGACCCATTGCATAGCTAAGCAGACCAAGTATAATAATACCAACTAGTAATTAACCAAGATAGGGTGACAAACGATCATGGTAATATAATGAGCAAGGTTGATATAATCAAGTAGGTGTGTAGCTAATCCCAAAGTATTTAAAGAATTAAATAATTGAAATAACATGGAATAATTTGAATAAAACTAATTTTTGAAAAACTTGGTACAACTTGGTCAAAGGTATAATTTGCCTTGAAACAAGTCTTGGCACTAGACTTGGTCTTGATCAACTCCTCCTTCCTCGAAAGCTCCCTAAGTATCAACGTCTACTCGCAAATGAAAATGAAAACACAAATAAATACAAAATAGAGTAACAAATGAACTCCAAATATTAAATAAAAACCACAAGAATGTAGATCTTGACTTTAGAGACTTGAATGGGCTCCGCGAGGGCTTGATCACGCGTAAAAGGCTCCTAAGGGCGAGGCGACGCAGATGGGTGGCACGCGGTATGCAACGGTCACCGGTGGTGATGGCGTCACACTGCAGTGGCGTGGGCTCGATGGCACGATGGCGCTACAGGGCTTCTCTGGCGACAAGAAGGGGCACACCGTGTGAACACGGCTCAGGGCGCAAGGATGGAACGTGGCGGCGGCGCGAACACGGACTCAGAGTTCGCTCCAGAGATGATGAACAGTAATGCAAGGTGGGCCCACACGTCAGCGACTGTGGCTCGGGAGAGTTGGCGTCGCACACGACACTTGTGATGCTGACAGGTGGGACCGGGGGCTCGCGCAGGTGGGAGAGAGAAGGTGGGCTGTGGTGCGAAAACAGGTTAGTGGGTTGGGCTGGAAGCATAGGAAATGGGCTGTGGGATAGGATAGCAGCCCACTTGGATTTCTTGGATTTTAAATAGTTTTTCTATTTTAGAAAATATAGATAATCCAAATGGCAAATTAAAATAGCAAATGAACTCAGAAAAATTCTAGAAAAATATGAAAAATACTTCCAAGCACAATAAAATAATTTTGTAATTAATTGATGTTCAAATTAATCACATTAATTTTTTTTTTACTTTTAAAAGTCTCATTTTAGCTTTATTAAATCAATAAAATTTGGTGAAATTTTTCAGAGGACTAAACTTCTCAAAAAGGTTTTTGAAACTCAAAAATTGGGACGTTACAGCACAACATTGGCATAATGGCTTTGGAACCTAGGCCAGTGGCCTAGCATGCAAGCATATCTGACCTAGGCGAACATGAGTGACATCCATCAAATGAGTTTCATGCATTAATTATACATAATGCTCGCATGTATAATGTCCTATATGGAATAATTTTATACAAAGGTGGTGATGGCTATTGTTCAAATTTTGGAAAAATTAGGACAACCAAAATAATTTTCTGAACTAAGTAAACCAATTTATGCTCATGATCATATACATGCATGGTTGGAATGCAATCGAAGTTTCTGATGCGGTTTGAACCTTAAAGACAACCACAAACTAAATTTGTACAATTACAGTCACAAAGGTGTTGCAAATAGATTTATAATATATGGAGCATTGAAATCACTATTAGGACCTGAAAGTTGCGAACTTGATGGAACATTTGATAATAAATTTTAGACTATGAGCTGAGGGTATAAGAGTTGCTGGAAATTAACTTGGAGTGAACTAACTAACTCTGCCATTATTTTATCTCTATGATATACTTAGTATATATATTGTTGAAGTCATTTTGGGATAACCTATGTCAAACTTGCCATTCCACAGGGTTACAATTCTTCCTAAAGTTTCATACATACATCTTGTGCTATCATACATCAATTTTGTGCTCAGTTAGAATTTGAGGAAATTAGGAAGGTTTGAAGTGAATAGGTGGGGGCTAATTATAAGACCTTTTTGTCTTATTTTTGTTTTCAAAATTGGGTTTATTATACTTTTATAAAAAAAATATCAATTATCATTGCCCTTCTGGTGTTTAAACTAGGTTTTTTTTGTTTAGTTCAAATCCTAACTATTTCCCCCCAAAACAAATCCAAAGTAGACACAACACATTTTGACGCATGCATGCACATGAAAAATCCTCGCAAAGAACCTACTTGTATCAAATTTTGATGCATGCGCATGAAAAATCCAAGTTCTTGATATGTGTGTTAATAGGCACGTTGTATGTTGTTGAGTTTGAGTGATATGTGTGTTAATAGGCACGTTGTATGTTGTTGAGTTTGAGTGTGATATGAATTGAGTTTGAACGTGATACAAACTTGGTTTCCTACTCCAACTCATACTTCTACTCCTACACGGAGTCTATCATGTACCACTATAAATATATACATGTAGTCCATAGAGAAAAATAAGAGCTTCATTGTAAATATCTCCACATATAGTGATATTGCCTTCGTGCGGCCATGGTTTTTCTTGAAAGGGTTTTTTACATAAAATTTGTCGCTCGTTCCTATTTTTGTGTGCATTATTTACAACAAGTGGTATCAGAGCTCACGAGATTTGATCGGAAAAAAATCGTCGGATTGGCTTAGCTCGCATCCCGCAAGTTGTCCGCGTGCAAGGAGGGGACAACCGCCTGTGCATGTCCAATCAGATCGGAAACAGTCCATAAGACCGAAGCGAACTCGATATGTTTGTGACTTCCTAATCATGCGTCAAGTCTGAAGCAAAGTTCGAGTCGTGTAATCCTGAAGAGCAAAAGCGGTCGGCTAGTTCGTCCGCCCAGAACTGAATTATCCGTGATAGCCAAATAGCAAAATCCATCCAAAAGTGTTACGTGCACACGATGTTTTCTCTATGACAAGTCAATATGCGAGTTGTTCTTGCATATCTCGATTTGGATGACACTTTATTGGGGATCGACAAGATGCTCGCTGCATGATCTCTTGAGGAGAAGCAAAGATAAGATCGTAAAGCCTTATCTCACATTCATCTTTATCTATTAAATAATATTTTACATGAGGTTTTGAAGGAGAAGACCACCGCCGCATTATGGTTGAAACTAGAGTAGATTTGCATGATCAAATATCTTACCAATAAGATGTATTTGAAGCAGAAGCCTTATTCACACAAGATGGCGAAAGGCTGGTCATTATTGAACCACCTGACAACGTTCAAAGAAGCAGTCTCAGATCTCGAGTCTATGGAGGTAAAATATGACGATGAAGATTTGGGTCTTATTCTTTTGTGCTCGCTGCCTAGTTCCTCTATATTCAGATATACTATTC
This sequence comes from Ampelocalamus luodianensis, assembly GCA_036346255.1. Lineage (NCBI taxonomy): Eukaryota > Viridiplantae > Streptophyta > Magnoliopsida > Poales > Poaceae > Ampelocalamus > Ampelocalamus luodianensis. The sequence goes on along the minus strand of CM070622.1, from coordinate 76,021,807 downwards.
TATATTACCGAGATACTCTTAAAATCAATGAACTCTATGAAGCACTAGATGTGAAGAAAAAGCTGAAACTCATGGTTCCAAACAAAACTTCAAATTCGCATGTAGAAGCACTAGTTGTCCGTGGCAAACAATAGGAGAGGAGTTTAAACGGTGATTCAAGAGGCAAAAGCTTGAGTAAAAATTACAAAGACAAATTCAAATCCAGAGGCAAGTACAAGTCACAAAAGTATTTCAAGAAAGATGGATACAACATATTTAGTGCTGGTGGATAAAGAAAAAGGAGAAAAATAAAAACAATTTCGTGAAGGATCAACAAGAGGATGATGCTAAATTCACAATTGTTACTAAGCAAGATTCTGATGGAGATCTTCTTATTGCCCTTGCTGGTAATTCTAAAATCGGTGATAAGTGGATTCTTGATATAGCCTTCACTTTCCACATGAGTCCTGACCGAGGTTGGTTCATAAATTGTAGGCATTGGTTCTATCTAGATCAAGATGTTTGGTGGCACCATCAGAATTTTATCGAATGTTCGACACATTCCGGGTTTGAAGAGAAATCTTATCACACTGATTACTCTTGATGCTAAATGGTACAAGTATTTAGGTGGAGGTAGAGTTCCAAAGATCTCCAAAGGCTCTCTTATTATGATGAAAAGTGATACAAAAGCTGCCAACTAATATCATCTATAAGTTACTACAATTTAGGTAATGTTGTTGTTACCTCAAATAAATCATCTAATTCTGATGCTACAAATATTTGGCATATGCGTCGAGCGCATATGAGTGAAATTGGCATGATGGAGTTAGTCAAAAGAGCACTCCTTGATGGTCAAAGCATCGACAAGTTAAAAGTTTGTGAATACTATGTCTTTGACAAGCAAAAGAGGTGAAGCTCAGCATAACAATTCACTCTACAAAAGGCATATTGGATTATGTTAACTTTGATTTGTAGGGAGAATACCGTGTTCCATCCCTTGGAGGTGATGGTGACATGCTGACTATCATTAATGATTATTCAAGAAGAGTTTGACCATATTTTGTGAAGCACAAATCGGATGTCTTCAAGACATTCAAGGAGTGAAAGATTATGATTGAAAAGCAAACTGGCAAGCATGTTAAGAAGCTATGTACTGATGATGGCTTGGAGTTCTATTATGGAGAATTTGAAGCTTTATGCAGATCAGAAGGCATTGTGAGACAGTACACTGTCCCGGTACTTCTTAACAAAATGGTGTGACCGAATGTATGAACAAAATCATTATGGAGAAGGTGTGTTCATGTTATCTAACTATGGCTTATCTAGGAGTTATTAGATTGAAACCGCATGCACTTCTTGCTATTTGATCAATCGATGACCCAACTTGGCAATTGATAAAAAGACTCCAATTGAAGTATGGTCTAGTTCTCCGGCAAATTATTCAAATTTGATAATATTTGGTTGTCCTGCTTATGCTCATGTTAACAATGATAAATTGGAGCCTAGAGTCGCTAAGTGCATTTTCCTTGGCTATAAACTTGGTATGAAAGGATATAAATTGTGGAATCCTAAAATTAGAAATGTGGTTATTAGCAGAAGTGTTACTTTTGATAAATCTACTATGTTGCATGATAAACCATCTATTGTTGTTCCCATTGAGAAGCCGCAAAAATCAGGCGTGCAGGTGGAGCATGTTATTAATTCAGGATAAACACCAAAAGCCAAAAAGGGAAACATACAGGATGTTCATGTTGTTTTTCAACCATCGCAACATTCCATTACAGTCAATGGACCTAAAAGGAATATTCAAGCTCCTAAATGATTGATTACGGAAGTAGATGGTTGTGCTTTTGCTTTGAATGTGGCAGAAGAAATTGAAGGTGTCGCAGAACCTTCTACTTATTCAGAGGCTATCTCTTCTAGTGATTCAGATAGATGGATGGCTGCCATGCATGATAAGATGCAATCTCTTGAGAAGAATTACACTTGGGATCTGGTCAAGTTGTCAATTGATAAGAAGGCTATTCACTACAAATGGATCTTCAAGAAGAAAGAAGACATTTCACCAACTGAAGAGGTTAGGTACAAGGCAATGCTTGTTACTAAAGGATATAACCAGATTCGAGGTATTGATTTCACAGATGTCTTTTTCCCCGTTGTAAAGCATAGTTTCATTCATATTTTACTCAGCATAGTGGCTATGCATGATTATGAACTTGAACAATTGGACATAAAAACTATGTTCTTACATGAGGAATTGGATGAAAATATTTATATAGTGCAATTGGAAGGTTTTGTCTTTTCGGTAAATGAGATTATGCTTGCAAGTTGAAGAAAATCTCTTCATGGTCTGAAGTAATCACCCAGGAAGTGGTACAAGAGATTTCACCCATTTATAATCTCTCAAGATTTTAAAAGATCCAATTATGATAGTTGTGTTTATTTAAAGTGTTAATTGTTTAGGTATTTATTTGCTCCTATATGTTGATGATATGTTCATTGCTGTAAAAGACAAGGCATAAATTTTAAAGTTGAAGCCACAATTGAGCAGTGAATTTGAGATGAAAGATCTCGGTGCAGCAAAGAAGATTCTTGGTATGAAAATTACCAGAGATGGACGGTTTTGGAAACTTATACCTAAGTTAGAAAGGGTATATTGATTGTCAGACCCTAAATTTGTAATTTAGGATCTTCTGTGTTCACAGTACTAGTCCCTGGATCAGTAGCTAGTGCTTATAGTTACATCATTGAATATCAAACACATATCACAAAAAATGTAAAGCTATTACATAATAATAAACAAAGTGTAAATATACCTTACGGTTTTTCACTTTCAAAATGGTCGGCTAGGCCAAATACCTTTGAAGAATAAATAGAGGAAGCGGAATTAAAATACAACATTTGGAACCCTCACGATATACCTATAGGCAATCGACTGAGACCCGCGACTTAGTCCTTGGCCTTCTTGATTTTCAATCTTGACGAACGCTCATAAGCACCCACATAGTCTTCTTCTTTTGCACTTACTGAATAATAATATTGAGCGAGTGTGGGTACATAGCCGTACTCAGTGAGCCAACACACAGAGTACAATTATATAATATGCAAGGCTGATCAAAGGAATGGATTGTGGTTCTTTTGTTTGCATAAAGCCAAAGTTGAACTAGATTATAGATTAAACATGTCCTGAGACCTAGCATTTTAACTAAACCAAGTTTTAATGAAATTCGGTTTTGTAGTATAATATTTAGTGAACGTTCCATCACTACTACAAAACAGGTTATAGAAGACACCCCATCACAGACGGGTTAATTTGAATCCGTCGTGTTAGTCTGCAAGCGCGACATTTGCTTTGTTGGCCTATCACGAGCGGTTATTACTAGTAACCGCTCATGATATATGATTATCACGCAGCGGTTTATATACGTAACCGTCGGAAATATCACAAAGCGGCTCTATTTATAAACCGCTCGTGATAATCCCCTATCACGAGCGGTTTATAAATAGAGCCGCTGTGATATTTCCCGACGATTACGTATATAAACCGCTCGTGATAATCCCATATCACTGACGGTTTATTAATAGAGTCATCGTGATATGTCACGACGGTTTTGTATATAAACCGTCGTGATAATCCTCAAATATCACGACGGTTTATAAAGAGCACCGCTGTGACATATCACGACGGTTTTGTATATATACCGCTCGTGATATATGCCTATCACAGAGCATTCATATTTGGAACCGTCGTGATATCCTCGCGCTTATAAATACCTTGAGTACCCCGCCCATTCCCATTTGAGCCGCCACCCAGATAAAAACCCGCTGCGCCGACAGAGAGAGAGGAGGAGAAGGAGAGGAGAAAGGGAGGGAGAAGGAGAGGAGAAAGGGAAGGGAAAGAGAGGAGAAAGGGAGGGAGAAGGAGAGGAGAAAGGGAGGAGACAAGAATCGGAATAGATCGATTTGGTATTTTCGTCGTGAGCTCCGAGGGTAACATTCTTTATAACCCAATTGAGATATGGTAGAATATGCTAAGCATCGCGTGTATAAGAGTCAAGTGGGAGTAAACTTTTGTATCCGATGTAAGGGAATAGAATAATATTTTTCATTTGGTAGTTGGAATAATATTAAAGTTCTGTGAGGGGAAGAAATGGAGAGAGCGGTTGAGAGAGATTTTATTAATCTAATTTGACACTATATATTTTGTTACATGTGTAGCGTAGATGTACCGAAGCCGGATGTATGGTGTGAACCGTGTGAGTCAAGAGTACATTAATGGCGTGGTTGCTTTTAGAAGAGCCGCGAGCGGGATATGTTGAAAAAGGGGATAAAATATATGTACTGTCCATACATTGATTGCGATAATCGAAGATGTTTACCAACCCGCGCAGATAGAAGCACACTTGATTGAAGGGGTTTCAAAAAGAGTATACATGTTGGACGATCACGGTGAAGAGCGACAGAAGTTAGTAATAACGACATCGCCGAGGAAGTCAACGATATGCCGGATGTCAACGATATGCGGATGTAGATCGTGCTTTTGATGAGGATAGGTCACACGATGACAACTGGATTAGATGTTACGCGATGCGTAAGAGAACTACGATGAGAGAGAGTTTTGTAAATTCGAGCGCTTAATGGAGGACTCGGTGAGACCTTTGTTCCCCGGTCGCAAGCGGAATATACAAGGTTGTCAACCGTGATTGAACCTGCTTAAATTAAAAGCAAGCAATGGTTGGTCCGATAAGAGTTTCACGGCGTTGTTAGGTCTCCTAGCGGACATTCTTCCGGTCTTCCAGAGGGAAACGTGTTGCCCAACACCACCTACCAAGCAAAGAAGGTTCTTTGTCCATTGGGAATGGAAGTAGAAAGAATACATGCATGTCCGAACGATTGTATCCTCTACCGTAAAGAGTATGCAGACATGCATGTATGTCCCGTGTGCAAAGCATCCCGATACAAGCGTCAGAATACTGCTAGGTTGAAGCAAGGACCTCCTGCTAAGATGTTGTGGTATCTGCCTGTGATCCCACGTTTGAAGCGTTTATTTGCGAACCCAAAGGAGGCAAGATTGGTGCGTTGGCACTCGGAGGACCGTAAGAAAGATGGAAAGCTAAGACACCCTGCTGATTCTGCTCAGTGGAGAAACTTCGATCGGAGCTTCGAAGAGTTCGGTGCAGAACCAAGGAACATAAGGTTAGGGTTGAGTACAGATGGAATGAATCCTTTCGTAACATGAGCGATCGACATAGCACTGGCCCGTGAATCTATGCATGTACAACCTTCCTCCTTGGTGTGTATGAAGCGGAAGTACATTTTGATGTCACTACTTATCCAAGGGCCAAACAACTCGGGAATGATATTGATGTGTACCTAGCACCATTCTTGGAAGATCTTGTGACACCGTGGAACGAAGGGTACAGGTATGGGATGCGTATAAACGAGAGAACTTCACTTTACACGCCATGTTGTTCTGCACCATCAATGATTTTCCTGTCCTGGGTAACCTGTCGGGCTTCAGTACAAAAGGAGCCAAAGCTTGTCCGCACTGCTTAGATGCTACAAAGAGTATATGGCTAAACAACTCACGCAAAACTGTGTATACGCGTCACCGTAGGTTCCTTCCCAGGAGTCACCCATACCGGAAGATGAAGAAATAATTCGACGGAAATAAGGAGGACGGTTCAGCTCCAAGGGCTTTTAGATGGAAAGATGTCTATGATATGGTTAAGGATATCGATGTTGTGCTTGGGAAGGGACGTCAATTAAGAACCCGTCAGAAGAACATCTGGAAGAAGCGGTCAATTTTTTGGGACTTGCCTTATTGGGAGCACTTAGAAGTTCGCCACTGCATCGACGTCATGCATGTGGAGAAGAATGTATGTGATAGCTTGATTGGTCTCTTACTGAACATTAGTGGCAAAACAAAGGATGGTGTTAACGCACGGAGAGACTTGGTCGATATGAACATAAGGACCGAGTTAGCACCGCAAGAGACCGATCAAGGACGAACGTACCTCCCCGCCTTGCTACACTCGTCCAAGGCCAGAGATATGAAGCGTGCGAGCTTGCATGGTGTGAAAGTCCGTCTCGTTACTCGCTAACATTAAGAAACTTGTTTCTATGCAAGATTTGAAATTAATTGGTATGAAGTCGCATGATTGTCATGTCTTGATGACACAAATGCTTCTGTTGCAATTAGGAGTATCTTGCCGAACAAGGTCCGAGTAGCAATCTTGAGGTGTGTTATTTCTTCAACTCAATTGCTCGAAGGTCATCGATCCCAAGGACTAGATGCTCTACACAGCCGAGGTGGTGACGACTCTATGTCATCTTGAGATGTATTTCCCTCCGTCATTTTTCGATATCATGGTCCATCTCATTGTTCACCTTGTGAAAGAGATAAAGATATGCGGCCCTGTGTTCCTACGTTATATGTACCCGTTCGAGAGGTACATGGGAATTCTCAAGTCCTACGTGCGGAATCAATCTCGACCGAGGGCAAGCATCATCAAAGGTTATGCAACGGAAGAGGTCATTGAGTTCTGCGTCGACTATATGGCTCAGGTGGATCCGATAGGTGTGCCTCTTTCTCGTCATGAGGGGAGACTTGATGGTATCGGGACCATCGGAAGGAAATCAATCACTCCCGATCTGGATACATACGCTCAAGCCCATTTCATGGTCTTGCAACACATGACCGAAGTGTCCCCGTACATCGACGAGCACAAAGACATGGTACGCCAACGAATCCAAACGGTCGAGGTTTGGATCATGAGAGACACAACCGTCGATTCAACGGATGGTTAAAGGTGCGAATCATCGGGAGGTCATCAAGTGATGATACATTGCTATGGTTGGCACAAGGGCCACAATTTACAATTGTCACATGGCAAGGATATGACATAAATGGGTACACATTTTATACGACAGCTCGGGATAGGAAGAGCACAGTCCAGAACAGCGGTGTCCGCATAGATGCATTCAGTACCGATGGGCCGAGGAGCTCGTACTATGGGCAAATAGAGGAGATATGGGAGCTCGACTACGTGCTTTTCAAGATCCCCCTATTTCGGTGCCGTTGGGTCCATCTCCCATAGGTGAAGGTTGACAAGTACGGCGTCACTACCGTGGACCTTGAACGTGTCGGATACAAAGACGAACCATTCGTACTGGCTAATCAAGTTGTTCAAGTATTCTATGTAACCGACCCGGCAAATAAGAAACGCCACGTAGTTCTTCATGGAAAAAAGAAGGATTGTCGGAGTTGAGAATGTAGTGGACGAGGAATAATACAATCAATTTGACGAGTTGCCTCCTTTCGGAGATGGCATCAGGCTCGACGAAGAACCCAGTGAGGAAGCTAGCTATATGCGCGCCAATCATCATGAAGGGCTATATTTTAATTAAGATTTTAATCCATTGTAATTAATTTATTCTATAACATCATGTGTTATGGACTTGTAATCTCTCATATATTTTGATATTGATGTCAATGTGGACGTTCATCGTAACCGACAATTGGTTTTTGAAGTAAAATGTGTTATGAGCTTGTCTTCATATATACTTGTCACGAGTTTTGTCATCTCTCATATATGTGGATATTGATGTTCATTGTCACGAGTTCATTGTAATTGATAATTATGCGAGCTATCACGAGCGGTTCTATTATATAACCGTCGTGATAATGAATCACGATGATTCTAATATAGAACCGTCTGTGATATGAGATTATCTCAGACGGTTGTATTTAATAACCGTCTGTGATATCCCACAACACAGACGGTTCTAGACACAAACCGTCTGTGATATTCCACAACACAGTCGGTTTAAATACAACCGTCTGTGATATGGAACATATCACAGACGGTTAGTAGATAGAGCCGTCTATGATTAATTATCAAAGACGGTTTTAGTAAAGAACCGTCTGTGATAGCGTCTTATAAGGTGGGAACCGCTAGGGTTTTCCTCACTCGTCCTTTCCTCTGCCGCACCACTGAGTTTATCGCGCGCTCCTTTGCCTCCTCTAGGGCTCCGTTCACCGCCTCGGACCTCGACCACTGCCGCCCGACCTCGCCGTCGCGCTCCGACCTCGGCGCCCCCCGACCGCGCGCTTCTCCCGACCTCGGCGCTCCCGACCTCGGCGCTGCTCCCGACCTCGTCGCTGCTCCCGACGCGCGGCTGCTCCCGACCTCGGCGCCGCCCGGCCGCGCCGCTTCCCGACCTCGGCGCTCCGACCTCAGCGCCGCCCGACTCGGCGGCGCTCCCGACCTCGTCGCTACTCCCGACCTCGCGCCGCCCGACCGCCGCTGCTCGACCTCAGCGCCCCTCGGGACGAGGTTCATTTTGCTACTCCTTCACGTGTGTGAAAAAATGGCATGTGGTTTGATAGCAATCGATACCTCATCGAATGAGAGCACATATGTTTCACCGAGATGCATGAATTGGTTCATTACTTATACGAATCTGGTTCTTGATTTGAACTGGAGGTTCAATATCGGGACTTGGACTATAGACAATGAGCATGCGGCGGTGTAGTTGAGTGGTTCCGATTGCTTTGCTTGACATCTCGTTTACCAGTTACGCTATATATATTTTTTTCCTAAAAGAATTGTTTGCTAATTCCTGCTTCTACGCGGTGAGATGAATGGATTAATTAGTTCGCGTGAATGTTTGGGTTGTCTTTGTGGTGCTACTATTAGTGGAGCCATCGCTACATTGCTAATCGCTTGGAGCCGGCGGTTGCTCGCTTATTCCATTAATTTGAGGTCGCTTGCGTCGTTTCCTAATTCGTGATGTGGGCAAATTGGTTGGTGGTTGGTGTGGGTGGTTGTTGAGAAGAGTGGTTGGATTCTTATGAGAAGAGTGATCTTGGTTGAGCCATTACTTTGTTTCCTACCATCTAGGATCTTCATTGTCGGTTAGAGTGGACATGGGCAGCTATGTCTAATGATATTTGTTGTATGAAAATTTTAGATATGACATACATGGACACTTTGCGCCGTTGTGAGTATTGCGACTTAACGTGCTCTGTCTCTTTGCATATATATACACTTTGTGCTAGTTGTTTTTTGATCCGTGATTGAGATTGATATTTGAGACTAGCTCGGGAGATATTGCAAAGAAATGAGTGATTCGGGTTTTGCTCTGTGATGTTCATAGCCATATTCGATAATTGTTTCAATAATTAATTGATCTTTTGAGCTCTATAATTGAGGTAGCTACCTGCTGTCTATGTGTGTTTGTTGGAGTCTGTGTGTCCACGGTGTACTTAAAAAGTATAAAATAAATATCAGTGTCTCGTTTCTTGTTCGTCAAAATAAAACATATTTTAAGGTATTTCAATAGAAATGGCACTGTGAGCACAATTCAGCCTCTCACTGAGCTAGAAACAATTCCTCTTATGAGCAATTTGTTGTACATTCCAAATTTGGATACACTCGTGGTGGATCGAAAGCTAAATATTTATGTCCTAGCCAATCACCATTCATACGCATAATATATATATTTTAACCTCGGCCTGGCACGGTAGTAATATATCTCAAACTAATTATATAGATAGCAAGTAGCGAGATGGCAGAGGCACCATCTTCCCGCCGTCGCGACGCTCGCAGATTGCAGAGGCACCATCTTCCCCGCCATCGCCGACGCCGCAGACGACAATGACACGAAAGCGAGATGGCAGAGGAGAATCGAAGATGCCTGTGGGCCGACTGGTCATTACGGAGGTTAGTCAGTTTGGGGTCCCTCTGCGTCCCAAGAGCTCAGCGGCGAGATTCCGGACCATGTGCGGGATACTTGCAAGGCAACGGGTCCCCATCACCACACCAAGGTGGAAGGATCTGACGAAAGAAGCGAGAGGCGCGCTGTGGACAGAACTATTACAAAAGTTCACTATCCCAGAAGCAGACATGGCACGCGTGGAACGGACGGCGATGCTCACGATCGATAAATCGTGGAGGTCGTTCAAGAGCATTCTTGTCACGGCACGCGTGAACACGGTCGACGCCGCCGCCAATCTGGATTCTTGACGCAGAAATATGGGACGCCTTTGTTGCTATGAAGACGACGCTGAATTTAACGAGCAAAGTGCGGCACACAAAGCTCTCGCACACGAAACACTCATCCGCACGCACTCGGCACCGCCGGATACGCAGAAAATATGATGAATGGGCGGCGGAGGACAACGCGCGTTTCTGGCATCACAGACCAGCGTTCCTCTAGCTTTGGTTAAAAGCGAGGCAAAGTCTCGTCTTCGGGAAGCATCTCTTTCACAAACCCGGCAGACGAGGAAGTGTCTCAACGTTTGGTAAGTATGTCGAACTACCTAGTTAATAACTCCATATATAACTTCATAGTGTCTATAATAACATGATGACTTCTTGCAGCGTGAATTGTCTGCCCAAACTTCCCAAGGCTCCTTCCATGTAGACAGGGAGAAGGATATACTCTCTACGCCCGGAAACAAGGAACACCTGGTGCACGCGAGGTCTTGGGGTTACCGTACCATGGAGTCATGGATTCGCAGACGACTACTGCACGTACAAGAGTAGGAAGAGATCTAAGGCCGAGCGTGAGGACCGGTTCGTACAGATGACTGAACATTTTGAAGGAAAGCTGGCAGCATTGCAGGATCAATTGAATCAACTCCTCAGCCAGCAGCAGTCGCAAGCCGCCCCTGTTAATTTGGGAGCCAGTCTTGCTCGACATCGGAGTAGCGTCGCGTCCACGCATAATTCTGGACATGACGATGTCCAATTACCGATAGACGAGATCAAGGTAATGTACACGTATGGAATGCAGCAAAGATAGACCTATAGGACACTTTAGCTAATTGCGTATCGTTTTGTAGGAGCCGACGGCCTGCAAGCTCGTAGTGAGGTTAGTTGGGTCCATTTCTATTGAGGCCGCGCGGGGGATGGTGCATCCATACCAGAAGGGGCGAAAGACGATGTCCGGTGGCGCAGGGTTACGCCAGGGTGGAGGTGGACATGGTACATGAACATTTCATGGCCGTCCCGCTGGAGATTCGCCCGAACGAAGAGATCACAACACTAGGGGATGCCGTGCACAGTTTTATCCAGTGGCCCAAGAAGGACATCGTCCTTGACCCAGCAGTGCCGCGATCTCAACACGACCATTCCTCTCCAACGGGACCCTCCATGACTCCACCTCATATTTCGCCTCAGAAGGCCACCTTTCGGTTCCCTTGGAGAAGACATCGAAGGAACAAGAAAAGCGTGTCACCAGATCGGGTCCCGAGTCGTCTCGCAAGAAGACGCGCCAATGCTTAAGACCAAATCGGCGCCCCTCAAGTCCGGCAAGTCGGGAATATCCGCGAAGTACATCCTCGGAAAACCGTTGTGCTCCCCCGCAGTATTAGGGCGTGCTGGATATGCTTGTCAGGCTTTGCATGCCTGGTACTTGGATAGGACCCAAAAGGAGGGGTGCGATACTGGAATCACCGTCAGATACGAGGATAAGCATTTCTTCAACGGGACGAACCACTTCGCCGTGGGCTTCAACGACCTATATGACCTATTCAACCTCGTTGGCCTTGACGCCGCTTCTACGATGTTGGACATTGTAAGTGCATACAATCAAGTTCTACATTCACGTAATACCGATAAATATCACAACTCATTTCTTATGTACGGATACATGATGAAAATGTCCGGGTGGAAAGAACGGTGGGTTTCTCGACCCACATGTGGTATCATTGCAAACCATCCAAATGCACTCGTCCTTCGCCGAGAAATACATAACACGACATTGCTTCACGCAGAACACGAAGTACATCATGGTGCCCTACAACCGTGGGTAAGTGTCACTACTTGCTCTACTTTATACGCAGACGAACTCGGGTTTAATGACTATAGTGACATACATGAGTAGGTACCACTGGATCCTTTTAGTCATCATACCAAAGAGGAACCATGTGATATACCTTGATTCCTAATCCGCAACAACCACGACTTCAAAGATTCTAGGAGGAATACTCGGATGTATGCTCATTTCCTTCATACATAACTCTATTTTAGTCTTCATTAGTTTGAAATGGTCGAGGATAAATTTTTGGAATCATGTAGGTCGTTCATCGACTATGTTGCCAACAAAGGAATATACGATGGAAAGAGCGCCCAACTAACACACAGGACAAAATTTCCGGTACGCGCTATAATACGATAATCCTATATCCTACTTCATAATAACGCATCTCGAACTGATATATGTAATTCTATTTTTGCAGTGCCGCCAGCAAAAAAATGATGAGTTATGTGCAATTTACGTTTGCCATCATATGGACCGAATCATTAGAGCTAGGAAGAAGGATCCCGAGGTTTGTGAATCTCCAAATAATTATTTTCTAATTATAAAATTAAATATATATGCGTAACACTTTACTCTTGCTAGCGCAGGGGCTTGAATATAGAATTAGATGGACTCGTTGATAATGAGATCAAGGACATTCGAGGAAGCTCTGCGGCTTTATCATATCGAGATAATTAAGGACACAGGAGAATTTCACTCACGCCGACCGAGCGCATCACCTCGCTAAGCACTTCTCAACCACCGCAAACAATTGACTCAATTGTAATCTAATTTATTTTGTAACAATACTTGAACAAATGTGATCTTTTGTAATTTATTTTGAGTAATGATCGATTCGGTTTGTCGACAATTGATTATCCGTGATGTATCTATTTTTTGTATGCTTGTTTTCAGAGGGCATGGCTAGCAATTCCCGAGGCTAGCCAAAAATCGGAAAATGTAGTTAGTTTAATGAACTATCACAGACGGTTTTTATAAAACGATGCAGGAAGATAGAGTATCACTGCGGTTCTAAGTAAAAACGTCGTGAACTCGAGTATCACGAGACGGTTCTAAGTAAAAACGTCGTGAACTCGCAGTATCACGAGCGGTTCTAAGTAAAAACGTCGTGAACTCGAGTATCACGACGGTTTTAACAACGAACCGTGCGTGATAATCGACTTCACGCACGGTTTGTATAAATTACCGTGCGTGATATTCGACTTCACTGACGTTTTGTGACAATAACCGCTCAGCGATAATCTGTCTTCTGAGGCGGTTATTGATAAAAACCGCTCGTGATATTCATATCACGACGGTTTCTTGACCGTCAGTGATAACCACCGTTATCACAGACCTATTTTTCCGACGGTTTCAAAACCGTCGCGATGACGGTTCGAACCGCTGCGTGATGGCTTTTTCTGTAGTAGTGCATCCACCTCCAGTGGAGAACACTACCTGAAGGTTCCATTCATTCACACATAGATATCAGTTCCATTCACCTCATGTTATGCCATTTTCTAGGGCTACATCCACCCGGCGATCCCAAGGCTGCAGCCATACTGCAATTCCGATCGGAATGCCCTGTAATTTTGGGCTGAATGCCTCTAGTGGCTCTTCGGTGAAACTTAGGTTGCACTACCTGGTGAAACTTACGTTGCAATCCCCTTGACTCCTACAGGATGGACCACCCTTGAATCCCAGGCTACCACACCCTTGAAACCCAGGCTGCATCACCCTCGAGTCCCAGGGTGCATTCCCCTCGCCAATGGCAAGCCGTACCCATCTGCGAATTCCGAGCCGCATTCACCTTGCGAATCCCATGGTTGTATGCACCCAATACTTTCCACTGGCTCCAGCCAGGACAACTCGAATCCTCAGGTTCCAACCCGACTTTTCATCCCATCTACAAATTGTTTTATAAAACTTAAAATCTAACTAAGCAAGTTCTCGGTATCACCCATGACCATGGGCACGGCTATCTGGACAGTTTTACACTCTGCATAGGGCGCACAACTTTACCCACACAGATATTCATCTTTTAATGTCAACACACTGCCATAGGCGTGAGACTATGATAATCATCACAAGGCCTTTACAAATGCCCCACCCCACCCCAACGGAACCCCACCTGCAAGGTTTCACCATCGTGGGCTACGCCCCCCGAAGGCTCCCTCCTTGTGTCGTAGTGGACTTATCCATGCCACATTCGTGGGATGATGAAGCAACGCCAGGACAAAGAAAATTAGTGAGCCGGGTCCTACACATGATAGACTTGTTGTTGTATTGTTAGTGCACTAGTGGTCATCACAGGAACCGGTCCTTAATAGACTTGACGGTTCTTCCCCAAACCCATCTTGTGTACTTTCTTACGCATCCACCACGTTTTCCACCCGCCCAAGTCTAAAAATGGTGTTTGGGTTTTATCTTGAAAACTCTCTCTTTTCAACAAACCAGCCAGGCTCCAGCCTTAACTGTCCAAATCCAATTTCAAGTTTTGAATAATATCAGAGCAAATCATTACTCACATGCCAATGTATCTAAGCACGGCTAAGCATGACACTTAGATACGGCCGGACTTAGTAATTAGTATGTATACCATTAACTCTAGGGTGACAAGAATAGAGTACGTCCAAGTTCAAGGATTAGAAGTTTATATGCAATTACTGTTAAGGTATTAACTATGAGCTTATATCAGGATAGTTTGTTTAAAGCATAGCGATGCAATTTCATAATTGAAACAATATAATTGCATTTCGAAAAGTAGATACAAAATGATCAAAGTGTTGACCGCCTTGCTCAATGTTATATTAACCTTGGTCATGTTCTTGCTCTTGCTTGAACTGTTGCTCCGCCATGGCTTCAGATTATAACTACGTGGAATACGATCGAACCCAAAAATGTTTAAAAACAACTATATGAAATCCAATAAATCCAAAAGCATTTAGGATGAAGGAAACACTTTAAATGAAACTATACATATCTAGGTCGCATAGTGTACACGACTGGTCGTATAGTGTCCATGGCTGGTCGTATGTATATAACCGTTATAAAGTGGGCCCTTAATATGTGGGGCTGCTTTCATAGAGATTTTGACTTTAACCGAAAATATTAACTTGGTCAAACATCCTCGTCAGTTATGTATTCATTGGTGGAGGATGTGACGTTAGTTGGATAGCAAACCTACAAGCTACTATTGACTTGTCCACTATAGAAGCCGAGTATATAGCTATTTCTGAAGCTTGCAAAGAAGTCGTTTGGCTAAGAGGTTTGTTTACTAAACTTTGTGAAAGTATGTCTTGCACTACAATATTCTGCGACAGTCAAAGCGTTATTTGCCTTACGAAGCATCGGATGTTTTATGAGAGAACGAAGCACATTGACACCGGATATCATTACATTCGAGGTGTTATTGTTTAAGGTGACATTAAAGTCCATAAGATAAGTACTCATGATAATCTAGCTGATAAGATAACAAAGACAGTTTCTACCGCTAAGTTTAAGCTTTGCTCAAAATTAGTTGTTATCATTCAGTAGTCCTATGAACATTCGGCGCACAAGGTGTTCGTGCTAATCTATTTCGAGGATATCACGTTTTGTTTTGTCTACAGGAGGAGTTCGTCTCAAGGTGAAGATTGTTGAGTTTGAGTGTGATACGAATTGAGTTTGAGTATGATATGAATTTCCCTTCTTACTCCAACTCATAGTTCTACTCCTACACGGAGTCTTTCTTGTACAATTATAAATATATCTCTGTAGTTCATAGGAAAAAGTAAGAGCTTCATTATAAATATTTTCTCATACAGTGATATTGCCTTCGTGCGTTCATGATTTTTCCCGAATGGATTTTTCATGTAAAATCCGTGTCTTATGTTCCTATTTTTCATTGTATTATTTACGACATATGTATTGATGCTTGAATTTTGATGCACAGGTAGTTTATCGCGAAGGGCAGCACACTAAATACAAGACCATAATTCATCTGTTACCATATTAATTGATGTAGATGCTTCCCTAAAATTATTAAAGGAGTTACTTTTGTTCTTTAAAATATATCGAGATGAACCCCATTTACATTCTATTTCATTATGTATAGGTGTTAAAGGAATAATCTCCCTTGTATCTTCCTAGTTGTCCAAAGTATTATAAAAACTTAAAATAAAATATATATTTTTGAACCCTAAAAAACTGAAAATTTAACAAAGAACCTCCAGTTGGTAAATTCTTATAAGAAAACAAAACAAAATGAGTATTTAATCCCGAGGTAAAGAATTGTCCATCAAATTTAGAAACAAACACCACATAATCAATATATAAATCCATTCATCGTTTTCGCATTTGTTATGAGTTGTAACAGATACATATCGCATATTTGTATGCATATCACGATCAAGTTGACAAACATATGAATTTGATTAGCCCATTTATTTGTTACACATCGATCCGGGATCTAGCTTGGCGTAAAGCATTGCATTATAGCTAGGGCGTCATTTATACCATATTTACCGCAATAATATCGATCGAATGCGTGCATTTCTCACACGCTGATGTTCAGCACCAGGGGCGAGTCATCCTTGTCGACGGTGAACTCCTGAGAGATCTTGCCAGTCGGCGTGACCACGTCGACGTGGTACGCGCCGTGGTGCCCCCGGAACTTGAACTCGCCGTTTTCGTCGGCGTGTCCGTGCTCGCGGGTGAGCCACTCCCGCTTGAGCCGCAGCAGCCGGCGCCCTGCCTCGTTAATCTCCCCCTCGGCGTCGACGAGGTGCGCGCAGTCGCGGCTCATGAAGAGCTCCCAGAAGCCCCAGAGCATGACGCCCTCCACCGCCGGGTGCGCGTACGCCTCCCGCAGCATCACCTCCAGGTCGTCGGCACGCACGTGCTCGTTCGCCGACGACACGTCCAGCTCCGTGAACCAGACCGGCAGGCCAAGCACGGTGAGCCGGTCGAGCACCGCGCGGATCACCGGGCCGACCGGGTTGCTCACGTGGCCCTGCAGCCCGACGCCGCCCACCGGCGCGCCCTGCTCCTGCAGCCCGATGATCTGCTCGATGTACGCCTCGGGCGTCGCGCGGATGTCGCACATGCTCTCGACGTTGTAGTCGTTGACGAAGAGCAGCGCGTCCGGGTCGAGCTCGTTCGCCGTCTTGAACATGGTGGCGCGGATGTCCTTGCCGAGCTTGTCCTGGTAGAAGGAGCCGTGCAGCATCTCGTTGTCCACGTCGTAGTGCCGGAACTTGCCCTTGTACCGGGTGAGCAGGCCGTTGATCCGGCTCTTCACGGCGGCGGACAGGTCGTCGGTGGACAGCGTCTTCACCCACTGCTGGACCGTGTTGTCCACCTCCCAGAAGATGCAGTGGCCGCGCACGCACATGCCGTGGTCGGAGCAGAGCTTGAGGAGGTCGTCAGCGTCGGCGTAGTTTATCTGCCCCTGCTGCGGCTCCGTCCAGTACCACTTGAGCTCGTTCCCGAACACCGCCCAGTTGAAGTGCTTGGTGAAGAAGTCCACGTAGTCCTCGTTGTCCATGTTGGTGCGCATGATGCACGCTCCCAGCGGGAAGCTGTTCGACACCTGGTGCACGCGCACCTCCGCGCCGTCCGCCGCCTTGACGGCGGCGGCGCCAGTCCCCGTCAGCTTTAGCACCACGTCCCGCTTGCGCACCTTGTTGGTGAGCTTCCTGAGGTGCCTGACGCGCTCCTTCCGGTCCACCGGGAACACCTGGAGGCCGGCGACCATGAGGTCGACGCCGGCGTCGGGGCCCTGTACGTACACCATGACGCGCTGCGCCGGCTTGTCCTCAACGCGGAACGAGCCGCCGACCTCGTACCACCGCTCGTCGCGCGCAAGGACCTGGCCGCCGTTGAGCCACTGGCTGTCAACGGCGACGGCGACGTTGATGGTCTGCGGCGCGCCGTTCATCTGACCGCCCACGCGGACCCAGGCCGAGACCTGGTACGTCGCGTAGAGGGTCAGCTTGTCGGTGATGATCTGCGCGGGGCCCATCCAAGTCTGCGTGCGGTTGGTGACGTGGATGTGCTTGCCGTTGAGCGGCTCGTCGTCGAGCGCGAGGGACTCCTGCGCCATGGGAGGGAGCACACGCGGCGAGCCGTCGTGGACGGAGAGAGTGCACGGGCCGAGAGGGAACCAGCCGTTGAGGCCATCGTCCAGGTTGCTGTTCTGGATGATATTTGCACCGTACTCAAGATTCTGCAGGAAGAACATGCATGATCACAGTGTAAATCACCGATTTGCAGTATACTCTTGTTGGATCGTGACGAGACTGAGATGCACCATAAGTTTGATCTTCTTTTTACCTTATCGCCAATGCTGTAAGATTTGTGCTGACTTTTATCTTCAGTGGTGGAGTACCGTAAATCATGGTTGTGCTGTGATCACTTTAATTACTGCAACTAGCATAGAAGCACTGTTCTTGCTTTGTAACTAGCAGTACTACGCAGACTGGCAGAGCATGCTTAGTAGTTAGTATATTACTACTTACTTTCATGGTAAGAATAGTTGAAGCACACTTTCAGGTAACGTTTGGATAGCCTCATCCCATGGAACAATGACATGGAAGTTTATCTGACGCGGGACTAAAAATCGTTGTGTGTATCGAAGTCCAAAGGTATGTCATCTTCAGAAATCCGTGAAGAAACCTGTATACTTGCAGGTTCCTGCACGACTACTCTATAGTTATTGCTTTGTTCACCCAGCGTTCATTGTTCACATCATTAGTTTCTGCAAATGTTTTGGACTGTACCTCAGTATTAGTCTTGATTATCTCATTACAAGATATGTGTGTGTGTGTGTGTGTGTGTGCAGTAAAGCAACTACCATCATGCGATGGAGACAACTCTTTTCCTTTGAGACTAAAACTGCATTACTGTCCAAATAGCTTTACTAAAACTAGAGTTGAAAGATGCGCTCAATGCTAACACAAGGACATTTACCTCGAAATCCGGCGCCGGCGCCGGCGGGACCTTCTGCGCGTGCTTCACCACCAGGCTATCGAGAAGCAAGTCGACGCCGGCCGGCGGCCCTTCGATGTAGATGGCTGCCTTGGCGACGGTGCAGTTCAGCAGGAACTTCCCCTGCAGCTGCACCCAGTCCTTATCTGATGCCTGCAAGCTGCAGCAAGCAAAAGAAAAAGAAAAAACACGCAGGTTCCTCCGTCAGAAACCTAGAAAAACGCACTGTTGAGTGTTGATCACAATCCATCAAGAACGAAAAGAGTTACAGCGCCTGCAACTAGCTCTTACTTGCCGACGCCGATGTATTGCTGCCTGCCGTCGGCCGTCTGCACGGACAGCGTGGCGCGAACGCCGCACGGTGACACGTTGGTCCCGCACAGCCGCACGGTGGCCGTGGCCTCGTACAGTAGCTTGCGCTGCAGCCGCGCCGTGACGTCCTGCTGGACGCCGTTCCACGTGTCGGTCCTCCCTGTGGCCGCCACGAAGTACTTGCCGCTGACCGGGAGCACCTTGCCGTCGTCCAGCGAGTCGTGCAGCTCGATCTTGCACCCTCTCCCCGTCCAGTTGTCCATGCCGTCGTCGAACTCCGGGTTCAAGATGATGTTGTCGTCGGCGGTGCCGTCGCTGACACGCCCCGCATTGCCACCGATCGCCATTCACGCACCGATCGATCGAGTATGTGTATATGTATTTCCTTCAGTGCTAGCCTTAGCCTGTGTCAAGCACTAAACTACTGGTGGTCAGTTAATCGAGCAGGCTAATCTGATCTGTGGCTAATGCCACGAACTGGTCACCTATATATACCGATCGCAGTTCGCAAGTCGAGAGGAAGACAACGAGGGGCCAACGAACCGATGCAAAACAAGAAATGTGCCTGGGATTGCAATGCAAGCTACACAAGAATTTTTCACATCGCGATACGCCGGCCTCGCGCGGTTTCACCGTAACGATCACTTGATCTCGATCTCTGCTCGCTCGATCTCGGTTAATCGATCCACACACGATGATGATATCCCTTGGGGCGGACGGTTGCTTCAGCTTAGGAGTTGAACCAGACATTACTATCTCTGCATGATCCCAAGTCTTGCACCGCACTATAAGACTCCGAGAACCTCCTCTCCTTTTCTCCGGGAGGCCGATCTGAATGAGCGTGTATGAGCAGGGCAGACGTTGGAGTGAAGGCAAGGACGGCCTTAACACTAGCACTAGTAGTGCAGTTTCCATAAACGCGAAATTTAGGAGATTGTGTTTGAGCAAATGGGGTTTAAGAGCGGAAACATTACGGCAAGTAGGGAGGGTGCTTTGCATGCAGGTCGTGTGCGGGCTATAACTGGATTTGGCGGTTGGTTTGTCGTTGCCATTTAAAAGAAGGCAAAGTGGCCGGGCTACTGTTGGCTTGCTGCAGCAGGTAGCACACTATAACTGGAGATCGCTTTCCTTGTACTGAAACAGACTGTGAACAGTACTATAACATACTCGCTCTCTTGGTGTTCATTGTACATCTGTAACTTACAGGGGATACAGAGGAATGAGTGGATGTTTCACAGTTTCAGCATGGGAAAAATCTAGGAAAATACAGAGGAAGCAGGTAGAAATTTCCCATGAGAATTTTTGGGTGTACTACTTCCTGACACTTGAAGAAGGACGTGCACGCGATTTTTCTAGTGAGGAGAGATTTACTCAATTAGGGACAGAAATCGAAAAGAACTGTGTGCCCTTCGTCATCCCTAGATAGCCAATTCAATGCGGCCGTGTCAAGTCAAGGTCGAGTAAAAAACTGAAGAAGATTACAAAAGTGAAGAAGCCTCTGCAGAAACCGTTTGGTGACTTCGATGGATGTATTCTGATCTAGCCCAGCCAGTGTGATGTGGCCCGTATTACCCGAAACCGGAGAGGGCCGGTTAGGTTAGTATCGCGGTCTGCCAAGGAGCCCACCATAGCCCAGAGGATTTGCGGCGTTCTTCCCATGCAGCGCGCCAAGAGCGCATGGGAAGGCAGGCTTTCTCGGTTTGGGCCGAGGTAGCCAATCAATCGGCCTGCGGCCTATCTCAAACTTTTGTGCGTAAATTTCACACGACTTAATTTACACCGCCTGATATTATTACCCCCTTTGAACATCTGTCCAAGTGTAGTAAACAAAGGTGCCTGAACAAAGATTGCTCGACAACGAAAATCAGTAACCAAGACATTAACCTCCTGTATGCATCACATAGTTTTCCTTTTGAATACTGAAAAAATAGGGGCCGACTAAGCTGCAGTTGTCTGAAATTTTTTTAAAGCCTAGTCACTTTTTTCGGTACGTTAGATCACCATCTAATGGTTTCTGCTTTTTTATGTTGAAAAATTCTAAACTTGACAAAAGTAAATTTAGGTGAATCCTACAAATACAAAAACAAAACCAAAAAAAATTCTAAACTAGACAAAAGTAAATCTAGATGGACCGTACAAATACAAAAACCAAAAAAAATCTAAACTAGACAAAAGTAAATCTAGGTGAACCCTAAAAATACAAAAATAAATAGAACTGAAAGTTACAATAAAGTCGTGCTAAAATTGTACGTCACTTGATAATACAATTTTAGACTTAATACTGTACAATTGTAGGTGACTGAATTTTAAGAAAATTCCAGACAATTATGAGCTAGCAAAAGCGGAAAAAGTGTGTTGAGATGAAATAGGCATCCAAATTTAAGCCGAGAGAACTCGAACCTTAATTAGAGTTGTGGGGTGTGTGACGAGGATTCTTAATTAGGTCAATATTTTCAGTCAAAGTCAAAATTTATGTCAAAGAAGGTTTACATATTAGAGGTTTATTCTATAATGGTTATGAACCTACAACCAGTATTTAAAATAAGTTTAATACTATTTACTACAGCAAAACTAGTCGCAGACCAGTTTAAGTCATAAGATGACCAGCCAGCTATGGACATCATCCGATCAACCATACGGTTTTGAGCGATCTTGGTCTCGGGAGACATGACAGTTTCCTACGTAATTAACATGAGAGCGGTTATTGACGTATCTGACAACTTACAGCAATTTACTAAGAGACGTGACGATTCAAGACTCAAGAGCGGAATGTGCGTAAAGATAAGAGACATCTTTAACGGTATTAACTGTCACCCTTTCAATAGCTATAAATAGAGTGACTCACGTATTCTGTAAAATAAGATATCCATTGTAAGGATATTAACACATTCATCGTTCAAAGACTTAGCACGAACATTCGATCAAATCATATAACATCCTTATTGTACTCACATACATTATTTATCTCCACAACAATAAAGTGTATTCGTTTAAATAATGTTCTCGTATTATTTTCCCGGATAATCAGCGACGGGTGTACAGCTTCACGCTAGACTCAATTCCTTGTATGCATCACATATTTAACCAAGCAAGCAAGCTCAACCCGAACATACATGATACATTGTACACG
Source organism: Ampelocalamus luodianensis (assembly GCA_036346255.1). Taxonomy (NCBI): domain Eukaryota; kingdom Viridiplantae; phylum Streptophyta; class Magnoliopsida; order Poales; family Poaceae; genus Ampelocalamus; species Ampelocalamus luodianensis. The sequence continues at coordinate 75,999,606 of CM070622.1, read as the reverse complement.
CACACCGAATGCAGGCTGACAAAAGGGAAAGCATCCAACGCCCGGCTGTTTTCTATCGGCTGTCCTCTTCCTGCGAGAATCCATCCGTCCGGCTACACACGCGCGCGGCGCACATAAAACGCCCGCACGCGGCACGCGCAATGCGACGACCTGAAACCCTCAGCTGGTCGCCAACTTTTGCCTTTCCCTCCGCCATCATCCCCTCCCTTTCCTCTCCCCCCACTGGCCTTTATCCAAGTTCCAACTTCCATCATCAAATGGGCCATCTTTTCCCGCTCCTGCTAGCTCTCCTCCTCGCCTCCACGCACGCCACCTTCCATGCCAATGCCGCCTTTACTGAGGTCAGTGTGGTAATCAAGTTGGCTATAGCCACAATGTATCACTCATGGTTAACTTCACTTCTTGCATAGATCGAGATAATAATTGAGAATATCTGATCTGAACTTCTTGTAGGAGAAGAACGTTGCAGGCATTAGAGGTGTGATAGGGTCGAGGCCGCCGAGCTGTGAGGGGAGGTGCAGGTCGTGTGGGCACTGTGAGGCAGTTCAGGTGCCTATATCCCCACAGGGGCTGCAGAAGAAGAGAGGTGAAGGAGACCAGAAGAAGCTCGGCCATGGCAGCAGACCTGCTGCTTATACTAGTACTACCACCGGTAGAAGAACAATGCCCGCTTCCTATGATGACCACTCCAACTACAAGCCATTGAGCTGGAGATGCAAGTGTGGGGGCTTGATCTTGAACCCTTGAAACGTACCACAAATTTAAGGAGCTTGTGGATATAATAGTACAGGACCTTTGGGGGTTTCTTGCTGACTTGTTTCTTTCACTTTCTTTTATTATATGATGAGTGACCCTTTTCCTTGGCAAGATGTGGGGGAAGAAAGCTTCAACTTATCCCTTTTCCATGCGGTGATCTTTGGTGAACTTGTCTTCGCCGCTGGCTCAGTGGTTGGTTTTCCTATATCCTGTTCTTGATTCGAGATGTTGAGGATTACCCTATGGGTAGTTGCTTGTACTGAGTTCTGATCAAGGGCGGAGCTACGACAAGAACTGAGTAGGGACACCATGTTTATAAGCAACTTAAGACCAGTGATGACATCAACGGTAGAAATTAGTCTAATATTATTACGGACCAAAATTAAGTGGAGGCCCATTCAACCCTACATGGATCCACCCCTTTCCATATCGACTATACACAGAGGCTAAGTTTTACAGTACTAGCCTATTTTCTTCCTAATACAAACATACTAGGTACATACTCCCAATATAAGAGATATTGTAATTAATTTGCTATGTCCGATTATCTCCAAAGTGCTCTTTTTGCCGGTACCAAAAAGAGAGACACTTGATACTGGTTCTTACACTAAAGCTTAACACCCCTGTTTAATATGGAGCCACTAAATTACACTAACTATTAATTTTAACATTAACTATCAGTAAATTACAATAAACATATCAATGATAAAACTCATCAACGGGGCATATTAATACAAGCATAACGATATAGCAATCATAAATAATTATTTTTTAGGAACCATGGCAGGATAATAAACCAAAATCAAAGCAAAACCAATCGAACCAAGTTTATTGAATGAATAATTAACTCTAACCTATCAATTAAGGCTATGCAATAATATCAAGTCTTAATTATAAATCGCAATGCTAATAAAGTATCTAATGGCCAATGTTTCAAGTATTTGAATATATGACGTGATTCCAAGTGCGTTAGCCCTTTCCAAGTGCAATATCGTTAACCGTTACCTAAAAACAACAATAGAGTAAGAGTAAGAGTAAGTCTATGACTCAATAAGTAAAATAATAAACAATCTAAAATGATTAATCAACTGTAAACAATAACATCATCAACATCAACTATTTTTTTCTTTATTCTTATACTCAATCATCATTTTTTTTTCATTAAATGCAATGTATCCCTATACTACATGCCCACATGCAACTCATTTTGTGTATACCAGTATAGCGTAAGTGAACACTCGCAACAATGTTCACTCTCAAGCCCGTCCTCCAAAAGGATCGGGGACCTCCTCCACTTCCGTGGAGTCTCTACCAATAAGGTAGATATGTGATCACCATGATCACCTTCTCTTCATGCAATGATACTTATGAATGCTCAATTTAACAAATACTATCATCCAACATTCTTGAATTTATCAATACAATTAATATCATGACCACTCATATTGTTTGCAATTAAATAAAATGAAAGCAAAAATAATATAATGGTAATGAGTGATAAAGAATACAGTGATCCACCATCGATCACTATCTACCATGCACTTGCCTCTTTATCCCCTTGAAGCTGGATAGCGAAGCGGCGGTATGACACTAGATGCCACGCTTCCTGGACAAACATGGCAATACACAACTCAAAATCACAACATTACAGCACTCACACTTTACACCTATAGTCATCGCACATTTACGTCAAACCGATCCAATTAACCCAAAACCAAGGTTCAAGAAAGTGCTAGGCGCTAGGCAGACGGTGGCCCGAGGCCTAGCGCCTAGGCGGCACCCAGGCGGCAGTGCAGTGCAGCCGGCAGTAGGTTAGAAGCATAAGGCACAACCGGCAGCAGGTTGGAAGGCCGCATAAGATCCAATTGCATATGCCAAAAAGGTAGACAACAAGCACCAACTATATAGAAAAATATAAAACCAACTATATAGAAAAATATAAAACGTTGTGCTGCACATTCTCCAACCACTGCAATGTGCAACCAATACAAGTCGCACACGCACATCTCTCTGGTTCCCTCTCTCTCTTCCTCGCTTCTTCCTCGCATCTCTCTGCAACCACTCTGGTCCTGCATCTCTCTGCAACCACTCTGGTCCTCACTTCTTCCTCGCATCTTGAAAGCAAAGGCAAAGCACTGAGCGCCTAAGCGGCAATAGCGAAAGCAAAGCACTAAGCCAAGGGAGATGCAGAGCAGGGCACATGCGTATAAGCAAAAATAAGTGAGGGGAGGGAGATGCAGAGCAGGGTGTTGGGCCTAGGCAATACCTGGTGTCTGCTGCGGGGGTGGACGGCACCAGCGACGCCAACGGAAGCCGAATTGACGACGGGGGAGGCGAAATCTGACCGTGGGGTGGCCCAATTGATGGCACGGAGGAGAATTTGGTGGCGGGAAAGGAAGATCTGGCAGTGGGGAGGTGGATTTGGCCGGGGGGAAGTCGATTGGACCGGCAGCGGCGGCGGACTCCACCTCCCAAGCTTCAAGCCTCCTACTTTCCCCACTGCCTTCGCCAAAACAAGATGCTGAATCCCTAACCCGAATGGCTTTTATACCTCGTGCTTTCCCCCACTGCCTTCGCTAAATCAACTACCCAGCTTTTGCCAGGCGGCTCTGTGCCACCGTTTTTCGCCCCGACTACCTCCACCTAGGCCGCCTAGGATCGGCCTTGATCGGCTAGGCGGCCTACCTGCTTAGGCCACCGACTACAGAGAAATCACGGTGGTCGTCTGCCGACTAGCGCCTGGAGAACGATTAATCGCCGCCTCAGTCTGACTTTTAGAACCTTGACCAAAACTATCAGACACATTACTCGCTATTCCAGTAGTAAAACGGCTCTAACTTATTCATTCGAACTCCAAATTCAACTAACCAAGACTTTCTGTAATTCTCACGAAACAAACTACAACTTCCTAGTTATGATTAACCTTTGATTGTACCGTTTTCTACCCCCATTTCTTTGCCCAAAAACCATCCCAGAATCTATTAGGACAGTCCGCTTCTCAAGTTTATATCTTTAATTCTAAAACTTGAAAATATATGAACGATACCAGTTCTGAAAACTACTCAAAATTTTCTAAATTATTAAAGTTATCAGCACATTTTAATTTTTAACATCTACTATATGGAATTGACCCATCTTCACAACATCTGTCAACTACGTCCAAATTCTGGACAGCGACCCTATAAGCTCTCCTTGTGATATCCAATTATGCATGTCATTCTGTTATTTGACAGGTATGACTTGCGAGCACGGTTGTTGTGCTCACTCTTACTTGAAATAATATTTTGAGCATGTGAAGAGATTTTTTATGAGGACCAAGAGGTCCTAGACGATTAGGCCACGCCCTCCAGCCAATTGCCTGTGGTGTATTGGATGGACCCTCTTTTGTTTTCCGCTGTGTAAAGTTACCCTTTTGTCGGCTTGTAAGCCAACTTTGTAATCAAATCTTTTGTTGTTAATTAAGTTCTCGTTGATGTATGATTATCACTTGTGTTGTTGTGTGAACTAACTGTTGATCCTTGTATGATTATCACTTGTGTTGTTGTGTGAACTAACTGTTAATCCTTGGTACTAGTTCGGAACACAGGAGATGTAGGACTTTTTTCAAGTCCCACGACCTCCTCCTGGAGTGGTCGTGGTATTTGGGGAGGTCCTGGATCTCAAGACCTCATCGGGTCAGGTCTCAGGGCCTCCAGTTGGTCCTATTGGACCTCCTGGGTGGTCCTGGAGATCCTCTCGAGAGATCCTGCTGGACCTCCTGGGAGGTCGTGATGGACTTTTCGGGAGATTTAGGAGGTCCTCTCGGGTGGCCTCTGGTCGGGTCGTGCCATAGATCTCCAAAGACTTAGGAAAGAGAAGATAGACTAAGGGGGATAGAGTGAAATAACAACTCAAACAAGACAACCAACTCAAAAGATTTTCCAAATAACTTTAATAGCTTTATAGAACATTCTACTCAACGCTCGCGGTCTTCAGTGCTTCTTGTATGACGATGTTCTCTTGACAGCTTCAGGTCTTGTGGTCTCGGACACAATAGTTAATAGCCGTGAGACCATCTATAGAAAATTTCAAGAGAAAGAGGATTCATTTAGCATTGTAAAATGGTGAGGAGAGAATTATGTAAGAAAGAATTACTAAAAGAAGCTAAGGATAGATAGATGACCCAGATGAGAAGAGAACAAATTATTTTTCTTGCTATGTAAAATAAGTTTTGAAGTTTTTGACTAATGGTCATTCTAACTAGGTTACGACCTATAGTCAAGATGGCTCTGATACCACTTCTTGTCGAACCCAGGAGTGAAGGATTCCAGATTCGCTGTGTTTCATATACTAGTCTAGGAACAACTAGTGTACACAAACGAACAATAGTGATAGCATAACCATACAATGCTATTCAAAAAAAAAATTGAGTTGCTACAAAAGGGGCACAAAGCCAACAAGCAGATTACAGCGGAAGCAAAAACAGCAAAGTAGACCACACAATTCGCCACAGGCAATCGTATGGAGGCGCAGACTAATCGTCCAAGATCTCAGTCTCCTCGTAGAGCTCTTTTTCTGCTCAACAAATATTAAGCAAGGTAAGCACAACAACCGTGCTCGCAAGTTACACCCAGTAACATATTATAATGCATGCAGGGATATAGCAATAGAAGGCTTATAGAGCTGGTTTTGCATAAAGCAATGTTTCTTTCCAAGTAATTATACTAAGTTCCAAAGCAGTCTATTATATAGCTAAAATTTATTTTCTAAATCTCGAGTTTTATAGTCAGATAATATTCACACAAGAATGATGAAGGATACCATCCTATCACAAAGCTACCTGACCAATTCCCCGATTGGAAAGAAATCCAAAACCATTTGATGAAGTCTTTTGAAAATAAAGACCAAAGTTTAATTTGAAGTGGCTTTGCCAGCATACCCATGATCGTGGACACGGCTATTCGAATAGTTCTTAATACTCTGCAGAGGTCGTACAGTTTTACCCACACGACACGACTTCTCTAGTTTGTTTGGCATCTGTCGATACCATCACTCACTACCTTAGGTGAGCAGTTTAGAACACGTGACAAGGCTTTTACAAAGCGTCATCCCACCGCAGTCCCGCCTCGCTAAGGTTTCTTCGCCTCCTTTGGATAGAAACATGTCAGATTCAGATCCCCTCTTACGCTGGGAATACATAAAAGTAGGTCATCAAGACACTCACGCAACCAGATGACACGACCACGGTGAAACGTTGCAAATTAGTTAGCCAGGTTCTGCCCACTCAGGACATGTGGTAGTATGTTAGGGCTTAGCAAGATACGGCTCCAAAATCGGTCCTTGATTAACTTGAGCGACTTTCCAGTAAAATCCTGGGCCTCGATCATATAAATGAATCGATCCCATGCATAAACATGCACCCATCTAAACATCCATTTTGTTCAAGTCCAAACCAATTTTTATTTTGTTTTGTTTTTCAAAATCATTTGCAAACTTCCACGACAAACCAATGTCAGGGATACCAGTTTTAGACAACATTTGATCTTTTAGCTGTAAATCCCCCGAAATGCAAGACAAAAACAATCGGTTATATGTTATAATTGCGTAACAATAATAGAGAAGCGAATGTTTATCTGTAAACACGCTGTAAACAACGACGCGACGTAGCACACATTACCATCCTAGTGTATGTGAACGGTCATATGCATTCATGGAAGAGCACTACTTGATACATGTATGTGAATGACCATATGCATTCATCCTTACAATGATTTGCTCCAATCCTGTGATCTAGGAATTTCGGTTCTTTGATTCTTCTCCATTGAGTTTGAGGATTCCCTAAGTAATGCTGTTCGAACAGTTGAATTGGGCTCCTCATCCATAGCTGACGCTGAGAGCCCAGGAGCAACCTCAGTTCGGTGACTTCTGTTGTTCTAACTGCAACCGTCTGTATATCTTGTGAGTTATCAAGTAGGTTCATTGGGGTGATGAGATGCTTTATCTGAATCAAGGATCTCAGTGTTTTCACAATATTTAAAATCACTTTCAGGTGACTTATTTAGATCAGCATACACCGTAGTAGTATTATTGTTTGAGTCCACACCCCCTGAAGAAGGATCAGACTGACTACCACGGTTGGTCTTTGGGCTCTCGTCATTTTGTTCTAGTCCAGCACCACCTCTTAATAAGAGGCTCTTATCAAACCCTTCTGATCATTTTCCTTCTTGATACATGTATGTGGATGGCCATGTGCATTCATACGCCAGCTTTGCAGTATGCATCAATTAATGTATTGCATGTGAGCGGTCAGCACTAGTCGATACATGTACATGTACATGAACATGAGTTTAGCACTTGAAAAACCATGTGAACGATGAGCACCGTTGATACATGTATGTGAACAGTAAGCCCTAGTTGAAAATAAAGCAACATTAGTAGTCCACAAAGATGAAAATTAGAGTTAATACCACATTTTTTAGATCCATGAATACATTAAAAGATTGTGTAATCTATAAAGACAAATAAAAAAAAAACTCATTGTATAAGTTATCTTTAATACTATCTACAGTTGATACGGAGATAATATAAACAGTAATATGTATAGGCCATGTACATACCTTTATTGAACCGAAAGCACTGAAACCAAGAGAATAAACAGCTGGCCTGACCCACCTATCAACAATCCCGTCGCGCCAAGTGGGAGAGGGTCGCCGTGGCAAGCCACGCCGCCACCTAGCCCGTGACTGGAACTCGAGGAAGCCGCGCGCCACCGCCTCCGCTTTCGTTCCTAGCGAGGTTTTAATTCGTTCATTTTGACTAGACATTGTCACAACCGGACAAAACATAGTGTACTAGCAAAGTACCAGTGGACAACATGCGTACCTTTTTTGCAAAATAAAAAATAACAAACAGTCTACGATTAGAAATGGATGAAAGGACCAATGGGAGGCATTTAACATCAGATCCTTGGAAATAGCAGTGGCAAAGGGTGTACAACGATGCAAGCTCTGTGCCATGTGGTGCTGGTATAGGCAGACAAGCTAGGTTGGGTCGCTAGTCTTTGTTCTTTCTCTTCTCATGCATGTCACACGGACACGCCACAGGCAGCCCCCAGCCGGCCCATGAATTGTCCTGTCCAATTGAGAGAAATTTCTGGTTGCAGCAGCAAAAGCAGCTGGTCTCTCGTAGTCTCGTGCTCTCACTGCACAACCAAAATGTGCAAACTACTGCAGCTCCTATCTCACAACTAACATTGCAAGCAAATTATAGCCCCGACGTAACATTGCAGTATAGCAAAGGCCAGAGAGAGAGAGAGAGAGATACTATGTGCCAGGAAGCAAAACAAGCTGCATGCTGCAGCAGCTAGCTAGCTGCCGATCTGAAAGCTGTGATTCCTTCCTTGCAAAGGGTTACAGTAAATGGGTGGCAGGTGAAAGCAGCAGGGTTTTACTCCAAAAGGAAAAACGGAAAGGCCTTTTGGCTCACACTGTGCATGGCCTTGTTCAGTGCTCGGCATTCCAATCCAAGGCGTTCAAGTGGTGGGCTCTGTGCCACTGATGTGGCCTATGGGGTGTGCGCGCGCTTTAAAGCAAGCGCACTGCAGACTGCACCGCATTGCACACTGATGGGCTCTTTCCAATGTCCTTGGTTCTCCAGCAAAACTTACATCAAACATTTTTCTCTCTCGATGTGCTGGAATTTGACTTGACATAGGTGTAAGTGTTTGTGTTTGATCAGCAATCAAATATCCTAGTTTAGTATAACTAAGTGATACTTTGGTAATAGCTTATGCTAAGTAGTATTTAGTGACTTCAACCTGCACTTTTCAACTTCAAACCGCAGAGATTTTGGCGAAATTCTGTTCAAGAGTAAAATTTATTCACATAAGCCATCTCAAATCGCAAATGAATTTTCTCTACTTCAGCAATGCACCTCCCACTTGAAACTCTCAAAGGAGATGATCCCAAGCACATGGTTCCGCCACTGAAAGCTCTGTTTGGGACGCAAAATTTTCACACAAAAACAGTTCAACGAGGAAACAAATTCCTTTATTCCAGACGTGGCCTAATTAACTGCACGAATCATAACATGTGCACGCATTGCTTCGCTCTCCAATCGGCCGAGTCGGTGTGGAATCTGGTAGATGGTGCCCACTGCGCCGGCGATGCACAACATTCAGCCATCGAAAATGTCACTCTGTTGTGGCTTGCAGTTGATTGCTCAAGCAGCTTGGGGCCCTACAAACTACACTTAACAAAGACGGGGCGTTGGAGTTTGGACCCATCGAATCGGTGGCCCGTCGATCTATCCATCAAACATACACACATCTGATCTGGGTCTTGTCTAGTCTCGTCCGTCCGCTCCGGTCACGTCGCCCCTGGCCGGCTGGCCCTCTCCGGTCAGCTCAGAGAAAAGGCCTTTTGAATCGGAAACGGATCCTCTCCGTTAGCACAGCTAATACCAAAAAGCATAGCAAAATCACTACGGTATTTTTCGCTAGAGCAACTATATACCGCAGAGAATCCATATCTTTTTGAATCGGCTTGGCCTGGTCTGGTCACTATTATGCGTGCTATGTTACGCTATGCGCGGTACAGTTTGCTTTACCTGATCGACGAGAAATGTAGCTAGGGAAATGTGCTTGTTGTATCATATGCTTTGCATGTACTGGACTAGTACTACTAGTTCTTCGGAGTTGCTGGCCTCACCCTCGCGAAGACAGGGATCAGTGCATGTGAATTCGTCAGGCAATCAGGCTAGCTAGCTGCAGTGCAGGGGCGAACGCATGCGTGGCCCATCGATGGATGGATCGAATCCGGTGTGTGCCGCTAGGCATTCACTGTCGCGTTCTCTTCCTGTTGATAACTGCAAGGTTTATTATACATATGCAACAACCGGGAAGTAGATAAGATACACCATTCTTGATTTCTTCTTCACTGTACATGTAGATGTAGCCCAACGACAGAAGCAGCATGGATTTAACCAGGACGTACGAGTTACTACACACCCGCAGAGTAGCATTGGAGTCACCTCACCTCATTTTAGGCTAACCCTGACCTGACTGACGTTAGGCCTTGGTTCGAGTGTCTAGTACTGGAACCCGGATCTAGTCTTTGCCCGGCCTGCTAGGCACTAGCTTCAGATGGGCTTCGATGGGCCTGTGCTTCGTCTCCCTCCCAGTGCAAAATTTCTCGGCACAGTGGCTGCGTGCGGCTATTGCGGTGGGTCATGAGCGGCGACAATTCCCAAAATGGATCTAACTTGTATTGCAAATCCTTGGTCTGAGAGCTAAAGCCATTGGAAGATATTGTTCCATTAAGCGAAAAAGAACAAAACCAGTTCGGTTACAAGCAAGGAGAGCTGGTCAGAAAACACAGCGCTAAAAGAGCAGGGTAAAAACCGTCGACCAGGACACAACCTAGCACAGCCTAGAACACGGACCAAGACAGCACATCGTACTACTCCAACGGGGATAGCACCTCCGAGCCGGCTGCTCTCGCCATGCGCCACTGGTTGAGCTCATCGCGAGTCTGCTGGAGGATATGGTCTAAGGATGCGGTGTCATTGTTGAAGAACCTGTTGTTTCGTTCTTTCCATATCATCCATGATAGTAGGGTGAAGTAGGTATCCAGGTTTCGACGTTGATTGTGAGGAGCAACCGTCCGAGCTGCCATCCAAAAAGCCTTCGAGTGTGGATTGCCTCACTGGTAGCAAGCGTAGTAGGTCAACTCCATGCAGGAACCGTGACCAAATTTGTGAAGTGACTGCACAACCCATAAGGAGATGATCAATGGATTCCTGCGTAGCGAGGCAGAATACGTAATGACCTTGATTTTGGAGACCCCGCCGCTCTAGACGGTCCGCTGTCCAACAACGTCGATGCACCGCTAGCCACATGAAGCACTTACATTTGAGCGGCGCCACCGAACCTCAGATGGCCTCAACAAAGGCAAAACGACTTGAGCCAAGGTAGAACGCCCTATAAGCCAACCTAGAGGAGTAGAGGCCCAAGGGCTCCCGAGCCCATTCGAAAGCATCCTCTTGTCCATGAGCTAGGGTTGTGCCGAGAGTGAAGTCCCACAGCGCTAGAAAGTCCATGAGAGCTCGGGCCCGAGACTCCCCCTTAATCCTGACATGCATCCAGATTATGAACACCAAGTAGCTAACGCATACCAGCTAGTTTCACTCTTGACAAGGCCTTTGTCAATGCATCGGCACGCTGTTCTCCGGTGTTGACAAATTCTACCATAATCTGCCCCCTCTCCACACACTCTCTAAGAAAGTGAAATCTTGTATCTATGTGCTTGCTGCGACCATGAAATACAGGATTTTTCATGAGGGCTATGGCAGATTTGTTATCAACAAACAAAGTCACTGGCTTCAAATCTGTCCCAGTTAACTCACTAACAAGATTCCTCAACCAAAGAGCCTGACAGGCTACAACAGTAGCCGCCATAAACTCAGCCTCGTAAAATGATAAGGCCACCGTTTTTTGCTTTTGTGAATTCCAGGACACCAAACTTTCATTGAAGTAGAAAGCCATTCCACTTCTTTTTCTCCCATCGAGATCTCCTGCCAGATCACTGTCTGAGTAGCCAGAGATGCCAACTTCATGATGTCCCTTCGCATAGATAAGCCCAAAATGAGTTGTTCCTCTCAAATACCTGAGAATCTGCTTGACCACCTTATGATGTATGATTGTAGGCCTCTCCATATACCTGCTTACCATCCCGACGGCATATGACAGATCCGGCCGTGTGTGCAACAAGTATCTAAGGCAACCAATGATGTGCCTATACTCTGTGGCATCGACTGGAGTCCCGTCCAAGTCTTTGTGCAGTTGCACCTTGGGCTCCATCGGGTACTTTGTGGCATTGCAATCTGCCAATCCAAACTGAGATAGAACTTTCTTGGCATAAGCTGATTGTTTGAGCAATATCTGGTCCTTCTGCTGCTCTACTTCTATCCCCAAGTAGTAGGAGAGAAGTCCCAAGTCACTCATCTCAAATTCCTTCATCATTTGTTCCTTGAACTTCTTAACTTCTTCAGTACTGCTTCCTGTCACAATGAAATCATCGACATACACTCCAATAATCACACTTGCTTCTCCTTCCCCTCTAGTGTATACTGCTTGTTCTTGAGTGCATTTGCTGAAACCGAATTCTTTTAGACTCCTGTCCAACCGGGTGTTCCAGGCCCGTGGAGCCTGCCGCAATCCATAGAGGACCTTTGACAGCTTGTACACCTTATGCTTCTGGTTTTGTATCTCAAACCCCTCCGGTTGAGAGACATAAACTTCTTCTTCTAACTCCCCGTTAAGAAATGCCAACTTCACGTCCAGATGGTGTACCTCCCAGCCTCGATTTGCAGCGAGTGCAAGAATGACTCGAACGGTGTCAAGTCTTGCAACAGGTGCAAACACTTCTTCGAAATCGATGCCTTGTCTTTGTACATAGCCTTTAGCCACCAGCCTTGCTTTGTACTTGACAACATGCCCATCTGAATCTTTCTTCAATTTGAACACCCATTTCAGGCCGATGGGTTTATGGCCTTATGGGAGCTCGGTTAGGGTCCAAGTGTTGTTCTTCTGAATGGACTCCAACTCCTTCTCCATTGCTTCATACCAGCAGGCCTCAGTCGCAGCTTCACGGTAACAAGATGGCTCTTCGGACACCACCATCATCACCTCGCCCTCTTCTTCATCGAAAACGGCCACTTCTTCAATGTTGGCGTAGATGTCGGCGAGGGACTTGAAGCGGACCGGCCCATCATGGGACTCTGGTGTGAGCGTCACCGGGGTTGAGGTAGTCGTGCGGGTGCTCAATGGTGGTGTAGACAAACTCGATGCTCCTGCCGCAGGTGACACATCTCCTGCCCCAGCGGCTATTGCAATACTTGTCGCGCGTGGCGCGAAAGATGTTGGTGTAGATGGAGTTGTTGCCGTAGCTGCCATAGTTCCTACCGCGGTTGCCGCGGCTCCTGCCATGAGTGGCACAGCACCTCCCGTGTCGGCCTCAACGTCCGCCACGACGTGTGAATCGTCGAAGTAGAGTGCGTCGAAGACAATGAACTCCGGCGACTCCACTTCGTTGCCACCACCTGTATTCCATCTCCATTCAAGATTTTCTTAGAAAACGACATCTCTACTTACTTGAAGCTTGCCCTGGCTCGGGTCAAATAAGCGATGAGCTTTGCAGCCTTCTTCAACATCCAAGTATATCATGGGTGTACTCCTATCATCAAGCTTCTTGAGGTGAGGGGATGTGTTCTTCGCGTACGCCACGCAGCCGAACACTCTCAAGTGTGCGAGGTGCGGCTTTCTCCCCATCCAGGCTTCAAATGGGGTGCGCTGTCCTAGCGCTTTGGTTGGGAGGCGGTTTAGCAGATAGACTGCGTGCCTGACCGCCTCTCCCCAAAACCTTGCAGGCATATGCATGCTTTTGAGCAAGGATCTTGTCATGGCCATCACGGTGCGGTTTCAGCGCTCCACAACACCATTTTGCTGTGGTGTGTAGGGAGCCGTGAGATGCCGCTCAATGCCTTCGTCTTCACAGAAACGAGTGAACTCCGTGGACAGGAACTCGCCACCGCGGTTCATCCGGAGTGTTCTGATCTTGTGCTCGGTCTTGTTCTCCGTCAATGTTCTGAACTTCTTGAATGCCTGGAATGCATCACTCTTCGCTGCCAGTGCATACACCCACATCCATCGGGTGAGATCATCAACAATCAAAAGAAAGTATTTGTTACCGGAGAGTGTGCATGGCGATATTGGCTCACAAATGTCAGCATGAAGTAGTTCAAGCGGCTTCTCCGCTCTGAAATTCGCTTGATGTGGGAATGGCAAGCGCGCATGATTAGCGATTACACACGCCTCGCATAGCTGGTTCAGGCGGGTCAGTAGTGGCACGCCAACCACCATCTACTTCTCCCCCAAGAGCCTCAAGTCATGGAAGTTGACATGACCGAGCCTCGCATGCCACAGCCATGCTGGATCTTCGAAGCTTGCTAGAAGACATACCGGTTTGGATGTCTTCAAGTTTACCTTGTATAACCGGTTTTGCGTCCACTTCATTGACATCAGGAGCTTCCCGCTCCTGTCAAACACCTTCATGGTGTCTCCTGCCATGAGCACTTCGTTCCCATCTTCTGTCATCTGTCCAAGGCTTATAATGTTACTACAAAGCTTTGGAATGTAGTATACCTCTTGGAGGGCCTTCTGATCACCGTTCTTGCAAGCGAACATGATTGTTCCCTTGCCCATGATTTGTATCGTCGACTTGTCGCCGAACCTCACCCTCCCGATGACAGCTTCATCCAATTCTTGGAACTTCGCGCGATGGCCAGTCATGTGATTACTAACACCGTTGTCGAGGTACCAGAGGTCCTCGTTTTCTCCTTTCTTGTCGCCGTGGTACATCTCTGACAGCGTCCTCTCTTCGTTGAGCAATACGACATCCTACCGCTCTCGCCGGTCGCGCCCCCTCTGGGACACGGCGGCGCCGATCGCGCCGGCTCTTCGTCGGCAACGCGGGTGAGATGAGCCTCATCATCGCGTCGCTTGCCGCGGCACTCAGACGCGTAATGGCTCATCTTGTCACAATTAAAACATTTTATGTGACTCTTGTCACGAGTGCCACTGACGGCGCCGCTAGTGCTTCCTCCTACACTTTCTTGGCGCCACCGTCCACGCCCTTTGCCACGGTTAGGGCCGCTGGCCCCTTGCCCCTTGCCTCCTGATGAAGTATCGCCGCTGCTGCCCTTCTGCCGTGCCTTCCACTCGGCCTGAGTGAGCAGGAGCTAGCCATCAGTGCTGCTGGCGTTGCCGCGCAAACGCGCTGCTCGTTCCTCGTACGCTTTTAGCCGCCCTATCGCCTCCTCAAATGCCATAGTCTCGAGATCATAGAACTGCTCGATCTCGGCGACAACGGGGAAGAATTTGTCGGGGACGGAGTCGAGCAGCTTCTTGACAAGGGCGGAATCTTCAAGTATGGCGCCGAGGGTGGAATACTTGCTGGACATGGCATTGAGTTTGCCGGCGAACTCATCAACCGTCTCATTCTCCTTCATCCGGAGGGCATCAAACTCGCTCTTTAGTGTCTGCAGACGCGCCTTCTTCACCCGATCAGCACCCAGGTACCTCATCTTGAGGCTGTCCCAAGTGTCCTTCGCTGTCTTCTTCTTTGCGATCTGGAGAAGAATGTCTTCAGGGACACACTGTAGAATGTGTGTACGCGCCATCTTGTCCTTCTTCGCATCCACCTGAGCTCCTTCCGCTGGCTCCACCGCCTCCCACACTCCCTGGGCATCAAGGATCGCCTCTATCCTTATCGCCCACACCGTGTAATTGGAGGGGTTCAGCATCGGGAAATGGAACGACATCCCGCCGCTGTAACAGCCCAAATTTCAAATTTCAGTTGAAAATAAAGTTTAATTATTTTTGTGGATTTTCTGGAATTTTCAAAAGCTTTTCCTTAATTAATTTAAAGCTAAACAAATTTATTTGCAAATTATATTACCAGATATTAGTTGTAAATATTTTTCTTAAGTCCCAAATACTCTAGAGAATTTCTGTGAATTTTCTCAAAATTTTTGGACTTAATTTACTATATTCTAAAGCCTAATTGAATTATCAGCAATTAATTAAATCGAAAATCAAAAGAAATTCCTTAAACAGTCTTCGGGCCGAAACCGCCTCGGCCCAGACCAAATCCCCCACGCGCGCAGCCCACACGGCCCGCCCCATCCGCACCTCCCCTCCCTTTCTCGCTGATAGCAAGTCCACCCGTCAGTCTCTCTCTCTCTCGCCCTCGGGCCATCTTGGCCGGTTGTCGGCCGTTGGATCTAAACCCAACGGCCAGCGTTCAATGAAGCAATCACCAGTTCCGATCGTCCCCTTCAACGGTGACCGTTAGATCAAGATCGAACGGCTCTCATAAACCCAGTACTTAAACCTCTCATCGTACACTGCGATCTATTTCAACAATTGGATCAAAATCCAACGGCTACGCCCAATCTTAACTTACCGATTCGCTTGTTCTATCTCCGCCGTCCGATCAAAATCGGACGTGCCACCGTCATCTCCCTCCTTTCCTTCTTCCTCCTCACCTCCTTCCTTCTTTACCTCGCGTCCGCCATTGACGCCGAATCGGAGACCTTCCATACTCGGCGCGATCCTGATCTAAATCCCACAATCTCGCGCGCATTTACACCCCCAATCCTCTCCGCCCCTGACCCGGCCTTCCCTTTCCATCTCCGGCCCTGAATCCCCGTAATTCCGCCAGTAACGCCGCGCAGAGCTTCGTGCCCTCCACGGCAACCCAGTGACGCCCGCGCCCTATAAATAGGACCGCCGGGACCGCCTCGACCTCCACAGCTTGTAGCCGCCACCCTCGTAGCCCCTCCGTCACCGTAGCGCCCTCAATTCGAAGATCCCCACCGGCGAAAACCTTCGGGTCTTCTCCGTTTCCGGCGCCGCCGTAGCCCCTCCGTCCCCGCCGTCGGCACCATCGTCATCGCCTCACCCGTGCGAAGCTTCTGCCACCACCCACTTCGCTAGAGGGCCTCGGGATCGTCTTCTTCGTCGACGACCACACGCCGCCGCCGCCAAACTTTGTTGCCGACGACCCTCCGGCCACGCTCCACCGTTAATTTGGTAACCCACGAGTTCGCAAATGTCTCCTCTCCATTATGCGCATAACCATTTAGCTCGTCGCGGCGTGGAACGCCGGCGAGGCCGCTCACCGGAGCACCACCGGCCTCGGGCCTACGTGGCCGGCCACGCACACGTCACCGTGGCGCCATGTCACCGCCACCTGGGCGCCACGTCGCCAGATCTGCCCGAGTGGCAAGCCACCTCAGCCGCGTCCACCCCGTCCCTCCGAACCAAAAGCCGTAGGCTTGGTTCACGTGGACCGTGTCTATGACACGTGGGGCCCACTTGTCAGGAATTATTTTAATTCTAGAAAACCTCTCGCTGGCGTCAGGATTGCGCAATAATTGATTTTCCAGTAGAAAATTAATTCAAGAAATTCAATTAAATTACAGATTTAGTTTAAAACTTAAAAAATTCATATCTTTTGCATCTGAACTCCAAATTGGGTGGTTCAAGTTGCAAAATTTGTCTAAAATCATAATCTAGCTAACTAAAGAAAAATATTTCAATTTGGAGTTATTTTGAGCTGAGTTTTTGAATTTTATTTGAATTTGAAGTAATTTATCGTATTTTCGCGTATAGACATCGACGACTCCGGAGAGTTATATCCTTCCGACGATTTAGAATTTCAAGACTTCAACGAAGGCAAGTTACACTATTGATCATGTTGTTCCCAGTATTTTAAAGTATTTAATTTCTGTCTTTAAATTACTATTGCATGCATATGTTTATATAATTGTTTAAATGTCCTGTTTGTATATAGTTATTCCAATCATCATTGTATGCCCAATTTGATTATTGAATATGAATGCCATGTCACCCTTAGGCAAAATACTACTAAAATATGTCATATGCTTAGCCATGCTTAGATCACATTTATTTGGGAAGGTTTAGCCAAATCATTTACAATTTGATTTTAAATTTGATTCAGTGGTATTGTTTTACCACGAAAGGCTTATTAAGAGGTTTTTACACTAAATAAAATAAAATGGGTTTGGACTTGGACGAGATGGATGTATGGTGGGTGCAGGTTCATGCATGGGCCTAATCTGGTTAGGATTAAGGCCCATGGGTTTATTTAAATGGAAAGTCGTCCAAGTCAGTTAAGGACCGGTCTTTGAGCGTATTTTGCTACGCCTAACCGTACCACCACATGTCTGGAATGAGACAGATTTGGCTAAATAATCTGTGGTGTCTTAGTGTTATTTCTGCGATGTTGTATGTGTGGGTGTTGGTCAGACATTAGTCCCACCAGGCGCAATAGGGGGCTTCCGGAGGATGGCTCGTCCAATGGTAGCGAAACCTTAGCGGACATAAATACATTAAGACACTGCTCTGTAACGGCCTCATGATAATTGCTTAGTCACACGCCTTCGGAAGCGTGCTTTGGCCAACATTAAAAGCAAATTATCTCGTGTGGGTAAAGCTGTACAAACTCTGCAGAGTAGAAACTATTCGAATAGCCACGTCCGCGGTCATGGATATGCTAGCAAAGCCACTCTAAGTTAGACTTGTTTTTGTTTTATAAACGATTTCAACAAATGATTTTAGGATGGATAATCCTTCACCATTCATTTAATGGAGGTTATCCACTATTCATTGTTATTTTAATAACTGATTTCAGTTATCATATTAAAACTGGCCTTGGAAATTGTTATTGGTTTTTAACCTAAAAATACTGTTTATACAAAATAACCCTGCCATTATCTTTTGTTTATCTTATACATGCATAAACTTTCAATATTAGGTGTAACTTGCAAGCACGTAAGTTGTGCTTACTCTTGCTGAATAATCTTTATTCAGGAGAAGACCTCTATCAGGACGGTGAGGATCTTGACGAATAGGCTACGCCCCCAGACGTTTGCCTGTGGCAAGACGTGTGGCCTACTACTACTTTGTTTCCGCTGTATTATTTCTTTTCCTTTTGGCCTCAGGCCCATTTGTAATAAAACTCTGAGTTATTATTAATAAAGAGCGTGATATGATTTTGCTATCACTTTTGTTGACTGTGTACACTGGAAATCCTGGACTAGTGTATAAACACAGAGAATTCGAGATCCTTCGCTCCCGGGTTCGACAAAAGTGGTATCAGAGCTATATCGACTGTAGGTCGTGGCCCCACAAATGTCCTAAGGACTTATTTTAAAAAACTAAAACTATTTTGAGTCTATCGAGAGTCATCTCTCCACCCTTCTCTTTAAAACGGTTGCTGACTCGTCTAACTCTCAAAAATTGTAGATGGCCGAGGTACCGGATGCTATCTCTCACGGAGTTATTGCTGGACACTGGGCTGAACTTCTCTGGGAAACGATGCAACACTTGGATTACAAGAAGAGGCCCACGTTCCCGGGCTATCGGTACAAGGTGGGAGAACGACGTCTCTGGAGGGTGGAAGTGCTGATCTACTCCGATCTGTCGCCGAACACGGTCTTCCACACCTTTCACGCTCCGATCAGATGCGACACCTTCGCGGATGGCATTCAGGATGCAGCGAGAGAGGCAGTTCGTCGACTCCGCCACATCTACGACCGCTACCTCAACGGCACCGGGTTCCACTATTACCCGATGCATCTTCCGACCAGACTCGACAGCGTCTTCCGCACCGCCAAGGAAGAAGATTCCCCCGAGCTGACGCACCAGGTGGACTTAACGAAGGCACTGGACTATGCCTACGGGAATACCCTGGAGGACTTGCGTACCGCTCAAGATGGCTTGGAGTACGCAGAAGCAAGGATAAAGGCACTGGAAGCAGAGCTGGCTAGCTACAAGGCCGGTGAGGGTAGCTCCAATGAGATAGACTATACCCCCTGTACACCATAGATGTTTTCGATTAGTCCGTACTTCAGTCGCGAATTATGAGCTATCAATTATCCTTGTGATAGCCATAATCCATTAATAAAATAAAGAAGTAAAAGAACTATTTTGAAAAATTGGTTCTTTGTTGTGTGTTTATTGGTTCTTGGGCTATTTTAGATTTATCCCCCTTAGAATTTCTTGCTACCTTTTCTCAATCCTTGGAGAATCCCGCAGATGGTGACCACCCGCAGGAACGGCAACGACAGCAGCAGTGCCGAGGGACAAGGAAACGATCAGGCGGATCATCAAAATAATCACGTTCCGCAGCCACCACCACCGCCGGCAGAAGGATCGAACTGGCGCCAGATGATGGCAAATCAGACCCATCTGATTGACCTTCTTGCCCAATCACTGCAGAACGTTCAGAACGCTTAGGCTGCTACAGCAGCAGCAGCTCCGGCCCCACCCCCGCACAACCAGAGGTTGACCATGTCGGAGTTTATGAAGATGCGCCCGCCGACATTCTCAAGCAGTACTGAACCAATGGACGCCGATGACTGGCTTCGGGCCATTGGGAAGAAGTTGGACATCAGTCAGTGTTTTGATCGTGAGAGGGTTCTGTTTGCCTCTCACCAACTGACCGGTCCCGCATCGGAATGGTGGGACAATTACTGCATCACCCATAATGATGCTCAATCCATTTCATGAGCCAACTTTGTGCAAGCCTTCCGTCATGCACACATCCCGGCGGGGATGATGACATTAAGGAAGAAGGAGTTCCACGCACTTCGCCAGGGCAACCGTATGGTGAATGAGTATCTTCACCGCTTCAATCAACTTGCTCGCTACGCCCTAGTTGACGTAGCCAGAGATGAGGACAGACAGGAAAGGTTCCTGGAGGGATTAAATGATGATATCTCTGTCCAACTCATTTCTCAGAATTTCACCGACTTTCAGCAGTTGGTGGATAAAGCAATCAGGCAGGAGGCCAAACACGCAGAAATGGAGAACCGCAAGTGGAGGATGGCCGCTCAGAGGTTCAACGCAGGAGGTCTACCCAAACCTCGCATCACCACACCGCAGCCGCAACAACGTGGGAAGTTCCAACCTTCCACGTCTCGTACTCCGGCACCGCCACAGCGCTCCAACCTCTCCAACTTCCGTGGCACTTCATCAGGAGGGCAGTTTCAGCAGAAGCACTCTACCTTCTCAGCTTCCGGAGTGACGTGCTTCCACTGCAACGAGACGGGGCATTACGCCAATAAATGCCCGAAGAAGCAGCAAGGTATGGCACCAGCAAGGCCAACCTCAGGAGTTTCAACTACCGGCGGCACCACCAGACCAGCAGGCCAGTTCACCAAGGGACGGGTGAACCATGTCACCGCCGAGGAAGCCCAGGCAGCGCCAGATGTTGTTCTCGGTACGTTCCTAGTTAATTCAATACCAGCATCTGTCCTATTTGATTCTGGAGCTTCACACTCTTTCGTGTCAAATAAATTTATGGGAAAATATGGGTTACCTATATCCTCCTTAGCTACTCCCATGATAATTCATTCCCCGGGCTCGGAAATGAGGACCAATTCTCTATGCCCAAATCTTACCCTTGAGATATCCGGTGCATCCTTTCTAGCAGATCTGATAGTTTTACACTCCCAAGGTCTGGATGTAATACTTGGAATGGACTGGCTAGCAAAAAACCACGGTCAAATAGACTGTGCCAATAGATCCATCATCCTCACCAATGACCAAGGCCTATCTGTTGAATTCAAACCCAAGACTCGCACCGGAGGAAGTTCCATGCTCACCAGCTTGAAGGAAGTGAAACTGAAAAACATACCTGTGGCACGAGAATATCCCGACGTCTTTCCAGATGAGCTACCCGGCATGCCACCGGATAGGGACATCATGTTCCTAATTGATCTAGTCTCCGGGATAGCTCCGATCTCGAAGCGGCCCTATAGAATGCCAGCTAACAAGTTAGCAGAACTAAAGAAGCAAATCGAAGAGCTGCGAAGCAAAGGGTACATTCGACCCAGTTCCTCACCATGGGGAGCCCGAGTACTATTTGTCAAGAAGAAAGACAATAGTATGAGAATGTGCGTCGATTACAGATCACTCAACGAAGTAACAATCAAGAACAAATACCCGTTGCCCAGAATTGATGATATGTTCGATCAGTTGAAGGGAGCAAGTGTCTTCTCAAAGATCGATCTGAGGTCCGGTTATCACCAACTGAAGATCAGACCGGAAGATATTCCGAAGACCGCCTTCACCACCAGATATGGACTGTATGAGTTTACAGTAATGTCCTTTGGGTTGACCAATGCCCCCGCTTACTTCATGAATATGATGAACAAGGTGTTCATGGAATTTCTGGATAAGTTTGTGGTTGTCTTCATTGACGATATCCTCATCTATTCGAAGGATGAAGAAGAACATGAAGAGCATCTCCGGATGATCCTAGACAAACTCAGGGAGCACCAACTTTATGCCAAATTCAGCAAAAGTGAGTTCTGGCTAAGTCAAGTTGCATTCCTTGGACATATTGTATCCGCAGGAGGAATTGCAGTAGACCCCGCCAAGGTTGAGGCGATAATGGTGAAACAACCGGATCGACCACCGAGGTGAGAAGTTTCCTTGGACTGGCAGGCTATTATCGCCAGTTCATCGAAGGTTTCTCTAAGCTTGCAAAACCCATGACTCAACTTCTGAAGAAAGAAAAGAAGTTTGAATGGTCAAGCGCATGTGAAGAAAGCTTCCAAGAGCTGAAAAAGAGGTTAGTCTCAGCACCGGTGTTAATATTACCGGACATCCGCAAGGATTTTGAGATATTCCGTGACGCATCCCGTCAAGGCCTCGGATGTGTATTGATGCAGGAAGGCAAAGTTGTGGCTTATGCATCCTGGCAGTTGAGGCCACACGAAGGGAATTATCCGACTCATGATCTGGAGTTAGCAGCAATTGTGCACGCTCTGAAAATCTAGCGGCATTATCTCATTGGTAACCATTGTGAGATTTTCACGGATCATAAAAGCCTGAAGTACATATTCACGTAGTCCGAGCTCAATCTCCGACATAGGAGATGGTTGGAATTGATAAAGGATTACGATCTCGGAATCCATTATCATCCGGGCAAAGCCAATGTGGTAGCAGATGCCTTGAGCAGGAAGGCATATTGCAACACCATCATGGTGCAACAAAATCAGCCAGAGCTGTATGAGGAACTGAAGCACCTGAATCTGGAGATTGTCAACCAGGGTTGCGTAAACGCTTTGGAAGTTCAACCGACTCTTCAGGATCAAATCAGAACAAAACAGTTAGAAGCGGAAGACATCCAAGAAATCAAGAAGAATATGAGAAGAGGCAAAGCCCCAGGTTTCTCCGAAGATGAACAAGGGACAATGTGGTTCGGAGACCGCATCTGTGTGCCCAACCAGCAGGAGATAAAGGAGTCGATTCTGAAAGAAGCTCATGAGTCGCCATACTCCATCCACCCTGGTAGCACCAAAATGTATCAGGACTTAAAAGAGAAATATTGGTGGGTCAGCATGAAGCGCGAAATCGCTGATTTCGTCGCTCATTGTGATGTCTGTCAAAGAGTCAAGGCACAACACCAAAGACCCGCTGGTCTGTTGCAGCCATTACCAATTCCCGAGTGGAAGTGGGAAGAAGTTGGTATGGATTTCATCACCGGACTCCCCAGGACCCAATCGGGATATGACTCCATCTAGGTGGTAATTGACCGATTAACCAAAGTGACTCACTTTATCCCTGTCAAGACCACCTACCAGAGCAGTAAGCTAGCAGAATTGTACATGGCCAGAATCGTCTGCCTACACGGAGTACCCAAAAAGATTGTGTCTGACCGAGGGTCTCAATTCACCTCTCGGTTCTGGAAAAGTCTGTATGAAGCCTTGGGAACCCGACTCAACTTCAGCACGACATATCATCCCCAGACGGATGGGCAAACAGAACGCACGAATCAAGTTCTTGAAGATATGCTTCGAGCCTATGCCCTAGACTTTGGAAAAGGTTGGGACAAGGATCTGCCATATGCCGAGTTCTCTTACAATAATAGCTACCAAGCCAGTTTGCAGATGGCTCCCTTTGAAGCTCTGTATGGTAGGAAGTGCCGAACCCCGCTCCTCTGGGATCAGGTAGGAGAGCGTCAGGTCCTTGGACCTGAGTTGATCAAAGAAGCTGAAAGTAAGGTGAAAACTATACAGGAGCGTCTGAAAGTAGCCCAATCCCGACAAAAGAGTTATGCCGATAACCGTCGGAGGGAATTAAGCTTTGAGGTAGGAGATGTTGTCTATCTCAGAGTGACCCCACTTAGAGGTGTGAGGAGATTCCAGACAAAAGGTAAACTCGCACCCAGGTATATCGTGCCATACAAGATCTTGGCAAAACGTGGAGAGGTAGCTTATCAGCTAGAGTTGCCAGAAGCCCTGTCAGCAGTGCATAATGTCTTCCACGTATCGCAATTAAAGAAATGCCTGCGAGCGGCAGAGGACCATACCTTTCTGGAAAGCTTTGACCTTCAAGAAGATCTCACCTACGTGGAGCGACCAATTAAAATTCTGGATGTCGCAGAACGTGTTACCAGAAGCAGAATCATCAGATCATACAAGGTGCAGTGGAGTCATCACCCAGAAAGTGAAGCCACATGGGAGAATGAAGAAGAACTCAAGGCCAACTATCCTGATCTTTTTGCTAACCAAGCTTGAATCTCGGGGTTGAGATTCCCTTTAAGGGGGGTAGGTTTGTAACAACCCAAATTTCAAATTTCAGTTGAAAATAAAGTTTGATTATTTTTGTGGATTTTTCTGGCATTTTAAAAAGCTTTTCCTTAATTAATTTAAAGCTAAACAAATTTATTTACAAATTATATTACCAGATATTAGTTTAAAATATTTTTCTTAAGTCCCAAATACTCCAGAGAATTTCTGTGAATTTTCTCAAAATTTTTGGACTTAATTTACTATATTCTAAAACCCAATTGAATTATCAGCAATTAATTAAATCGGAAATCAAAAGAAATTCCTTAAACAGTCTTCGGGCCGAAACCGCCTCGGCCCAGACCAAATCCCGCGCGTGCGCAGCCCACGCGGCCCGCCCCATCCGCACCTCCTCCCTTTCGGCGGCGGGTCCACCGTCGATCTCTCTCTCGCCCTCGCGCCATCTTGGCCGGTTGTCGGCCGTTGGATCTAAATCCAACAGCCAGCGTTCAATGAAGCAATCGCCAGTTCCGATCGTCCCCTTCAACGATGACCGTTAGATCTAGATCGAACGACTCTCATAAACCCAGTACTTAAACCTCTCATCGTACCCTGCGATCTATTTCAACTGTTGGATCAAAATCCAACGGCTACGCCCAATCTTAACTTACCGATTCGCTTGTTCTATCTCCGCCGTCCGATCAAAATCGGACATGCCACCGTCATCTCCCTCCTTTCCTTCTTCCTCCTCACCTCCTTCCTTCTTTACCTCGCGTCCGCCATTGACGCCGAATCGGAGACCTTTCATACTCGGCGCGATCCTGATCTAAATCCCACAATCTCGCGAGCATTTACACCCCCGATCTTCTCCGCCCCCGACCCGGCCTTCCCTTTCCATCTCCGGCCCTGAATCCCCATAATTCCGCGAAGAACGCGCGAGCCGTGCCCTCCACGGCAACCCGGTGGCGCCGCGCCTATAAATAGGACCGCGGGACCGCTCGACCTCCACGGCTCGTAGCGCCACCCCCGTAGCCCCTCCGTCACCGTAGTGCCACGACCAAGATCCCCACCGGCAAAACCCGGGTCTTCTCTTTCGGCGCGCCGTAGCCCCTCCGTCCCCCGCCGTCGGCACCATCGTCATCGCCTCACCCGTGCGAAGCTTCTGCCACCACCCACTTCGCCAGAGGGCCTCGGGATCGTCTTCTTCGTCGACGACCGCACGCCGTCGTTGCCAAACTTCGTCGCCGACGACCCTCTGGCCACGCTCTGCCGTTAATTTGGTAACCCACGAGTTCGCAAATGTCTCCTCTCCATTATGCGCATAACCATTTAGCTCACCGCGGCGTGGAACGCTGGCGAGGCCGCTCACCGGAGCACCACCGGCCTCGGGCCTACGTGGCCGGCCACGCACACGTCACCGTGGCGCCATGTCACCGCCACCTGGGCGCCACGTCGCAGATTCGCCGAGTGGCAAGCCACCTCAGCCGCGTCCACCCCGTCCCTCCGAACCAAAAGCCGTAGGCTTGGTTCACGTGGACCGTGTCTATGACACGTGGGGCCCACTTGTCAGGAATTATTTTAATTCTTTTAATTCTGGAAAACCTCTCGCTGGCGTCAGCATTGCGCAATAATTTATTTTCCAGTAGAAAATTAATTCAAGAAATTCAATTAAATTGCAGATTTAGTTTAAAACTTCAAAACTTCATATCTTTTGCATCTGAACTCCAAATTGGGTGGTTCAAGTTGCAAAATTTGTCTAAAATCATAATCTAGCTAACTAAAGCAAAATATTTCAATTTGGAGTTATTTTGAGCTGAGTTTTTGAATTTTATTTGAATTTGAAGTAATTTATCGTATTTTCGCGTATAGACCTCGACGACTCCGGAGAGTTAGATCCTTCCGACGATTTAGAATTTCAAGACTTCAACGAAAGAAAGTTACACTATTGATCATGTTGTTCCCATTATTTTAAAGTATTTAATTTCTGTCTTTAAATTACTATTGCATGCATATGTTTATATAATTGTTTAAATATCCTGTTTGTATATAGTTATTCTAATCTTCATTGTATGGCCAATTTGATTATTGAATATGAATGACATATCACCCTTAGGCAAAATACTACTAAAATGTGTCATATGCTTAGCCATGCTTAGATCACATTTATTTGGAAAGGTTTAGCCAAATCATTTACAATTTGATTTTAAATTTGATTCGGTGGTATTGTTTTACCACGAAAGGCTTATTAAGAGCTTTTTATACTAAATAAAATAAAATGGGTTTGGACTTGGGCGAGATGGATGTATGGTGGGTGCAGGTTCATGCACGGGCCTAATCTGGTTAGGATTAAGGCCCATGGGTTTATTTAAATGGAAAGTCGCCCAAGTCAGTTAAGGACCGGTCTTTGAGCGTATTTTGCTACGCCTAACCGTACCACCACATGTCTGGAATGGGACAGATTTGGCTAAATAATCTGTGGTGTCTTAGTGTTATTTCTGCGATGTTGTATGTGTGAGTGTTGGTCAGACATTAGTCCCACCGGGCGCAAGAGGGGGCTTCCGGAGGATGGTTAGTCCAATGGTAGCGAAACCTTAGCGGGCATAAATACATTAAGACACTGCTTTGTAACGACCTCATGATAATTGCTTAGTCACACGCCTTCGGAAGCGTGCTTTGGCCGACATTAAAAGCAAATTATCTCGTGTGGGTAAAGCTGTACAAACTATGCGGAGTAGAAACTATTCGAATAGCCGCGTCCGTGGTCATGGACATACTAGCAAAGCCACTCTAAGTTAGACTTGTTTTTGTTTTATAAACGATTTCAACAAATGATTTTAGGATGGATAATCCAATGGTAAAATTTGGGCGGTTAGCCAAGTGATAGGAGGGTATCCTTCACCACTCATTTAATAGAGGTTATCCACTATTCATTGTCATTTTAATCACTGATTTCAGTTATCATATTAAAACTGGCCTTAGAAATTATTATTGGTATTTAACCTAAAAATGCTGTTTATGCAAAATAACCCTGCCATTATCCTTTGTTTATCTTATGCATGCATAAACTTTCAATATTGGGTGTAACTTGCAAGCACGGAAGTTGTGCTTACTCTTGCTGAATAATCTTTATTCAGGAGAAGACCTTTATCAGGACGGTGAGGATCTTGACGAATAGGCTACGCCCCCAGACGTTTGCTTGTGGCAAGACGTGTGGCCTACTACTACTTTGTTTCCGCTGTGTTATTTCTTTTCCTTTTGGCCTCAGGTCCATTTGTAATAAAACTCTGAGTTATTATTAATAAAGAGCGTGATATGATTTTGCTATCACTTTTGTTGACTGTGTACACTGGAAATTCTAGACTAGTGTATAAACACAGAGAATTCGGGATCCTTCGCTCCCGGGTTCGACAGCCGCTCTCCTTCGCCGCTTGCTGGGTTGTGAGCGCCATGGAGTCGAATCTTGGATCGTTGGGCACACACCTGCTCTGATACCAAGTGGTGGGATCAAACACAGAAGCAATGCGCCCAAGCAATCATAGAATCAAGATTTTCTGGTGGTGAACAGTGATGTTCAGAGAAGAACAAAACAGAGTTCAGAGAGCAGAGTTTTTGGGGCAATTTTCTCTGCTTTTCTCATTCAAAAGTTATAGGCATACATGCCAAATATAAAGCCTAACAAACAGGAATCGTGTAATCCCACGATCAGCATAACAAGGAAACTAAAACGTGCAGCTCCGCACATTACAAGGAAATAAACTGAAGAGGAAACAAAAGCATTACAGGGAAGCTAATTTGAACGCCAATCAAAGCCATTGCCGCATGCACAGGGTTCCTTCTTCAACTCAATCCAGCTGATTCAGTCTTGCACAAATTCATCCCAATCATGTCCGGATTACTTGCTCACAGAGGTTTCCCTGTAAGTCTCTGATCCAGAAATGGTTTGCTAGGGCTTCCGCGACAATTCGTCTGCGCTGGATCCCAGCTGGAACAAGCCTCAGAAGTGAAGGTGCTAATGCGGTAATGTTGGAGCCGCACAACCATCTATTCGTCCAGAACAATACATGCTAACCATTACCAATGCGAACCCTAAGAGAAGACTGGAACAAAGCCAACTCCGAGTTGTTCGCTAGAATGGGGAGAACCTGCCACGTGCTAAACAAATTGGTCCACTGTAACCACAGCCAATGGATTCTAAGGGCATTCCCTAGGAGATGAAGGTTGCGGAGCCCAAGGCCACTGAAAGATTTCAGCCGACAAACCGTTGACCAAGCCATCAAGCAGTGCCCGCTGGCAACACTATCCGTTTCTTTCCAAAGGAAAGAGCACCGTCCCTTGTCGATCGCTTTGATGGCCCAAACGGGAGGTTGCAAAGCCATGAAGGCATAGATTGGAATTGCTGAGAGAATGGCCTTAACTAAGACCAGATGCCCTCCCATTGAGAGCATGGCTGCTTGCCAGGAGGGCAAACGGCGAGCAACCTTGTCAATAAGCGGCTAGAAGTCCGCCTTGGACGGCTTCTTCACTGATATTTGCACGGAAAGTTGGTCATGGCATAATGTAGTTCAGCGGTAATGAGTTGAAGGTGCTGCTCGGTACATCTGATCAGGGTGATGGAGTTCTTTGAGAGATTAGTGTGTAACCCTATTGCCTTACTAAAGATGTCCAGAATATGAGAAATAGCGAGTAGGTCTTGGGCGACTGGTGTGAGGAAGAGGGCGGTGTCATCCGCGTAGAGCAAGAGGTGGTATGGTATGCCTCACGGACCACTAATTGGGTGGAGTGAAGTAGTGAACAGGCATCCGCCTCGGCAAGGAGATAGCGACCTCTTGCATGGCCGATCGGCCGGCTCAGTAGTCCGTTTAGCAAACCATGGGTTGATGCCGTCGGAAGAAGGATGGTAATCCAATTGCACCATCTAGTGCCAAACCCCTTGTGCCTAAGGATCTCCAATAGGAATAGCCAAGAGATTGAATCAAATGTGTGGGCGATGTCAAGTTTGAAGAAGAAACTGGGAATCTTTTTTTTGGTGCAGAAGCCTCGCTGATTGTCTGACCAGCATGTAATTGTCTTGGATTGAACGCCCCTTGATGAATGTTGTTTGGTTGACAGTGACCACCTTGCCCAGCACTGGAGCCAGCCTCAAGGCAAGAATTTTGGAAAAAAAAGTTTCGCGAAGCCGTGGTTGATTGAGCTAACAGGAAGTCCTTTGCTTCCTAAGCATCTGGAGTCTTTGGGACAAGGGTGAGGAAAGCTTGATTGAGTAGTTCTAAGTTAAACTCGTCTAGACAGCCCAATTTGTTAACAACAGCCAAGACATCGTACTTAATGGAATCCCAACGCTTTTGGTAGAAGATGTCGATGTAGCTGTCCGGGCCTGGCACTTTGCAACTAGGCAAACTCTTCACAGCTTCCCAAACCTCGACCTTGGACAAGTCTGATTCCAATAGGGAGTGGTTAACTAAAGGGATATTGAGAGAATGGAGGTCGAGGGTATGACTCCTATGAGCTGGCTTGCCGAAGAGATTGACAAAGGAACTATGGAACACATCCTCCATTTTTTAGTGCGATTGGATCCAGCCCCTATCTGTTTTCAACTATGCAATGAAGGAACGATGCTTGCGGTTATTGGCATGGAGGTGAAAGAAATGGGTGTTGGCATCACCCTCCCATAGCCACCTGAGACGGGATCGCTGACGCACAATCGTTCTCTCCAAGAAGCAAAGATCGAGCAACTTCTTTTTCAGCTGAGCCCGGAACCAACGTTCCCAGCTAGAGAGTAGTATTTTCTCCTCTACCACATCAAACCGCCAGATAAGCTCTTTGGCGAGGCCTATTTGGTGACAGATGTGGCCGACCTGACGTTGGCTCCAGCTTTGTAATGTGCAGCTTGTAGCTTACATCATGCAATCAAGCCTACGAAGTGGGTCAAAAATGGTGGGGGAACAGCGCCATGCAGCCTGCATTACGTCCGCAAAACCGTCGAGCTTGGTCCAGAAAACTTTGAACTGGAATTGCTATTTACCTCCAAATCGAAACACTGAGGACAAGAGGAGCAGGCAATGATTTGAAGCTGTGGAAGGGAGCGCTTGAAGAAAGCGGTCTGGGAATAGAGTTTCCCATTCTGAATTAACGAATACCCTGTCAAGGCGCTCAAGTGTTTGGCATTCGTGGGCGCTTGTCCAAGTGAAAGCACGACCATTGAGATGGACTTCTCTAAGTTGTAAATCATCGACCGTACTGCGCTGTCCAACAATTGGTATCAAAGCTCAGGTATCCCAGATACATCTCAGACCTCATGGTTTCGGAGAGTACACCCGATGTGTGAGGGGAAGAATTGTTGGGATAATCCTACGTCGGTTGTGGAAAGAGACATAGTACGATTTATAAGGGTGAGGGTACACCTACCTATCAAGCTAGTATTTTGGGGGGGAGATGGCCCAAGACCACTTAGTCGTTGCTATGTAGTTGGGTTTACGGGTTAGCAGTCCAACGACATGAGGCCAGAACGCTGGTTTAGCGGGCTAGGGATCGGACACTGGTTGAGTGGTCCAATGGCGCTGTCCAACAATTATTGTTGGGATAGTCCCACATCTATTGTGGGAGGAGACAGAGCACAGCTTATAAGAGTGAGGATACATCCATCTATCAGGCTAGTCTTTTGGAGGAAGGTGACCCAAGCCCCCATCACCTTCTCATACAGCAAGCAGCATCTCCTCTCTTCTGTCTACTCGTGTTCTGATGCTCGTCTGCGCATATCTCCGTCAGTTATTCTGTTACTTTTCCACACCCAATCCACGTTATCTCCAGTTTAATTACGCGATTGTGAATCGTCCTATAATAGGAATCTGAAAATGCATCACCCCGTATATCTCCCAAGCCAATGAACGGCTGAGGTCACATGTAAGCAAGAGGATATGTGACTCCCACCTGGTGATAGACCAGTGACGGTACATGTACCCGGCCGAGCGCTATATTGCGCGGCGGAGTAGCGGCTAAGTCCAACTACAACGGCAGGGTGATTCCACTGCTGCAATCTCTGATGTAGCTTAATATTTGGCAAAACGCATTTTTGTCGAGTAATAATCCACGGCCTTGTCGTCACCAAGGCAGTGACGGCACAGGGCGTCACATTATTCCTTCAATATTAAGGACATGTACAGACAATTGTTGTCTATAGCAACTCTCTATGTTATTTATAGACAGCATTAAAGACAACTCATATAATGGAGGTGGTGATACAGTCGGCTACAAGATTGTAGACAACACGCAATCTTTTAATCTTTTTCTTATTTCTCGTGCTACAGTCGACTACAGGATTGTAGACTACATTTTTATCTCTCTCATTTTCTTTTACCCACGTTAGCAAAAATCCTACATAGCAGAGACTATAGACAGCTGACATAATCCCATTGTACATGCTCTAAGGACATGTACAATAGTACAGACAGTTTCTGCTTATAGCAACTCTTCATGTCACATGTAGACAACACTAAAGACAGCTTATACAATAGTTGTGGTGATACAGTTGGCTACAAGATTGTAGATAATATACAATCTTTTAATGCTTTTCTTATTTCTAGTGCTACAGTCGACTACAGTATTGTAGACAACATCTTTCTCTCTTTTCATTCTCTTTCATCCACGTCAGCAAAAATTCTACGTGACAGATACTATGTACAGCTGACATAATCCCATTATCCATGCACTAACACGTTACGCTACTCGTTCTGCTGGACTGACTCAAGTTTCAGATCCATTGGTTGCACCATCGTGTTAGGAGTAGGATAATGTTCCCGAATTGGTCAGATGCTAAACTTACGCCCACCTAATTCCTGCGACTAAAGTTTCACTGGTAGGAGGAAGCTTCTCGCGAGCTTCCTTCTCTGAAGCCATGTCAAAATATTCACGGCATATTCGCAACTTGTAAGCCTTTGTAGACGGACGGTAATTAAGAGAGGGACAACTGATCTACAACTCCATTGACAAATTAAGCGTTCCACATTTAATAATCGTCACAAGGTCAACCAGAGTGGTTGCCTAGCACATACATTTCCTTCACCACTGATTTTCAGTAACCAAGTTTATTCACCGTGGACAGGTCAATGCCGCGCCATCCGTGAATTGGTCGTGGACTCATGAGGGTTTATTCACCGCAAGCGCCACTCTTGTCTTGTGTCCACGAAAGAGAAGATATGGTGGGAGCAACGGTGACCGCCTCGACGGGGGTGATGAACTCCCTCCTCCCCAAGCTCACCGCCCTGCTGGGAGAGGAGTATGTCAAGCTCAAAAGCGTCCGCCGTGGGATCGGTTACCTTAGAGATGAGCTGAGTAGCATGAATGCTTTGATTACGAAGCTAGCCGACGTGGAGGAGCTTGACGTACAGCTGAAGGAGTGGAGGAACAATGTGCGGGAATTAGCCTACGACATCGAAGATTGTGTTGACACCTTCATGCGTCACCTTGGCAGTGGCAACGCCAAGGCCAGCTTGATCCGAAGAACCACACGCAAGATCAAGAAGTTATGGGCACGCCACCAAGTCGCTAATCAGATCGAGGAACTCAAATCCCGTGTCATGGAGGTGAGCGAGCGTCGGCTGAGGTATAAGTTTGAGGAGCAGTCCAAAATTACAGAATCAGCGGTTACTGACCCTCGACTGCCTGTGCTCCTTGCCGAGTCGAAGGGTCTGGTGGGCATTGACAGTCCAAGGGAAAGGATAGCCAAATGGCTTTTGGATGAGGAGCAACAGCTGAAGGTGGTCTCCATAGTTGGGTGTGGAGGATTAGGCAAGACGACTCTTGCTATGGAGATGTACCGGGCTGTTGGAGGACAGTTCCAGTGCAAGGCTTCAGCATCTGTATCCAGGAAACTTGATCTCAGGAAACTTACCAGTGATCTACTCTTTCAACTCGACCCTGGGGAGCATGGCAGATTGGAAATGTTGGAGGTTGAGCAGTTAAGTCTCAAGCTTAGGGAGCATTTGAAAGATAAGAGGTACGTTTCGATACATCAGTGGACATCAAGTGAGTTTAAGATTTGGGATGCGTACTGCTCTACTGTGTGCAACTCAAATCACATTTAGAACATTGCATTTATATGTTGGGTTTGCTCACATACTCTTTTTAGAACAGTATATCATTCCATTTAAAATTCTTGTAAACCATGTTATGATTAGCAATGCTTATGACCTTCTAGCAACGACAATTTCATTAGGGCCCGCCTCAATATGTTTACTGTTTAGAATAGCCAGCCAAAAGGTAATGATATCGCTATATTGTCCCTGAACAAACCACTAGGCAGACATCAACTTGCTGGAGGCATCCTTCAAAATAATTTTTTTTTGCTGGAGGTAATTGGATAAAGTAAAATGGTTAGCTAGGATTGTCATATAGGCTTCAATGTGCACAAAATGTAAACTTTATCACAGGTAACTAAGGGCATACAGTTCTTGTATAAAAAAGTTCTGCTTTAATTGTACAAACGCCAACTGAGATGAGTCACTTTGGCAAATAGCAACCTTACTCATGCCATTGTCAAAAATTTGCAAATAGGTACTTAATTATTATTGATGATGTTTGGAGCATATCAGCATGGGGACTCGTGAAGTCAGTT
The DNA here is from genome assembly GCA_036346255.1 of Ampelocalamus luodianensis. Lineage (NCBI taxonomy): Eukaryota > Viridiplantae > Streptophyta > Magnoliopsida > Poales > Poaceae > Ampelocalamus > Ampelocalamus luodianensis. The sequence continues at coordinate 75,966,095 of CM070622.1, read as the reverse complement.
CTGCCAGAGAACAAGCACCAGAGCAGAATAATTACAACTACACGCATCACTAGTGTTGCTGAATCATGTTGCTTTGACTTCAACAATCCCATCTACAAAATTGAACCTCTAGATAAAATTGATTCTCGAAGGCTGTTTCTTACAAGAATCTTTCACTCGGATCATAGTTGTCCTCCTCAGCTAGAAGAAGTTACCAATGCAATCTTACGAAAATGTGGTGGCCTACCATTGGCCATAATTAGCATAGCTAGTTTGTTGGCTAGCAAACCCAAAATAAAGGACCAGTGGGAGATTGTGCAAAATTCTATTGGTTCTGCACTTGAAGAAGCTTCTACCGTAATGAATAAGATATTACTCTTCAGCTATTATGATCTTCCTCTTCATCTGAAGACTTGCTTGTTATATCTAAGTATATTTCCAGAGGATCACAAGATTAGAAGAGAAACATTGGTATGGAAATGGATAGCTGAAGGATTCATTGTTGGAGGAAGGGGGCAAAATTTGGAGGAAGTAGGAGATATCTATTTTAATGAGCTTATTAACAGAAGCATGATCCAACCAGTTGATATTCAGTATGATGGCAGGGCACAAGCTTGTCGAGTTCATGATTTGGTTCTTGACATTCTAATATCCTTATCAGCTGAAGAGAATTTTGTCACGATACTAGATGGACATGAACCTAAATTTATGCCTAATAAGATTCGTCGTTTGTCCATTCAATATAGTGAGCCAGAAGATAAAGTGCTACAAGTGAGCAAGAAGAGTTTGGATCATGTTCGTTCCATCAGTATCTTTGGTTGTTGGCTAGAAATGCTTGATCAGTTGGACTTTCAAGCTATGCGTGTCTTGGATTTTGTAAGAAGGTGTCCTTATGCACAAGTTAAAAATATTGGAAATTGTTTTCAGTTGAGGTATTTGGATCTCAGTCATACAGATATTACAATTATCCCTGAAGAAATTGGGAAACTAGAAAATTTAGAGACACTGGACCTGACATCTTATTCAATAGAAGGAAAATTACCACCAACAGTAGGCCAATTGAGAAAATTGGTGCGTCTATTTGTTTGCCCTAAATTGATATTGCCAGTGGAGATCACTAATATTGAGGCTCTGCAAGTGCTATGGACTACCTCCTGCAACTCTACAAAATTTCTAGAAGGTCTCGGTCAGATGACTCAACTGAGAAGACTTGGAATAAAGTACTCAAAGCCTGATGGTTGGGATGGTGATGTGGGTAGGTACAACAAAATTTTCTGTTCTTCTCTACGTGAATTGGGGAAACACAACCTTCAGTTTCTAGAGATTCAGTGCTACCGCGATGACATCGTAGATACGCTGATGGACTCCGGGGATGCTCTTCCACTTCTCCAAAAGCTTGGCATCACCATGTCCATCTGCAGGTTACCAAAGTGGGTGGGTTCCCTTGTATACCTCTCTTACTTGCAAGTCCTTGTTGAGACCATGGAAAACAATGATCTCTCTATCCTCGGCAATCTACCTTCTTTGCTCTATCTTGAGCTATGGAGATGTCATCCTCCAGTCGAAAGGCTTGTAGTTGAGAACCAAGGATTCCAGTGTCTAAAGGAATTCTTCTTCCGAGTATTGAGTGGAGGAATGGGGCTGGTGTTTGCTCCAGGAGCTATGCCAGAGGTCGAAACGCTTCGTCTTCAGTTCTATGCTAGGGGGAAAAGGTACAACCATGGTGTTGGTGCTGACTTTGGCCTTGAGCATGTTTCAGCGCTGAAGCGTGTTGTTATTGAAATTCAATGCTGGAATGCCACTAATGCAGACGTGAAGTCCTTTGATAATGCTATCTGTAATGCTGTCAGCACCCACCCGAATCGCCCTGCAGTTGAAATTGTCAGTTCATTTATGAACTGCATGGCAGAGGAGAGTGAGTTGGAAGACAATGGTGTGCAAGAAGAGACTGATGAGCATTGAGGATACGAAGAGTTGTCAACTTTTCATAAAAAGAAGCAAAGTCTCAACTCTTCAAAGGTACATAATATTTCAGGCTTTCAGCAGATGCATTTCAAAGACCCATTAATGGTTGTCCTTGTATAATGTTAAGCTAATTTCTTTATTTCACTTCTTTTGTTACTATGTTGAATCATCGATTAACTTATTTTTTGAACTACATAAACTTAATTGTCCTTGCAAAATACTTGTTAACATTTTGAATCCAACTGGTACACAAAGTTAAGACTTTAGAGAAAATAAGATTGTCGTTGTATATAAAACCAATTACTGCTCTTTGCTAAAAAAAAAACCAATTACTGCTATGTATGCAGGCAGCACTTTCCATTTCTACTCCAAAACAGATCACACCAAATTTTAAAGTAATGCTTTATTTGTTCTAAAAAGAACATGTGTTGTGGTTGCATTCAATCGGTGATGCCTTTTGATGGACTGGCTTACTTCCGGTCTTTCGGATGATTCATGGTGTGAAACACTGTTTAATTGCTACACTGCGGGGCAAAACTATTGAATGATCTAGTGGAGCACCTTTACCCATTAATCCTTATTCATGTTCAACCAAGAATGAAATAGTGCTTGTCTTCTCCAACTAAACAAATGGTTGGAATTTAGATCTTAGAAGAATCAAAAGGAATAATGCAGAGCAGCTAGTATATTGGCTCTTATAATGGCATGGTTTGCAGCTGATTAGTGTCATCAGTAACCAAAAAAATTACCCTACTTGTCATATTTATCAGGTTCAGATAATTGTTTGATCATTAGCTATTTAGCTTCTGTATTTTCTTAATTCTTGCATTCTGGTATCACATTTTGCATCTTGTAGTTTTTTATGATTCTGTTTGCATTGAAAACTTTCAGCTCTCAGCCTGCATAAACAACGGTGAAAATTTAATTCATGTCAACTTCATTATAAATGTCTGGAGGATCTGGATCAGATGTGCACGCAGTGACCACAACAGTTGCTTCAGCAGCTGTGAGCCAACTTCTTGCAATCTGATGAGAAAGCGGAGATCAAGTTATTGCTCAGAGCCTCAGACACTCAGATGTTTATTAGGTCAAGTATTGCCATGAATATTGAGCAGAATGAGAACTCTCATTTCAATTACCATGTACGCAAAGATAAGTTTGGTTCATACGCATCAGAGCATGGAAGTAGAGTGTCAATTCTAATTCTTACGATCTCATTTCCTTACTCCATTACAGAAATGCAGCTGCCAAAGAGTCCTCAGAATTGTAGCTCTCAAGTTTCAACCACCATAGTACTTCATTGACCAGTTGATTACCACTTCAGTACAGTGTGCAATACGGGCAGAAGCAAATGTGGGCAAGAGAAGCAAAGAGCAGTTTAGGCCGTGGGCACTGGGCAGAGGCAGTGGTTGTGGTTTCCTGATACAGGGTAAATGCCTAAATGGAATTGCTAGAGCTGTGGACTGTTTCCTGATACAGGGTAAACGGTATTGCTGGAGCAGACAGCAGACTAACAGTTTTCTTTTTGAGTTTGCCAAATTTGAATCCCTCTTTCTATGCTTAATATACGAAGCAAGGTTCCGGTGCCTTTTTCTTAACACTTTGCGATATTCCAGAGAAGCATCTGATGTAGCATTGGGATTGCTTCACTGGTGCAAGTGCTTCCAAAGTTCCAATGCAACGAAGTTACTGATAGAAATGAAGCTTGCTACTTGCTAGGTGCATGTACTGTTCCAAAGACACCAGTGCGAATTTTATTGTCGGTTGCCTGCGGCGTACAACACCATCGTCTGACTAGGACTCACATCATCCCACGTTCCCTGATATTTGTAACGAGCGCACACACGAGCTAATCAGCCCGTTCCACAGCCTGCGCCACTAGCCGCAAGAACAGGACGTGCACCAAGGCTCGCAAGCACGTCTCCCTCCACATGCAACCAACTGAACGGACCGGACGTCTCCCTCCTCATGCAACTAACTCGTAAACTAAGGGTATATACGTGGTATAGACAGTGGTTGTCTGTAGTATCTTTCATATCATCTATAGACAAACTAAACACAACATATACAATAGGTTGTCTCTAAGTTGTCTATATACGTTCTCCATAAAATGAGGTTATAAAACTTGTGGATTACAGACGGCATAGATACAACAGCAAAACTGTCGTCTATAAGGGTCTTATGTACTGTCTGTTGCATGTCAGACAGTTTCATTCTCTCTCCTTGTTCTCTCTTATCCACATCACTAAAAATCTTATGTGGTAAAAATAATAGACTACCCTACTGCACATGCCCTAATAAGTCACTATACGCACATCTCAACTCTAACGTGCAAGACTAATTAAGTACTAGCATTCAACACATGTTACACATGTAGATGTTACATGCCAAGATTAAGTCCAACACGGCTTAATTAGTCCACGGGTGGGCGCCGACAACGGCCGCGCGCCTGCCCGTCGCCGAACATGGGCTGCTTGATGAGCGTGTCGACGTGGGCCTCGTTGGGCGCACCGAACAGGATGAGCGAGAGCTCAGCGCAGGCCACGACGACGCGAGCCTCGCGGTTGTTCTCGGCGAGGTACGTGGCGACGCGGAGCCGCTGGAGCAACCGTTCATGTATAGCATTCGTCGTACAATAATGCACTATATTAAATAAACAAGTCGTACGATCAAATGTCTTACAAAAAGGGCCGAGTAGGACACTGCAATACACATAGATCTATAATACAGAAAGAAGGGATAAGAGCGGAAACAAAAAAAGAGGTGGATCCATCCCTCGCCTACAGGCAAGCGACTGGGGTCCCAACCTAAGCTTCTCCATCTCCTTCACCATCCGGTTCTGATGCCATGTGGTAGGTATACGGGTCTTGATAAAATGGCTCTGAAAGATAATATTAAGTGAGCCTAAGTACATAACCGTACTCGCGAACTAACACATAATGCAACTATTATATATATGCAAGGCTAATCAAGAGAGGTTCATGATTCTTTTAGTTGCACAAAGCTAAGTTTGAACTAGATTATGTAGTAGCAATTCCTGAGACTTAGCATTTTAATTAACACAAGTTTCGATAAACTGAGTTTTTGTTGTGAAATACTAGTGGAGATTTCAACCCCTTATACCATTAAGTGGCTCCGTTCACTCAATGCTCATATTCATTTCTCGGGTCACATCTCGTACTTTTTACTGGTTCTCGACCAGGCCATCTCAATTCTCGGGGCTTCACCCTAACTTTTCATCCCACCTACAATTTTATATATATAAAACTGAAAGCTAGTTCAAGCAAGTTCCCGACACCGCCCTTGACCGTGGGCCCAGCTATCTAGATAGTTTTCTTACTCTGCAGAGTTCGTACATTTTACCCACAAGGGATAATTGACTTGCAATGTCTTAGCACACTTCATTAGGTGCGCAATTAAGTTGATTATCACAATGCCTTTACAATGCCCTACCTCAACACAACTTGCCCGCTAAGGTTTCCACCTCCCTGAGTCGCGCTCCCAGGAGGCCCCCTCTTGCGCCGTGTGGTTTTTCTGTGGCTTCTACCCATACCCACGCCACACACCCACTAATGGCGAAGCCATGCCAAGACGAATAAATTAGTTAGCTAGGTCGTACCCATTATAGACTTGTGGTTGCACTGTTTTTATACAAGAGATCATCACAAGAACTCAGTTCTTTATTGGCTTGGATGGTACTTCCCCATACCTACTCTGTCGTGCTTTTACCAACACCCGCCACGCTTTTCAGCCGCACAAGTCGAAATATGTTTTTTGTTTCCTTTTGTTTTGAAATACTTTTCTAGTCAACATATCAGCTAGGTCCCAACTTCGATCGCCAAAATCTCATTTTCGAATGTTTTAATGATGTTAGGGCAATCATTGCCTGCATACTAATGTACCTAAGTAAAGCTAAGCATAACACTTAGGTACAGATTTAGTAACTAGTATGTAAACTATTAATTCTAAGGTGACAAAGGATAGTCTCCAAGTTCAAGGATTGAAAGTTTATACACAATTATCATTAAGGTATTAAGTATGAGTTAGATCAACATAGTTGTATAAATCATAGCAGTGCAATTTCATAATTTAAAATAATATAATTGCAAAACGTAGGTGCAACATGATCAAAGTATTAACTTGCCTTGCTCTAGGTATTGCAGATCTTGATCAACTTGAGGTTCTTCGGAAGCTTCGTCGTCTATACACGCAAAAATAACCAAAGTTCGAATAAGCATATAAGTATTCAAATTGCAATAAAAATTCAAATTAACTCCAAAATGTGTGTTTTTGGTTTGATTGGGTAGGGTTTGAATTTAGACAAATTTAGAAATAAAAATCATTCAATTTGGAGTTAAAATGAGTGAGAACGGGCTCTCTGAAGTCTAAACCCTAGTTTAATTCCTGGAAAAATAAAAGGGAAGAGAGAGTCCTCTCTCTGACAAGTGGGGCCCACGACCCTCTCCTTTTTGTTTATTTTCCTAAAGAGATATTTTCAAGGACGAGTGGTACCCACCTGTCATAGATTCAATCCTCAAGAACAGCTCATGGACCAGGGTCCATGTGCATAGTGCCTTGGTCCACCGAAGTGATGACCGTGCATTTAAAGCTTTCGGGGTCCACACGTCATTGACCCATTAGTGAGGAACCTGAGTAAATGAACTTCATTAACTATTCATCGGGTCCACATGTCATTGAATCACGACGCATTTAAACCGGATACTACTCAATGATTAACTCTAAGACAAAGATTCGGTAATTAAATGACCGTGCTACAGTACGTGCATGCTTCAGACAAGAACAGGGGAACTACGCGCCTCTCGGCCAGCGCGCGTCGCCGGCGGCTCGGGATACCCAAAATGGAACCCCATGAGGCAAGCGGTCCCAAAGGTAACAGTTGTGAGGGCCACAATGACATGTAGTAGCGGTGCTACGACGAATGGTGGTAGTAACTTTCGGGGCTGCGGCGACTTCGACATTCTTGTGATGCTTCCGGCTAACTAGCACACGCATGAGTATCTACGTGGTACTAGGAACTCACCAGCACCGAAGACGACGGCGGGGAAGGCCGGAGAGTGGCTGACAGCGATGACCCACGGTGGCGAGGGGAGCTCCATGTGGCGGTGGTGTCCTATGAGGGGAGGGGAGCCGTGACTGGCTGGGGATGTACAAGTGAGGTGAGGGGGTTCTTGAGGTGAGAGCAATTGGGACGAAGCTCACCGGACGAGGCACGACGGCGGTAATAGCGGAGTTGGTCGGGAGTGGAGAAGATGAGGACGGTGCTAGCTCCTGCGGTCACAAGGAAAAATTAATATGGGGAAAAAGTCATGGTGGCTTGGAACATGAGGTGACGGGGATGGCGAGACATGGAGATCATTGGAGTGCTGGCGGCGCGGCGGTCAGTCTTGGAATCTGAGTTGTCTACAGTTTCTTGTGGTGAGAAAATGAGGGAAGGAGGGGAAGAAGGTAAGAGAGGAACTGGGGTGGCGAGGAGGGGAGGTAGAGGGGCACCGGGTGGCTTTATATAGCCAGGAGGGCAGGTGGCTGGCAATGCTCTCGACGGGAGCTGGGCGATGGACATGATATTGTTTGGCAGCACAGTGCTTTGGATGCGATGTCGGCATGGTTGGGCGATGTTTGAGCGACGAGCGAGCGGCAGCTCATGCATGGCTACGATGTGGTGCGCTAGCTCCAGAGCATGCCGACGAGAGAGAGAGCAGCGGCGATGCAATCGGGGAGAGAGAGAGAGAGAGAGAGAGAGAGAGAGAGAGAGAGGAAGGCTGTGCTGCGATGGTCAGGCTGCAGCAAGTGGTGGCGCAACGGACCGGCTAGAGGAACAGTAGAAGAAGAAAAAGAGAAGAAAAGAAGAAGGGGAAAAGAACAAAATTGATGGATTAATTTCTTGGAGCATGATTTCACTTTGGGTTAATTGATGGCTCGCTTAATATGAATCTTTTTAGAAGATTTAGTACCATACGATATTTCAGTTAGTTTTACTCTTACACTTTTCAGTTTTAGAGGTTTTGGCTTTTTGATGCCCGCTAAATACAGTGTGTGGCCAAAGGATCTTCTAAAAGGCATGCAAATAAGACGGCAACGGGCAACATACAAAAAGTTTCGAAAATCCCGTATTTTTTATGTTTGGGAATTTTTTTAGGGTGTTACAAACCTGTCAGTTTTACTATTAGAATTCTGAATTTTATCTAACCTGTGGATTTTTATGCTACTACTATTTCTAACAAAGTCCCACCAAATTTATTAGCGAGGCTTTAGCAGTATATTTTGTTTATTCTTCAATATATGTACGCAATAATTTGGAATGTCAATACGTGTGCAAATTGGTTTCAGCATTGGATCCGCACCATTATAACATTGTAGGTCATCTCACGGACGTACACGATGTTTTCTCTGTTTTTTTTCAAACAAAGGAGATGTCTTTTATCTCACATTGCATATATATAAATTGATTAAGGTGATTGAAACTTTTTTAAGTATAAGTCACGCTTTTTATCCATTAGATCAATATTCAATCATATGATACATCAATATTTACACAAATCCAATGATCACAATAATAGATTTAAACTTAAGAAAATTTCAGACGACTTAAAAATAACAAATTTAATAGATTAATTAATCGATAGGATATACTTGGCAATGCATGATTGGCCCTGCATGTTTATAAGTAGAGAACCATGCATAGAAGCTGGCCTGTCTTTTAGCCGAACCATTATAACACTGACTTGACTCTGATCGATACCCCCGACATTGTTACCTGACTGGCTGACTCGCCTCGCGCCCAAGATGGTACTGCTCGGAAACCTGATGGCGAGCCCCGCGGCCACCGTCATCAGCAACATTCGGCAGGCGCAGCGTGCGGACGGCCCAGCGTCCGTGCTCGCCATCGGAACGGCGAACCCGGCGAACTGCGTGCGGCAGGACGAGTATGCCGACTACTACTTCCGCGTCACCAACAGCGAGCACCTCACCAAGCTGAAGGCCAAGCTCAACCGCATATGTAAGAGCTAGTAGCATCACGCACGCACAGCATGCGAATAATAAGTTGCTTGCTTGCTCCCATATGACATGCACGTTTCAGGTCACAAATCGGCCATCGACAAGCGCTACTTCCACCACACCGAGGAGTTGCTGCAAGGCCACCCTGAGTTCCTTGACCGCACGGCGCCATCCCTGGACGCGCGCATGGACATCGTCGCCAACGCCGTTCCCGAGCTCGCCGCATCAGCCGCGGTGAAGGCTATCGCCGAGTGGGGCCGCCCGGCCACGGACATCACCCACCTCGTCGTCAGCACCTACTCCGGCGCCCACATGCCGGGCCCAGACCACCGCCTGGCCTCCCTGCTCGGCCTCCGCCCCTCCGTCCGCCGCACCATGCTGTACCACAACGGCTGCTCAAGCGGCTCCGCCGCGCTGCGCGTCGCCAAGGACCTCGCCGAGAACAACCGCGGCGCTCGTGTCCTCGTGGCCTGCGCCGAGCTCACGATCATCCTTTTCCGCGCGCCCGACGAGGCCCACATCGACACGATCATAATGCAGGCTCTGTTCGGTGACGGCGCAGGCGCCGTCATCGTCGGCGCCGACCCCGAGGGCTCCGTCGAGCGCCCGCTTTTCGAGATGGTTTCCGCGTCACAGAATGTGATACCGGAGACTAACCACGCCGCCGTCGGACGGCTCTGCGAAGATGGCTACCTCTTCCATCCTTCCATTGAGATGCCAACGCTGATCCGCGAAAGCATTGAGCAGTGCGTGATCGACGCGCTCGGACCGCTCGGCTTGAGCGGTGGCTGGAACGACCTCTTCTGGGCGGTGCATCCCGGCGGTCGAGCGATCCTGGACAGCGTGGAGGCGGGGCTCCGGTTGGAACCCAAGAAGCTGACGGCAAGCCGCCATGTACTGAGCGAGTACGGGAACATGTCCGGGCCAACGGTGATCTTTGTGCTCGACGAGCTCCGGCGCCGCCGGGACAAGGACGGGGAGGGGCAGCACGGGCTGGGGGTTATGCTGGGGCTCGGACCGGGAGTCTCTGTTGAGACCATGGTGTTGCACGCCGCCGGTAACCAGAAGAAGAACTAGCTACTCACTCCGATTCTTTTTAAGTGATGTTATAGAATCCGCGCCGTCAAATTTTATAAAATATAACTACTAATACGTTTAAAACTATTTAGACTGGTTATATAAAAACTATATCACTAGATTTGTCGTTAAAAATATTTTTATAATATTATAATTTTATTAGTATATAATAAGATAAAATACAAAAGGAATAGTCAAAATCATACCTCCAAAACTGTGAAAATTAAAAAACGTCACTTAAAAAACAGAGGGAGTAGCTAGTTGGACTTATTTCGATTGGACGCTGCATGCACTCTAATTAAGAGAAGGTGATCAAAATTATGAGTACATCTATATGTACGTAATGCCATAGTGTCGACTCTTGTGTAATAAGCATTACATTGAACTTTCTATATACTAATTATCAATACTTTTTACATGTAATTTTTTTTTTCTAGCCGTTAGATGTGCTTGGCGATGTTTTAGATGTTGCATGTTGATTTGATGGATAAAATCTTGATTTATCCCTGATGAAAAATCAGACACAGGATGTACAGATACCCATCGTCGTATTTGTTTTTTCAGAATTGCTATACAACAATCAACTATTTTTTGTGTGTTTTCAGTCGAGTTACTAACATTTGGATTGTCTTTGTGCACCGGCCACATCCTTCGTCTCCGGCGAAGCTGAGCGGAGCGCTGCCACCAGCATCGGCGAAGCCGAGCACGTGACCAGCATGCACCAGCGCCTTGCTCCGGTGAAGCCTACTCGAAGCCGCCACCGCCGCATGCCCTTCCGATGAAAGGGTGCTCCACCGCATGCCCCTTTTCTTTTTCTTATATTAAGGAGATGTGTCGGAGGCATTGCATTCCATCGCCGAAGGCGACACCAAGGAACATGAGAAGGCATGGAGAGGACACCAGAGATGGAGAAGATGGATATGGCGGCGGCGGCGGATGCGACGGACGCGTGGGAAAGGAGGTGGCGCAAGGAAGACAAGGAGGAGAGAAGAAGGAGGTGGCGGCAAGGCGTAGGCACAGGCGAGGCAACAGCCGAAGGGAGGCCAAGTAGGGGGGCGGTGAGACAGGGGTGGCGGCACTTTCTTCGATCGGAAACAGGAAAAGGGGAGGTCTCGTGTCGCTCATCAAGATAAGCCTAGGATTTGATCCAGTGGTCCAAAATTTAAGTGAAATTCCTCAAATTTTTACTTGAGTGTTATACATTTTGCGCATCACTTTGCATATATGTGTTGTACTAGTTAAAATCTGAAATTGGTTTGATGCTAGTACTAGGAGATATTGCTAGTGATTCCGTGGGTTCGTATTAAATGCTTAATGAGGATAATTGTCTAATACTGAAATTGAATTGATAGCAAATTTAGATTTGAGCTCTATGTGTGTTGCTTACTGTTATATTTATATCTCTGGTGTTTCGACTCTATTATCTTCAGAAGGTTTGATTACATTTTGTATACTGAGCTGAGTTGATTCTCTGTATTGTGACCATGTTGGTCCTTTGTCAGCCGACAGGCTTACATGCTTCAGTTTGTGATCTTTCAGCACTGTTAGTCTTTTACTTGTTTGATGACTGAACTGTTAAAGTACTGATTCTTTGTGCTGTTAAGGAAATAATCTCTTAGTTGGCTGAATGAAATCTTGTTGTTTAGGAGATCATATTTGACATGTTAGCAAAGCATTCTTTAGAGCTCGAAGTCTGAATTTTGTGGTAATATTCAATTAGTGAAGAGTATAGACAATGGTGGCGAGGAGGCCAAGATCTCATCTTGAGTAGCCCAACATGTGAGAGCAATAAATAAACAATCTAAATATGAGCATTATGCTGATTTTAATTGTCATCATGTTCTATATTTTGAGCATGTTATCATGTTTAAATGACTTAAAATTTTACATGTGTATATGTTAATTTTGTCATTTAAATGCTACTGGAATTATACTTTAATTATTGTTAATTATGCTGGAATTAATTCTGACTGTTTGCTAAAATCGCTAAATTTACAACATGTTATATAGTCACTCCCTATTTGTTTTCATTCTCCGGTTTGCTCGCAGAATCGTTCCACCTCTTGCTTATCATTTTACACTATATGGGCGTGCTTACGATGTGGGAGCAAGGATAAGTGAATCTGACTTTTTGCTTGTGCTTTCCTTATTTTTCCCTTGCTTGGAAAAGAAAGGGCATTGCCTCAATCTTTCCTAAAAGGGTAATATATAACACTGGCCAATGTCATGCTCATGTATGTACCATTTACTTGCGTAATTATGCAGCTAGGACAATAGTAATTTTGAAAGAACAAGTAATGTAAGGTTTTGCTATATGTGTTAGCTATATTATAACTACTTAGCCAAATAGGTTATTGAGAAGATGTAAAGAAGATACAGACTTGCCTACTTGGTATGGGAAAAACTTTTTACCTCTGAAGGGAACATCCTTCTATCTCATCCGTCATCTATTTGTCTCAAGATTTGTATCATTTTGTCTCTTATTGTATTCTCTATTTCGCAAAATATATATACACAGATCTTCAAGTAAAATGGGACAAATTGGACGGTGGGTGAGATAGGGGATGTCCCCTTAAAAGGTAAAAATCCACTTCCGACTTGATATGAAGATTCTTGTATACCTCCAAAATTTGTTGTACCAAGAATGTGGATCCTCTGCTACTGTAGAGAAACACAATATCCTGGATTAGGGGAATGCTCCCATCCTTCGATCCAGGGGCAGATCTAGGTCCAGGGCAGCCTGGGCTTTAGCCTTGGGTCTAGGACCTAAACCCATAGAGAAATTGCAAAAAAAAGGAGATAGTGGATTCGGTCAAGGAGGGAGCTAGTTTAGCACGGAGCGTGGGCCAAGTCTGGCTCCGCCCCTGCTTCGATCAACATCCAAATACTTAGACCAAACGTTGTAATAACCAAGAGCATGGGAAGGCCACGAGGAAGAGGAGGGAGGTGAGTAGCGGCACCAATTTCAAACCGAGCACAAGCAGCCGTTGCTGACCTAGAGTCGCCATCAGCACCATTGAACCATCCATGGGCTTAGCACTGCTTTTGTATTTATCCTGCCCACGTTGTCCATCCCTCGTCACCACCTTGCGGCCCGAGGCGTGCTTGTCGCCTCTTGTTCTCTACCTCGAGGAAGAAGATGATGTCAAAATTGATGATATGGTAGCCGACATAGCAAAAATCGCCCATCTTACCGGCCTTGGACATGAATTGAGCTGGTTTTGACAGATGGGGAATGAATTCTAAATGGTATTGGACATAAGGAATGAAAAATTAGGCATCGAGAAGAGTTGAGGGACTAAAAAAGGACTATTTAGTAATTGTTATATTAATACACTGCACTGCAACTATCATCATTGCAATATCTTTAGGGTATATACAATTGTATAGACAGCTGTTGTCAACTTTCCATGTCACCTGTAGACAGCACTATAAACAGCTCATACAATGGGTTGTCTTTTCACTTGTCTTTCTAGATGAGTTGTCTTTTCACTTGTTTTTATAGATAATATAATATTTTAATGCTTTCATGGACCTAAGGTCATGTACAATGGGCTTACATCAGTTGTCTACAGTCTTTGCCACATAGAATTTAAGCTGATGTGGATGAAAGAGAATAAAGAGAGAAATGTGTTGTCTATAATCCTGTAGCTGACTGTATCACCAGAACCAAAGAGAGTATCCAACCACATTTCTTAGGTCTATGAAAACATTAAAAGATTATATGATCTATAAAGACAAGTAAAAAGACAACCTATTGTATGGCTGACTTTAGTGCTGTCTATAGGTAACATAGAGATTTGCTATAGACAACAACTGTCTGTACCATTGTACATGCCTTAAGATATTTACTCCTTGGTTCTGGTGATACAGTTGACTACAGGGTTGTAGACAACATATTTCTCTCTCTTTATTCTCTTTCATCCACATCAACTTAAATCGTACACAGCAGATACTATAAATAGTTGATGTAAGCTCATTGTACATGATCTTACTCGATCTAACAGTCCAAGAGCTCACATGGTAGTTGAATAGCTAGAATGCACGCTCAAACCAAGCCAAAAGGCATTGTGGCATTTGAGTCTGTACCAATGGTTTGTGAATAAACTCAATCAACATGGTATAACGATTTACCATCAAGTCCCAGTCGATGGATACGATGGATTTGTTTATCTTCCTCACCGGAGACTTCACTACTATAGAAAAGGTAATCATAGATGGTTCAAAATCATCATCACAGACGGTTTTCTGAACCGTCTGACTTTATGGGTCAGTAATACTATGAGGTCATCACAGATGGTTTTTGAATCGTCTATCAAAAAAGTTATCACAAATGGTTCTGAACAAGAGCCGTCTGTGAAAATAGACAATCATAGACGATTTTTTAATTTTGAGCCAAACCAATCAATTACGGGACAGTAGTTTCCATATGTTCTTTTGATAGTTTGCAAGAAGGTAATTAAAAGATACTCTCTCTCTCTCTCTCTCTCAATCAATGGCTTCGTCTATAACAAGGACGAGGTTGAGTAGAGGTGTCCATCTCGAACCGAATCGGCCTCACTTGTCGACCACAGATGGGGTCCTCACTGAGAACAAAATCTGACAGGATGGAGGGGACAAAATCAGTGTGAGAAGGAAACCTAGATGGAGATTTGTGGGCAACACTTCGTGCTCACCTGAGGCCAAGATGGGGGCAACCAGATCTGGCAGTACTAGTCGAGCCGCAGCGCCCTGCTCACCAGAAGTGCCGTGAAATAGCAGGCTGCGAATGGGTATCGGCCTCCTCACCGAACCGCCCTGGGGAATCGAGGGCGGTCGCCGGAGCTCGACGTGGGGAGGGGAGAGGGAGAGATTGATGGAAGATAAGGCAGGAGTGGGTATAATATATAAGGACAACACCAAAATATTTTGCCTCCCGTGCAACCGTTCAAAAATTTCTATAAATCCCAGACGGTTTCAAAAAAAATCCGTCTGTGATGAGCTAATATCACAGACGGTTCATATTAAAAACCGTATATGATGAGCAAATATCACAGATGGTTTATATTAAAAACTCTGTGTTTTCACCATGACGTAGATGAAATCGTACTCCAACTTCACGGCAGCATTTCAATATGTTTTTTATCTTCTTTACGTAGGTAAAAAAAGAAGAAGTAAATATTTACTCGTAGTTTGTTAGTCGTAATTAAAGTTTGTAACTAAAATAGTCGTATTTAATTGACATAATAATTTAATTAGGCTTTATTAAATAGTATTAAATAATTAATCAGCTAAATTAGAAATTCATTGTTAGTTAGTATTAACTAAAATAGTCATAATTAATCAACTGTAATTAATTAGTCATAATTAATTAGGGTTAATTAAATACACATATTTTAGTTAGTCCTAACTATGTAGCGGCGGTTAATTGGTCGTAATAAATTAGTCGCAATTATTTGTCCTAAATTTTTAACCATAATTAATTATAAGTAATTAATTAGGCTACATTAAGTACTATTAATTATTTAGTCATAATTAACTGTAACATCCTATTTTTGGCTTCGTGAAAGAGTTTCAAAAATATGTTCTGAATTCAATTTGCAAAAACAAAATTATCTCAGGATTCAAAATATTAGTTTCAAATTCTCTCAAGAACTTCAAACCTCAAAATTCAGCCATAAGTTTCAAAATCTTCCTAGGGCTCAACCCAAGTTACCTCCCCAGTGCACCTTGCCACCTCACCCTGCCACTCCAGCGCCCACGACGTGCTCTAGGGCACGCCCCCGTGCGCCGCGCACGCCTGGCCGTGTCACTCCCGTGCCGCTCGCGTCACCACCACCTGCCTTGGTCGCGCAAGTCGTCACCCATCCCGCGCGAGCGCCGCGCCGCCATCGACTCACCGCCGCTTCACTTGCCTTGTCCCGCCCGGCTTGTCCGCCTCGTCTGCCGCCGCCCATCCTGCACCGTGAATGGTGATCGATCATTAGCAAGCACAACACCTCCTCTGTGGCTACAAGAAGCCTCCTCAGCCTCACCATTCTCCCTTCCCCACCTCACTACTTGCCCCCTGTCACCAAGAGCACCAAGGAGCCTGAAGCACCCGAGCTCCCTTGTGCTGTCGCCGCACCCCCCCTTTTTGGTCCTTCTTTGCTCCAATGAGAAACTTACTGTGCCTTCCCCGTCACAGCGTGTTCCAGGAGCCAGAGAAATTTCCCCCCTTGTTGATTTCTCTGTTATCCGTAGGACTCACCGGGATTCCTTTCCTCCCCATTGCCGGCCGAATTGAGCCCCGTCACCGCCATTTTCTTCCCGGCGCCCCTTGGGTCATTTACTCACAGCCAGAGCTCCACCTCGGCATCCTCAACCTCCCCCAACCACTGGCCAAGACCCTCCGCCACCCTAGGCCGCCGCCGCCGTGAGCTGTCCCGCGTCGCCCTGGCCGCTCGTCGTCGGCCCTCTCTGGTGCTCCTCTGCCTCCATGAACCGCACGGTAAGCCTTCTTGGACCTCCCTCGTGCCCGTGCCCTCCTCCCCTTCCCCTCTCCTCCCTCCGGCCGCTGTCGCCACCGTTTGACGCCATGCCCGGCTATTCCCGTCGCTGCCAGCCCCTCCTCGGCACGACCCTAGCCCCAACGCCGCCTCCCTTGGCTTCCTCTCCTCCCCGGCATCTCATTTTTTTGGTCCTTGCCACCTCTCCGGCCGCCGCTTGCCACTGGTAGGCCCGCCACCGTGCGCCCTATCGGCTGAGCCCCTCTATTTCTCATGTGTGTTGTGCTGGGTCTCTCTGTCTCCCTCTCTTTTCTCTCAATGGCATGTGGGCCCTCTACCTTAGAAGTTAAATGGAGGTAGTAGTCTTTTGTTCATCTTGCAGATTGAAGATCATGCAAACTCTTGTGATAACCTTCAAATATTAACCCCTTTGTAAAACATTGGTTACTTATTTGATAAGATTTATTTAATTAATTATTCCACTAATATTTCAAGACTATGAGATGCAAGAACTTAAATTATAAATCACGGGAAATTGAACTTGAAGCTATTCAAAGATAATTTTGATGCTCTAGAAACTTGAATTTTAATTGCAAATCCTATCAAATATTCTATGGTCCAAATAATAATCATCGCATCTTTATCCCCGGATCTAATTTTATCAATGTTAATAATCAATGTAAAAATAAAGCCTAGCAAAGATATCTAGTAACACCCCCATATCCCAAAAAATCATGAAGACCTTTAAAATGGTGATTTAATAATTAACGGAAATCGTTTGAATCTTAAGTCACTAATATTTATATCAAATATGACATAAGTATGGGTGTATGCTCAACCTTGTGTAAGCGGCAATAAGCTAAAGAGGAAGTAATTAACCAATATGCATTTGCCATCTAATTTAAAATGCAGACTTAAATTAGAAGTCTTGCTAAAAATATAATCTTGCCCAAATATCAGTCATCCTATCTTTATCTTTGGATTTAAATCACCACTGGTAATTAAGAATAATTAATGTATCAACAATTTGAGGCACAACCTTAAGGAGGGAACTCCGATAAAATATGGACTCTAAGTTTAACTCGACAAATTGAGATCATACTCTTCGCATGTTAAACTCTCACCCTAATCTCTAAAGTTTAACGCTCATCAAATAATGCCCAGTGTTCCTTCAGACTCATATCTGTCGTAAGTCTAACCCTACTCATGAGACTTTCTTAATAATTATCCAATAATTAAAAGAAGCTTTTTGAATCTAAGATCGAGCCATTACCCTCCCAATCGGCGATATCTTGCCATCCTCCAAATTCGAAGTGGAATAAACCTGCAATTGTTCCTTCGACTTTGACCCTTCCTTGTTTCCTTCCCCGCAGAGTTTCTCCGCCGTTTTTCCTTTCGCCCAAATAATCGTTTGACTTTGTCAAACATCCCCTATTCGTTAAATCTTCCCTCCACTTCTCGCTCATCGTAAAACTTAAATAAGCTCAATTGAATTTATTTTGGTCTTTTGAAGTTCTTTGGATTTATTTGGTTTCTCAATCAGTTATCACGTGATTAGAAGCTAGAGGCTCGAAGAAACAACGACTCGAGCGAGATCAAGATTCGGATAAAGACAAAGACCAAGAAATTCAAGACCACTGACTGAGAAGGCTTTGAGTAAGATCAAGGCCGCGATAAATTAACCCAGGCGAGTCAATACTTTAATCATTTTGATCCTACATTTTATGCAAATTATATTCTTTTAAATTACCAAAATTGCATGCTTTAATTCTCTAAGCAAATGTATGTGAAAGCTTAAGGTAGTTAAATACCCACTTGATGATTTATTAATTATTATGCCATCCATTGATAATGGAATCCATTATTCTATGTCACCCTAGTAACCATGTGGTAATTACTAGTATAGGTTGTTTTTAAGCAACATGCTAGTCTTAATTAAAAACCTGGGCATTAAATGCCCTAATCATCATCTCTTTAAACATGAAATTATTTTGGGCAGTGAGTGGAGGTACATGACTGAAATATTTGTGATGATCTGGTTTTACTCCTCAAACCCTATTAAACTGCTAATACCACATATAGGCGGATGGTAAGGTGGTGGATGCTGACGTAGCACGAGAATGGCGGGTATGTCGTAGGAACCACCCGGATGGATTAAGGACTTAATCTTGGCAGCATGACCTCTCATTATAAAAACAAGTACAATCATAAGTCTGTAAAGTACAACTTGGCTTAGTAAAATTATTAAACCCTAGAAGTCATCTAGCGAGAGGGGTTATGAGGTAGTGCAAGCCTTGGCTTGAATGGGACACCGATGCAAGGTGAAGTTGCCAGCTGCGGTAGACGTTGTGGGGTAGTCCAGCCGTGCTAGCGTTGTGGTGAACATCTCGTACAACTTATGTGATATGGGGGTTGCCCGATCTTCTTAGTGAGACTCGTAGATAGATGATGCGAAGTTGACAAAATCGTTAGCTGAACACTCACGCCAATGCACGAACCCTCAACTCTTTGGATATCGCCCAAAACACACCGGATAGTTGATCGTCGTGAGACCACAAGAGACGATCGCCAAGCCCCCAATTCCCAATAGAACGACAGCTTGACCTTGAAGTGCATGATGAATCAATGGATTGCCCAATTCGCTCTCAAAGTCCTCGCATGAACTCTGGTTTGAAAGAACAAGCAATAGCTATGTTTCAATCTTTTGCAAAAACTGGTCTCCGAGATACATGGGGGTCACGGTGGTATTTATAGTGAACCTCCCAAAATCACGCTACCAAAATCTAGGGCCGGTGCAACTAATCGAGTCGGACAAGGACTCTAATTTCCAAATCTTAACCGAATCACATGGTTCACTACGAGTACTGTTCAAGTCGTTTATTGCTTTCGCTCGATCATCGCTCGCCGAGCATCGCTTCGCCGTTAATCGCCTTCCAAGTGCTGCTCCTTCCAAGTACGACATCCACTGAGTACTGTTTAAGACTTGGTCGTAGGACTGGTCGTATGACTGGTTGTAGATCTTAAAGAACTGGTCGTAAGCCTTGGAAACCTGGTCGTAGGTCTTTGGAAACTAGTCGTAGGTCTTTGGAAACTAGTCGTAGAACTTAAGACCTGGCCGTAGAGCTTGCAGACCTGGTCGTAGAGCTAGTAGACCTGGTCGTAAACCTTCTGGAGCTGGTCGTAGACCTGCTGGAACTGGTTGTGAACTTTCTGAAACTAGTTGTAGACCTTCTGGGACTGGTCATAGACATGACTTGAGCTTTCATGGTTCTCCTCCAATGCTTTGGCTCCCTGCCTCCCTCTTCTCCCTCTCAGTTCCAAAGACTTTAAGCTTGTCAAACCTCTTGTTTGAGAAGGTTAGTTTTCGCTTCATGAATAGCCTCATAATTAGTAGGTACATCCTCATCATGCCGCATCATCCTCCCTTTCTTCAAGAAAAGTTTGCCTTTGTGATGATCTAAAAGATGTAAGCGAAGGATATGAACTCACATGCAAAGATGAATGTGACTTAATGCAAACAAAGGACTGAGTCAGAGATCGACCAACTCATATTGCACCAAGTACCAAGAGAGACGCTAGACAATTGCAAAGAAAGAAGGGCACAAGATTGCCCAAAGAGATTAAATACACAATCTGAAAATATGGACTAGGGTTTCCCACTTTTCAAGTTTTGGCCAACACTGTTTCTTTTCTCTTTTCTTTCTCAAATCGCATGCACAAGATCTACCTCCGTCAGTTAGTAAGGTCACCGAATGGAAAAGTTGGTATTGGTATGTGCAGGTTTGTTCTCTTTTGCTTTCTTTTTTTTTATATACTTTTGTCAAGCCGTGGCCTTTTCTTCAAATCGGCTGCCTTTTGATATCTTCTTTTGCCATGGCCGAAAGGAAGGTGTAGATTCACCCTTTGATTTGCACGTCTCAAAAATTTCAGAAGTATAGACTAATTCCAAGAGCAGCCCAAAAGCAAAATTCAACAGCTAGTCTCAAAGATGAAAAGATATAAGTAAGGCTCAAGATCACCAAAATGTTTCGGTCAGCTAGGATTAAAGATGAAACCCGAATCGAAATGAACACCAAGTTAGAAAGTCGGAACAAGGTAGTTTTGGAAAGAACAATCTTAAAGTTTGAGTCGGATACTACTTCCCCAAAAGAAAACGAAAAGAATACGTGTAGATCCAACTTCGATAACAACCAAGAGATAAATTCCAAAAGCTCTGTTTGGGTGCTAATTGAGGGAACCAATCAGCAATTTTCGAGAATTTAAGTAGACACAAGATGAAGTTATGCAAAAGAACACACAAGATCAGCACGAAAAACAAATATCTAATGGATGAAAACTTAACGAAACTCACAAGAAATAACAGATTGAACTATGATTTTGGTGTTGCAAATTTTCGGTTTAATGAACTATAGGGCAGAAAAGAAATCTAAACTATGGATAAATTGATCTCACCGAGTAAACCTAGAATCTGATACCACATGATATGGGGGTTGCCCAATCTTCTCAGTGAGACCCACAGATAGATGACGCGAAGTTGACGAAATCATTAGCTGAACACTCGTGCCAATGCACGAACCCTCAACTCTTTGGATATCACCCAAAACACATCAGATAGTTGATCGTCGTGAGACCACAAGCGATGATTGCCAAGCCCCCAATTCCTAGAACAGCAGTACCCATACCCCTTCACAAAACATAGCATCAATTCCATACACTAGTATTACCATACTGAGTTTTTATAATTTACAACATGTTCAACATACACTTAGATTTCATACAAAAGCCGAACGACTAAACACAAGACAGAGTACTAAAATAGCAATAAAAACATAGGCCATAAGATGGCAATAAACAAAAGCCAGACTAGTTTGCCCTTTACCCACAAGGCAACCGACCAGGCCGCCGAGCTAGTCGTCGAAGTCGAAAGCGAAGTCGGTCTCACACTCGTTAACCCCTTGGGGGTCAACCTCCTCTCCAACAATTAACAATGCAACTGAGTACAAAATTGTACTCGCAAGACTTATGATTAACAAGCCTATACATAGCTAAATGCAGGCTCAATTCAATGGAGAAGGCTGTATAGCTCATTTTCAGCATAAAGCGATATTTCATTTGTAATAATGTAATTGATTGAAGGCACTTTATCAAATCAGGTTTGTAATTATTCAAATAATAGTAGGACAACAGTATAAACATAATTAACATCCTAGAGGTGACTACCCAAAACCACCACAACAATAGCATGAATAAATCATTCGTACCACCCGAATTCAAGTTTTATCAAAATGTAGAGTTTAATTCTTGCACGACCTAACCAAGCATGTCCATAACCTAGGATGAGACTATTCAAATAGTTTATAACCCTGCAGGGGTGTACAACTTTACCCACATGTTAGACCACCTTTTCGCCAAGCTATTTAGCACGCTTCCTTAGGTATACCGGCACAACTAAGTCTTACGAGACGCTTTCCAATGGAATATATTAATTGAGAGTCACACGTATGGGGGTTAATCCTCCTTGAACCGCCTGTTTAGGGCTCCCATGGGGAACCCATATGTTGTGTCGGAGTCATCAGCCTTTGAAAAGATCCGATACCCCCGGGTGTGGAGAACCTGGACGGTAACCCACCCCGCACATGCCCAACAATAATATGACACAGGACATTTTTCTCCTACAACTACTACCGACGACTCATCAATTAACACACCCCAAAGTACTAAGTCAAGAGGGGTCCCATATGTCCCTCATGTGGTTGCACGCAAAAACGCTTGGATCAGTGACACAAGTAATTCGGTCCTTGTTGACTCGGGCACCAAGCACACACCCAAAAGCACACCATTTTACCAATGTGCCTAAGTCTAAACCGTTTTATTTTCAGTTTTAGTTTTCCAAAATATGATTTCATACATGATTACCCTGACTCAATATGTAGAGTGATGAAATGCTGATCATCGCCGAGGCGATGATCCCCGCACTACCATTCTAAGTAGTGCTAAGTGACACAACTCGTATACATCATATATAAAGTGACTAGAGCCCATCCATTGAGCTCTAAAACATAACAGATATAAACCTAGGCTCAGTAGTAGAGGATGGATGTTTTCCTACAGTTCATGTATCTATTTAGGTTAACTACCGCGTCTGCGAAATTACTTGTCAATATAGCATGCATACATACATTTGAAATTAAAATATTAGCATGCGAACATAATAGGATCAACGTGCATCAAAGGAGGGCTGCTTGCCTTGCTGGAGATAGTCTTCTTACTGCTGAGGATTACTCTTGTAAGTACTTGTATTGTCGAAATCTATCGATCGAGCAAAAAGGGCGAATAAAAAAGAATAACACCGTAAATAACCAAAAATTCAATTTCATCCATCATGCATAAAACTCACACAGCAGGTATAGGATGGTTTTATAAGAATTTAGGTGAAAATTTTAGTCCAAAAGGAATTCATATGATTTTTCTAAAAATTTTACAAGGTTAAAGACATAAGTGTACCATTAAACCATTTAGCAAAGTTTTATGAAACAAGAAAATATCTCAAACTTATGCCCAATTAAAGAAAATTATCAAAATTAATTTCACTCAATTTGGAGTTAAGATGAAATACTTATGAATTTTTAAAGTTTAAACAATTTTCTAGTATAAAACAAATCCTTTTAAACAATAATTTTATTCCAAACCTTTCTGGAACTGAAACATACTTGAAACCTATTCCAGTAAAAAGTACTCTAAAAATGAGAACCAATGAAATTGGTTTCATTCAATTTGGAGCTGAATTGAATTAGATACGAATTTTTGAAGTTAATTGAATTAACAGTGCAATACTAATTCAGTTCCGAATTTCCAAAAGCATCAAATACTTTTTACACACGTAGCCGCCTAGCCCACGGTCACTGATCGGTGGGACCCTAGCGAGGGCGTTGACTGGGTCAGTTATGACCCTGCCTTGGCTGAGGTGACGTCGAAGGCGTAATCAGGAGATTATATCTTCAGTTTACAATGACGTGAACTCAATCTATACGTATGAGTAATACGTTTTCCTTACGGGGAGACGTACTTCACAACTTTACACCTCCACTTAACCGGCCGAAAGGCCCACTTGTCAAAGACTCTGAGATTCAAACGGTGTTACTTAAATTTCTAATCACATTTTAACTAGTGGGACCTACTAGTCATACACACGTTCAAAAAGATGATTACACGCTAATGACTGGTCATTACCTAAAACTACTGGTGGTTAACCGGAGCTTCATCGAGCGCGAGCACGATGGCGAGGTAGGCTAAATGGCGAAGGAGAGATGCTCCTGGCTCAGGGGCAACACAAACGGGTGTGCAGCAGCCTCACGAACTCGATGAAGATGACGCGGAGCCCGATGGTCGCTGGAGTCGGGCTCGCGACGGCCGGAGGCAGAGCTGAAGAGGTGGCACTCGAGGATGAGCCGCTACGAACCATGAGGAGGCTTGGGGAGGCGCGCCTTGGGATCACTGTGGCACCAGGAACGAGGCACCCAAGACCTTGATGGCGGAGGAGGACGGTGGCGCCCGGAATCGATGCGGCGGCGCTTCACCGAAGCCGGAGAAGAAAGCGTCGTACACCCTCGGTAAAAGACCAAACATGAATTAAATTCACCAGATGATCCAGTGAGATGATGCGATCATGATGAACGAGGTGGCGTTGGGAGGGACTCACTAGAACGCCTTAGAGCTCACAAGCCCAAGGCCACCGGAGGCGGGGACAAAGGAGTAGCTCTCGGTGATTTAGGGGTCAACGAGGTCCCGGAATGGCCAAAATGGGTGCGGCACGAATAGAGGAACTTGGCGGTGCGGTTGCGGGTGCTCGAGCGGCACTAAGGTGGCGACACTGCCCTCGGCTTGTTCTTCGTCCAAAAGAAATAAATGGGCGGAGAGGTCGAGAGAAAGTAAGAGTGTGAAAATGGATGGGCATAGAAGCTTTAAGGAGTCACGACGATCCTTAGGAGATGGACACGTGTGCATGAGGTGTCAACAGCGAGGTGCGTGGCATGATACACAGCGCCAGTGAACTTCGGTTAGGCAGCAGATATGATGATGGCGAGCTGACAAGCAGGGCCCACTCGTCAGTGGCCCAAGGAAAATCAGCACGGGTGAATTGGTTTGGTCCGAGTCGGACTCGAGTCCAAACCCAATGATGCAGTTGGGTCAAGTTAATAGGGCTGGTGCAGCCGATCTAGTTCGAACTCGGACGGTCCAACGGCTCCGATGGAAATCAGACGGTCCAAACTATTCGGGTTTGAATCGGACGGCCAGCAAGAGCTAGTGCTTTGGAGCTAGGGTTTTGAATTGGATTTAGGATTGACTGAAAAAACTACAATTTTGACTAAGCCGTTTAAATTAGCAATAAAATTCTAATTTTTTTGTAAGTGCTCTGAGACTCAACTAGAACCTAGGAAAATTTAATTTAGACACTGTTCATACATTAGTTGTCCAAATTAGTTGATTAGAATTTTGATGAAGTCAAAATGACTTCTAAAAATTTGGAAAAATGTATATTAAAATAATATAAATAATCTAGTATTTAAATAAATTATTTTCAGAAACTTTTATACATACATTTTTCTAGAAATCAAAAGAAGTTTGAAATCAAGTTAAAAGTTTTAGATTTCAAAGCACATTTTGATCCAACCAACAAAAGTTCAAAAATGTGCACAAGTTTTGGAAAACCATATGCATCCTCAAGAGGTACAACCAAAAGTTTTAAAATTATCATACTTTTATACATTTGAAACACAAACCCTAGGTTTGTGTTGTTACACTTAAATAAGCTCAATTGAATTTATTTTGGTCTTTTGAAGTTCTTTGGATTTATTTGGTTTCTCAATCAGTTATCGCGTGATTAGAAGCTGGAGGCCCGAAGAAACAACGACTCGAGTGGGATCAAGATTCGGATAAAGACGGAGACCAAGAAATTCTAGACCATTGACTGAGAAGGCTCTGAGTAAGATCAAGGCTGTGGTAAATTAACCTAGGCGAGTTAATACTTTGATTATTTTGATCCTGCATTTTATGCAAATTATATTCTTTTAAATTACCAAAATTGCATGCTTTAATTCTCTAAGTAAATGTATGTTAAAGCTTAAAGTAGTTAAATACCCATTTGATGATTTATTAATTATTATGCCATCCATTGATAATTGAATCCATTATTCCATGTTACCCTAGTAACTATGTGGTAATTACTAGTATAGGTTGTATTTAAGCAACATGTTAGTCTTGCTTAAATACCGGGGCATTAAATGCCCTAATCATCATCTCTTTAAACATGAAATTGTTTTGGGCAGTCAGTGGAGGTACACGACTGAGATATTTGTGATAATCTGGTTTTACTCCTCAAAACCCTATTAAACTGCTAATACCACATCTGGGCGGACGGTAACGTGGTGGGTGCTGACGTAGCACGAGAATGGTGGGTATGTGGTAGGAACCGCCCGGATGGATTAATGACTTAATATTGGCATGACCTCCCATTGTAAAACAAGTACAATCATCTGTAAAGTACAACTTGACTTAGTAAAATTATTAAACCCTGGAAGTCATCTCGCTAGAGGGGGTATGTGGTAGTGCAAGCCTTGGCTTGAATGAGACACCGATGCAAGGTGAAGTTGCTTGCTGCGCTAGACGTTGTGGGGTAGTCAAGCTGCGCTGGCGTTGTGGTGAACATCCCGCACAACTTATGGGACCCACCGCAAATGGGAGCAGCCCATATGGGTGACATGACGGAAGGGGCGAGATAATTTAATTGGTTATTGTGATCATCTCTCAACTACATGACCAAGGAATCATGTGGGGCAACCAGTTGATTGTCTCTTGTAGGTACAGTGTACAACCTTTGCAGAGTCTAAATTGTTTAAACTGCTGCGCCTACGGTCAAAGGTGGACATGGGAACTTACTTGAGTTAGTTCTATTTCAAAAACCTTGATGGGCGGGATGAAAAATGTGGTGGGCTCACCTAGCCCTAAGATTGGATTTTTCTGGGTCGTCTTACCCAGTGATGTTAATAGGTGGAGGTAACCACAATCAAAATAAGCATAAGGTGGAGGTAACATCTGTTGTTATGTAATATTGCACAATATCTCTTTAATAAAATGTGTTTTGGTTAAAATGCTTAGTAATAGGAATTTCTAATTACGATAATTGAAAATATTGTTTTTGGCAAATAAAAGAACCCGAGCCATCCTTGTTAAGCCTTGCATGTAAAATTATTGCATTTTGTGTGTTAGCTCACGAGCATGAAAGTTGTGCCCACTCTCGCTCTTGCCCCCAACTCACAAAAGTTGTGAACCAAAGACACTACACATATTTCAAGGATCCAGAGGTTGATGGCCAAGAGCTAGGTCGCGAACCTCAGTTGGCTACCTGTGGGCATGTCGATGGTCCCACCTGTATGAAGTTTTCCATTTCCACTGCTGCTTCTTATTTGATTTCAGCCTGATCGGCCCATGAGTAAGTCCACTATTATATTTATGCTTTCGCACGATACGTTTTTGGTATTCAGTAATGTAACTGTGAGCACTACCTACTGATCTAGGGAATAGTGTGGTGAAATCATAGAGGATTTTGGATTACGAAATCCGGGTCCGACGGAGCCGGTATCAGAGCATAACAACTGTAGGTCATGACCTTAGCTAACATGGCTGTTAGTTTCGTGACTAGAATTATTTTTCCAAAATATAATTGCAAAGTATAAGTATTATGACTTCTTCTCATCCCTCCTAGATATATACCTTGCCTTCGCAAATTTTAATCTCTATGACCCCGAAAATTCAAGTTGGTTTGCAAAATTTTCCTTTGCAAAATGCATTTTCAAAACTCTTTCCGAAGGACTTGATGTTTCGGGGGAATTTCCAAAACTTTAAGTTCTTGCAAAACGTGTTCCAAAAATCTGGCTTTGTTTCTCAAGTAAACAAAACAAAACTATTTCTCAAAAGGGCTTCTCTCAAAAGTTTATCTGCTTACCAAAATTTATTCTAAAAATTCCACTTTGGTTTCTCAAACAATCAAAGACTATTTCGAAAATACTATGTGGGGAAAATGAAAATTTGTGAATCATATTTTGTTTTCAAAACTTCTAGTTTGTAAAACCCAGTTTCAAAAAGGCCTTGCGCAAAATTAGATTTCAAAATTTACCCTAAAAACATAAACCCTAGTATTTATTTATCCGGACTCATATCCAAAAACTTGTTTTCAAACCAAGATTTTAAAATCCTTTTTCTTCGCAAAACTATTGAGGGAGCCTTCCTTTCAAAACAGTTGCTCAAAAAAAATATTATGTGTTTCGAAAACTCCTTTAGGAAGATCCTTCTGGCCATAAAGCTCTATTTCATATATATATATATATATCCTTTGCAAAGAAACTTGATTTCAAAGTTACCCATGAAACTCAGCTCCAGTATTTGAAAATCCAAACTCGCTTCCAAGAACTTGCTTTCAAAAACCAAAACTAGGAGGCCCATCCCCTTTTACAAGTTATGGGTAAGACCTTCTTTTGAAAAACAAATGTTTCTAAATATTAGTATTTCAAAAACCGTTATTCAAAAAATATTTTCTGAGAAGCTCTATTTCCAAAAATAAGAAGCATAAGTAGTACCGCCAAAGCACTCCTCAATGCTCTTCCTTCCCTACTTCTATTTACAAAAGGAAATTTATTTATCCTTCCCTTTCTTCAAAAACTTAAGTTTAGGGACGTCAAAGTGGTTCATCAAGGTAAGGTAGACCGGTTTTAGTCAGGTTTCGCGTGCTGAACCCTGCACCCTCTTTGTGTGTCTCCACGATAGATGTCATATTATTGCAAGTTTTCAGCTGGACCCTATGCGCTGCCTTCTTGCCCTCGAACGTTATATTTCGCAGCCATGGGAAAAGCCTTTTCTTTCTTAAAATCTTGTGGTTGGTGTGTCACCCCAGCTCCCTGGGTGTGATTCTAGTTTGGGTTTAGATTATCTTATTTCTACGATTCTTTCCGTATCTCATGTTGTTTCCCCCTCACCTTTTTGCTGAAAACCCCATCAGATCTACATACGCGAAGTGACGAAAAGCCAAATCTAAGACAATCAAGCACAGGTGAAGACCTCGATATTTGGAGGAAGTGACATCATCAAGAAGACAACGACTTGGAAGCCCCAACCGGCGCAAGGATCAAGATTTGAGTCCTTGTCTCGTTTTCCTCTCCCCTTCACCTCCCAATAGACCCGCTGATCCAGTCTTTGTCAAGCAGACACAATGGCCAGAGACAAGAAGACTATCCCTAACAGAAGAAAGAAGAAGGGACCAGTAGCTTCTGCTTGCCACAGCTTCTACCATCCGTACAAGCTTTCACCTGAACCCACTCTGCAAGAATTACCCGGGAGAAGCTGTCACATTGAAGACAAAAATGTCACTACACCGAGAGGACCCCAAAAGGGTACCACTTGCTTCTGTTGCAGAAATACCGGACACTACGCCAATAGATGCTCCCAGAGGTCAGCATTCTATAGTAGCTCATCAGTCAGGCCAATTGTAGTCTCATCACCAAGAGCTCCAGCCCCAACCCCGCATCCCAGTGGGAATGTTTTCCGCACTCCCCGCCCCTGCCGGACAACGTGCATCCACCAACCCGGCAGCTCACCTTCACTTCTTCAACTGTGGAGAAAAAATGGCACTTCGCCAATAGATGCCGCCGGAAGAAGCAAGACCAAAAAATCAAATGTTTCTATTACGGCAACCCAGGACACCATGTATTTGATCACCAATGTATTTAAAACTATATAGATTGACTATTTGAAAATTGTACCGTTTAGATTTATCGTTAAAAAGACTTTTGTAATATTATAAAAAGTAACAGTCACATTTCGAATACTGTAAAAAGTAAAAAATATTAATAAAAAGAACTAAGGGGTATTTCCTTTAGGTTCAGATGCCTCCGCAGAAACGGCTCTCCATGTAGCATCTGCAACTGCTATCTAGACCATTTGCTTTATCTGGAGATTTGCACGAAAATTAGAGTTCTGAATTTCAGTTGTATGCTGTGAAATGCAGGAGACGAACGTGACGTAATCCCCATAAGCTCGGGGCCAAGGGAGCGTGGGACGTCTCTCATCGCCGTCGCCATCTAATTATGGGATTGGGAACCTCTGTATTGAAAAAGTCAATGCAGACGATCTATAGTGATAGAGCATTAGAAGCGATCTTTATCATTCAATCAAAAACTGCTATCAGCTGATACAGTGTTGCTATAGTAATACTTTCCCGCTGTTCCTGGTTATGATCTCACGAAACCCTCGAGACACACTCGGATAACTACAAGGGCAATCTTCGAGGACTGTCCTCGTAAACGTTCTTTCTACGGTCAGGAGGTTTTCGTGTACGGACGAGGGAGAGTGCAAGTTTGCTAGTACGTGCAGTGTGCTCAGAACCGAACGAGGGAGGAACGATGTTTTTATGCCAGTGTTCGCTTGCTTGCATTCAGTTGAACCAGCACCATAAATGCATAATCATTTACGGATGTGTTTGGTTAATACCATGTGGTTGCATCATAACTCGGCGTCTCGGCCTGGATAGCTAGAGCGTGAATTTTGAGCGTATCAGTTTGCACAGATGAGTCGATGTGATAACTTTCCCCTCTCGTTTCCTCCACTGCTCTCCTCCTCCCTAGCTTTAAACATCGAAGATAAACCTCAAGGTCAGTAGACATCATAAACATTAGGATGCCCTGACGATCATCCGGATCCTCTGCTCTGATGCAAGGACCATTGTGTGAATAGCATTTTCCGAGAGAGTAAACAGTGTTCTACCATAACATTGCAAGAAGCACGGTAGAAACAGCAGGCTATTTACTGTAGCAGTAATTAACTATAGTGATTGATCTAGACTTTTGTTTTTTTATCGGGCGGTAGAGATCACATTCTAATGTCACGCACTGCAGATTCTCTATATTTTCTCCCTCAATGCAGAGGAATCCAATCCCTCATCCCACTAGCTGACATCTCCTATAAATGGATTTTTAGCTATTAAAGGGGACATTCCCTATCTCATCCGATGTCTAATTTATCCTCTTTTATGTCGGCATCCTGCAGTTATATTTTGGAGAATATAGAATATAATAAGAGTCAAAATGATATGAATCATAAGACAAAATGAAAAATCGACAACGGATGAGACAAGGGAACGTTCCTTAAGAGGTAAAAAGCTTTTCCGGCATTTCCTCCCTCTTAAATTCTACTGCTCCCTTCTCATTTACTGTACCATTACTCATGGTCTCATCATCTGCTCCGCGCTCTAGCTTCATGTAGGGATATTCCCACATCGATTGTGAAGGAGGCAGAACACAAGTTATAAGGGTGGGGTGTACCCACCGATCAGGCTAGTTTTTTTTTTTGTTGGGGGAGAGCTCAAAACCCCTTGGTTGTTACTCTATAGTTAAGCCTGCGGCTATAGCGGCCCAACGACCTAGGGTTGGTACGTTGATTTAGCGGGCTTAGAATCGGACATAGATTTAGCGGGCCCAGGATTGAACACTGGGTTAGCAATCCAATGACGTTGCACAATAATTGATATCAGAACCCAGGTATCCCAGATACATCTCAGACCTCACGGTTGCCAGGGAGCACACTTGATGTGTGAGGAGGAGATTTGTTGGGATAATCCTACATCGGTTGTGGGAGGAGGCACAACATGATTTATAAGGTGATGGTGTACCCACCTATCAAGCTAGTGTTTTGGAGGGAGATAGTCTAAGACCCCTTGATTGTTACTCTGTAGTTAGACTTACGGGTATAGCGGTGTAACAACCTAGGACCATGATGCTGGTTTAGCGATCTCAGGACCGGATGCTAGTTTAGCAGTCCGAAGAGGTTGCACAACACTTCATTATTTCATCGTGGTGTGACACATAGAGGAAGACGTGTTGACTGTTGAGTTTAAGTACATTAAAATTTGGTTGAATAAGCACGCTGAATTTGGATCCAGCCTGATTATCACAGACGGTTCTTGTTCCGAACCGTCTGTGATAGCTGTTTTCACAGACGGCTCTTGTTCCAAACCGTCTATGATAGCTTTTTTGATTGCAAAAAAAATATTGCCATTTCATGGATACACTCATACACATACACTGTCATTTCCGAAGCCTCCCAAACATGGATTCATTGATACACATACATGGATTCCCAACTGCTAAGCCTCCCAATAAATTTCTAAAGCCATGGATTCATGGATACACGCATACACTCGATCATATACAAGTAACAATGAGTAGAATCTGGAGGAGAATCTAACTGAAATCTGGATATGAATCTAACACAAGTACCACAAGCTCATACATACAAATCTGGATCTGAATCTAATAGAACCTCATATACAAAAGTACCAATAGAACTTCATATAACAGAGACATCGACGTCGGAGGAGGACTGGAGGAGCTCGGCGTCGGCGTCGAGGAGGACTAGAGGAGGTCGGCGTTGGTGTCGGCATCGACTCTCGGTGTTGGGGAGGAAGACCACGTCGAAGGTTGGGGCTGCGGGAGCAAGGAGGACCGGAGCCGGAGGTGTAGCGGGGGCCGTGGAGCTGGGAGGACCGAGGAGCAGCTACACCGGAGCTCTGAGGAGGGCTCGCCGGAGCAAGGGAGGACCGAGCCCGAGAGGAGGACGGGGATCATGGAGTGTGAGGCGAGCGCCTAGAGGAGGTCGGCCATAATATATAAGGACATATTTTTCCTCCCGCGCACGCTGCTCAAAATTTTCAAATTCCGCATGTTGCGAATCACGCACGATCTCATACAAAAACCGTCAGGATGAAAAATCACGACGGTTCGTATCACGAACCGTGCGTGATAGTAACTCATCACGCAGCGGTTCTTAATACAAACCGCTCAGTGATAGTACCTCATCACGACGGTTGGTATTAAGAGTCGTCGTGATTTGGATTTTACTATGGCTTTAAATTTTTCTTACTCTCGATTTTACCATAGCTTAAAATTTTTCTGATTTTACCATGGTAAAAATCAAAATCGCTGACGGTTGTTAATCCCAACCGTCTATGATGAGGTACTTATCAGCGACGGTTGGTATCACGAACCGTCAGCGAAGTATCATAGACGGTTCGTTATACTAACAAATGCAGCGATGAGTGTCCTCATCACAGACGGCTCCTTCTACCAACCGTCATGAAGTATCACGACGGTTGGTAGAAGGAGCCGTCGTGATGAGACTATCACGCGACAGTTCTTATTATGAACCGCCTCGTGAAGTATCATGCATTTATTGGTAATAAGAACCGCTGCGTGATGAGGCACTATCACGAGCGGTTCCAAAGGGAACCGTCTATATAAGTTCAACACAGACGGCTCCTTTGGAACCGTCTGTGATGAGGCGTCCAGTATGACCTGTTTTGTAGTAGTGCTCACTGTTTTTAGTGGGTACTCTATTCAGGACATGACACACGGTCAATACAGCCTCCCCCCACCATGCCTTAGATATACCCGTAATATCTAACATGACATTCACCAAGTCAGTCAATGTGTGGTTCTTTCTTTTGGCAACCCTATTGGATTGGGGCGAATAGGGAGGTGTCTTTTCGTGGATAATTCCATTTCCCGCACAAAATTGATTGAACTCGTTGGAAAAATATTCTCGACCACGATAGGACCTAATTCTTTTAATCTTTTTGTCTAATTGATTCTCAACCTTAGCTTTATAAGTTTTAAAGTAGTCTAATATCTCATCTTTTGTTTTCAATAAATACACATAGCAGTGTCTAGTGGCATCATCAATTAAAGTCATGAAATATATTTTCTCTCCTTTTGTCAATATACCATTCATCTCACACAAGTCTGAATGTATGAGTTTCAATTTTGTCGAATTTCTTTCCTCTACAACCTTGTGAGGCTTTCAAGGTTGCTTCGTCTGCACACAAATCTGGCATTTGAAACCTTTGATTGTGGAAAAGTTTGAAATTAAATTTAAACTGGAAAGCCAAAACATACAACCAAAATTTATATGACATAAACGTGAGTGCCACACATCGGCCTCACTACCATTCGTTGAGTCATAAATATGGTTCACATCCTTATTACGAAAATCTGAAAGGGAAAAATGGAACAAGCCTCCGCACTCTTAGCATTTTCCAATAAAGAGACCACATTTCAACATGACTACTTTATTCGACTCGAAGACTAATTTGAACCCATCTCGACATAGAAGAGAGCTGCTGACGAGGTTCTTATTTATTGTAGGGGCATGCTATACTTTGTTTAAGCGCACGATTTTCTCTTCTGATCTACCGTGCCAACACCAAGAACAAAAGCATGTGACCCATTTCCCATTAGGACAGAAGAACCCCGTGCGACCTGGTAAGAAGAAAACATAGATGCATGAACACATACATGAATATTAGCCCAGTGTCAATCCACCAATCAGTAGATTAACATGTCGAAAAGATAGTAGGTAAATCACCATGCCCAAATGCCTCGACCTCGCCAATAATCACATTAGCAGACTTCTTCTGCATTGGATGATTTTTCTTGCCTATCCGTTTGCGATATTTTTTGGCCCAATGGCCACGCTCGCCACAAACAAAACAAATAATATCCTATAGGTTCACTTGCATCTTATTGTTGTTGACCCTTTTGAAGTTAGTGGTTGGAACCACCTTGGCCTTCCCTTTGCTAATATGTTGCATAATATTCACTCTAGACAGTCCCTCTTGCACCATTAGTGTCACATCCTTTATCTGAGCCTTCTCTTCAACATCAAGACTAGCAACCAGATCCTCGACAAAAATATTTTTCCTCTTGTGTTTCATAGATGTGACAAATTCCTCCAAGTTGGGGGCAATTTGTTAAGCAATTGACAACCAAGGTAGGGCGAGTTCACTTACAACGAATTGTAGTTCATAAGCCTACTCGACTACAGAATGGTTATTAACCATTTTGTAGTCATAATATTGCTTTATGACATAAAATTCATGCCCAGCATCTGATTCAGTGAACTTGTGTTTGAGTGCATGTCACAAATCTGCAGTGTTCTTCATGTGCATATAAACATCACAAAACTGGTCAGACAATACGCTTAGAATGCACCCGACAAATAGTATCTTAGCTGTGTTGTACTATGTTTGTTGTGCAATAGTACGAGGACCTGTAGCATATGGTATCACGACCCAAAATACATCATAGTCGAGAGCCACAATTGGACCATTGTCTGTCATCTCTTGAAGTTCACACCGGTGATATATGGATATATACGGACGGATAAAAGCGAATACGGAGAGACTAATCGCTTAGATGTCAAAGGAAAAACACTCAATATCCTCTATCCGCCGGATCAAGAACCCACATATCCATTATTCTTTGTAAGTGAAGTCACAACAGACTTTTCTTATACCACTTGATATATGGATACATACTGACGAATATCGGTCATCCCGTATCATATTCCGTATTGTTTCCTCGGAGTCATAGTCGGACACGGACAGTGTCGAATAACCATTTATCTCTTTTGTATTCACCTTGCAAGCTTTTGGTCGGTCAGGAATTATCCGCTCCGTTTGCACCCCTACTTGCCCCATATCACTTTTGGAGTTTAGGTATACCAGTACTTTTGTGGAAAAAAAAGGTTTTTTTGGAAGAAAAAAATCATTTGGTATAGAAGCAATTTATCAATAAAAAGAAACATCTGGTATGTTATAATGCCAATATCAATATTACAATCCATTTATAGCATTCGAAGTTTGACCGGACAATCTGAATAGCAATTCGCCATTTATTTATGGGGAATACATGCAATCCGCTTTTACCGTGCAATCATGCAAGCCAATTTCATTGTGGGCAGAAATAAACATTAAAAAAATCGAAGAATTGATGATGTAGTATATGGTGTTGTAGCGTCCTATAAAATTTAAACTTCAAACTCAAAGTGTACGAGAAGAAATACAAAAAAAAAGTAAGTTTGTTGTGAATAGTAATATATGTCTTTTTGTTTTTTTTTTAATTTTCCTTTTGATTTACCGTTTGCAGAATAGAATGAATTTGAAGTAAAGCTTGACACATAGGTAAAGTAAATAGAGAATGCAGGTATATTTAAGGAATATTTTTATGTTGATTTAGTGCCTCAAGCTGAAGCAGTTGCACGATTACACCATAATTGTGGATTGCACTTTCTCAAACATTTACTTTCTTGGGAGGTTCTCAAACATAAATAGCGTGCGTAATTCTCACGGTCCATTGAGTCAAGCCCGGACAAGTTTACTCTAAAATAAAGAGCCTGCACAAATTTGCCTAGCCATAAATATAGATGGGCCCAAAATGCAATGGGCGAGTTGAGCCAGGAGGGACTCAAATGTAATTACGAACTTAAGTGAACTTAAGCTCCTCCTTCGCTCGGCTTTAAATATCGAACTCTCGCAGTCGTTCTTCGCTCATCTCAATTGTATTTCGCTTCTCATTCTGGCACTCATCGTTGAGGACTCAGAGAACATAACATAATTATTTTTTAGGGGGAGATTAAGTATTTGCTTGCTTCTCGTCGCTCATCGCTCAAACTTTTTTTATCGCTTTCCCCCGAAGGGTAGGTAATTTGTCGTATCTTTTTTCATTATTACCGTAGTCGTAGTTATTAGTCAGCTAGTCGTAAGTGAGTTATGCAGAATTTACATTCTTGTTACGTTTTTCACTGTACGGTGCACTTACATCATGGAATTGCAGGACATAGACAACTTCGACTTACGACACCGACATGGGGAGCCCCGAGACAAGGGGAAGGGAAAGGCTCCTGCGACAGAGCCCAGCCACCATAGATGATACATAGGATATTCTTTGTTAATTTATCGGTTCAATGTGAATAACGTTGGTACAATACAGTATTAAAGAATATCATCCACTTTAACACTATATTGTACCACAGGCTAGATAGGCTTGTACATGACCAACTGAGGGAAATGCGTGGCATGCAGATCATATAACAATGTACCGTAGCCTTCGAAATGCACACGAGTCGAAGGCTGCGATACGTTGTTATATGATCTGCATGCCATGTATTTCTGTTGGTTCATGTACAATCTTGTCTATCTGTGGTACAATCTGATGTTAAAGTGGATGATATTCTTTATATCAGTATTATATCACGAGCTAGATAAGCTTGTATATGAACCAACGAGAGGGAAATGTGTGGCATGCGGATCGTATAACAATAGACCATAGCCTGCACATTGTTATGTCATCTGCATGCCAAATATTTCCCTCAGTTGGTTCATGCTCAAGTTTATCTAGTCTGTGGTATAATATAGTATTAAAAAATATCATCCACAATAAACTGATAAATTAACAAAGAGTGTCTCGATTACAATAAACCCACGCATGTATCATGTAATGCTTGTAACACTTCAAGTATCGTCAATTTTATGTATGAACACGTACACTGCAATTCCATTGGAAACCCTAATTCTGTTATGAGTACTTTGTGTGGGAATTCATGAAACCCTAATTTTGTTATGAGTACTGCGTGCCTCCGCTAAGCCATCAAAGCAAGCCTATATTGTAAGTATGCCTCTTCTAGTGGAATCCCAGAAAGAATCATTCGCACTGACATCGAATCCTCCATATTTTAGGGTATCTTCATAATCATAACGAGCGTTCTCATCCCCTTCAATCGTCTCGTCTTGTCAATGCGCAAAGCAGGCTGCCTATCTCATCTTGTCACTGCGCAAAGTAGCCTACCCCGTCTCGTCTTGTCATCTGCAAGCTAACGCATTACCCGCTTTATGAGCCTCCCCCCGCGGGATACGAGAAGCTATCGGCAGCCGGTAAGTACCAGTTACAGTATGTTCCCCTACCTTTCCTCTTTTGAAGTACGCACTAACAACCTCTCTCGTCTACCCATAGTCCTCGGATCCGCTATGTGGCTATCGCAAGTGGATCGACCAGGAGATCCACCCACATGACCAGTTGACTCTCGACTTCAACGAGTGGAATGACAAAAGAGCACACGAGATCCGGGAGGAGGAGCGCCACAACGACGAGCAAAATGAGCGTATACGTCGGGAGACGAAAGCTCATCTCGAGGCGTGCAATCGCAGGGAGCGCGAGGCTCGTGAGAGGGAGCGCGAGAAAAAGAGGAAAATGACGGCCGAGGCGAAGGCGGTCGGCGAGGAGTACAACACCGGGCTCGGAAGGAAGGACAAATGGCCCCAGTCCACGCAGTAGGTCGGGCTATTCCGTACTAGTACATAGTCCTACCACCCATGTTTTTTACTATCCCCTAAAGGCATGTATACTTACATGGTCCGGATGCTTATGTCGCAGTGTACTGTAGTAGTAGCGACGAAGACTAAAGCAAATAGCCGAACCATCATGCCATATGACCATGTGTAACGTGCTTCTGTCCGCGAACTGTAATATAGTTTTGGTTCCGTGCCAAATTGTACTGTTTTGCAGTGCATGTAGAGTATGGAACCACAATATTTTTGGCCCCCCAACATTTTAATCTACTGTTTTAGGTCATCTTCATAATCACAACGAGTGTTCTCAGCCCCTTTAATTGCATTTTGTAGAAGCTCCATGAAGTAATATGCTTTAACTCTGTCATTTTTAACAGGCGCATCGTAATATCACTTACCTTCCTACTTACAACTCATTACTATCTCAATCGTCTTCACAAAATTCTTCAGAAATTTAGCGTACTACAACAATATACGATGATCACAAAATGTTATTGCGAGTCTGACAAATTTTGTGCCATTCATATTCTATGAAAATAACAAACAGACCAACCAACGTTGTCACCACACTTTTATTTTCAAAAAAAAAAAACATCATACAATAGATTATTTTTTAAAAAATTACCTTTCTACTTACAACTCATTACTATCTCAATCGTCCTCACAAAATTCTTTAGAAATTTAGCGGGCTACAATAATATACGACGATCACAAAATGTTATTGCGAGTCTAACAAATTTTGTACCCTTCATATTCTACAAAAATAACAAACAGACCAACCAACGTTGTCACAACACTTTTATTTTCAAAAAAAAAAAACAACATACAATAGATTATTTTTAAAAAATTAAATAGTATCATTTCTGTAATTTCGAATAAAAAATGGATTATTTTAAGAATCATTTGCACCAACATCGATTCCTCCATATTTTAGGGCATCTTCATAATCACAATGAGCGTTCTGAGCCCCTTCAATTGCATTCTGTACAAGCTTCATAAAGTGCTTTGCTTTAACTCCACCATAGAAAGGTAATGTGATCAAGAACCGTAGTGACCAAGATATTATTTATCTTCAGTTTGCCCTTTTTTAGAGTCTTTTAAAAGCTTCAAAAAAAATACCATCAATTTTATGTATGAACATGTACACTGCAACTCTATTAGAAACCCTAATTTCCGAAACCCTAATTCTGTTATGAGTACTTTGTGTGGGAATTCATGAAACCCTAATTTCTTAAACCTAAAATCCAAATTTTTGAGACCTAAATGCAGCCCATATGGTTTTGCTGTTACTATCGTATCCAGTCATCATATTTGTTCATTCGCAAGGACAAGGTGCATGCTCATACAGTGTGCTAGTCAACATTCTTGCTTTGAAGAAACACTACAAACTGCAAACAACAATCCAAGGGAGAATGATCATTTGCAGTACAATGCATTTAAGAAGGAAGCTGATGAGCACAATTTGGTTAACATGGGAGAGAACAATGAAAACGGAACAGTCAATCCTGATCAACCTGAAGATGATGAATGGCCGTTTGATATTGCTGACGATAATATTGTACCCAATGGTCACTTGGTACTTGCTCAACCTACACCCTTTGCTATAGCCACCGGAGAATCACCAAGTATGTTGCACAAACCTATTTCTATGGTGGAATTGGAAACACCAATGAAATCACCTATGCCACCTACTGGTACCATCAACCATATTACTCAATCAAACAATTGCCATAAAAGCAAGCACTGCGGACAAAGGAGGACATCAGCGACGGGGCGACAGATGTGCAGAGAAGGGAGTGTCAGTTACCTAGAGTTGTTATGTGGTACTAAACTTCCCACATTCCAAGTCACATGAAATCATGAAACCCTAATTTCCAAAACCTTTCGTCCTAATTTTTTAAAACGAAATCCTTAATTTGTTGAGATAATTTCCTAACATATAAAATTATGAAAAAATTACACAATCAAGTACACTATATAAGGATTCTGGAAAAAATTCATAATGTTTGGACCTAATTTTCTATATTAGAAAATTTCTACAAAGAGTATAATTAAATGAATTTTAGAGAAAAAATAGTAACTGGTAAAATTCTTAAGAAAATTACACAATCAAAAACACTATGCCAGGAGGCTCCACAAAAAATTTCATAATTTTTTGTGCTTATTTTATATATTTAAAAATTCCTCTAAGAAATATTCTTAAATATATTTTCTCTCTCCTCTTGGATTTACGTGTCTTTGGAGGAGGAGGGACTTGTGTGTGGGACAATGACACCTTCTTGCTCTCAGTCGCACGGCGACAACTTTTTCTTATGCCAATCGCACACGGCAGACTTAGTCTTGCTATCGGCGACGGCATTAGGTGCTAGGAGGGGGGCCAAAAATAGAATTCTGATGCTAAAGAGGTTAATTTAGGAATTACGGTGCACTACAAGGCCAATACAGTCCAAAATTCCATAGAAGCTGGCCTGTCTTGTAGCCGAACCATTATAATACCGACTCTCTGATCGATACCCCGGACGTTGTTACCTGTCTGCTCGGAAACAAATGGCAACCCCCGCGGCCACCGTCATCAGCAACATTCGGCAGGCGCAGCGTGCGGACGGCCCAGCGTCCGTGCTCGCCATCGGCGGGCGAACCCGCGACTGCGTGCGGCGGGGCGAGTATGCCGACTACTACTTCGCGTCACCAACAGCGAGCACCTCACCAAGTGAAAGCCAAGCTCAACCGCATATGTAAGAGCTAGTAGCATCACGCACGCACAGCATGCGAATAATAAGTTGCTTGCTTGCTCCCATATGACATGCACGTTTCAGTCACAAATCGGCCATCGACAAGCGCTACTTCCACCACAGGAGGAGTTTGCGCAGGCCACCACGAGTTCCTTGACCGCACGGCGCCATCCACGGGCGCGCAGATGGACATCGTCGCCAACGCCGTTCGAGCTCGCCGCATCGGCGCGGTGAAGGCTATCGCCGAGTGGGGCCGCCCGGCCACGGACATCACCCACCTCGTCGTCGGCACCTACTCGGCGCCCACATGCGCCCGGACCACCGCCTGGCCTCCTGCCGCCTCGCCCCTCCGTCCGCCGCACCATGCGTACCACAACGGTTGCTCAAGCGGCTCCGCCGCACTCCGCGTCGCCAAGGACCTCGCCGAGAACAACGCGGCGCTCGTGTCCTCGTGGCTCGCGCGAGCTCACGATCATCCTTTTCGCGCCGCGAGGCCCACATCGACACGATCATAATGCAGCTCTGTTCGGTGGACGCGCAGCGCCGTCATCGTCGGCGCCGACCAGAGGCTCCGTCGGCGCGCGCCGAGATGGTTTCGCGTCACGAATGTGATCGGGAGACTAACCACGTCGCCGTCGGACGGCTCTGCGAAGATGGCTTCCTCTTCCATCCTTCCATTGAGATGCCAACGCGATCCGCGAAAGCATTGAGCGATGCGTGATCGGCAGCGCTCGAGCCTCGGACCGCTCGGCGGCGGTGGTGGAGCGACCTCTTCGGGCGGTGCATCCCGCGGTCGGCGATCCTGGACAGCGTGGAGGCGGGCTCGGTTGGAACCCAAGAAGGCGACGGCAAGCCACCATGTCTTGGCGAGTGCGGGAACATGTCCGGGCCAACGGTGATCTTTGTGCTCGGCGAGCTCGGCGCCGCGGACAAGGACGGGAGGCGGCCGGTGG
Organism: Ampelocalamus luodianensis; assembly: GCA_036346255.1. Classification (NCBI taxonomy): domain Eukaryota; kingdom Viridiplantae; phylum Streptophyta; class Magnoliopsida; order Poales; family Poaceae; genus Ampelocalamus; species Ampelocalamus luodianensis. The sequence goes on along the minus strand of CM070622.1, from coordinate 75,924,679 downwards.
GGTTATCTTGGGGCTCGGACCGGGAGTCTGTTGAGACAATGGTGTTGCACGCCGTCGGTAACCAGAAGAAGAACTAGCTACTCCCTCCGATTCTTTTTTAAGTGACGTTATCTGTGTCGTCAAATTTTATAAAATATGACTACTAATACGTTTAAAACTATTTAGACGGGTTATATGAAAACTATATCACTAGATTTGTCGTTAAAAATATTTTTATGATATTATAATTTTATTAGTAACTTCATACCTCCAAAACTGTGAAAAATAAAAAACGTCACTTAAAAAAAACGGAGGGACTAGCTAGCTACTTGGAGTTGTTTCGATTGGACGCTGCGTGCACTTTAATTAAGAGAAGGTAATCAAAATTGTGAGTACACCTATATGTACGTAATGCCATAGTGTCGACTCGTGTAATAAGGCATTACATTGAACTTTCTGTATACTAATTATCAATACTTTTTACATGTAAATCAAATTTTCTAGCCGTTAGATGTGCTTGGTGATGTGTGTTTTAGATCTTGCATGTTGATTTGATGGATAAAATCTTGATTTTATTCCTGATGAAAAATCAGACACAGGATGTACACATACCCATCGTCGTATTTGTTTCTTCAGAATTGCTATACAACAATCAACTATTTTGTGTGTTTTCAGTCGAATTACTAACATTTGGATTGTCTTTACGATTGGTGCACCGGCCACCTCCTTCGTCTCCGGCGAAGCTGAGCGGAGCGCTGCCACCGGCATCGGCGAAGCCGGGCACATGACCAGCATGCACTAGCGCCTCGCTCCGGCGAAGCCTACTCGACGCCGCCACCGCCGCATGGCCCTTCCGATGAACGGGTGCTCCACCGCATGCCCTTTTTCTTTGCTTATATTAAGGAGATGTGTCGGAGGCACTGTATTCCATCGCCGAAGGTGACATCAAGGAACATGAGGAGGCGTGGAGAGGAAACCGGAGATAGAGAAGATGGCCATGGCAACGGCGGCGGATGCGACAGACGCGTGGGAAAGGAGGTGGCACAAGGAATACGAGGAGGAGAGAAGAAGGAGGTGGCGGCAAGGCGCAGGCGAGGCGACAGCCGGAGGGAGGCCTAGTATGGGGGGGGGGCGGCGCGCAATGAGACTGACAGGGGTGGTGGCACTTTCTTCGATCCATCCGATCGGGTCCGTGGGGAGAGGAAACAGGGAGGGGGACACATGTCGGTCATCAAGATAGGCCTAGGATTTGATCCAGTGGTCCAAAATTTAAGTGAAATTCCTGAAATTTTTACTTGAGTGTTATATAGTCACTCCCTATTTGTTTTCATTCTCCGGCTTGCCTGCGTAACTGCGTTCCACCTCTTGCTTATCATTTTACACCCGTGCGGGCGAGCTTACCCTGATGTGGGAGCAAGGATAAGCTGAACTGCGGATTGTTTTGCTTGTGCTTTCCTTATTTTTCCCTTGCTCCGAAAAGAAAGGTCATTGCCTCAATCTCTCCTAAAAGGGTAATATATAACACTGGCCGATGATAGGTTTCTGTCATGGTCATGCATGTACCATTTACTTGCGTAATTATGCAGCTAGGACAAATAGTAATTTCGAAAGAACAAGTAATGTAACATTTTGCTATGTGTTATAGCTATGTTTATAACTACTTAGCCAAATAGGTTACTGAGAAGATGTAAAGAAGACACAGACTATGGGAAAAGCTTTTTACCTCTTAAGGGAACATCCTTTTATCTCATCCGTCATCTATTTGTCTCGAGATTCGTATCATTTTGTCTTTTATTGTATTTTCTATTTCACAGACTTCCGACTTGATACGAAGATTCTTGTATACCTCCAAAATTTGTTGTACCAAGAACGTGGATCCTCTGCTACCGTAGAGAAGCACAATATCCTGTATTAGGGGAATGCTCTCTCATCCTTCGATCCAGGGGGCAGATCTAGGTCTAAGGCAACCTGGCTTCAGTCTTGGGCTTAGGTCTATAGAGAAATAGAAAAAAAAAAAAAAAAACAAACAGGAGATAGTAGATTCAACTAAGCAAGGAGCTAGTTCAGCACGCCAGTTTGGCTCCGCCCCTGCTTCGATCAACATCCAAATACTTAGACCAAATGTTGTAATAACTAGGAGCACGACGCATGCCAAAAGTGCCAAATACGTCAAAAACTCGACCCAGTAGCCGGTTCAAAAAGGGAGATGCTTGTATGCAATGAAAACCAAAATGGGAGAGAACCGAAACTGATGAAAACCAGCACCCCGGCCGAGAACTACTTCTAGATGCAAGCATTTGGTAAGTTAATTTCTCGTCAGGTAGGCACATGGTTTCACCGGGATGCACGCATGCTATATGTAGATGGCGGTTAGGGATGCGCCAAGGGAGTTACGTCACCTCCGAGCAAACATCCACGATAAGCACTACATCATCATCATCATAGTTAATTTCTCGTAAGGTAGGCACATCATCTCCTCGGTCCAGTGACAACGGCCGAGTTTTTGGCGTATATGAAGTATCCATGGTAGGGCCAGATGCCATAAATAAATAATGTTGAACTAATCCTGTGCGTGTGTTAGCCGAGACGTGCATGTGTGCTGGCCGAACATGTGCGTTCACGTTTTGAGTTAGCTTGGAAAGTTCATTCACGTGTGACTTGTTTTGGAAACAAGTCAGTCACGTGGATTGAATCTTGTTTGATTGGATTTGGATTGAGTAGTTACCATAGCATAGGATTGATTAGATATTTCCTTTCTGTTTTTTTTTTCCTTTTCGGTGACGTTGTAATTTGGCAGTGATCTCCGGAATCACAGAGTCTTCTTTCTAAAGAACTGCCTGTAATTATTTCCTTCCACAGCGTTTTAAATATGAGTAAAACCAAAAAGCTGCTATGGCAACTTCAAGCGGCACCAAATTCCCGTCGTGTCTTTTGATAGCTGAGTATTGTTCTCGTCCGTGTTTCGTTGTGTGTTTCATCGACCCAGTGCCAACAAATAATATGTCCAGTCAATTTTACGAGCCGAAATGAAATTGCGGCGCCCATCGAGAGTAAGTTTGAAACAACCCAAAATTTTGTAATTTCAAAACTTTTGAGTTTTTTTACTTGATTTCGGTTTTCTTTCCCAATTCGGAAAGCCTCCCCTCTTTTCCTCTTCCCCTTTTCTCCCTTCCGCTTTCACAAGCCCGAAGGCGCTCTTCTTTCGGCCGTGTGGTTTCTTCCGGTCTTCTTTCCCAGCGCGTCACCCCGTCGCGCCACCTTCGTCATCTTCGCTCCCATCAGTCTTGCCACCTCGCCTATAACATCTCAATTTTCTGAACTTTAAAAATCTTTTTGTTTAGTTAGTAGTTAAAAAATTTACCCTTGAGTTTTATTTGAATTTTAATCAAGCTTAATATGGACTTTCAATAAGCAAACCCATTTAATATGATTAATGTTAACATAAAAAAAATTATCAAAACTATTTTATTTGGGTTCTATGTGCTTGGGTATATTTTCTAGATTTTTCTAGAATTTTTCCGAGTTCATTTGCTATTTGAATTCTCAGTATTTTCTAAAAAAGGAAAATGTATATTAATTCTCGGGATAGTTCTCGCCGAATCTCTCCGGGCCAACCTCCTTGTCCATGCGCGTGGACTACGTAGCGGCCCCATTCACACGTTCAGACCAGTCCGAACACGTCCGCACGCACCCACTTCCTTTGTGCCTCTACCAGGTGGGCCGCGTGCGTCGTCGTCTCCGAGCTGTCTTCCACGTGGAGTCTTCACCATGGCGTGCGATGATAATTATTATAAAATATGGAAGAGACGCATCGTAACATCGATACACGAGACGAAGAGACACATCGCCCATCGGTGTGTGAGACGAAGAGATGCATCGCGCGAGAGCCGAAACATTGAATTATCACAGACGGTTATTATTAAAAACCGTATATGATGAGCCCTAAATCTGATCGCGCAGGAGCCAAAGTATTGAATTATCACAAACGGTTATATTTAAAAACCATCTGTGACATATGTAATCACGAAAAGGAGCGTCAACTGTATTTATGAAAAACAATTCCCGAAAAGACGGTGATGCTTGGGTATATTTTCTAGATTTTTCTAGAATTTTTCCGAGTTCATTTGCTATTTTCTATTTGCCATTTGAATTCTCAGTATTTTCTAAAAAAGAAAAATGTATATTAAATCTCAAAATAGTTCTCGGGCCGAATCTCTCCGGCCCAACCTCCTTTTCCATGCCCATGGACCACGTAGCAGCCCATTCGCACGTCCAGACCAGTCCGAACACACCCGCGCGTGCCCGCTTCCTTTGTGCCTCTGCCAGGTAGGCCGCGTGCATCGTCGTCTCCGAGCCGTCTTCCTTGTGGAGTCTTCACCCTCGTCCGCCATTGAAGCTCCTCAAACTTCATCCGACAACTTTGATTCTCTAACTAAAATATCCCGAGAGATCGTATCAAACCCAATATCCTTCCTTTCCTTTCCGCAACTGTTTCTGTTAAAATCAAATCTCCAATCGTATCTTATCTCTAAGAACTAACGAGTTTGTTTCGGGCTCGATTTGGGGATTCCTTATCCTGGCACGCCCTCAGCCTATAAATAGCCCCTAGGGTTCGCCTGTTGCTCCGCACTATGAAACCCCAAGCCCCCTCAGCTCGAGAGCCCTAGCGCCGCCATGATTTGAGAATTAGGTTTTCTTCTTGAAGCTCTTCGATCTTGAATTGCGCCGCCACCGTGGTCATCCTGTCGACATCAACTGCGCCGTCGTCTTCACCGTCGCTCGGGCTACCTCCAGCACCCGTCCCTATCCCCGCCACCAATACCTCACCTGAGCTCAACCTCGACAAACCCGACCTTCGTCCTTCGCTCCGACATCAATTTTGGTGATCTTCATTGTCCTCTTTGGCCAAGGCATGTGCGTGATAGCATTCTCTATTTGATGCGCACATTCGTCAACGCCTTCGCATTGCCGTTCGCCGTTGTCGGGCAAACCCGAGGACCTTGTCGCCATTGAGCCACATTGTGTCCACGTCTACGTCCAGATCGGCGCCGCATCATCTTTTTGCTGAGGTGTCATCCCGTGTGGCTACCTAGTTAGCGCGTGCGTGGCACAACCGCGCCATCCCAAATCCAAAGGCTCGGTGGATCTAGTCCTCCGTGAGCTGTGTCATTGCCATGTGGGTCCTACATGTCAGAATTTCTTTTATTTCCTTTCATTTCGAAAATCCCAGGGCTGACGTCATGCTGGCATCATAGTTTGATTTTCCAATAGTAAAATAATTCCAGAAATTTCTTTTTGATAATTCTTTAGGTTTAGATCTTCCAAAAGCCATATCTTTTGCATCCAAACTCCGATTGTACCCATTCAAATTTCTAAATTCATCTAAATTTGAGTTCTATTTATCTGAGATTTTTATTTAATTTTTAGAGTTTGTTTTCTTCTCTGTTTTATTTATTTTTGTTTGTTTATTTTATTTGCGAGTAGATGTTGATACTTCGGAAGATTTTGAAGAAGAAGGAGTTCACCAAGACCAAGACCAGTACCAAGACCTATTTTAAGAAAAGTTATACCATTGATCATATTGAACCCAGTTTTCAAAATTATATTGATTCAAATTATTGCATGTACTTTAAATATTTATTTAAATACTTTTGGGTTTAGTTATTGATCCAAATTATTATATCTACCTTGTATATTGTTATGTCATAATATTTTGTCGCCCTAGATTGGTTCATTATTTAGTTGGTATTATCATAGCACCAACGTGGGCTGGTTAGATACGATTAGTTTGCTTAGCCATGCAACGAGTCATCATTTAATATAAGTGCAATTACAAATTTAACTAAGTGAATATGGAACTTTGTGATAAAACTATGTGCTATGTGCTATTACTCGTTAATGGCATGTGTTGCACTTAATCAATAGGGTGGAAAAAGATTTAGATTGAGGCGAGTGGTGGATACTGTGTGACATGGTGAAACCGTGTAATTGGGAGTGATAATCTGTGTGGCATAGTTACAAATTGGAAGTCTTGCCTTGGTCGATTAAGGACTAAAATTTGTGCGCCACTGAACTGAGCCATAACTGTACAACCACATGCCTAGTATGGGACATGCCTAACTTAGTAAATTATGGATTCTCGGTGTTGACTACTCAAGTAGTAGGTTAGGCTATGTGATGGGATGGAGGTGTGGACTACCAAGTAGATCACATCGTAGGACGATTCGCCACTTCCCTGTCCAACGATGTGTGTTGTACCAAACATTGTGTTTGGGGTGGTATGACGGTAAAGCATACATAGAGTGTCAATGTTGAGATGGAGTTTCTGAAAAGTTTTGTTATGATTAGTGCTTGGGTATATTTTCAAGATTTTTCTAGAATTTTTCCGAGTTCATTTGCTATTTGAATTCTCAGTATTTTCTAAAAAAGGAAAATGTATATTAATTCTCGGGATAGTTCTCGCCGAATCTCTCCGGGCCAATCTCCTTGTCCATGCGCGTGGACCACGTAGCGGCCCCATTCACACGTTCAGACCAGTCCGAACACGTCCGCACGCGCCCACTCCCTTTGTGCCTCTACCAGGTGGGCCGCGTGCGTCGTCGTCTTCGAGCTGTCTTCCTCATGGAGTCTTCACCATGGCGCGCGATGATAATTCTTATAAAATATAGAAGAGACGCATCGTAACATCGATGCACGAGACGAAAAGACACATCGCCTGTCGGTGTGTGAGACGAAGAGATGCATCGCGCGAGAGCCGAAACATTGAATTATCACAGACGGTTATTATTAAAAAACCGTATGTGATGAGCCCTAAATCTGATCGCGCAGGAGCCAAAGTATTGAATTATCACAAATGGTTATATTTAAAAACCATCTGTGACGTATGTAATCACGAAAAGGAGCGTCAACTGTATTTATGAAAAACAATTCCCGAAAAGACGGTGATGCTTTGGTTCAGTTCGACTTCCATCTTTATTCATGTAATCTTGCAATAAGTTGGCCTATAAATAAACCATCGGAAGGGCAGAACTAAGAAAAAAAAACACTCACAATCCCATCTTTTCTTACTTCTATTTCTTCTTGAAGTTCTCATCTTCATACCCTTCTAGTAAGACAAAAAAACACTCACAATCCCATCTTTTCTTACTTCTATTTCTTCTTGAAGTTCTCATCTCCATACCCTTCTAGTAAGACAAAATTCACGAAACAAATTGACTTTTCAACCACCGTGCATGGAAAGAAAAAAATCCATGGATGATCGATCGACTACTATCACAATCCCATCTTTTCTTACTTCTATTTCTTCTTGAAGTTCTCATCTCCATACCCTTCTAGTAAGACAAAATTCACGAAACAAATTGACTTTTCGACCACCGTGCATGGAAAGAAAAAAAATCCATGGATGATCGATCGACTACTATACTTCAATTTAGTGGTCGAAAAGTCAATTTGGTCTATGGATTTGAAGTGTCTTCAAGAAATTGGTACAAGATCATATCCCTATACGATCAGGTGAGCACTTCACTGTCTATGATGTGTAACTTCCGATCGATCGATCACGTGAAGTAATTCATGCATTCTTTTGTTGATAGATCAAAAGTTACATGTCAAAACAGTGAAGTTACACATGATACAGAACAAAGGTGCATGCCTACCGGATAACATATCTTGATCTGCTTTCTTCTGTTGGGGAAATCAGCTTCAATTTGACCACTTTAAAATATCAATCCGGCCCGATCAGGTGTGGTCAGAATCGGCTATAATCAATTGTTTCTAATTATAGACGGTTTCAATAAATAAGTGTATGTGAATTTAGTAGTATCACAGACGGTTCTTGTTCAGAACCATCTGTGATACTTCACAGACGGTCTTCAATATGAACTGTCTGTGATATTACCTCTTCACGGACGGTTTTTAACGCAGTCAGTAACACAAATGATCTCTAAACTAAAGTTGTATGTGATTGCATGTAATACAGACAATTTTGGTCAATCGCCTGTGATGAGACGTCCAGTATTAGCTTTTTTTTGTAGTAGTGAGGCTATCACTTTGCTAGGCATTTCGTACACCTCACAGAGAAAAGCTTAACTGATATTTGTTTGGAGCTTGAGAATTGTAAAAGTTAGCATATGTATGCATCTGAAATGTACTTTCTTTTCTTATGTGTGGATCCCAATTGTTCGTTAATTATTATCTTGGTCGTTGTTTCAATCAAGGCTCTCGATTGTTTTTGGTGGACATAATCAAGCAGCAACAAACTTCTATTCCTTTGAGCAAAAATGTATATCTGCAACAAAATATTTAGTATAAAGGTTGGTTTTTCCGTTGCAACACACGAGCACCTAACTAGTTAATATATAAGCTTTCTTTTGGGTGTTGAGGGATGGGGTTTCAAAGTCAACAAGACGCCACTTTAACCACTTAAGAGTGAAAAAAACGGCATCGCAGGGTGAGGAGCTGTTCCGGCGGCAGCTGAGGGTGGAGGGAATGAGGGTTAGGGGGAGGGGGAGGGGTGGAGGGCAGTATATATGGGAGAGAGGGAGAGAGATCTGAATGGTTGAAATCCAACAGCCCAAAAAATCGACTGTGATTTTTAAAAATAATAGGCGACTGTGTAATAGTTGTGACCGAAAATAAAACTGCAGGCCGGCGTAGTAACGCACAAACCGCAAGCTTGCTTCCTCTCGTCGTCCACATTCTTGAGGAGGAGCCTGACGTACGTTGACGGTTGATCCCGCGCGCTAGCTCTCTCGTCTTCGTCTTTTCTATGGCAGGGAGGATTAAGGTGCGCGTACTGCCGGCGCTGGGGTGGTGGCTCATGGTGGTCGGCGCCGTCCGCCTCGGCTTCGCCTGGTCCGGCTTCTTCGACGCCCGGGCGCTCCGCGCTGGCTCCTACTCCAACACACACGGTGCGCTCCTCGATCTCCCCTTCTCATGTATCTGTGTATACATATATACGTATATATGTACATCCTAACGAGTGTATCTGTGTATACGTACACGTCCTGAATCCTGATGTTCTGTTTGTACTCGGCAGTTCATAAAAAAGTGAGGCTTGTCCGCTATCTTCTATGAGGTCGATCGATCTTGTAGGTTGTGTTGAGAATATAAGGATTTTTCGAATTACTTTAATTCAGAAATAAGCTAGATTAAATATGAAAAATACTCTAGCTATTTTCACATAAACAAAGCAGGTATGTATGAACACTATAGGTATACTAATTTCTAGAAAGATAGAAAATAGCATATCTATCTCAGTGTTCATGACAACAACAAATAGTAAAGCAACCCAAGAGACATACCCAGATTCAGCAGAAGAAGTAGCACCAGCATTCTTGATAACGTCGTTGTTCGTCATGATGTAGTGGACGTCGCGTAGTTGTGCAGTTGATGTAGAACGTAGCGAGAGTCGTGTAGTCGATGTAGAAGCGTGTAGAGTTATGTCGTACACTTGATGTAGATGTAGCGTGGCGATCGCGCGACGCTCCCCAAAACCTTATTCGCCCTCGCTTGTGCAAGCCTTCAAGGACGAGGTTCCGGAGGCCTGCTCTCCCGGTGCAGCCGTACACGCACCTCGCCGGGATGGAGATCGCCAAAGACAGCAACAAGTACCGTGGAAAACCAGATTGTGGAAGTGGAAAAACTCGGACCAGAGCCAGTCCTCTTAGTCTCCTTAAATAGCCAAAAGACAGAAAGTCCAAAGGTCACCCAAAGATCAAAGACCAACAGTTACCATCAAAGACAGTCGCCAGAAGACTAAAGGCCAACAGTCACCATTGATTCGGCAGAATCGAAAGGCCAACAGTTGGAATCCGAAAGACCAAAGGTTGCCATTGATTCGCCATCGAATCGACACCTTTTAATAGCCAAAAAATAAAGAGGCGAAGACCAAAGGTCACCATCAATTCTGAGTCGGTGCATTTCGATTTTCGAATAGATAAAGAAAATCGCGCCCGCACCGACACGCGCTGTGTCTGTGGCGCGACACGCACCGCACCGCACCGCACACCACGGCACGGCACGGTACGGCTCGGCTCGGCTCGGACGCGGCTCGGCGGCGAGCAAGCAAGCGCGCGTGTGTTGGCTCTTTCCAATTCCACAAGAGGGCTACCACGTTCCACCTTATAAAGTGGTGTAACTCCCTTCATCGTCCATATGGGACTAAGCAGTTTAGCACATGCACATGGGCCTTTGAGATTTACGAGAATTAATTGGAATATAATATTTGGGCCTAGCCGATTAATTCAACAATCCCCACCAGATCCCAATGGCACATGTCGATGCCTTGATCCTGATATTGTTTTTAATATACCGGTGTTTTGATGGAGACCGGTTAGGTTGAACATCCACCTAGAATGAAGCTACACTTATCCACAAGCGCACAATGGACTAAGCCTTGAATTGTGATTTTGTGTGAATAAGTTTTACTTAAGTCCTTAAGCGATACTAGGTGCCGGGCATCCCGCGGGTTGGAGCATATAAGTCATACTCCTGGCCTATTCATGAGCTTCGTAGAAATTACCCTATTTCATAGACTGTGACTAGCAGTCGGGCTCATATAGGTGTGTTCTTTCAAGACTGCTCTGTAGGACAGCATCTTTGCTTTAACAAGCCACAGAACACATTAAGATAAGAATCAACCTGCCATACAGATTTAGGAGAGAATTGCATCTCCAATGGAGTGGGTCTATAATGGTACTCTCCTCCTAGTTAACCAATAGCTTGTTTCGCCAATCCTACTTCACGGGATCTCCGATCATATAGAATGGGTTACCACTATGGTGTAACTCACGTGGGTCTCAAACCCATCTCTCTCGATGCATTGTCTATCACATTTCGTGATAAACCCTTTGTGAAGGAATCTGCCAGATTCTTAGCTGTTTAGATATAATCCAAAGCTATTACTCCGGAGTTTCTCATTTTTCTGACAGACTTCAGTCTTCTCTTCACATGTCTTGATGATTTCATATTATCCTTAGAACTGTTCACCTTGACAATCACAGTTTGATTGTCACAATTCATCAGAATAGCCGGTACTGGTTTTTCAACCACCGGCAAATCCATCAAGAGCTCACAAAGCCATTCAGCTTCAACAGTGGCAGTATCTAATGCTGTGAGTTCTGCTTCCATTGTTGACCTAGTTAAGATGGTCTGCTTGCAAGACTTCCATGAAACAGCGCCACCTCCAAGTGTGAAGACATATCCACTTGTGGCCTTAATCTCATCAGCATCAGATATCCAATTTGAATCGCTATAACCCTCCAGTACCCTAGGGTATCCAGTATAGTGAATGCCATAACTCACTGTACCCTTTAGATAGCGCATTACCCTCTCAAGAGCATGCCAATGACCATCTCCCGGATTGGAAACAAAACGGCTTAGTTTGCTCACAGCAAACGAGATGTCAGGCCTGGTGCCGCTAGCTAAATACATGAGTGAACCAATTATCTGAGAATATCTCAATTGGTCTCTGGCTATTCTCCGATTCTTCCTAAGCAACATGCTAGGATCATAAAGTGTTGGAGAGGGTTTGAAGTCGCTATAACTAAAACGACTCAGAACCTTTTCCACATAATGGGATTGCAACAATGTAATCCCACCATCATCACCTCTCAACAGCTTGATGTTCAAGATAACATCAGCTACTCCCAGATCTTTCATCTCAAAATTCTGAGACAAGAAATCCTTAACCTCCTTAATCACATTAAGGTTGGTCCCAAAGATCAGTATGTCATCAACATACAGACATAGAATGACTCCCTCGCCCCCACCATGGCGATAATACACACATTTGTCAGCTTCATTCACAATAAAGCCTACAGATGTTAAAGTTCTGTCAAACTTTTCATGCCACTGCTTAGGTGCTTGTTTAAGACCATACAGAGATTTCAACAACTTGCACACCTTTCCTTCTTGACCATCTACTATAAATCCATCTGGCTGATCCATGTAAATTTCCTCGTCCAACTCTCCATTTAGGAAAGCCGTCTTAACATCCATCAGATGAGCAGAGAAGACCATGTGAGGCGACCGGAGATAGTAGTACTCGAATAGTGGTCAATCTAGCCACGGTGAATAAGTATCAAAGAAATCTTCGCCTTCCTTTTGGATATAACCCTTGGCCACAAGCCGTGCCTTGTACTTCTCGATAGTACCATCGGTCTAAGCTTCTTTTGAACACCCACTTACATCCTACGGTTTACAACCATAAGGGCCTTCGGTGATCTCCCAAGTTCCATTAGATATAATGGAATTCATTTCATTCTGACTGCTTCCTTCGATGATTCGCATCCGGAGAAGCATACGCTTCAGAAATAGTACTTGGAGTATCATCCACAAGGTACACAATGAAATCAGGACCAAAAGACTTTGCAGTCCTTTGTCTTTTACTCTTCCTCAGAGTTTCATTGTCTTCCTCCTCAAAAAATTTCTCAGGAGTTTGTTCAAAATATTCCAATGGAATGACAGGTTCAGGAATTGTATCAGATTCCTGACTTGATGAACTAGGCATATCTTTCATCGGAAAAATATCCTCAAAGAATGTAGCATCTCTGGACTCCATAATTGTACCAACAAGCATGTCAGGTACTCCACATTTCACCACTAGAAATCTATATCCAACGCTATGTTGAGTGTCATGAACATTAGTTCATAACGGGGTAAACATCCGTCGGAGAGAGGTCGGACGGTGACGACTTGAGGTAGAACGGCGCTAGGTGAAGGAGGGCGCCGATTGGGGAGGAATAGATCTAGAATAGCCGGTCAAGGGAACGACCACAGCTGGACTTTAGGGACTAGGATCTTGTCTATTCATCTTTACTTGCTTGCTTGATAATGGATACATGCTATCCCTTTTATAGGGACGACGACTTGACCCCTAAGAAACAATCTCTATGTCTAAGGAAACTTATCTTTAATAGATGGAATATATCTCTAAAAAGTAAACCCAACTAATAAGAAACTAACAATTCTTATCTTTATTTCCAACTACTAATGCACCAGCGGACCGCATGAGCGATGCGGCGCTGGTACCACCCGTCATTGTTCACGCACAGTATCGCCCATGACATTACTCTCCTCCTTCGCGGCTCGTCCTCGAGTGTGGTGGTAACCATGGCTGAAATCCTTGGTGCCCTATGTTGATGGCGTCACGTGGATGAGGATCAACGAAGCTCCAATGGACATGATCATGTTGTTGAGTAAGACCTTTGTTCTTATTTGGTAGCCTTCAACTTCTCCAAGAGAGATGGTGCAGCACCGAAAGCCATGGTGAGTGGCTCTGATACCAAATGTTATGAACCTTAGTTCATAACCGGGTAAACATCCGTCAGAGGGAGGTCGGACGGCGACGACTTGAGGTAGAACAGCGCTAGGTGAAGGAGGGCGCCGATTGGGGAGGAATAGATCTAGAATAGCCGGTCAAGGGAACGACCACAGCTGGACTTTAGGGACTAGGATCTTGTCTATTCATCTTTACTTGCTTGATTCATAATGGATACAGTGGGCCTCCTTATATGGAGGGCTCTTCTAACAATTATGGATAAAATCAATTTAAATGATGACTTTCCTAACTAATAGATAACTTTTCCAATTAACTAATCCCTATACAAAGAAACTAATCAACTATTTAGGAAAATAGATATTCTTATTGAGGAAGGTAATCCCTCCCAATCTTGTGCTCTGATCTTGATCAATGTTCATGTGAATAGTAATTCTGCACATAACAACTTCTCGCTCCTCGACAAGCGGCTCGTCCTCGAGTGTGGTGGCGACCATGGCGCAACCCTTGGAAGCTCCACGGCAACAAAGTCCCCACGACTTGATCGATCCGTCGTCATCACCATGATAGCGAAGTCGTGGAAAGGATCGATCGCTCACGATACCAAATGGCATGAACCTTAGTTCATAACGGGTAAACATCCGTCGGAGGAGGCCTGGACGGCGGCGACTTGAGGTAGAACGGCGCTAGGTGAAGGAGGCGCCGATTGGGGAGGAATATATCTAGAATAGCGGTCAAGGAGCGACCACACTGGACTTTAGGGACTAGGATCTTGTTTATTCATCTTTACTTGCTTGCTTGATAATGGATACATGCTATCCCTTTTATAGGGACGACCAGACTTGACCCTAAGAAACAATCTCTATATCTAAGAAACTTATCTTTAATAGATGGAATATATCTCTAAAGAAGTAAACCCAACTAATAAGGAAACTAACAATTCTTATCTTTATTTCCAACTACTAATGCACCATGGACCGCATGAGCGGTCAGCGCTCTGCATTACCACCTCTTGTTCACGCATGCAGTATCGCCCATGACATGAGCATAGCCTAGAAAGACGCAATCCACGGTTTTTAGTCCAAGCTTACGCTTTTTAGGAATTGACTTTCGCCAAACAACCCCAAGTGCGTAAGTATGAAAGTGATAGTCTTTTCTTCTCCCATTGTTCATATGGGGTTATCTCTTTATTCTTTGTAGGAATCCTGTTTAGGACATGACTTGAAGTCAATATAGCCTCCCCCCACCATGCTTTGGAAAGACCCACTGTGTCTAACATGGCGTTAACCAAATCAATTAGAGTGCGGTTCTTTCTTTCAACAACCCGTTTGGTAGGGTGAATAGGAGCGTCCTCTCATGAATTATACCATGTTCCTCACAGAATAAATTGAACTCATTAGAAAAGTACTCTCCACCACGATCAGACCTAATCCTTTTGATTTTCCTTTCAAGTTGGTTCTCAGCTTCTGCCTTATAGATTTTAAAGTAGTGAAAAGCTTCATCTTTAATTTCCAAAAGATACACATAACAGAACCTAGTGGAGTCATCAATCAAAGTCATAAAATATCTCTTACCACCTTTTGTCAACACACCATTCATTTCACACAGATCTGAATGTATGAGTTCTAATGGTGCCAAGTTTCTTACCTCCGCGGCCTTGTGAGGCTTACGAGGCTGCTTTGATTGCACATAAACTTGACATTTAGAACCTTTGGCAAGGGTGAATTTCGGGATTAACTCTAAACTGGCTAACCGCGTCATGCAACCAAAATTTATGTGACAAAGTCGTGAATGCCAAATAGTAGTCTCATTACCACTGAAAATATGGTTCACAACATTATTACACAAATCTGAAGAGATAGGCGGAACAAGCCTCCACACATAGCCTTTACCAACAAATTGTCCACACTTGGACACTACAAATTTATTGGACTCAAATACGATCTAAAGCCATCTCTACACGAAGAGATCGTGGCGAGATTCTTATTGATGGATGGCACATGATGCACGTTCTTGATTGCACAATCTTTCCAGTAAACTTGGATCGACCGTGCCAAACCATGAGCGGTGGCATGTGACCGTTCCTCATTAGAACGGTGAATCCCGAGTGACTGGTAAGAAGAAAACAATGAAATATCGGCACACACATGTATATTGGCACGGTGTCTATCCACCAATCGGTAGATTGACATACGGAAAAAGCGAGGTAAATTACCATACCACAAGTTCCGTCTCGATGAGTACCAACAACAACATTGTGGACTTGGAATTCGCGCTTGCTGATTCTTCCCACCCTTGCGTTAACTGCAATCCTTGGCCCAATGACCAGGTTCGCCACACACAAAGCAAAGGCCATCCTTTGTGTTCTTCTTCTTCTTTTTAAAGCTTGTTGTTTGTGCACTCTTGTTCTTGCCTTTGAACTTTTGAGTTTGGCCATTCTTCTTCTGCACCACATTGGCACTAGAATGTCCCTCATTACCTCTAGTGTGTGTATCTTTTGCCCTCGCCTTTTCTTCAACATCAAGAGACTCAATAAGATTTTCAACAGAAAACTCTTGTCTCTTGTGTTTCAGAGAAGTAGCAAAATTCCTCCAAGAAGGAGGAAGCTTGGCAATAATGCCTCATGACGAACTTGTCCAGTAATACACATTTGAAGTGCTCAAGTTCTTTGGTCATGGATTGTATCTTATGAGCTGCTCAACTCTGAGCGATTATCCACCATTCTATAGTCATGATATTGCTTCATGAGATACAATTCAACGCTGCATCCGAAACTCCAAATTTGGCGAGTGCATCCCACATCTCCTTCGATTGTAATCACCATGTATGCATCGACTAACTTCTCACCAAGAACACTAACCACAGCACCTTTAAAAAGGTTATTAGCAGCCTCGAACGCTTGCTCCTGTTCAGGAGTAAGTGTTCCTTCAGGCTTGCCGTTTGCCATATGGAAAACGTTCATGGCAGTTAGCCAAAGCACCATCTTGGTGCACCACCTCTTATAATTCGCACCATCGAATACAGAGGGTTTGAGCGCAGCAGCAAAACCAGTTGACGAAAAATGCCTATGCCTAGAATAAGGTTTTTTGGATTGTTGAGAATATAAGCATTTTTCGAATTACTTTAATCCAGAAATAAGCTAGATTAAACATGGAAAATACTCTAGCTATTTTCACATAAACAAAGCAGGTATGTATGAACACTATAGGCATACTAATTTCTAAAAAGATAGAAAATAGCATATATATCTCGATGTTCATGACAACAACAAATAGTAAAGCAACCCAAGAGACATACCAGATTCGTGAAGAAGTAGCACCGGCATTCTTGATAACGTCGTTGTTCGTCATGATGTAGTGGGCGTCGCGTAGTTGTGCGATTGATGTAGAGCGTAGCAGAGAGTCGTGTAGTCGATGTAGAACGTAGCAGAGAGTTGTAATCGTACACTTGATGTAGATGTAGCAGCGAGCAGTCGCGCGAATGCTCCCCAAAAACCTTATTCGTCCTCGCTCGTGCAAGCCTTCAAGGACGAGGTTCCGGAGGCCTGCTCTCCCGGTGCAGCCGTACACGCACCTCGCCGGGATGGAGATCGCCAAAGACAGCAACAAGTACCGTGGAAAACCAGATTGTGGAAGTGGAAAAACTCGGACCAGAGCCAGTCCTCTCAGTCTCCTTAAATAGCCAAAAGACAGAAATGTGAGGACCCGGAATATTTAACTAGTAACACTTAACCTCCAAATGGTTCTAGCATTACTAATTAAACATTCTAAGCCTCGATGGGCATATGTTTCCCATTGCAACATATGCACATCATCACAAATTACACATCACTTCCATACAACATACAACGCTAAGTCAACAACGACATACATAAAGTAAAGTTATTACAAAGAGAGCCGACCGGCCAAATATAACAATAAACAAGAATGACAATGAAGCAAAAGTGCCATAAGATGGCTAGAACAAAAGTCGACCGGTTAGCCAAACACCCACAAGGCAACCGGCCAGGGCCGCAAGCTAGTCGCTCATAAGCTACCACAACACACTCACAAAAGTGAGGCCCTTGAGCTCACCTCCTTCCTCTGCAACAAAACAATTAAGCATAGCATCGAGCACAAAGATTGTCTTTGTACCATAAGGCGACGTGTGGAATAGCGGACCTATTCATAACTACATGCAAGCTTGTTTAGGTGGAGGTTGTATGTCTCATTTGCATGAAGCCAACTTTATTTGCAATAATGTAATACATTTAAAAGCAAGTTTGCAAATCTGTTTTTAATGTTGAAATAACGATAATAAAGATACATACAAGTAACCACACAGAAGTGACTATCCCAATAGCCACCACAACATAGCACGAATCCCGATTCGTACCACCCATCAAGTTTTAATTTAAAGGTTGTAGTCTAACTCTTGAAAGACCTCCCCAAGCGTGTCCATAACCTAGGGCGAGGCTATTCGAATAGTTTTAACCCTGCAGGGTGTACCAATGTACCCACACTCCGGATCGCCTTTAAGCCAAAGCACACTTCCGTAGGTATGCCAACACGGCTAAGTCCTACGAGGCGCTTTCCAATATTGTGTATGAACTACGAGCCGCTCGTATGGGTAGAAACACCATACGCTTACATTGCAAGCCGAAAGACAACAAATCCCATCGGGTGAAGTCTTTCGGACACTACAATCTCCCAACACCATCCCTCCTGCGACCTCCTGCGACCGGGCCAATACACGTAAAGTACTAAGTCAAGAGAGGTCCCATACCCTCTAGTGTGGTTATGCGCTAAAATGCTTGGTTTAGTGTAACAAGATGTTGGTCCTTGGTGACTTAGGCACCAATCCATCACACCGAGAATCACACCAACATACCATTGTGCCCAAGTCTAAATCATTTTGCCTTTAGTTTTAGTTTTCACAAGTAGACATGGCACAAGGTGGAAATCATAAATCATAATAAGTTTTGTGTGATCAAGGTTATCGACAAGTCGATAACCGCCCATTTCTACCGAAGCTAAGCATGGCTAAGCAATTAATTCGCAACTACTAAGTGACAAGAGCCCATCCACGAACTCTAACTCACGACAAGTAACCTAGGCTCATGGTAGTAGAGGATAATCATTTGCTAAGGAAATGCATCTACTAGGCCAACTATTAAAACAAAGTAGCAATGCATACATAGAATTTGTAATCAACATAAATACTTAAAATACTGGGATTAACATGATCAAACTGCTTGCCTTCTTGCTGCTGCTCAATTGGTTGCGGAGGATCGTTCTGGGATTACCGCAAATGTCGAATCCTAGCGAAAGTCAAAAGAACCAAGAACAACCAATAAGGCGAACCACAAATAAACAAAAAGCAAGCAAAACTTAACCAAATACGACGAAATTTACACATAAGGTAGAATACGAATATACCTAGACATAGAAACTGGAAAGACCTAATTTGGATTTGTGGTGCAAAAGATTTTGCCTAAACATACAATTTTACCATAATTAACACTGTAGCAAAAATATTTTCTAGAAAGATTTTGAAGCTGAAATTTTATGGTAGCTACCTACTGGTATTGAAATAACCCATATAAAATTTCAGGTCATTTGGAGTTAAAGTGATTTAGTTATGATTTTCTAAGATGCAAAATTGGCATAATGCACTTTCGAGAGCATAAATATGTTCAAAGCTAATTTTACATGAAGTATACCAACAGAGGGGTTCTCTAGAATTTATCATATATATTTTGCATTTACAGAGAATTACTGGTGCATTTTATAAGTCTCCTAGAATTTTCTAAATCTTTGAAAATAGGTACTAAATCATTAACCAAGGTTTCATTACAATCTTGGACCTACCATCATTTTTATATTAACATTGGGTTAATAACAAACTTATCAAGGTTGGAATCATTCATTTTGGACATACGAGCAAGATATGCATTTTCTAAAGTTTTATTCATTTTCGGAATATTCAAAATGGCGAAATCAAGTCATTCCTAGTTATACAATTTTACACTCTTTGGAACATGCTTAAATCCATTTTTATAATAAGCTAAAGTGATAACATAATTTATTACAGTTGGAATTAACTAAAAAGTAGCTAAAATGAATTAGTTATGAGTTTCTAAAGTTTTACATCATTTTCAATCGTTAAATAAATACTTAGAAATAAAGAACAACCCAAAACAAAGAAGCGTGGGCGCCCGTGGCGTAGATTTAAAATCAATGCCCACGACGCTGGAAATAGCGCCGCAGCGCCAAACCTGTCGGGGTCCACCGTTGGATCAAGATCCAACGGCCCAAGCAGTGCATGCAACCGGACGATGCGGTTGCCTCGGTGAACTCACGACCGCAGATCTAAAGATGAGCGGCTTAGAACCCACATCTAGCGGAAGGTCCGATTGCACACATGATCTCGCCGCAGATCGCAAGATGGGCGGTCGAGGATGATGAGGGGAGCCGGAGGGTCCGACGCATACAAGATCTAGGCCGTTGATCAAGGGATCGGCGGTGGCTATTGATTGAAGTTCAAAAGAGGTGCGGCGGGTGGGACCGCATGTCGGTGACTCGAGTCACGATCGCAAGCGATTTAACCCCGCGTGCACGGTACATTGGGCCCACAAGTCGGCGACTAAGCGGCGGTTAAGACCAAATTAATGATTCTAATGATTGACATTAATTAGACTCTAATGGCTGCGAGATTTGATTCTAACCCTCGCCCACCCGATCGACCGGAGGTTATTTCGCGGCGATTAAATGCCGACTCATTTAATTAAGCAATGATTGACATTAATGATGTCGAACGATCGCGAGTGAACCGAGATTGATTTAAGGATATTGGGCCCACGGTCGCTGGCTCAATAATAATGACTAAGACACAATTAATAACTAATGATTGGTAATTAATGCGTCCTAATGAGTCGACAACGGAGCGTGTGTGCGCAAAACCAGTGGCTTCAACGGCGAATCGCGGCGACAACGCGCGCGCGGCGCTCACCAAGTACTAAAATGGAATCGCAATAGCACAACGAGTCTAATGGTAGCATTCTCGCGCGGTGAGGATAGGCAGCGCTAGGCGAAATGAAAACGGAGCTTTCTCGCTAAACATGAAAATAGCGAAAGCTCAGCTGCGGTCAAGGAAGCGGGTGCGAGCTTCTAAGGACTAATAAGAAGCTACCTTAGCGACTAGAAGCTTGAAGATGGCGAGATGCTTGATCAAGGTGAAAGCTCGGGACTTGAAGAAGAAGGTTGAAATTGACACCTGAGCCAAATGAGTGATACCAAAGTATCAAAATAGCTTCATTATGATCCACGAAGCTATAAGAGCAAAGAATTGGAAAATGGAGCACTCACTTTGGTGAGGAAGAAGATGACCAAATTCGGCGAATTTGAACAAACCCCAAATTGGACAATTCACGAGAATCAATTCCAAAATTAAGTGAGGGGAAATGTTCAAGGTGATAAATAGATGAGGTTAGGGCAAAGAAACATGAAGGAGGACCACTGGAACACCAAGAACATCAATGGAGCTCCACGGGTCAACAATGGCGATTTGCTATTTTTGAGGTATTAAGCTCCAATCTTGTGAGTGAGGCTTGGTGGTGGTCTAAAGAGATACTAGGAAGCAATGAGGGTGCTTATAAAGCCACGAAAGTGTTAGGGTTTGCACCCTCCTCTCTCGGCGGCAAAACACAAAGCACCACGCACTACCGACAAGGAAAAGAGGTGAAGGCGTGCATTAGGGCATGGCCTAGCTCGGTGTACCTCCCATACTCCTACACGTCGGCTAGGGTGGCTTTAGGAGCAAGAAATGACCTCACCATGCCTTGCACTGTTTTTCGCACGGCGGGAGGTTGAAGATGACCACGCAAAGCTCGGGCGATTCACGTAGTTGGATGAAGCGCGAACGGCGAGATAGTGCCACGCCTACGGGTTTATAACACAACGGGAAGATTGCGAGCCTTCAGATTAGAAATGGATGGCTCGATAGCCCCACGTTGCAAACTCAAATTACAACGAAGAAGTACGCGGCGTTGGATTTTAATCCAACGGCTCGATTCAAAATCGCAACGGAGGGTCGAAGGGTTCGGAAATCTCGGCGGTTGGATTGCGATCTAACGGTTGACAATCAATCTTGCAAGCGGAAGGTCGAAGCGATCTGGCGCGGCCGTGCGATTTAGATCTAACGGTTGAGAATGCGCGCGTTTTAAAAGGAGGCTCGGTGCGATTAGTTGATTCGATCAAATCGATTGACTCGAGCGAGTCGACTCGAACCAATGTGATAAAACCAAGTTTGACTTTGAAAAAGAACAGAGACTTTGAAAGATTTATTTGAGGTAGCAAAATAACTCCAGAAATTATGAAAATTTTACAGAAGTTTGCTAACTCAGATATTAACCTTGTGTAAAATTTTCAGAGGTTTTTATGCTGTGAATAAATTTCCAAAAATTCTACAAGGCTCTGTTTTAATATTTGGTGAGAGTCAAACAGGTTTGTCGCCTCTAAAAATATTCAAACAATTTCTAAAAATTGTGAAATTTTTCAGGAGGGTCACTTACCATCACAGAGACTTAGGAAAAATATTTTCAGAGGGTGATCATAAGATTTGACAAGATTGTTTTTGGAATAGCAAGATTTGGATCAACAAGACTTGTGACAATGTATTTCCACACTTCCTTGTACAAGAATTTCTTGGCACCACAGAAATACATGATGTAAGAAAAGTTTTAATTTCTACTGATTTTCTTACATTTGAAACACAAGCCCAAAATTGGGATGTTACAACTCTCCCCTTACAAGAATCTCGGCAGAGATTACATTTACTCGGAGAAGAAAGAAGGAAAATCGCACGGCGCGATCTTGGCGCTCCCAAGTTGCTTCTTCTTGTAATGGTTTGACCACTGAACCTTAAGGAACTTGATGACACGGTTCCTCGTCCTCCGTTCGATTCCTCAAGAATCTGAGCAGG
The DNA here is from genome assembly GCA_036346255.1 of Ampelocalamus luodianensis. Lineage (NCBI taxonomy): Eukaryota > Viridiplantae > Streptophyta > Magnoliopsida > Poales > Poaceae > Ampelocalamus > Ampelocalamus luodianensis. The sequence goes on along the minus strand of CM070622.1, from coordinate 75,902,460 downwards.
ATGCTCGTGGTAGGTCAAATTCTCACGCACATCGAGAACCTCAATGGAGCTTCCTCGGTCGGGACGGAGGCACTTCTTCAGTGTGAAACATGGAACACATCATGCACCCCTCAAGTGCGGTGGTAGCTCCAATCAGACATGATGTGCTCCAACTTTCTCGATGATACGGTAAGGCCCAACATATCGAGGAGCCAACTTGCCCTTGATGCCAAAACGCTGATGGCCCTTCAAGGGTGAGACTTTGAGATACACAAAGTCATTGGGCTCAAAGCTCAGCTCACGGCGACGACGATCTGCATAGCTCTTTTGTCCGGATGGGCGCGCGCGATGCTCGCGGATCAAGCGAACTTGACTTTCGGCCTCATTGATGATGCGGGCCGAAAAGCGCCGCTCACGATCTCGACGGTTCAATGGGGTTCGCATCTCCTCCCATACAAAGCCTCAAAGGTGCCATGCCAAGGCGGCACGAAAGCTATTGTTGTAGGAGAACTCAAAGCAAATGGTAGGCATTTCTCCCACTTCTTCCCATAGGAGAGAACACAAGCACGAAGCATATCTTCCAACACTTGGTTGACTCGCTCCGTCTGACCATCAGTCTGAGGATGAAAGGCTGTACTGAAATGAAGGCGGGTCCCCATAGCCTCTTGCAGACTATGCCAAAACCGCGAGGTGAAAAGTGCACCACGATCGAAATAATCGTCTTGGCACACCGTGAAGACTCACAATCCTCGAGACATAAAGTTGGCCAAAGGCCCCACACGAAGCTGAGTCTTGACAGGAAGGAAATGTGCCACTTTAGTCAACCTGTCGATCACGACCCAAATAGCATCATTCCCTTTTGACGAGCGGGGCAACCCGGTGATGAAGTCCATGCCAACGGAATCCCACTTCCATTCTGGCACTGGCAAAGGCTGAAGAAGACTGCTGGGCGATGCTCGGCCTTCACACGACAAAGACACGCCGCACTCGCAACGAACACGGCAATCTCGCGCTTCATGCGAGTCCACGAAATCTCGGCGAAGGTCCCGATACATCTTGGTAGCCGGGATGAATAGACAAAGGAGAATCATGGGCTTGCGGAGAATCAAATCCCGCAATTCCATGACCTTAGGGACCACAAGGCGCGCCCAAACCACACAACGCCATGCTCATCCTCTGAAAAGCACTTGGCTATCCCATCCTTGATGTTACGCTTGATCCGCTCACACCAACATCATGCTGCTGTGCCGCCTTGATTTGGTCCACCAAGGTTGGTCGCACAACCAATGTAGCAAGAGAACCGTGCTCGGTCAAACCCAAATTAAAGCGCTGAAATTCGAAATGAGAGCGGTCGCTGCTCTTGGAGCATCAACATGTTGCAATACACCTTCCGATCGAGTGCATCGCAAGCGACATTGGCCTTGCCGGATGGTACCGAATGCCCATGTCATAGTCCTTGATCAATTCCAACCATCTTCTTTGCTCGAGGTTCAGATCTGTTGGGTGAACAAGTACTTCAAGCTCTTGTGGTGGAATACACCCGCAAGCAGTTACCAATCGATAATGCCGCCAAATCTTGAGTGCATGGACCCCTGACTAACTCCAAGTCATGAGTAGGATAGTTGAGTTCATGAGGCCTCAAGCGCCGCGATGCATAGGCCACAACCTTGCCCTCTGCATAAGAACACAACCAAGACCACGACGAAGCATCACAAAAGATATCAAAACTCTTGTGAATATCGGGAGAACAAGCACTGGGTGAGGTCAACCGCTTCTTGAGTTCTGAAAACTCACATCACAAGCGGCGGACCACTCAAACTTCTTGTCTTTCTTGGCGATTCGGTCATAGGCTTTGCAATCTTGGAGAAATTCTCGATGAAGCGGCGATAGTAGCCACCAAACCAAGAAAACTCCGCACATCCGTGACCGACTTGGGTGACCCCAAGATAGCACATCACCGACCTTACCGGGATCCGACCACACCTCCTGCTGAAAGAACATGGCCTAGAATGCCACTTCCTTCAACGAACTTCGCACTTGCGAATTTGGCATACTGGCGGTGCTCACGCGCTTGCCCAACACAAGCTTAAGATGCTCGGCATGCTCTTCTTCACTCTTGGAGTAGATAAGGATGTCATCGATGAATACCACCACAAACCTATCCAAATACTCCATGAATACCGAGTTCATAAGATTCATGAATAAAGCGGGAGCATTAGTCAAACCAAAAGACATGACGGTGTACTCGTAAAGGCCATAGCGAGTAGCAAAGGCCGTCTTAGGGATATCCTCGCCCGATCGACTTGATGATAGCCAGTCTCAAGTCAATCTTGAGAAGACTCGTGCTCGGTCAATTGATCGAAAAGATCATCAATACGGGGCAAAGGATACTTGTTCTTTACCGTCACCTCATTAAGCGGACGGTAATCAACACACATGCGCAAGGTCTTGTCCTTCTTCTTCACAAAGATAACTGGACAACCCCAAGGAGATGAGCTAGGACGGATAAAACCCTTCCCTTGCAACTCACCCAGCTGCTTCTTCAGCTCCTCCAACTCATTAGGAGGCATGCGTCGGCCTCTTAGAAATAGGGCGATGCAGGGCAGCAACTCGATCACAAACTCGGATCGCGAGCAGAGGCATCACGGCAAATCTTCGGAAAGACATCCGCGAAGTCACACACCGTGGGGACGTCGCGAATCTCCAATGCCGGCTTCGCTTCAAGGACATAAAGATGGGGTTCTCGCAACTGTGGCGAAAACCCAACCTGTTCACCTGAAGGACTGGTGAGGTAGACAATCTTCCTGGCACAATCGATTTGCCCCAAGTGTTGGGACAACCAATCCATGCCAAGAATCACATCCAAGCGCGCCGAGTCGAGTAGGATAAGATTCGCCAAGAATCCCACTCCTTCGATGTGGATAGGAACATCCCGGCATACTTGGTCAGCTCTCAATTCCGAACCCGGAGAGCGAATCAGCAGTGGAATCCCCAGAGGAACACAGTGAAGCCCACAATCAACAGCAAAAGACCTCGAAATAAAAGAATGCGAAGCTCGAGTCAAATAAAGCGTAGCAGGATGTAAATTAACAAGGGCGTACCCAACACAACGTCGGGCGCCTCTGTGCCTCCTCGGTAGAGATGTGGTTGACTCGACCACTCCCGACACCTCGGGTCTTCGGATCACCTTACAGTCGGTGTGTGACCATTCCCGCGTCCTCCATTAGGACGAGGGGCCGCTCCAGACCTCTGAGGGCAACTGCTAGCATAATGGCCCTTCTTGTTGCGGCGGCGGTAACATCGGCCGGTGGGTTGCGGGCGCAACTCTTCTTTGGTCGCAGTGCACGTGGCTGAAACACGGCCTGCGGGGGACGAGCAACTGGTGCCAACGGCCTTGGCGGTGGTGAAGCCAAAGCACGAGCCCTGGTGTGGGCCCAACACGGGGCGAGTGAGGCCAGCTGTGCGCACGGTGTGCCTCCCACTTGCGCTGCGGGACTCACCCAGCGCCCGCCTTGTGCTCGGCGACGATGGCCTTGTCAACCAAGGCCTGGAAGTCAGCAAAGTCCACTATAGATAGCTTGTCCTGCAGCTCCTCGGACAACCCATCCATGAACTTCTCCTGTTTAGCCTCATCAGAGGCCACCTCTCCCGGAGCATAACGAGCCAAGTGGTTAAACTCGTAAAGATACTCCGAGACAGACTTACGCCCCTGCTTAAGCGCAAGAAACTCCTTCTTCTTGAGCTTCATCAGGCCATCAGTATGTGGGCCCGGCGAAGGCGATCGAAACTCATCCCACGAGACAACGTGGCTGCGGGTGCATGGCGAAAGTTCTCCCACCAAGATAGTGCCGCACCCTCAAGGCGATGGGATGCAAAGAGTGCCGCTCTGCTCCACGGCGGCGATATTGAGCTTTCGCTCAACAAGACGCGACCAATCATCGCGTCGAGTGGATCCTCCGATCGAGAGAAAGTGGGTGGCTGCGTACGGAGAAACTCCGCAAGCCCACCACGAGACTGGTGGCCACCACCTCCAGATCCTGAAGCAGCAGCGGGAGCGGAGGTGTTCCTCGCAATGACCTCCAAGATACGGGTCTGGTCCATGCGATTCCGCTCGATCTGAGCGAACCTCGACCATGGTCGGAGGAGGGGAAGCTCCTCATCGAACCAGCTACGGTGGCCATTGCGAGTGGTTCTTGTCATCTGTTCCACAAAAGCAGTTAAAACACAACTCGGAACAGGAGACAAAGAAAACTACTAACCTCTTAACAAAACACTCTTTAAAGGCTCAAGTATCAACATAAAATCGCAGCAGGGTCATAAAGATAACAACCACCTTCCTGTTATGACTAACTCGTATGGAAAACGAGTAATCATTTGAGAAGACCCAAAATTTCAGCACCAAATTCTAACTCAAAACAGTCCAGAAATCAAGGTATAACCACCTAGTATAGTATAGGCATTAGCTAATCTCATATCACTTCTTACCCTTTTATTCCCACAAGTTTTAGTCGAATTATCCTCTCATTTCCTACCTTATTTACTCACCACTAGCTAGCTGTCCAAATTCCTTCCTCCAAGCTCTCATGTTTCTCCCAAAGCCAAGTTAATCGATAAAGGCTGATTTTTGAAAGGAAGAGAGGAACAACTTTTCAAAACTTAAGTGAGAGTAAGGTGAGATGAGCAAGCTAAGATAGGTAAGGAGTAAAATCGAGAACTTACTTAAGTTTTAGTAAACTATTTGAAAGTAAGTTTTCAAAGTATCCTAGAGGCGACCAAGCTAGGGGTTTCTCACGGTCGATGGCTCTGATACCAACTTTGTGAGGACCGGAATATTTAACTAGTAACACTTAACCTCCAAATGGTTCTAGCATTACTAATTAAACATTCTAAGCCTCGATGGGCATATGTTTCCCAATTGCAACATATGCACATCATCACAAAATTACACATCACTTCCATACAACATACAACGCTAAGTCAACAACGACATACATAAAGTAAAGTTATTACAAAGAGAGCCGACGGCCAAATATAACAATAAACAAGAATGACAATGAAGCAAAAGTGCCATAAGATGGCTAGAACAAAAGTCGACAGGTTAGCCAAACACCCACAAGGCAACCGCCAGGCCATAAGCTAGTCGCTCAAGCTACCACAACACGACTCACAAAAGTGAGGCCCTTGAGCTCACCTCCTTCCTCTGCAACAAAACAATTAAGCATAGCATCGAGCACAAAGATTGTCTTTGTACCCGCAAGGCGAGCGTGTGGAATAGCGCACCTATTCATAACTACATGCAAGCTTGTTTAGGTGGAGGTTGTATGTCTCATTTTGCATGAAGCCAACTTTATTTGCAATAATGTAATACATTTAAAAGCAAGTTTGCAAATCTGTTTTTAATGTTGAAATAACAATAATAAAGATACATACAAGTAACCACAGAAGTGACTATCCCAATAGCCACCACAACATAGCACGAATCCCGATTCGTACCACCCATCAAGTTTTAATTTAAAGGTTGTAGTCTAACTCTTGAAAGACCTCCCCAAGCGTGTCCATAACCTAGGGCGAGGCTATTCGAATAGTTTTAACCTGCAGGGTGTACCAATGTACCCACACTCCGGACCGCCTTTAAGCCAAAGCACACTTCAGTAGGTATGCTGCGCACGGCTAAGTCCTCTGAGACGCTTTCCAATATTGTGTATGAACTACGAGCCGCTCGTATGGGTAGAAACACCATACGCTTACATTGCAAGTCGAAGACAACAAATCCCATCCCGGGTGAAGTCTTTCGGACACTACAATGCTCCCAACACCATCCTCCTGCGACCTCCTGCGACCGGAGCCAATACACGCCAAAGTACTAAGTCAAGAGAGGTCCCATACCCTCTAGTGTGGTTAGCACGCTAAAATGCTTGGTTTAGTGTAACAAGATGTTCGGTCCTTGGTGACTTAGGCACCAATCCACCACACCGAGAATCACACCAACATACCATTGTGCCCAAGTCTAAATCATTTTGCCTTTAGTTTTAGTTTTCACAAGTAGACATGGCACAAGGTGGAAATCATAAATCATAATAAGTTTTGTGTGATCAAGGTTATCGACAAGTCGATAACCGCCCATTTCTAGAAGCTAAGCATGGCTAAGCAATTAATTCGCAACTACTAAGTGACAAGAGCCCATCCACGAACTCTAACTCACGAGCAAGTAACCTAGGCTCATGGTAGTAGAGGATAATCATTTGCTAAGGAAATGCATCTACTAGGCCAACTATTAAAACAAAGTAGCAATGCATACATAGAATTTGTAATCAACATAAATACTTAAAATACTGGGATTAACATGATCAAAGCGCTTGCCTTCTTGCTGCTGCTCAATTGGTTGCGGAGGATCGTTCTGGGATTACCGCAAATGTCGAATCCTAAGCGAAAGTCAAAAGAACCAAGAACAACCAATAAGACGAACCACAAATAAACAAAAGCAAGCAAAACTTAACCAAATCGTGAAATTTACACATAAGGTAGAATACGAATATACCTAGACATAGAAACTGGAAAGACCTAATTTGGATTTGTGGTGCAAAGATTTTGCCTAAACATACAATTTCGGCCATAATTAACACTGTAGCAAAAATATTTTCTAGAAAGATTTTGAAGCTGAAATTTTATGGTAGCTACCTACTGGTATTGAAATAACCCATATAAAATTTCAGGTCATTTGGAGTTAAAGTGATTTAGTTATGATTTTCTAAGATGCAAAATTGGCATAATGCACTTTCCAGAGCATAAATATGTTCAAAGCTAATTTTCTGATGAAGTATACCAAGAGGGTTCTCTAGAATTTATCATATATATTTTGCATTTACAGAGAATTACTGGTGCATTTTATAAGTCTCCTAGAATTTTCTAAATCTTTGAAAATAGGTACTAAATCATTAACCAAGGTTTGTTACAATCTTGGACCTACCATCATTTTTATATTAACATTGGGTTAATAACAAACTTATCAAGGTTGGAATCATTCATTTTGGACATACACGAGCAAGATATGCATTTTCTAAAGTTTTATTCATTTTTGGAATATTCAAAATGATGAAATCAAGTCATTCCTAGTTATACAATTTTACGCTCTTTGGAACATGCTTAAATCCATTTTTATAATAAGCTAAAGTGATAACATAATTTATTACAGTTGGAATTAACTAAAAAGTAGCTAAAATGAATTAGTTATGAGTTTCTAAAGTTTTACATCATTTTGATCGTTAAATAAATACTTAGAAAAATACGAACAACCCAAAACAAAGAAAGCAGCGTGGGCGCCGGTGGGCGTAGATTTAAAATCAACGGCCCACGACGCTGGAAATAGCGCGCCGCGCCAAACCTGTCGGGGTCCACCGTTGGATCAAGATCCAACGGCCCAACGCAGTGCATGCAACCGGACGATGCGGTTGCCTCGGTGAACCACGACCGCAGATCTAAAGATGAGCGGCTTAGAACCCACATCGCGGAAGGTCCGATTGCACACATGATCTCGTGCGGATCGCAAGATGGGCGGTCGAGATGATGATGAGAGCGGAGGGTCGAACGCATACAAGATCTAGGCCGTTGATCAAGGGATCGGCGGTGGCTATTGATTGAAGTTCAAAAGAGGTGCTTGCGGGTGGGACCGCATGTCGGTGACTCGAGTCACGGCATAGCGATTTAACCCACGTGCACGGTGCTTTGGGCCCACAAATCGGCGACTAAGCGGGCGGTTAAGACCAAATTAATGATTCTAATGATTGACATTAATTAGACTCTAATGATGCGAGATTTGATTCTAACCTCGGGCCACCGATCGGCGACCGCAGGTTATTCGGCGGCGATTAAATGCCGACTCATTTAATTAAGCAATGATTGACATTAATGATGTCGAACGGTGCGGAGTGAACCGAGATTGATTTAAGGATATTGGGCCCACCGGTGGTGGCTCAATAATAATGACTAAGACACAATTAATAACTAATGATTGGTAATTAATGCGTCCTAATGAGTCGACGCAACAGGGAGCGTGTGCCGCAAAACCGAGTGGCTTCAACGGCGAATCGCCGCGACAACAGCGCGCGGCGCTCACCAAGTACTAAAATGGAATCGCAATAGCTGCAATGAGTCTAATGGTAGCATTCTCGCCGTGGTGAGGGATGGAACGCAGGCTAGTGGAAATGGCGGAGCTTTCTTGCTAAACATGAAAATAGCGAAAGCTCATTGCGGTCAAGGAAGCGGGTGCGAGCTTCTAAGGACTAATAAGAAGCTACCTTAGCGACTAGAAGCTTGAAGATGGCGGAGATGCTTGATCAAGGTGAAAGCTCACGGACTTGAAGAAGAAGGTTCGAAATTGACACCACAGGCCAAATGAGTGATACCAAAGTATCAAAATAGCTTCATTATGATCCTGAAGCTATAAGAGCAAAGAATTGGAAAATGGAGCACTCACTGAGGTGAGGAAGAAGATGACCAAATTCGCCGAATTTGAACAAACCCCAAATTGGACAATTCACGAGAATCAATTCCAAAATTAAGTGAGGAAATGTTCAAGGTGATAAATAGATGAGGTTAGGGCAAAGAAACATGAAGGAGGACCACTGGAACACCAAGAACATCAATGGAGCTCCACGGGTCAACAATGGCGATTTGCTATTTTTGAGGTATTAAGCTCCAATCTTTGTGAGTGAGGCTTGGTGGTGGTCTAAAGAGATACTAGGAAGCAATGAGGGTGCTTATAAAGCCACGAAAGTGTTAGGGTTTGCACCCTCCTCTCTCAAGCGGCAAAACACAAAGCACCACGCACGTAGACAAGGAAAAAAGGTGAAGACGTGCATTAGGGCATGGCCTAGCTCGGTGTACCTCCCATACTCCTACACGTCGGCTAGGTGGCTTTAGGGAGCAAGAAATGACCTCACCATGCCTTGCTTTTTTTACACGGCGGAGGTTGAAGATGACAGCGCCAAAGCTCGGGCGATTCACACCGTTGGATGAAACGCGAACGGTCGAGATAGTGCCACGCCTACGAGTTTATAACACAGCGGGAAGATTGCGAGCCTTGATTAGAAATGGATGGCTCAGATAGCCCCACGTTGCAAACTCAAATTACAACGAAGAAGTACGCGGCGTTGGATTTTAATCCAACGGCTCCGATTCAAAATCGCAACCGAGGGTCCGAAGGGTTCGGAAATCTCGGCGGTTGGATTGCGATCTAACGGTTGACAATCAATCTTGCAGCGGAAGGTCCGAAGCGATCTGCGCGGGCGTGCGATTTAGATCTAACGGTTGAGAATGCGCGCGTTTTAAAGGAGGCTCGGTGCGATTAGTTGATTCGATCAAATCGATTGACTCGAGCCGAGTCGACTCGAACCCAAGTAATGATAAAACCAAGTTTGACTTTGAAAAGAACAGAGACTTTGAAAGATTTATTTGAGGTAGCAAAATAACTCAGAAATTATGAAAATTTACAGAAGTTTGCTAACTCAGATATTAACCTTGTGTAAAATTTTCAGAGGTTTTTATGCTGTGAATAAATTTCCAAAAATTCTACAAGGCTCTGTGTTAATATTTGGTGAGAGTCAAACAGGTTTGATCGCTCTAAAAATATTCAAACAATTTCTAAAATTGTGAAATTTTTCAGAGGGTCACTTACCATCACAGAGACTTAGGAAAAATATTTTCAGAGGGTGATCATAAGATTTGACAAGATTGTTTTTGGAATAGCAAGATTTGGATCAACAAGACTTGTGACAATGTATTTCCACACTTCCTTGTACAAGAATTTCTTGGCACCACAGGAAATACATGATGTAAGAAAAAGTTTTAATTTCTACTGATTTTCTTACATTTGAAACACAAACCCAAAATTGGGATGTTACAAGAAAGTCCAAAGGTCACCCGAAGATCAAAGACCAACAGTCATCATCAAAGACAGTCGCCAGAAAACCAAAGGCCAACAGTGAAGACCAAAGGTCACCATCAATTACGAGTCAGTGCATTTCGATTTTCGAATAGATAAAGAAAATCGCGCACGCACGCACGGCACGGCTCGGCGAGGCGAGCGAGCGCGCGCGTGTGTTGGCTCTTTCCAATTCCATAAGAGGGCTACCACGTTCCACCTTATAAAGTGGTGTAACTCCCCTTCATCTGTCCATATGGGACTAAACAGTTTAGCACATGCACATGGGCCTTTGAGATTTACCAAGAATTAATTAGAATATAATATTTGGGCCTAGCCCAGATTAATTCCAACAGGTTGTAGCTAGCACTAGATCTCCTCACGATAATCCTAATTCCTAAAAGCAAACATCTGCGCGCTTTCGTCGATGATCTTTAATTTGTTTGCTCTCTCGATCTACTGCATGAAGCCATGAATACATCTAGTCTCTTTTTGAAACCAAATAAAAAATCTAGCTCCCGTGCGAATGAAATGACAAAAACAACATCACTACCGTGCAAAAACACCGCGGAAGGCGACGTGCCGTGCAAATTCGTCACGGAAAGCCACTTGTCCCGTACTCGTCTTGTCGCCGCGCAAGTCCAGAAGTGCTCCGGGAGCACTGCAAGGAACCTTGAGTGCTTCGGAAGTACTACAGGTGACACATATCGTCTAACTATCCAATCGCGATGTCATTTTCGTCAATCCCGTGGAGAGAATGCTAGATTTACTATTTTACGGTCGAAAGAGCCAAAAACTCTAATATATATGCTGCCTGCTTAATCAAATTGTGTTCACAAGCATGCATGCGTATGCAGTAACTGATGTGCATGGGCGCACCGTTGGGGTCTGGTAACTCCTGTCCTGCACCCTCTGCTTCCTGTGCGCCTTCAACCTCGAGAACAGGCCACTCTACGTAGCCACGCTCTTGTCGTTCGTCTACGCCTACGGCCATTTCGTCGCTGAATACCTGGTATACCATACCATGGCTGCAGCAAGCCTCGGCGCACTCGGCTTCTTTGCAGGTAATTAATGAACTCAAGTCCTCGTGTATTGTTCTTCGTTTAAATTAAACATGTTCCATGCTTCACACCCAATTACTGCATCGCAGACCTAATCTGTTGTAATTAAAGACCGATTTGTGAGGATAAACATGGCTTCACGGCTAAATGCATTGCCGACGAATTGACGATCGACTTTGGTGTTAATTTATTCGACGACCTAGCTTGTATCTGATCAGTAACTGACTGTTTGATTCTCTCCTTGTGTTTGCGCGCATGCAGTCACATCGATCGTGTGGATGCTGGTCCAGTGGAACGCTCATGGCCTCCGCGCTGCCAAGCAGCCCTGAACTTGTTCCAAGCTGAGATTGTTAAATTAAATAAAATGGAGCATTAGTTTTCTTGTACCTAGGGGTTACCTGGGCTAGTTGGGCATGGATCCTTGATCAGACCTGCAGAATGGCTCCTTGCCGATGAACAAATAAACGTCGACTGAATGCAAAGTCCGCAAATCCGCTGTATTGCCATGTAACCTGTTACTCCATCCATGAAAGAGTTGGATATATCCGAATCCGGTTGGAGCATGCATACAGAAGCTATGCTAGGTCACTTAGAGCATCTACAATAGTTTGTTTCTTAGCTTGTTATTAAAAAGAGAAAGAGTACTCAATCTAATAAAAAGAAACAAGTCTTTCAATGGATTATTTGTTGAGCTTGTATCTAAAATTTTAATTTCTACTTTAATTGCTAGACACAAAACAGGTTTTTAGATAACAAGCAAGTTTTCAATAGCTATTTTGTTGTTTCTTGTGTTTTGGTATCAACAACTTGCTTGTTTCTTCATCTAGAAACAAGCTTATATTCTCTCTTCACCTTCTCTCTTCCATATCACCTAAATGCTGATATATTCAACCTTTAGTAACAAGTGATATGGATTATTGTAGATGATCTTGAACTTGTTGCTTGTTTCCTGACGGTGCTGACAGTTGCCCTGCGGCCAATTGCTGCGAAACATTCTCCATGGATCACAGAGCAGCAGTAGCTGGGCTAGCTTCAAAGCGCACACTAATCTGTTTTGGAGGCGGTGTTTCTCTCTTCCCTCGCCTTGCGGACTTGGCCCGAACGACGAAGCCTTTCTTCCCTTGTAAGTGTGCGGGTTCTCCGTTCCTTGCTTCTTCGCCCGCGGTGGTGTTTCGGCCTGTTGGGCCGTGCTTTTTGTTGCCTATGGGAATCTGCGCTGTCGGCCCGCCTGGCGGTGTACACTTGGGCCGTACGGCCGCTGGTTTGGTTTTAAAATTTAAGTTGACTAGTTAAGTGCCCGTACGTTGTTACGAAACATTTTTTTCATGTCTATGCGTCTCAATCAATTTTGTAGATATCATTTATCTCAATTGGATTCAATCTTGACACATAAGCACCCAAACAAATAACAGTAAGAGATTGCGTAACAAAAAAAAATGTGTAACTCCGTAGGCACATGCCATGTAGCTTCCAAATTTCAACTTCGGAAATCATCTTTCATACAACAAACCTGAATAATTTTGTAGATATCATTTATCTCAATTGGATTCAATCTTGACACATAAGCACCCAAACAAATAACAGTAAGAGATTGCATGACAAAAAAAAAATGTGTAACTCCGTAGGCACATGCCATGTAGCTTCCAAATTTCAACTTCGAAAATCATCTTTCATACAACAAACCTGAATAATGGAAAACAAAATGATACATTTTCTCAATCACTCTCACAAGAAATTACTCTGCCGATGTTTGCCAACATCCTCATTTTGAAAGAAGCTGATCTTTGCCTGCTAGCTTCTGATATAAAAAGCACAAAATGAGAATCCAGCTTATCCCCTTGTAGCTTGTATTTAAGATCATTGAGCAACACGTTATGATGTGGATTTGTCATGTGGCATATGGTTCTTGGAGAAACAAGAATGTGAATGTGCTAAGGATTTACACTTAACTTCCACGAGCTACAATCAGATTTTGGAAATTTGACAAGATAGGCTAGGTATTTCTGTTGGAGCTAGCACAGGTGATTCCTGGTCATTTCTATTTTCAAACTCCTTTGCTGCTACTCCTAATTTTCCAACTAACATGTGAAACGAAAATAGGTAATCCTATCTCTAAGCACTTTCTCTAGCACAACGCATGCCCCACTGCCTCTGGCCCGTGCGCATTGCCGGCTCGCCCCTGCAACGCTGTCACATGCACACGCCTTCTAAAACTGAGACGATTAAAAAGGTGGCAATGTATTATTATTTACAACATGATGCGAATGTTCGGAGTATCATATAGGAAATGATGTGAATGGTAAACTGATCAGTGATCATAGATCAGGTGCTTATTTAAAATAGCGATAAGGGTACAGGTACGGCTAGTCTGAAAGTGCCCAGATCTGTGTATGAGTGATACAGACACACCCTACCATGTATGAGTGGTATTATTAAGTATAATACTTCTCAGTGAATCAATATCAACATTTTTCTCAAAAGTAGGGAGGATAAGAATGCTTACAGGAATTTGTTGGTTTCTCTTGTGGGACATAAAAGCTTGGTAAGCCTCTCGCCTTTCTAATTTCTATGGCAGCATCTTTAAACTTTAGGCCCTGGAGATTATTTTCATCTCGTCTCTAATAAGAACAGGTCAATATTCGTGACGCACCGCACATGATATTTCTGTCGAATTTTAATGTTCCTGCTGGAGAAAGAAGCCGCAGTCCGCCTTTCGCACCCCATTCAACGAAAGGAACTGCTTCTTTAATATCGTATCCGCTTGTCCAGGTGACAGTCATATGCAATGATACTAATCCAGTCACCTTCTCTGAAGAAGAGCTATCTTGTATAGTGCATGTTATCTTTCTAGCTTCAGTGTTGTATTGAGAACAGAATAATACAATGTAGATTCTTGTCAAAAACACATCACGCAACAAACAGTCATCTCAATGGTAGATTGATAGGCAAGCTTACTTCATTCCAAGACTTCCCTTGCGCCAAACGTGGGTACACAGGTTCCTTTGGATTCACAAATGTGACCTTGTTTGAGACAGCAATCAGCTTCGGCTGTTACAGGAGTGAGAATTTTTTTCAGACTTGAGAATATGAATAAATGTATTTTCAGAATCACAGTAGAGTTATTATGTAGAGAAGTTCGGAAAATACATTATAGTTTTACCTTTAAGAGGCCTCCTGAAAACAGTGCAAATGAGAAATCTTCCCTCTGGTTGATCAATTGAAGCTTCAATTTCCCCTTTCCAGACTTATTATAGCCATCATTCTTGAAGTTTGCAAATTGGTACTGCAATGAAGATATGAAAAGAAAATCCATGTTTGAAATGAACGCATCCCAAAGTCTGAATCCTGGCATGGAATTAGATCAGAAGCTCAACTAAATGAAACAGGGAGGAAGAATTTGCCAACCTTGATAGGTGCTGTGCATAACACTGGGGGTTGCTGGCTCGCATTTTCAGGCTCACAGATTGCAGCACTGACAATTCCAAACAAGAAACACAAAATCAAACCTTATGCTTAATATTTTAGGTGCACCTGAAAATGCCTAATTGGATTGACTGAAGTGGCAATTGATTTGCCTAAATGTAGATATAGCAATATTGTTACCTAAAATTGGTAGGAGAGAAAACACCAATCCAATCATCTTTGGAGGGATTTGGATGGAAGAACTCTACCTCTACCCATTCACTGTTCTGGCCCTGTAGCATAACAATTCACAAATCACAAGTTCCCCCAAACTGTCAGTAAACCACTCTGCAACTGTTAAACAACAGTGATAAGAATTGGGACGGCCATGGGGCTAAGTGGCTAACCTTCAGTCCAAGAACCAAAGGGGACACCTTGACATGCGCCGACTCATGGACGGCGAGTGTCGTCCTCTCGATGGTGATCCTCGGCAGCGGCTGTTCGCCGCGGTGATGAGCCGCTGCACCATTAAAAAACTAAACTTTAACGCTTCAAGCTAACCAACCAATACAACCAGAAAAGAGGTCTTGAGGTCGGACTTGTCCACTGGAAGCCTTGTTGAGATGGCCTCAATCTGCTGACCCCTACAAAGCCAAGAACAGTCTTTTAGCAACTCAAGCAAAGAGCTAAAATTACCTTCCAAGAAGAGAAGTGGAGATTTACGAGAAATTCAAGTTTCAATTGGTAGATGATAGCTCAGCCTGAATCCTTGAAAGCTCCTCCTTTGTCTTCTCAACCAAAACCTTCAGTAAAAGTCCAAATATAAACGCTCAATTGTGTCACTGAAACAAATCTCCTGAGTCCTAAGCCAACGTCGCTGCATGATTTGCTCAATGGCAATGCTATTCGTTGCATCTAAACACGACGAAATGAGCAGCCGATTCACAATATACCTTATCATTCAACAAATAGGAGGCAGATTCACCACCCGTAGCTGTATGAAGCTTCTTCTTGGCCCTCTTTGTATCCGGGCCGGCGGCGACAGCGGGGCTCGCCTCAAGCCGGCACTCACTGTAAGAAGACCGTGGCAGACCGCACTCGGAGCGCTCGCCGCCGGCCGCCGCGGCCTCCTCATTGCCACCACCACTTGCCTTCTTCCACTTCTTGAGCCCATCGAACCCCCAAGAACTCTTCTTCCTGCCCTTGACGGTGGTCTCCTTCTCCTCGATGCCTTCCTCGGCCGCAGGCTCCTTGTTTTCACGGCCATTGCCGCCGTTGTGGAACATTGCCGTCAGATGCCTCCTCTTCCCCTTCTCGGCCTTCCCGGAGGTCATCGCTCCCGACGGCGAGCTCTCGACCATGAGGACCGGTGCGTTCTTGGTGTGGTTCTGGTCCACTTGGGCCAATGGCGGCCTTGATGTGCTGTTCGTGTCCTGCTCCTTCTTGCCTCTGCTTTTCCATGGCGGGATGAAGGCCTTGTGCTTGGTCTTGTCGGAGGCCGCGGCGGCGGGCAGCGGGTCCCGGAGGTCGATCTCCGACCACTCATCCACGGACGACGAAGCTGGGGCTGCCGCGCCGCCGCCGACGTCCGCATCGGGGCACTCGATGACGACTCCAAGCGCCGCGTGGAGCTGCACGAGGGGCTTCTTGGAGGAGTTGTACTCCGCCGGCGAGATGCACTTGGCGTACAAGAGCTCCTGCAATCCCACAAACGAACGGTGAATTCAATTTATCGCTTGGATATACATGAGATTCGAGAAAGATTGAAGTAATCTCAAGGTTAATTAGGTACCTGGAGGGGCAGGCATAGAGGCGGGAGGGGGAGGGGGAGGGGGAGGAGGCGGGGCAGGGCAGGGCACGCAGCGGGGGAGCTTGCGTGGGTCGCGATGGATCTCGGGGCAGCCGAACGCAGAAGCAGTGGGGAGGAAGCAGAGCGGGCGAGAGGTGGGCGGCGGTTTGCTGTATTTTAGTCGTGTGGGTAGGGTGGGACAGTAGAGAGAGGAAAGGGAGGGAGGCGGAGTGGGATGAGATCGTGGGAGCAGCAGTTGTTGGCCGTGTGGAAGATCTGAGTCGTTGGTTGATTGTTGATCGGACGGACGCGAATGATAGTGGGAGGACGGACCGTCACCAACTCGTATTTTTAAGTAGTAGAGATAGAGATATATGTGCATGTACGCAAATATATCAACAAATTTTTCTAGTGAAATTAAGAACGCAATATCATACTTAACACTAAAGAATGTTATGAAGGCCGGCTTTACTACACGCATCATCAATTTGATTGTGGCTGTTTTCAATTTCTAATCACTAGTTAACCGCATGGGGGGAGAGTTACCGCAACAGCACACGGAGAGATTCTTCGGGGGAGGGTATTTTGGCCGGAATGGAAGGCAGCCTCCTTCGTACCGTTTTGTACGGCGGAATGAAAAATGATGTAACAAACTAACAACAAACCGCAACAAAAAAAACTTTTGCAACAAATCCATAACCCAACTGCAACAAAAAAATTCTTATACAACAAATCCATAACCCAATTGCAACAAAAAAAAAGTTCTTTGTGCAACAAATCGAAATGGCAACCGCGACAAAAACCTCTTGCGGCAAAGTTTTTGAAGACATGCTCATACACTTCGTGCAACAATTGATAAAAAGTGATGCAACAATGTAGAGAAATATCTGCAACAAGCCTACCAAGATAAGAATGGCATGCAGGCGACGGGCAATGGTCTAGTGCTAACGAGGGAGCAACGACGGCTGGGCCGATGCTGTGTCTCCGCCCAACAATGTTACCTCGTCACTAGCCCTGCTCACCACCCGCCTCCCCTCACCTCCTTCGGCCTCGGCCTCACTAGATCTGGCGAGCTCCTCACAAGGGGAGACCTCCACACAAGATTCGGTTGCGGTGGACAGCCTTGTCTAGCATGAGGGGCGTCCTATTTTCTTGGCCAACATTGCACACCAGATCCACGCCCCTCGTGGCCACGCGCCAGAGGGGCTTCTATCCACGTATACGCGGAAATGAACGACGTGATGCTCGTCGCTGGTGAACCTAGATCTGGCCCTGGCTCCTCCATCAATTGTCCTTGCTGGTCCAGATGGAGAGGAGGTGGAGGGGGAGCACAGCTTAGGCCCGAACGAGTCACCATAGTTGGAGACATTTGGCAGGTGGATGAGAAGGGGATGGAATGAATGGGTGGAGGAGGACGCGAAGAGCAGTAATAGCGGTGGTGGGTTTGAGAAATTACTTATGGATGAGAACTGTATTGGGTAGTGAGGCGTTCGACATATCTGGATGCACGGATGGTAGTAATATGCGTATTGAT
This sequence comes from Ampelocalamus luodianensis, assembly GCA_036346255.1. Taxonomy (NCBI): domain Eukaryota; kingdom Viridiplantae; phylum Streptophyta; class Magnoliopsida; order Poales; family Poaceae; genus Ampelocalamus; species Ampelocalamus luodianensis. The sequence goes on along the minus strand of CM070622.1, from coordinate 75,884,776 downwards.
AAGATTGGTCTCGACTGCCTGATGATCTCCCAAAAGTGCGAGTTCAAAAATGATGTGATGATATCTCCAATATGTGAATTCTGTTTGGGTCATGGCAAGTGAGTTTTTGGCCTAAATGGTACTGTTGGGCGTGTTTTTGACACAAGTGGTGCCTCTCGCACCGTATTACCAAAAATAGCAGCATGGACGTGTCATTAGGCGACATGTGTGCATTTATGTGCTTCCCGACTTGGCATTAATCTCGGTCGCACACCTACAGCCCGAACAAGGGGTGTGCCGACACGTGCCATCTTTGCACGCCCATCGCCCGGACAGCGCCGCCTCTGCACGCCCACCGCATGGACTGCACGTGGGTCACCTGGAGAAGCCGTCTATGTGCCCCCGACCGGACAAGTCGCGTTCGCCCTCTGTCCGGGCTATGGACGTACCGACCGAGATTAATACGGGACGCAGAACACACAAAAATACACATATGTTGGCCTAATGGCACGTCCATACTAGCACTCGTCTCCAGGTATGAGCATACTAGAACATGCTCATAGTATGGTGGTAAGATCTCCCGGTGTGAGGTTATCAATCAGGGCTTGAATTCTGGTTCTCACAAAAAAAAAAACCCTCGTTGTATGTTTTCTGTGATAACGTGCGAGTAAAAACCGACTTTTAAGATTTTTTTGACCTTATTAAAATACCTTGGAGTCTAGTTTTTTTCATACTAGCACTCATCTCCACATAACGTTACGACGCATCAATGGGCTGCTGCCTGCTGCATGTGATTTGGAAGAGTAACCGGAGAGGGTGCCAAGTGCCAACCAACGGTCGGCTGAGCCGAACGCAACGGGCAGAATCCTTCTTCGAATCGAATTCCAGGCGAGGTGAGGTGAGGTCCCCAGTTAATCCCAATTCCCAACGGTCACTTGACTGCCTCTTTTGTATAGCTGCTGCTGCGTGATGCGATGCCACCGGAGTTGCAATAAAAGAGTACTGAAAGGCCTTGATTCTTCTAGCCGTTACAGATCGATCAGGAAACGAAATCCCACTTGTTCCTAGCCCAAATCTTCGCCTTCGTTCCATCCCATTCCCGAGATCAAACGCCGAAGAGATCCGTCGTCCCTACGCATCTCAAATCTCGCGCCCTCTCCCGGTGATTTCTCTCTCGAGATGGCTACGGCGGCGAGGCCGTGCTGCGCCATGAGGAGGAGCGCCGACTCCAGCCCGTTCAAGCCCGTCGCCGCCGCCTCCCCTTCCGGTAACGTTCCTTCTCCCTGTTTCGCGGCGTCTTTCCTTGCTCGTCCAATCTTGATTTCTTTCCCCCTTTTCGTTGAATTTTTCTTTCTTGGGTGTGTTTCCTCCTTGCGATAGATACCATTTTCCCTTCTTGCGTTTCTTGATCCTTTTTTATTTTGTCGGTGGGTGTGTGTTGGGGGGGGGGGGGGGTGCTTTCTCCGTGGATCTACTGGTTCCTTGGCTTACGTTGTTCGGAGACGAGTTCTTGATCCTTTTTCTTTTGGGGTTTTTTCCTGTTTACGTGTGCAGATTCTCCACAGAGGAGCTCCTCCGTCTGCAAGAACGGCGGCGGCGGCGCCTCGCTGCGGGGGTGGTGCGCGGAGAAGGAGAACGAGCAGAGGGACGCGGCGAGGACGCCCAAGGCTCGCTCCGGCGGCAAGGGCTTCATGGCGCCGACGATCTCCGCCGCGTCCAAGGCCTCGCCGAGGAAGAAGGTGCTCGGGGAGCGCAACGAGCAGCAGCACCCCGCCCCCTCGTCACCCGCCGAGCTCGCGCACAGGTCCAAGGGACCACCCGAGGGGGCCGTCGGCACCCCGCGCCGCGTGCGCCTCTCTTTCGACGGGGCTTCTGCCCCTCCCGCGTCCTCGCACGGCTCCCGGCACTCGTTCGGTGGAGAGGAGGCGAGGATGGGGAATCCCATGTGCAAGAACCAACACCACGCGGCTGAGGTCGTTGCTGCTTCGGCGGACGCGGAGCCGTCCCAGGCGACGGCTCCGTACGATCCCAAGACGAACTATCTGTCGCCGAGGCCTCGGTTCCTGCACTACAAGCCCAACCCCCGCATCGAGCTGTACCGGCACGGCAGCAGCGGCGTGAGGCGGCTCGAGGACGGCTTCGCGTCCGAGAGCAGCGAGGACACCGACACCACTGCTACTACGGAGGAGGAGCTTACGGAGGAAGAACAAGAGCAAGCGCAGCCGTCATCGATGCCAAATGACTCGCTGGCCGCTCCGTTGGAGGCCAGAGCTGAGGCTGCTGTTCCGGTCGAGGCTTGCGTCCTGCCACCGGAGCCTGCGCCCGGTTCGCCGCGGGCTTATGTGCTGACACCGGAGCCTGTGGCGAGTTCCCCGCGTGCTCGTGCCCTGACACCAGAGCCTAGTGCGACTTCCCCGCGAGCTCGTGATCTGACACCGGAGCCGGAGCCTGCGGCGAGCTCCGCGCGAGCACGTGCCGACAAGAGATCTTCGCTGAGGTTCCTGCTTGTTCCCCTTGCTTTAATTCTGTTCATGGCTGCTGCTTTCGTCTGTGTGCCGCCGCCCCCGGATTCGCCGGTCATGTCAAACACCGCCTTGTCGAAGGTGTCAGAATTTCTGTCAGTTCAAGAATTTCATCCTGTGGAGTTGGCTGCTTGGCTGAAGCAATGGTCAAGCAGTTCGTTGATTTTGGTCACATCCTACTGGGAGGCTCTTGCGTCTACGGGAGAACAAGAGTTTTTTGGTCCGCACTTTGCGGCCAATTTGAGTGCTGCAGATGCCGATGCAGACCATGGTGTTGATTTCTACTACAACTTTGCTGAAACATGGCCAATGCCAAGCGAAGAACCTATTGGTGCCGGTGTCTCGGAGCAGGAGTTGAACATCCAGGATGTTGTTTCAGCCAGTGATACTGAGTTGATTGCAGAGGTAGAAATGGCAAAAGTGGGTGATGTTTCAAGGGAAGAAGAACCAATAGATAGTGCTGAAGTGGAGCAAGAAGCTGTCCCTGCAAGAACAAGTGCCATAGAGGACCTTGTAGTAGAGGAGGAGCTTAATGTCGAGATGTCAGAAGAAGTTCCAGGTAGCAATGGTGTAGAGATGGCATCCGTCAGTCAGAATCTGGACTTCCCCACTCACCCTACAGGAGAGCCTGAGCAAGTAGATAAATTGGAAAACAGTGATACTTCCTTGCAGCAGGATGTTCAGATTGATGAGTCTGAGGGTGATCACTTTGATGGCAAGGAGGATCAGGAGGCGTATCATGGTTTGACGTCGGAATTGGGAATGTTGCCAGGCTACTTGGACAAAATCTCAAAGCCCACTGCAGTAGGTGTTGCTCTTGCTGCTGTTATTCTTTCAGCTGCCCTGACCTTCCTTTACATGAGGCGGAAGCAAGCTCAGGTTGCCATGAATACCAATGTACCGGCTGAGCAAGCCGAGGTGGTCGTTGAAACCCAATCTGGTTCAGGGAGCAGTGAGGGCCATCTTCTTGCCAAGGGTTCACAGTTTCAGAATCCTGTGGCAGAAGAAACTGAGAGATTTGGTGGCTCTGGTGCTTCGATGTATAGCAGCAGCTTGTCGTCTGGGCATGGCAGGAGGAGGAAGGCCAAGGAGGAAGAGAGTCTGAGACTTGAGCCAAGTTCGAGGAGGGAGTCCACATCATCTTATGGTAGTTTCACCACCTATGAGAAAATCCCTGCCAAGAAAGTAAGATGCCATTGTTTTTAATCTTTTCATCCTAGTTCATATACGATTGATGTTGACCTTTTTATGAACTTGTTATACAGGGGAACAAGGAGGACGAGGCGATGACCCCAGTTCGGCGTTCCAGCAGGTTGAGGAGTCAAGTTAAATCTCCAGAGGCCTAACATTGGCAGTTAGTGCTCTAACAACTTTGTAGGGGACCTAACTCTTCGCTTGCCACTTTGGCTGCTGCTCGATTCCTTGGTGTTAGACAGATGCATGTTGATAAATAACAGCTATCTGCTGTTATTTTCTTCAGAAATGATTAGGATTTCTGTTTTTAGTGTTAAAATTGTGTTTCATAAGTGATTGTGGACATGCTTGTTCTACGTACTGTTCTCTAATTGAGAAGAATCTTCTTCTGCACCTTTGTTGTTGTGTTTGCTACTTGAATGTAGATCCGAATCTGTATAATCCACGGTGCACTGTTTGGAACATGGAGATGGTTCTTGAATTACTGTTCCTGTTTTTACTGTCAAAAGGTGTTGATTGTTGCCTTGGAGTGGATCTAAGCAGTATTGCTGGTGTCAATTGTCCAGACCGCTGTCCAGACTTTCGTGGTTTGAATTGTGTCAATTGTCTTGGTTGTTCAGGTGCTTCATGTTGTCATTTCCAATATTCATTACTGTGGAAATGGTGCTTTCTTGGTTAATTTTAAGATGCGTCTGCTGCATGGTAATGTAATATGCTGTTAGGAAGCAGTTTAAGCTACTTTGGTGTATCTGTTGTAGGCCAAACTAGCCTTGGTGCTTTCTGCTGCTGTTATCCTCAAGTTTGTTCCTCAATACTTTGCTGCTACAGTGGCACCTAGCACAGTGCTGAACCTGATTGACTTCCATAGAAGGAGAAACATGCCGTTTTAATCTGCAGTTACAGACTTTGTAGTTGAGAACGGCAAAAGAAGGTCTGTGGGCGTAGGCGTAGCTGCTGACTAAAAAACTACAAACTTCACACTGAAACTAGAACCAAAACTGTGGCTTCATCCCGAGCAAGCTACCATCATTTGCGTCAATACAAAACATAGTGGCTGCAAAATATGTACAACGTCAAATAATTTGCCCAAATTTAAAGTTCAATCAACCGATTCTGTCTACGTTTCCAAAACAAAACAAAAACACTATCATGTTTTGAGAATAATTTGAGGGTGCCACCTCCAAAATTTGAATGACCAGTGTATGTAACTTCGAAGAATCATTCCAATTTGTGAATCGACCCGAGCTTCAAATCAACCAGATAACTCACTAGCTGGTACCACTAGTAGTTAATTATGAAGTTTTCCCATGAGCCCATGACCCATTCTATTTCTCTGTAGTGTCGAGGAACCGTCGCTGGCGAGTCTAGTCCGAGTGATTACCTCGTAGGCAAACTCAGAATCGTAATAACAATACAAGAACACAGGACAGAATAATAAATTGAACACAGAGATATAAGGGGACTTTTGGCTTCTCTTTATTGTTCTTCTGTAAAACTGTAATACAATGGTTGGAGTTCCCCTCCTTTATATAGTTTTTAAGGTGGATGAGAAGCTCATATTGGGCCAGAACTCCTGGCCTGGGCCCGGTTTTTTAACACCCCTCCTTGGGCACTCATCCGTTATGTTCATGTCTCATCAAAACTCTATAAAAATTCAGTGAAATTTTTTTTGGAGAAAGGGTACATGAAACACGTTATGTTGTGCTACACGAATTGCCTCGTTAAAAACCTTAGCCGAGAAACTTCAGAAAAACTCGTCAAGAGAAAAAGAGTACAATGCACCCAATTTCATTTAATCTCTAAGATTTATTTTTTGGGTACTTGATTTTTGTGATCAAGTTTCAATAATGAGTTCGTGAAGATTCCCCCCTGAATTCTGCACTTCTCTAAGTCTCACCATTTCAATTCCACATATGCATCTTTCAAAGTTAAACGCTAGAAGTGACTTAGTGAATAAATCCGCAAGATTTTCACATGACTTAGTATGCAGTACTTTAATTTCGTTCATCTTTTGCAATTCATGAGCATAGAAGAACTTGGAGTTGATATGCTTAGTGAGTTGACTCTTCACATAATCCATCTGCACTTGTGCAGCACAAGCTGCATTATCATCATGGATAATAGTGGGTGTTTGTGCGGTATTCAATCCACACGACTACTGAATGTGGTGAATCATCCACCAAAGCTGTAAGACCCGGGATTAACATCCCAGATCTTCTGTGCATAACTGAACTAGTCCCATGATCAGTGGCTAGCTCACACAGTAAACAAGTGTGATAGCACAACCATAAGCGCTAAAATCTATTAAATGACAACAGAGTTGATTACAAGATAGCCTTACAGGGCAACATTAAATAAACACAGCGGAAGACGATGAAGAAGTAGTAGGGTCCAGCAATCTGCCACAGGCAATCGACTGGGGTAGCGGCCTAGTCGTCATGATCCACACCTGAAGCGAAGTCCTTCTCCTCTGAAATTTTGTTTGCATAAAGCAAGATGAGCACAACTTCCGTGCTCGCAAGTTACACTGTCTGTAATGTAATGACATGCATACATGGATGTAACAATAGAAAGGCTTATAGGGTTATTTGTGCAAAAACAGCATTTGACATTAAATACCATACTAAGTTCGAAAGCTCAAATTTTATAAATCCAAAATAGATTTTGAATTGATAAAGATAGTGTAGGCACCAACCTAACACCAACATAAATACCGGCACCAACCCGGGGCTTCAACCCATAACTTTTCTCGTGGACACCCATCCATGTCAAACTATTTTACAAAAACATTTTGAAAACGAAGTCTAACTTTGATTGGCTTTGCCAGCATGTTCATGACCATGGACACGGCTATTCGAATAGTTTTACACTCTGCAGAGGTTGTACAACTTTACCCACAAGACATGAATTCTCTAGTTGTTTGGCATCCGTCGATACCACCGCTCACTACTTTAGGTAAGCAGTCTAGAGTACGTGTCAAGGCTTTTACAATGCGCCATTCCACCATAGTCCTCCCTCGCTAAGGTTTCACCCCCTTTGGACTACCCGTCCGCAGAGTTCAGGCCCCCTCTTGCGCCAGGTGGGACTAACAAAAGTCATGAAAGACTACCCACCTCATCAATAGGAACGACCATGATGGAGCTTTGCAAATTATTCAGCCAAGTCCTGCCCATACAAGACATGTGGTAGTACGATGTGGCTTAGCAAGATGCGGCTCGAAGACCGGTTCTTAACTGACATGGGCGACAACCAACAGAATCCCTGGGCCTCAACCTACCCAGTTGAGCTCGTGCATAAACCTGCACCCACCAGACCACCAATTCGCCCAAGTCCAAACCATCATTTTATTTTATTTTTCAAGCCTTTGTAAAACTCCCATGACACACCAATGCCAAGGGTACAATTTAAACAACATTTGACTTTTGGCTGAAATTCCCCAAATAAAACATATATGATCTTATAAGCATGGCTAAGCACAATATTTTCCAAATGATCCTAGTCCATACTATTGTATCAACTAGGTTTTTATCTAGGGTGACAATATGTTTGCTTCAATTACCCAAATTGGCCATACAAAGGATTTTAGGCATAACTATAAATTTAAAAATAGGAATTTAAATTACTGAATATAAATAAGTGTAAGGACCCGGGATTAACACCCCAGATCTTCTGTGCATAACTGAACTAGTCCCATGATCAGTGGCTAGCTCACACAGTAAACAAGTGTGATAACACAACCATAAACGCTAAAATTTATTAATAAACAATAGAGCTGATTACAAGATAGCCTTACGGGGCAACATTAAATAAACACAGCGGAAGACGATGAAGAAGTAGTAGGGTCCAGCAATCTGCCACAGGCAATCGACTGGGGTAGTGGCCTAGTTGTCACGATCCACACTTGAAGCGAAGTCCTTCTCCTCTGAAATTTTGTTTGCATAAAGCAAGATGAGCACAACTTCCGTGCTCGCAAGTTACACCCGTCAAATAACAGAATGACATGCATACATGGATGTAACAAAGGATGGCTTACAGGGTTAATTTGCATAAATCAGCATTTGACATTAAATACCATACTATGTTCAAAAGCTCAAATTTTATAAAATCTAAAATTGATCTTGAATTGATAACGATAGTATAGGCACCAACCTAACACCAACATGAACACGGGCACCAACCCGGGGCTTCAACCCATAACTTTTCTCATGGACACCCATCCATGTCAAACTGTTTTATAAAAGATTTTTTTTAAAAAATAAAGTCTAACTTTGAGTGGCTTTGCCAGCATGTCCATGACCGTGGACACGGCTATTCGAATAGTTTTACACTCTGCAGAGGTTGTACAACTTTACCCACAAGACATGAATTCTCTAGTTGTTTGGCATCCGTCGATACCACTGCTCACTACCTTAGGTAAGCAGTCTAGAGCACATGTCGAGACCTTTACAATACGCCATTCCACCATAGTCCTCCCTCGCTAAGGTTTCGCCCCCTTTGGACTACCCGTCCGCAGGGTTCAGGCCCCCTCTTGCGCCAGGTGGGACTAACAAAGATCATAAAAGACCACCCACTACAACAGTAGGGACGACCATGATGGAACTTTGCAAATTAGTCAGCCAGGTCCTACTCCCCATACTGAGGACATGTGGTAGTACGGTGGTGGCATAGCAAGATGCGGCTCGAAGACCGGTCCTTAACTAACCTGGGCGACAACCAACAGAACCCTGGGCCTCAACCTACCCAGTTGAGCCCGTGCATAAACCTGCACCCACCAGACAACCATTTCGCCCAAGTCCAAACTAGGGCTGGAAACGAGCCGAGCTCGGCTCGTTTGGACCACGAGCCAAAACGACGGCTCGACTCGGCTCGTTCGGAGGCTCGAGCCGGCTCGCAAGGGCTCGCGAGCCAGGGCTCGTGGCTCGACTCGGCTCGCAGACACTCAGATGCTGAGAGAGATCATGCAATTTAACACATTCAATCTGCAAAACAGCAGCTGAAGAAAGACCTAACTATTCTAGGAACTCCATTACAAGTTTACAACTGGGTCAGTCCAAGGACATCCAAATGGAGTTCATCAGCTGCTACCCATCCAACTATCCAAGGTGTTGTTTTCAAAGCCTAAACCAAGTACCTAGCTTTTACTATAGCATCAATTGTATCGTGCTCCTGTGGACTCAACTGCCCAGACTGTGTATCAACACTTCGGGTAACCTATCAGCAAAATGTTTCGCCATAGTGAAAAACTGAAAATAGGATATACAAACAAGACTAGACAAGAGTTTTTCTGATCACCATTTAATGATTAGAAAAGAACAGGCGACTAAGAAAAGACAAACTCGATAAAACAGTGACGAACCACTCCATCAACAATTATCAGAAGAACATGATATGAACCATCTATCCATCTATCCATCATAAATTAAAAAAACAGATAAGAGCAATGGCATAATCCTCCATCTATCCAGATAAGTGGATCAATTTATGTCATGGCATAATGACCATCTATCCATCATAAACAATAGATAAGTGCATCCATGATCCATCTAAAATAACAGATAACAGTCCATCCATCCATCATCCATCCATGATCCATCATAAATAACAGAAAACAGTCCATCCATCCATCATCCATCCATCATCCATATTTCACAGTCCAACAGTCCATATAATAGACAATAGTAAACAGTCCATGGCACTTATGTAAAGGATAACAAGAGTGCAAAATAACAGTCTAAGGTCTAAATGCCAAACCATACGACCAAACAAAACAAAATGGCTTCTTGACCCAATGTCATGGCGTCATCTTGGCATCCGAAGGCGAATCATCCAATGAGCCTACAAATACAATGCACAATTAGACAATGAGCACTTTATATATCTAAACACATTGTATATATGTTATGTACCAATGAAGTAAAAGAGCACTTAGAAGTATTAGCACTCCCTAGTTGCTCTCCACGATGCTTTGAGGAAATAGAATCGTTTCAACATCATCCTCATCATCTTCTTCCTTAAAACAACAATAGTAATTGAATTAGCCATGATATGAACCAAAAAAATTAGAAAAGACATTAATGTATGCAAGAACCTACCACAAATATAGGAGGTCTCATGTCATTAATTGCACCTCTTATCCAACTAGAGGCACACACCAAATACTGGACCATAGCCGGACGTAGAGAACTCCGATAGTCATCTAGTACTCTACCTCCAGCACTAAAAGTTGATTCTGAAGATACACTGCTGGCTGGTATAGTCAAGAAATTCTTAGCCATCTGTGACACTACTGGGAATCTATGTGCATTCAAATTCCACCACTCAAGCAATTTGAAGCCTTTGTTATCTAAACTCTCATTCGCTTCATCTAGATAGATAAGCAACTCTGACTTTGAAGGCTCGGTAGAAGTGGAACGCAAGAATAGTGGCGAGATGAGACGAGGATAAAGAATCGCTTGTACCCATAGCTGAAGAGGAGGTTACATCACCTCTATTAGCCACCTTATTGTGTCGATGATCCATCTCGAATTGTGAATACAAATCTTCCAACTCGACCTTCACATCATCAAGCTCATTTGCAGCCTTTGAGGGCTCATACATTTGGTTGAAGCACCAACCAATGAATCTCATCTTAAACCTAGGATCAAGAATAGTAGCAAGGACCATGGCATTGTTCTTTTCTTCCCAATACTTATCAAACTTGTCCAACATTGCAGTAGCCATAATCTTCAAATGATTATCTCCAGAAGCAACTGCAGCTCTTAATGCAACCTTCACATTAACTATGTAAGGATAAAAAATATTTGCTGTTGGATAAATTGATCCAGAAAATGCACTAGTAACTTCAGCCAAAGACTTCAATATTGGTGCAATTTTCTCATACAATGCCCAATCTACATCCGATGGCTGCCATTGGTAATTTGCATCTGTGTCGGCATAATACACTAAAGCGTCCTTATAAACAAGGCAGACTGACAACATCTTATATGTGGAACTCCATCGTGTGGACACATCAAGGCTCAACCCAGGACCAATTTGCAAAGCAAGTGATGAACAAATTTGCAAGAATTTGTGCATACGAGATGGAGACTTCTTTATATACTTCACTGTTTCCCTAAGCTTGTTTATCAAAGGTGCTAATGGTAGTAGGCCATCATTTACGACCAAGTTCACTATATGACAACCACACCGAATATGAAAATACTTGGCAATGAAACGAGCTGATCCTCTAGCAGCAAACTTGGCCATTAAACTACGTATAGCAGTAGTATTTGAGGAAGCATTATCAAGAGTAAGTGTGATAATCTTATCCTCTATCTTCCATTCAGCAACGCAATCAAAGACAGCCTGAGCTATGACAACCCCGCTGTGTGGAGGATCCAACTCAATAAAGTTCAGCACACGACATTGCATAACCCAATTTTTATCTATATAATGTGCTACCAAACTCATGTAGCAAATGTTTTGGTTAGAGGTCCACAAATCACAAGTTAAACTTATATGGGAGACATTTCTGAGACTTTTCCTAAGGAGTTCCCTCTCTGAGTCATAAATCTTAATGCATTCACTTCTTATCGTCTTTCTACCGATGGATTGATATGATGGATTTAAGTAACGCATCAAAACATTAAACCAAGTGTGCTCGACCATCCTAAAAGGATATTCATGGACAATTATCATCTTCGCAATGATTCGACGAGTTTCATCTTGATCATATTCCCTAGGAGTGGTAATAAGAGGTAGACCGGTGTCACCTGCCATGGCGGGACCAAAGTTTAGATTAGCTTGAGCCTTCATCTTAGCCACCTTGTTCTGATATGGCGTGCACTTTGGTATGTGCCTCATCAGATGTGAAGTAGCTCCCCCTTGCTTGTAAGACATGAGTTTGTAGCAAAACCTACACTTTGCCCTTGTATCGATCTCCCCTTTCTTTTTCTTCGATGGAACATTCACCACCTTGAAGATCTTCCAACAATATGATCTCTGTTTTTGTCTGACAGTTGCCTTCTTCGGAGATTCCTTCCGCCTTTTAGCCTCCCTCTTTGATCTTCCTTGAGACACAGTTGTACCATCTTCTGTCAAGTCCATAGTTCCTTGTTCATCATCATTTGAACTTGAAGAACCCACCAAGACATGTCCTTGTTCGCCCTCCACGTCAGATGGTACTGGTACACCATCGTGATCATCATCAGCCATATGCTCCCAATCCGCATCCTCGCTGGACGACTGCGATAAAAAAATGGAGAATTGGAGATCATTACATAGGGAATGTGAGTATGTGATATCATGTCTAAAACAAGTAGAATGTATGAAGCTCAAGTAAGAGTATATATTACCATGTTTGTTTAGTCTGTTAAGCATGCTCTAGTCCTATGATGTCCATTAAAAATATATATAACCTGAAATCTGAAATCTGAAATATATATAGTCTGTTTAGTCTGGACACTACTGAAAATCTGAAATCTATGTGCGCAGTGCGCCGAACAGTCCCTACATGAATCTCTCCTTGACATCTGAAGTAGCTGACAGCAAGGGGATGCCATTGGTTACATCTTCAAAAAGGTTGTTATACTTATATCACTTGCATAGTTACATTACATGCTGGTGAAAAACATAGTTACATTACATAGTTACATAGTGACATTGGTTACATTACATGCTGGTGACAGTAAGGGGATGCCATTGGTTACATACACTTACATGCTAGTGACAGCAAGGGTATATCACTAGTGACATTGGTTACATTACATAGTTACTTATAGCACTTACATAGTTACATTGGTTACATTATATGCTGAATTGCTGATGCTCGTGATAGCAAGGGGATGCCATTGGTTACATCTTGGTATTTTGCATGAGCTCATAGACATAGTTGCCAGAGACAAAAGAAATAACACATTCAACTGAAGACCGAAGAAGCATATTATCTCAAGAGGACACTACTGAAGACTCACCGGGGACGAGGATGCCGGTTTGGTGGCGATGTCAGGAGGCGGCTGGGAGGAGCTGAGGAGGCGACGATCGGTTCCAACGTCGACCGATTTCTTCCCTAGCGCACGAGACTCCAAGCTTCGTTGGTGGCGATCCATGCGCGTCGGCGTCGGTTGGACTTGGATACCGCGGTGGATGGAGCAGGGCCAGGGAGTCAGGGACGACTGAGGAGGATGGGGTATTGGGGTGGCGCTTTGGATGGAGGCATGGAGCACGGGCCGACGGGCGCACCGCACGGTCGCAGGGGCGGCCGGGCGGGGTAGAAAGAATGAGAGGGGCTGAGGGGGCAGGGGCGCAAGGGCGCAGGCCTGTGGTTGACGGCGGGCGAGGAAGCAGCGCAGGCGCCGCCGCCGGGCGGGTTGAGAGGGGAGCACGAGGCGGGCAGGCGAGCCACGTGGGGCGGGGTTGAGAGGGGGAGCCCGAGGCGGAGCCGGGGAGGCGGGGATCGCGGCGCCTGGTGGACGGGCGGCGGCGCCGGGTGGACGGGCAGCGGTGCGGGCTGCGGGGAGCCGGGGACGTGGGGTGGAGGAGGAGGAGGATCGGCCGATCGGGCTTTGGGACGAAGGCAGGAAGCACAAAGGGGATCGGGAGATTCGGGACAAGCCGCACAAAGGGAGAGAGAGAGAAAGAGTACAAAGGGAGATTAGGGTTAGGCAGCCGCGCAGGTGAATGGTGGCGCGGGTGGGCCTTCGTGTTTGTGGCCTCACCGCCCGGCTCGCCTCGATCGTGGGCCGGCCGAGCCTTTTGGCTCGCCGAGCGGCTCGAGCTCGGCTCGAATATTTACCGAGCCAAAAATGCAGCTCGGCTCGGCTCGAAAAAAATCGAGCTCGAGCTCGTAACGAGCCGAGCCGGCTCGCGAGCCGCGAGCTTTTTTTTCCAGCCCTAGTCCAAACCATCATTTTATTTTATCTTTCAAACATTTGTAAAACTCCCATGACACACCAATGTCAAGGGTACAATTTAAACAACAGTCGATCTTTGGCTGAAATTCCCCAAATGAAACATATTTGGTCTATAAGCATGGCTAAGCACAATATTTTCCAAATGATCCTAGTTTATACTATTGTATCAACTAGGTTTTATCTAGGGTGACAATATGCTTGGTTCGATAACAAAATTGGCCATACAAAGGATTTGGGTATAACTATAAATTTAAAACAGGGATTTAAATTACTGAGTATAAATAAGCATGCAGTAATAATTTGAAACAGAATTTAAATAATTTTAAATAATAGGTGCAAATATGATCAAGAATGTAACTTGCCTCGCTTGAGGTGAACAGATCAACTGATACTGAGGTGATGTTGTTTTCCTCAACAGGTCACCTAGTACTCACAAGTACCTTCTCCAGGTAGTCTATGTGTACAAGCACGATGATCACACAGTCAAAATCAATCCTCTTATGTGCTCTTCAACGACGTTGAAATCTGACCTTCCGAAGTCGTCGAAATCTATTCGCGAAATAAGCCAAATTCAAATAAAATTCAAATAACAATTAAAATGAACTCCAAATTAAATAAATTTAGTTTAGATAGCTAGATCTTGAATTTAGATAAATTTAGAAATTTGAATGGGCTCAAACGGAGTTTGGATGCAAAAGATATGAGCCTTCGAAGTTTGAAATCACATGAAATGATAGATTTAGGGTTTAAAGGAATTTGCGGTCAAATGAACTCAAAATTAAATAATTTTGGTTTAGTTAGCTAGATAATGATTTTACACAAATTTTGCAATTTGAATCACCCAAATTGGAGTTAGGAATCAAAAGATATGAATTTTACAAGTTTATAACCTAAATCTGGAATTAATAGAATTTTTTGAATTATTTTTCTACTGGAAAAGCTAATTATTACGCATTGCTGACGTCAGCCCTGAGAATTTCGGAATTTAAAAGGATTTAAAGAAATTCTGACATGTGGGACCCACATGTCGGTCTCACGGTTCATGTGGACCAAGTCCATGAGAGTTCGAGGCTGAGAGGGGGTTGGACCTTGCCACGCGGGCGTGCCACGTGAGCGAGGAGGAGGTGGCGCCGACGCGGCCGTGAGGTGGCGCATCGTGGCGACCACGGTGGCGCCACGTCGCGCGTGGCGCCGGGCGGCTCAGTGCCTAGGCGTCGGCGACGGCGGCCGGTGAGGTCCGGCGAGGCGGCAAGGGAAAGAGGGGAACACGAGGATCTTAGGGCTTACCGTGGCGATGCGAGAGCTAGCACGGGTCACCGGCGGCGAGGGAAAGAAGCGGCGGCGCTTGCGGCTCGACGGCGAGGAAGGGGCTCCGGTGGCACTCGGGCGGAACGGAGGTGAGCACCAGGTCGGCGAGGAGGTGACGGTGCCGATGGTGTAGGCGGCGACGGCGGCGCTAGAGGCGGCGACCGGCGAGCAAGAATCGGCGATTCCGGCGAGATGAGATCGAGAGAGGAGGGGTGAGTGAGGGGGGAGAGGATGAGGAGGAAGAGAGGCTCACCGTGCTCCCTTTTATAGGGGCCGGGAGTGACCGGAGGTGGAGATCGTGGCGCGGTCATGGTGGCGGCGGTTAGGGGAGCGGACGAGCCGGGCGCCGAGAGAGAGGGGGAAAGGTGGGGGTTGGAGGCGGTGGTGGGGTGCGGTTCGTGTGTGCGCGGTCGTGAGAGGAGAGGGAGCGGGAATTGTGGCGTTGACGAAGCTCGACATGGCCGAGAATGGCGGAGCGCGCGGCGTCGTGGGGAAGAGGAGGAAGGAGGAAGAAGGAGATGCGGGCGGGGCCACACGACAGTGAGAGAAGAGGGGAGAGGGGTGGCTGGCGGGTGGGGCCGAGTGCGGAGGGAGAGAGAGAGCGGCGGTGGAGGTGAGCCGAATGGGCCGGGCGCGGGAGGAAAAAGAAATGGGCCGAGTAGGTTTCGGCCCAAAGTGGTTTTAGAATTTTAAATTGATTTATGAATTGTTTTAATTCTAGAAATTAGTTTAGGCTTTAAAATATAGCAAAATAGATCCAAAAATTATGGAAACATTCACAGAAATTCCCATACTTATTTTGGACTTAATAAAATTATTTCCAACTAATACTTGGCTTTTTAATTTTGCAAATAAATTGTTTTGGCTTAAAATATTTATAAAAGGCTTTTAAAACTCAGAAAATTCCAGAAATTAAGTAAATTTTTATTTTTCAAATAAAACTAAATGAGACTTCAAGAACTTCAAATAAATTTTAACTTTTGACTTTTGAAACTTTAGAAATTCAAATTAAGCCATCAAACTCTTCCAATTTTTTTTTTTTTAGAAAATCAAATAAACTAATAACTTTATTTATTTTATTTTGGTAACATAACCTTGGGATGTTACAATAAGCATGTAGTAATAATTTGAAATAGAATTTAAATAATTTTAAATAATAGGTGCAATTATGATCAAGAATGTAACTTGCCTCGCTTGAGGTGAACAGATCAACTGATACTGAGGTGATGGTGTTTTTCTTAACAGGTCACCTAGTACTCACAAGCACTTTCTCCAGGTAGTCTATGTGTACAAGCACGATGATCACACAGTCAAAATCAATCCTCTTATGTGCTCTTCAACGGTGTCGAAATCTGACTCTCCGAAGTCGTCGAAATCTATACGTGAAAATAAGACAAATTCAAACCAAATTCAAATAAGATTCAAATTAACTACAAATTGATTAACTTTAGTTTAGATAGCTAGATCTTGAATTTAGATAAATTTAGAAATTTGAATGGGCTCAATCGGAGTTTGGATGCAAAAGATATGAGCTTTCGAAGTTTGAAATTACTTGAAATGATAGATTTAGGGTTTAAAGAAATTTGTGGTCAAATGAGCTCAAAATTAAATAATTTTGATTTAGTTAGCTAGATAATGATTTTATACAAGTTTTGCAATTTGAATCACCCAATTTGGAGTTCATATGCAAAAGATATGAATTTTCTAAGTTTAAATCTATTTAAAACCTAATTTCAGAATTTATTAGATTTTCCTGATTTATTTTTCTAAAGAAAAATCAATTTATTGCGCAAGGTGACATCAGCAGCTGATTTTTCAGAATTTTAAGGAATTAAAATTATTTCTGACACATGGGTCCCAAGTGTCATTGACAAGGTCCACATGGACCAAGTCCATGGGACCTTCGGCTCTGGGCTGAATGGACCGTGCCACGCAGGTGTGCCACGTCAGCGGGAGGGTGAGGTGGTGCCTACGTGGCCGTGAGGTGGCGCATCGTGGCGGCCACGGTGGCGGCCACGTCGGTGCGAGGCCGACGGCGGCTCGGGTGCCTAGGGCGCCAGCGGACGGCGGCCCGGCGAGGTCCAGCGAGGGCGGCAAAAGAGAGAGGAGAGTGCGGGGAGTGTGGTGCTTACCGTGGCGGTGCAAATGCACGGAAAGAACGCCGGCGGCGAGGTGAGAGGCGGCGGCGCGGTCGGGGTCGCGGTGGCGAGGTCGTTCGGGAGGTGCTCCGGTGAGGAGGGCGCGCGCACGGGGTTCGCGCGAAGACGGCGATGCCGATGGTGGCGGCGGCGAGGACGCGGAGGCGGTGACGGCGGCGCAAATGGCGGCGAAAGGAGTGGTGGCCGGCGGCGAGGGAACTTGAATTCCGGCGAGACGGGGAGGGGAGAGGACAAATGGGTGGTGGTGGCGAGTTGCGGTGGTGAAGGCGCACCCGGGGCGCCTTTAAATAGGCCGAGGGAGGAGGTCGCGCGCGCGGGCTCGGCGGCGGCGGTTAGGGCGTGCGGGCAAAATCGTGCGCGGAGAAGAGGGGAAAGGTGGGGAATGGAGGCGGTTAGAGGCTCTGGGTCATGCGCACGTCGCGCGAGGGGTGCGGGAGGTTGGGGCGACGCGGTTGCGGAGCTCGGTTGCGGCCGAGAATGTCGGAGGCGGCGGCGCTGCACGAAGAAGAAGGGGAGGAAGGAGAAAGCGGGCGGGCGGTTGGATCACGATCCAACGGTGGAGAAGAGAAAGAAAGAGAGGGAGACGTGGATGATTGGTAGCCGTCCGATTTTAATCGGACGGTGGGAGAGGGTGAAAGGCGGGCGCGTGTGTGTGTGCTGGAGTGGGCCGCACGCGCGAGGGGTTTTGGGCCGGAGCTTTAAGTTTCGGCCCAAAGGCAGATTTAG
Organism: Ampelocalamus luodianensis; assembly: GCA_036346255.1. NCBI lineage: Eukaryota > Viridiplantae > Streptophyta > Magnoliopsida > Poales > Poaceae > Ampelocalamus > Ampelocalamus luodianensis. The sequence continues at coordinate 75,866,998 of CM070622.1, read as the reverse complement.
ATTTTCTTTTGATTTTCTATTTGTTTAAATTCTGGTAATTCATTTAAGGTTTTAGAAAATAGCAAAATAACTCCAAAAATTATGAAAAAATTCACAGAAATTCCCACACTTATTTTGGACTTAATAAAATTACTTCCAACTTAAAGTTGGCTTTTATTTTTGCAAATAAATTGTTTTGGCTTTAAAATATTTAAGAAAAAGCTTTTAAAAACTCAGAAAATTCTAGAAATTAAGTAAATTTTTGTTTTTCAATTTAAATCCAATAAAACTTCAATAACTTCAAATGAATTTTAAATTTGACTTTTAAAACTTTAGAAATTCAAATAAAGCAATGAAACTCTATCAAATTTTAGGAAATTCGATAAAATAATTATTTTATTTTATTTTAATTTTGGTAACATAACCTTGGGATGTTACAAAAGCCAAACACATTCTCGTGAGGCCTCGAACAGTGCTATTATTTTCGAGTGGTTCATCGAAGTCGATACAACATATTGCTTAGACGATTTCCATGGAATTGTTGTTCTACCACATAGGAATACATAGCCTGTTTGTGACTTAGCGGTATGCGGGTCCGATAGGTACCCAGCATCTGCATAGCCATTCATAGTTAGGTCTTGGTTCTTTCTGTAGAACAGATCAAGTTCTTTGCTTTCTTAGAGGTATCAGAAGATGTCCTTCATTCCCTGCCAATGCTTTTGGTATGTTCTGCACTATACCTTGCTAATAGGTTTACAACAAATGCAATATCCGTTCTAACACAGTTTGCTAAATACATGAGTGCTCCTATTGCACTTAAGTATGGGAATTCTGGTCCCATGACTTCCTCCCTCTCTTCTCTAGGTCTATACGGGTCCTTGCCTTGCTGCAAAGATCTTCTGATCATTGGCACTTTCGAAGGGTATGTTTTTTCAAAATCGAACATTTCTAACACCTTCTGAGTGTAAGTTGACTAAAGCACTAATATCCCTTCAAAGGCATACTGAAGCTGCAAGCTTGGCAATATTTGGTTTTCCCCAAATATTTCATTTTGAATTCCCGACTCCAAGTAACAGCTTGCTTTCTTAATATCCTTCAGAGTTCCGATGATATTCAAATCATTTTCGTATACTGAGATTATACAAAATCTATCCTGGGATCGTCGTATAAATACACAGGGATTATTCTCATTGTTCGTGTAGTCTTTCTTGCATAAAAAGTCGCTTCAAGCGATTATACCACATCCTGTCTGATTGCTTAAGTTCGTACAGTGACTTTCTGAGTTTCACATTGTATAGATTTCTATTTGTTTTGTCTTGGTTCGGGACAGCAATACATTTAGGTATCTTCATATAAATATTCGAATCCAATTTTTCATAAAGGTATGCTATTACCACATCCATCAATTTCACTTCTAACTTTAAGTTTACTGCCATTGAGATTAAATATCCAAAGGGAGTTCCGCCCATAACCAGGGAATAGGTTTGTTCATAATCATCTCCTGGACGTTGAGTGAAACCTTGTGCAACGAGCCTTGCTTCTTTTCATTTCTCTTTCGAACAAATACCCACTTATGCCCTATGGTGTACACATAGGGAGGCGTGTGGCTTACAGGCCAAAACATCTCTTTTATTTAGAGATAATAATTTTGTTTCTATTGCCTTCTTCCAATCTTTCTAATCTGATATTTTCTTTCATTCAGCGAGCGATGTAGGCTCTGGATCAAAATCGATGATTGTGGCAATTTTCTTTGCAAAATCAATGTCGACATTGGTTATTGTCTTATTCATAGATTCTCCCAAGGTTAAAAAGTTTATAGCTATTTCATCAAGAGACGATTCGTTTAATGTTTCTACTTGCTCACCGTTGCTTTTAATTACAGGGGCAAGTCCCTTTAGTTTTTCAGCTCCGATGTGTGCGGCACATCCATGCTGGTATCTCCCTTCATGGGGATATTCAATTATGGTATACCTTTTCTGAAGCTACCATACTGGTGCCAGGTTTCAACTGGCTCCCCTTCTGGTGTGGGGAACTTCGGTGATCGATTGTGTCAAGTCCTTCTTATCCTTTTTCACCAGACGTCCTCGGTTACTTCGAATTCGAGGAGCCGAAGTTCTCGTCCTTTCTGAGGCCTTAGGACGGGATTATAGATACCTTCATCGGTATTTCAACCCTCTCCGGTGCATTGCATGCAGGCACATACGACTTGGTCACGCTCTTCAAATCATTAAAGTGGCTAGGTAGTTGATTTGCTAATGCTTACAAATCAATTATCTTCTGGACTTCATTCAATTATCTTCTGGACTTTGATTATCTTCTAGACTGTAATTATCTTCTAGACTTCTCTATTTGCTTCACTAGTGCGCAGGCCATATGCATGGATTCTAATTATCTTCTGAACTTCAATTGTCTTCTAGACTTCCCGTGGCTTGTCACATTATTTCCAGATATTTTCATCAAGGGGTTGATTTCCCCCTAATGACGGGAAACTAACCTCATCTAATATGCTATCAGCGAAGTGGGCTGCATGCAAATCTCCAATCATGGGGTTCAAATACCTGATTATGGATGTTGTCTTATAACCAATGTATATCCCAGACTTTCGGAGAGAGCTCATTGCAATTCGCTGCGGTGGTGGTATAAGTACATAAACCTTGCAACCAAATATACGAAGATGAGAAATTTTCGGTGCTGACCCTTGTGCTAGTTGCATAGGTGAATGGATGTTATATGCCGACGGTCTAAAATTTGATGAGAGTTGCTGCGTACAGGACTGCGTGTCCCCAACATATAGATGGTAAATTACAATTATGCAAAATCTGCTAGTCCATTCTGGGTGTGGACACACGGTACGAAATGCTCAACTTTTAGTCCCATTGCCATACAATAATCATCAAATACCTTCGAAATAAATTCTCCAACGTTGTCCATTCTGGTGGACTTCACATGATGATCAGAGAAATTATTTTTAATGTTAATTATCTGCGAGATTAGCTTTGCAAAAATATGATTTCTCGTAGACAATGAACATACGTGCGACCATTTCGAGGAAGTATCAATGAGCACCATAAAATACCTAAATAGCATTTACAGAGGCTATATAGGACCACAAAGTCTCCCTAGATACGGTCTACAAATGCAGGGACTTCATCCTTCGCTTTCAGAGCAAAAGGTTTAGTAATTAATTTTTCGGTGGCACATGCGGGGCACACAAAATCTTCCTAATTCAGAAAATTCTTTACATCTGTATTATGTCCCTATGAATTGTTAATTATCTTTCTCATCATCCTAAGACCTGGACGGCATAATCTATCATGCTAGAGATAGAAAGTTCAGAGCTTCTAAATATGATTTTCAGGGTAGTATAGGCTACGTGTGCTTTAATATTAGTGTAGTATAGCCCAAGTTAATATGAAAGAATTTGTTTTAATACCATTTTTCCACTTTCTTCACGCTTTGCAATGAGCAGGTATTCTTTATCATACTTTTCTTCAGTTTCTACGTAGAAACCGTTAGCGCAAATATCCTTGAGAGTTCTAGTTGATTTTGGGTACAACAAGGCTTCTTTAACGACCAAAGTTGTGCCCATTGGGAGTATAATTGTAGCCCTTCCTGAGCCTATTATACAAGTATCGCTGCCCGCGATTGTCGTAAGACTACCAGTATTCTTGCTGATCGACTGAAAGAATTTCGTCTTTCTCAATATGGTACTCGTTGTGCCGCTACCTGCTAAGCACACTTCCTCCATAGGACGCCACACGTATTCTAATATAATGTACTTTATTAATATGTAGCAGAAAGCAAGCAACACATAATATAAAATACTTCAAATATCAGAGCATAACTTGCTATTATAAATATGAGAAAATAAGCCTTGCATGACTCATCATAAGAATTTAATGTTTTGCTATCCTAGAGCTTACAACCATTATTCAAAGAATAAAATAATTCAATGTTCTGCTTTAATTACAAACTACAAGTTACTATAAAAGATCAAAGTGCAATGCGTGCACTAGATCAAATCAGCGAAGTATTCAGAAACCTCTGCCTCAATCTGCTCCACGACGATCTTTCTCTTCTTGGGCAACTACGGCTATGACCGCTGTGATGTCCAAAAGAGGGATGATGGGGGCTGCTAGGCTGCTACTGGACTGTCCACATCCATGGGTGCAACAAATGGGTGTGGATCCTCCGTGCCTGCAATGGCAAAATGTGCCTCATGCTATCATTTGCCCTTCTTTCAGACTGAAAATCATCAATAACGTGCGACCCACGACCTTACCCTTCTTGCCCTCTCCTTCACGAGAGGCTTCATCACATTGTAGCTGCTAGCATTGGCTTCATGGCTAATATTGCTACTAGGTGACTGTGAGATATAGTTCTTTCTTAGAACATCATCTTGAGCTTCCGCAACTTGCATGATGTCAATTAATTCGGCATACTCTCTGTAGCCGTCTTGACGATAGTTGCATGTGGATTGCACCGCATTCGGGTGAAAGATAGAGAAAGTCTTTTCAATCTCCTACTCATTCATGATTACATTACCACATAGTTGAAGACTAGTACAAATTCTGGCCATGCTGGGTTGAACTCCTGGTTCGTGATGCTAATCATCTTCATATTCATGCAAAGAGTTCATAAGATTACTGCTGATAATTTACATAAAAGGGAAAATTAGGTCAGTAACATCGCGTTAGAGCGTAATTAGAGGAATGACACTCCGTTCGTCTCGGGCTGGAAAATAAAATCGCGAACATCGAAAAATTAAATAAATGACATCTTGGCTTTTTCCAAAAAAAATTAAATATAGAAACTGAGCTCAAAAAATTATTAATTTTTTTTGTAGAGTCTCCCGACATAGTTTAATTGCTTTTTTATTTTTAAAATTTTTATACGTTCTGATTTTGTCTCTAAAATTTATTTAAGTATATTATTTATAGGAATTTTCTAATATAGAAAATGAGGTCCAAACATTATGATTTTTTTTCAGGCTCCTTACATAGTGGACTTGATTGTGTAATTTTTCTAGAATTTTTACAAAATTAATTAATGTAATTTCATAATGTCCTTACATTATGAAATATTAGACTCCTCATAAAGTGGACATTATGAAATTGTATTTCTTAATTTTGCAAAATTCTAGAAAAAAATACACAATCAAATCCACTATGTAAGGAGCCTGAAAAAAATTCATAATGTTTGGACCTCATTTTCTATATTAGGAAATTCTTACAAACAGTATACTTAAATTAATTTTAGAGACAAAATCAAAACGTATAAAGTTTTTTTTAAAAATACACAAGCAATTAAACTGTGTCGGGAGATTCCACAAAAAAATGATATTTTTTTGAGTTCAGTTTCTATATTTATTTATTTTTTTGAAAAAAGCTAGGATGTTATTTATTTAATTTTTCGATGTTCGCGATACTATTTTCCAGCCTGAGACAAACGGAATGTCATTCCTCTAATTACGCTCTAACGCGATATTACTAACCTAATTTTCCCTACATAAAATGGTTGCAAAATTCTCGTAGTGCTCTTTGAATTCCTGGTTCGTGATCCATATTTTTCTATGTATTTTTTTATGTTTTACTGCTATTTTTAGTGATTAAAAACAATATAAACAACCACAGATAATCAAAAAACAACAAATACAATACATAAATTGCATAGAAATAATAATAACAAAGTTAAACATGTTTCAAAAGTTCAAAATTATTCAAAATTTGAATTCCCGATGCCCTTTTCTACTGAAAAATGAATTTTCAAGGGCCAAAATGACAATTTTCAGTTCTAAGAAAATATTTGTGTAATTTCTAATTTCTGAGGGGTTATTCTGCAAGAATTTATTTCTCAAAATATTTTCTCATAATTTTTAGAATTTTGAGGATTTATTTGTAAGATTTTTGGTTTTTCCATTATTATTTTTTTCTTTTCCCAAAATTCCTTTCCGGTCGGCCTGGTTATTGGGCCATGCCCTTGAGGCCCATTCGGCCTTGCTTATGGTCATTCGGCCTTTTCGCCTAGACCAGAAAAGGACGTGCGCACAGTAGGGTTCCCCGCCCTACTCATTGAGGCGGCAGCAACTGGCTTCCGGTTTAGCCGGTGCAGCATCTCACAAAAGCTTCTTGGTTTCGCATACGTACCCGGTCGACCGTCCGTCGGCAGCACAGATTACCATGTTGCATGGGCGTGCGCTAACGTGATGCGCCGTCCCGACATGCTCGGTCTCACACAACGGTGCACCACGTCCAGAATTCTTTGACGTCGACGGGAGACGTTTCTTGACGTGATCACAACGTGCATAGTTCAGCTCATCTGCGCGCGGTGTCCATGCGGCCAGCCGGAGGTAGCCCATGGCGGTTTCTTCCCAAACGGCAGGGGGCTATGTGCCGCCGGTGCCCGACAAGCGCAGGAGCCAGCGCGACGACGTTCTGGCTGGGCGGCATCGCATGGCCGGGTGGCGCCGGCTTCGGGCACGGCGATGCGCATAGGGGCCGTGTGGGGTTCTTTGCAGCGACGCGCCGGTAGGGCGCGGCGAGGGCGACGCCTGGTCGACAATGGTGCATGCGGCGCTCGGCGCGGTTCGCCTGTGCCGACGCTTCTGGCGGAGCGAGCGCAGTGTCAGTGCGGCGGCATGCGGCGCAAAGAACGCGACCACATGCGATTTTTTTCTTTTTACTGTTGATGCAATGAACAATGCAATCTTCATCTACTCTTTTATGCAATCTACCGATTGGCTTGGCCGGCGACTTCAAGTCGACTCATGATAGATTAGAGCGGATTTGTAATCCACAGTGCAATCATCATCTATTCTTTCATGCAATCTACCGATCGGCATTTTGCTGGCGACTTCAAGTCGGCTCGCGGTAGATTAGAGCGGATTTGCACCGTAGGATAAAATAATCTAGAAAACAACAATTACAGAATTGAAAACGATTTAGAAAACGATTCGATCTACAAGTGTCGTGCTACGACGGTTACCTTTCGATCTGAGGAGAGTCGATCGTACTGATAACGTGTTGAGGAACCGTCGCTGGCGAGTCCAATCCGAGCGATTACCTCGTAGACAAACTCAAAATCGTAAGAACAATATAAGAACGCAAAAACATAATAATAAATTGAACACAGAGATATGAGGGGACTTTTGACTTCTCTTTATTGCTCTTTTGCAAAACTGTAATACAATGGTTGGTAGTCCCCTCCTTTATATAATTTTCAAGGTGAATGAGGAGCCCACCTTGGATCAAAACTCCTGGTATGAACCCGATTTCTTAACATATAGGAGCGAAAATTCGTAGTTCTACCAAATATTTGTATACCCACAAAAAAACGATTATTTTTATTAAAAAAAAACTGGAATACCAACCAGAGGCGGGAAAGAACTCAAACAACGGTTAGGCCCACCGTCCCCACAAGTCAGCGCCAAATCGCCCAATCCCACAGCTCCCTGCCAGGTCGGACCCACGTGTCATCGTCCGTCATCTCCGAGCAAACAGCACTACAACTACCCGCACGAAGCAGTCTCCTCGCCCTCCTCGCGTCGTCCGCCCACGGGCCACCACCACCCTCCTCCGCCGCCACCCCGAAAACCCTAGCCTTAATGGCCATCTCCGCCGCTACTAGCTCCTTACCTTACCTCGTCGCCGCCCGCCGCCGCGGGGCCCCGTGGATCCGTGCTTGGTCGTCGGAGATCTCGCCGGCGGCGCCGGGGGTGGGGGAGGGGACGATGGACGTGGTGTCGGAGGCGGATCTGCGGGAGAAGGGGTTCATGGGGATGCGTAAGACGAAGCTGGTGTGCACGGTGGGGCCCGCGTGCGTGGAGGCGCTGCCGGCGCTGGCGCGCGGCGGGATGGGGGTGGCGCGGGTCAACCTCTGCCACAGCGGCCGCGACTGGCACCGCGCGGCCATGCGCGCCGTGCGGAGGCTCAACGAGGAGGAGGGGTTCTGCGTTTCCCTCATGGTCGACACCGAGGGCTCCCAGCTACTCGTCGCCGACCACGGCGGCGCCGCCTCCGTCAAGGCCGAGGTGTGCTGTTCTTCGCCTTTTTCTCTTTGTTTCTTCTCGTGGGAGCTGTTGAATTGTGTCGATTAGGTTCTGGGGCGCCACATCTGGGTGTGCTCGTATCATGTAGGGAAAATGTGGTATTTTTGTACTGTCTCTGTTGCTGTGAAGCAATCTGATTGTGCAGCGAACCAGATGCAAGTGTGATTACATTGTTTCAAATAGCTTACAAGCATCCAACTTGGTGTTTTGATTTGTTGGAGGAAACAATCCTTTTGGGCGTAATTGTGTCAGCCTGATGGGATCTGGTGTCGCTGTCTGTGATTAGATTAGAATCATACTATTCAAATAGGATGGCCATTGGTTGGGTGTTTCTGTGCAAGAAAAATAACCCCTTTTTGTATTGTTTTGCTTCGATACATGACGATTGTTTTACAAAGAGATCATTGTTCCCTTTCATCTACCAGTTGGTCTTTTTGGTGTTTCACTTATTTTGGTGTATGATTGGATTAGTTTGCTGATCCTTTAGATTGTAAAAAATATATTCAAGAGTCACTTAGATAATGCTTGAATTCCTTTTTTATGCTGAAGAATACGAGTTCTCATTTCTGTGCCTGCATAATGCTGAGAGACCTGTAGTATGACTGAATTTTGTGCTAGTGTTACATCGAACAAGACAGTTCATTCCGAGAGATTTTGATGGACTTGTTGTTTTACTAGAAGTAACAATGAATTATTTGGTGCTCATAACTTCAGTTACATCAGAGCATAACAGTATCAAATAGATTGGGCTAGGCTCATCTTGGTCTTTGTTGTCTTGCCCTGAAACCTTTGGTTTGAGTAGGTATTTTTTAGCCGGTAGGATGTATCTATGTGCATGTGCATTTGTGTTACTATGACATTTCACCGAAATATTGATCTTGGTAAGTAGAATGTGTGTGGTAGCAAAACTGCACAAGTAAATCGAACTAGATGACTGAATGACTGATCAGTTGTGACTTCTGAGCCTTGACATTGCCCCTGATCTATATAATTATACACCCATTTATGTTTTGACTAGAAGCTACTCTTCATTTATTATGCCAAAGCAATTGATATTTCCATCTATAATCATCTGAGTCGTAAGAAAGGATACTTAACATTTCGAAAGCCTCATAGATCACCATATGTTTATTGGTCCTGTGTGCTGTGTCTTTCACCAAAGTCATGATATTTTTTCTTCTTTTCGTGCATATTGCAGGATGGATCTGAATGGCTATTTACAAGTAAAAAAACTGATGAAGCTCATCCATTTACGATGCATGTGAACTTTGATAAGTTCTCTGAAGGTCTGAAGATGAACATGAGTTGTTTGTTGGTTGTCCATAATATGACTTTTAAACATTGCTTATTCACAAATAACTTTCTGCACATTTATAGGCATTCTAGTTGGTGATGAGCTTGTAATAGATGGTGGAATGGCAACATTTGAAGTTACTGAGAAGGTCGAGAATGATTTGCGCTGTAAGTGCACAGACCCAGGTTTGCTTCTCCCTCGAGCCAAGTTGTCATTCTGGAGGAATGGAAAATTAGTTGAAAGGAACTTTGGGCTTCCTACATTGTCAGCAAAGGTTAACTTAGAACACACTACTTGTTATTCTTGGAGCTCATGCATTTAATTTTTATAGTTACCTTTTAAAGCAGAATTTTTCTCTCTCATTAAGAATGTAGCAGAATTCATGAAGTACTTTTATTGATTGAATTATCATTTTGACAAAATTGCTGGCTATTTTTAATTGATCTATATCTATCTAATTTCATAGTCTTATATAGTTAATCAGAAACTAGTACTTATGTCTTGCCTGCTGAGTGCTTAAGTTATCTTGTAGGATTGGGCTGACATTGAATTCGGGATAGCTGAAGGAGTTGATTGCATTGCCCTTTCATTCGTAAAAGATGCTAATGACATCAAGCACCTGAAGACTTATCTCTCCAGAAAATCATCAGAGTGAGCAGATAACTGACATAAAGTCATTTCTTGATTTCCTAAACATAATTTGCTGCTCCTTGTTGTAAAATTGTGATACATTATTTCTTGCACAGGAGTTGTAGGCACTGATGTTGTTTGACAACGGAGCATATCAAGTCAACTATTTGAAAAATGTGCAACTGAAATACCAATTTTAGAGATTATGCCTGTTATATTAACGTATTAATGTCAAACTTAGCAAGTGAAACAATTCTATTCATTAAAATATGGGTATATATATTCTTTAGAACTTGCAGTTATGTTACTGTTAACTATATTTCATTTTGGAACTGCTAGTCTAATACAGTCTAGTTGTATAACAGACACATAAAAATATTTGCAAAGATTGAGAGTCTTGAATCTCTCAAGAACCTGAAAGACATCATAGATGCATCTGATGGAGTTATGGTAGCACGTGGTGATCTTGGAGTTCAGATTCCTCTAGAACAAATCCCAGCCATCCAAGAGGCAATTGTTGAACTATGTAGACAGCTGAACAAGCCTGTGATTGTTGCTTCTCAGCTTCTTGAATCAATGGTTGAATATCCAACACCTACTCGTGCTGAGGTAACCTAACTATTCTATAAGAAAAATACACTTCTCAAAATCTAATTTCATTTTCATCTACTTAACCTTTCCCTGCTTCCTATTGATGACCTGTCATTACCTTTATGAAGGTGGCAGATGTTTCTGAAGCAGTGCGGCAATATGCAGATGCTGTAATGCTATCAGCAGAGTCAGCTATAGGTGCATATCCCCAGAAAGCTCTATCTGTCCTTCGTGCAGCTAGCGAGAGGATGGAATCATGGAGCCGCGAGGAAAACATGCAGAAACTTCTTCCGCAATATCAGCTTGCAATAGCATTGCCTGACCGGATCTCGGAGCAAATTTGCACCAGTGCTGTAGAAATGGGTATTTTTTTTCTTGTGTAAACTTCATATCGAAATATCTTCTGTTCTCTCAAATTTGGTTACTCTCTCTGCAGCAAACAACCTTGCCGTGGATGCCATATTTGTTTACACAAAGTACGGTCACATGGCATCGCTTCTATCGCGCAACCGGCCCAACCCTCCCATCTTTGCATTCACTGATAATGCCAACTCAAGAAAGAGCATGAACCTCTACTGGGGTGTAATTCCACTTCAGCTACCGCTATCAAATAACATGGAAGATAACTTTAAGCAAACCATGAAGCTGATGAAGTCCAAGGGTTCAGTGAAACCTGGAGACACTGTCTTGGTCGTGGCCGACTCTGATCTAAACCAACCTTGTGCTGCTACCTCAGTGTTCCAATCCATTCAGGTCCGAATAGTGGACTAGGTTAGGCATGATTGAAGTAATAACTGCTCCATAATGTGGATTGCTATCTACCATACAAAGGTTCTGCAAATGTACTGAATGCATAACTTGCGTATTTGTTCATGGATTACGTGTCTTCTTTTATCAATAAGGTGGTAAGTTTGATCTTTACGAAAATTGTTACGGTTGCTTGTGTTCTGAAGATTGTTTGCTCCCGTTGTTACTTAAATTGTGAACGGATTTTTCAGGCGGTGTTGTTTGATTTTTCTAACTCCGCCTATGTAGTTTTCTACGCAGCCTATCTCAAGTCAGGAAAAAGGAGGAGGGTTGTGTTAAGCCCAGCGAGTCAATGTAAAAATCAAGCCATCTTTTTATGGAATGGAACTTAAAGTCTCTTTGACTTTGAGGAGGTTTTATTCCTAGTCTACTTTAACTTGTTTGGGTTCAAACGTTTTGTTGTTGTTGTTGTTTGATTTTTCTACACAGCATATTGGGCCTTCTCTTTTTCCATATCAGGCTAAACGGAAAGTATTGGGATTCATTTAAGATGTGTACCTGAGTACTATAGATAGTAGTTCATTTTAGGCAGAATTATAGGTGAAGCTACAAAAAAAAAAAAAACTGTTTGCAACATAGAATTCCCACATGGATTTTGGAGGAAGAAATTCTGAGCTAGGATCTATCATCATTTGAAAATTATTGAGTTAAGTCTTTAAGGGCCTCTTTGATTTGCAAGATTCTAAAAACGTAGGAGTAGAAAGAACACAGTAATATGATAGGATTGCATGTGGAATAAAGATGATTGAAAAGCACATATTTCTTTTTGTAGGAATGGATGGTTGAAACACATGAATTTTGGAGTGAATACTAATCTCATTTGCTTTTAGTTTAACTGGGCACAACATTGGCTCCATTGAGAGCTTCCGCACAGATGAGTCTATCTACACGCGCTCTTGCTCGCATAGGAAAAATAACATCCAGTCCGACTGGATGGATTTTTTCCCTGTGAAATTCCTATGGAAGTGAAGGGAATGAGTAGTATTCCTCTGGAATTTGATGATGCGTTTCCTGTGAATCAAAGGAGTGAACAGTAGCCAAGCACATGGAATACAAAATCCTATATTTTTCTTGTAAAAATCATGTGAATCAAAGAGGCTCTAAATGTGTTTTTTTTCCCATCTCTACACATTTTTGTAAACAAGGTCAATGGCCAAAGAAAGAGGGCCCTACAAAGTTACAACTGCCCAACCTATTAGTTATGTTCATGATGGTCTAGAAAAAATGGGAAGTCAAAGGTCAAGGAAATTAATAATTTTAAAAACGAGCCTTCGTAGCTCAGTTGTTTGGAGCACTAGTAAGCGGGAGGTCTTGAGTTCTACTCTCAACGAAAGCACTATAATTTGTAATTTTTGTACTAAATTTCCATTGACTAAAGAGCCATCGGAAATCGGCCCATTTCGTTTTTACCATCCCTCCGTCAATAAGCATTTTGTTCTTGCCACTCAGTACAAATTTCCATCAAATCAACGGAGATTGACCGTTAAGAAATATGTAGAAGAAAAAATAAAATTTTGAAACAATACGGTAAAACACGAAAAAAAATAAGGGACCACTTGATTTTTCTATGATTTTCTTTTTTTCATGATATTTTTTGCATATTTTTTAACGGTTAATCCCCGTTGACTTGACAAAAAATGGATAGAGTGCAAAAAATGAAATAGGCATTGACAGAAACATGACAAAAACGAAATGAACATATTTCAAGAACAAAATTTTCCCCTTTAATTTCTACTGTAATGCAGGGCCATGATTGGGAGATCACCCGCGCAAATACGGACAAAAACAATTCTAATTAACTTTGGGCCTTTATTGCCAACTGTTGCCTGACCAATGTCCACAGCTGCTGTGTTACCAATCCACCATTTTGTGTTGTTTCTCTCAGCAATTTCTGTACGCTATTTCTTCAATATAAAGCTTCCGGTCCAGGTCTATCTGCAATGGCATGGATATATATTAATGGATTACCTAATCTAATCTGATTAATGGACACGCCTCGTGCATGCCTAAGCTGACATATGCTGCCCATTTATGCATACTTGACACCACGGAGGCGCGGACGGACTGCATCAGAGCAAGATCGTTCAATTGTGATGACTGATGAACTGTCAGTTGGCCCGGATTACAAGTAGTCGTACGTCTTATAAATGCCAAATTGCGAATCACCAATTTTCTGAACTCATGATAGGCATTTGGCAGGCAGCTCCAAGTCTCTTCAGATCCTTCAATCCACGATTATAAATTTATAATCAATAAGATCTGCCAGAGATCAAATGACGCTGCTGGGAAATTAACCTGGGGATGCCTCGCTGAGGTTCAGGTAGCATGCAGGCATGACCCAGAAATTAACGGATTGTCAGCACTATTATTTCCGATAGCTCATGCATGTGTCTCAGCCTGCATATATGTCGGTTACCAGGGGGTGGGGAAGAAAATTGGAGAAATTCCTCACATGCCACCGAAAGTTATCCCGATCTCTTCTACGTTACTAAAAAAAGTTTGATCCCCTACGTGCCACCGAGTTTCTTTTTTTGTTCTCTTTGATACCACTTCCATCAACTCTGTTAGCCCGAGTCGCCGTTAACTCCCAATAGCTTGTCAGGTTTTCTCAATATACCCAAAATTGCTCCTAGTCCCACATGTTGGGGAGCCCCTCTCTTCTTAATTTCTACCCCCTTTCTCTCTCTTTGCATCCACCAACGAGCGAGCTGAGGGAGATGCTCAAATGTGGCGGGAGGCAGGCTGGCTTGGGATGGAAGCGGTGCACGCGGTAGCGACGCTGGACGGTGGGGAGGTGGGAGTACGTACTCCCAGGAGTACCATATCATTTTCCTATATAGGACGCCCGTTTTGTACTTCCGGGAGTATGTACTCCCACTTCTAATATACCATTTAAACGCACATATTATACTTCTTTATCATTTTCAGTATACTTAAATACCAATTATAAGATACTCCAATGCGATTTGATTGAAAAAATTTCATCGGAGCCCTTTGTTTTTTTGCTATATACATTTTTTCATATATAAAAGAATTATATACATAAATTTTGCTATAAAAAGTGGCCTTTAATAAAAAAATTTCATGAAACTCACTTTGGAGTATCTTATAATCATTATTGGAGTATGCTTAAATAGATAAAGAGGTATTATGATATAATTTAAGTAGTATATGAGAGGTGGGAGTATATATCTGTGAGTACCATATCATTTTATATATATATATATATATATATATATATATATATATATATAGAGAGAGAGAGAGAGAGAGAGAGAGAGAGAGAGAGAGAGAGAAGCTGAGGGAGAAGGAGGAAGAAGAGGGGATTTTTTTTTTAAAATAATACATTTTTAAAATAGAATTATCCGTATAATAAAATTATAAAAATAGGCTTCTATCGCCATTCGAATTGGCGACAGACCCCTGTTGCGGGTTGGACTAACGACATGATCCTTGTTGCCAACCAAACAGTGTGAAATGTCTCTATAGCCATTTGGAATAGCGACAGGGATCAAATTACCATTTGAAATAGCAACAAGTTCCTGTCGCCAATTCAAATCGCAACATGAACTGGAATTTTGTTTTTTGGTGAAATAATTGAAATAAAATTATATTTATATTTGTAGAGAATGCACCTTCAAATTTTATAGGATTTGACTAAGTTTTTTTTGTAATATCTTGTAGTGTCCAACCGATTATTTTCAAAAAAGAGAATGAAATATTAAGTGGAGAACAACTTAGGAGTTAAATTTAGAAGATAAGATTTCAATTGCAGCAATAAAACTTCGTAATCTAGGTGCGAATTACATGGTGCGGAGGGTTTGGTTACGTGCATTTGTTTCTACCACTACTCTTGCGATCGAAACAACAACATGCACGAATCATCAACCCGATCTACATGTAGTATACATGTGCACCTTTTGGAATCGGAAAAACCAGTGGATCGGAAAGAAGTCAGTCTTGATGGCCCATGGGCGCCTTCCCCTTGTCTACTGTAGACTTGCAGCTAGCCCTGAAGGCAACCCTGTACTAAGATTCCATGAGCTCCTCTGGAGTAACCACCGGCTTTGGGGACCATAGGTGCCTTCCATTGTCTGCCTCGCGCTCGGCCCAGTCATCCTTAGCGTGCTATTTGGGGATCTTCTACCAGTACCCTGGTTTCTTGGGCTCCATCGGTGCATTGTCTTCCCCGCTCTCTAGTACGTAAGGTTTTCAGCGGTGGAATGTCTCAGGATGGAGCGCATAGTTGAGCATGTACTTCTACTCGATGAATGCCCTATTGTACTTGTCCGAACCGTCGATCTATTAGAAGAAAAAGTAACGCTCCTTCGCCTACCATTATGCATAGATAAAGTTAGCGATATGTGGAATGCAATGTAAAATATGAAAAATCGTGTGTGTGTGTGTGTGTGTGTGAGAGAGAGAGAGAGAGAGAGAGAGAGAGAGATTCTCTTACGTGGATATCCCTCCTCTCTGTTCCATGAAACAAGTTGGAGTAAAGTGTTGGTTATAGTGGTGTAGTATTCTCCTCTAGCTCTCGTGTCCCTTCTTTTATAAGCAGATAGGGTGTAGCTTGAGGTGTAAATTATGGCGAATGGCAGGGTGGGATGGCTGGTGAGTGGTGTGTACTCACTGTGAAAGACTGGTGAGTGATGCCCACTCACTGAGGAAAACTGATCCAAGTTATCATTTCGGTCTGAAAAGGGGGCATGATAGTGTGTGGTCATTTCAGTCTGAAAAGATGGTATGACAGAGTGTGATCATTTTTGTCTGAAAAGGTGGCAGTGTGTGGCATGATAGTGTATGCTCTTTTTGATCTGAAAAGGTGGCGTGACAGGGTGTTGTCATTTCAGTCTGAAAATATGGCATGGGAGGGTGTGCTCAATTCAGTCTGAAAACGTGGCATGGAAGTGTGTGGTCATTTTTTTTTTTCTGAAAAGGTGACAGTGTATGGCGTGACAGGGTGTAGTCTTTTCGATCTGAAAATGTGGTATGACAGTGTGTGGTCAATTCGGTTTGAAAAAGGTGCTAAAGGCTAGAATGAAGGTACGGTGTAATGTTCTTCTATTTTAATGTGAAATGAACATGACTACATAGCTTAATTTCATTGTGGTATTGTAATGTGAATTGAATATGACTTCGTAACTTAGTTTTATTTTAGTATTTACAACATATGGTACTTAGGCTTATGATGTTATGGATATATTCTGAATGTTGTAATGCAGTTATGCCTTGTCATGTTACATTCATACAAATCCAGTAGCCAAAAGTTAAAGATATCTTGCAATTCATAAATAAGCATACAATATCCTGGATATATGAATCCCTTATACATACAACGAAAACTACTTCATACATGTTGCACATACTACCAGAAGGACACACTCACACACACATAAGTTTCTCAAGTCACTTCAGGTGGTCAAGAATCCTGTCTAGGCACTCGTCTACAGGTGGCATGTTCAACATTGGACCAGATGGAGTTACATGTGGACGTTCAACTGCTCTTTCCACCACGGTACCAACAGAGTCTGTCTACTGAAAGTAATGGCATTCGCCAGCCTGAAATCCACACAGAGCAGTAAAAAAGAAGTGACAAAGCAAACAAAAAAAGAATCCAAATAGCTACATTTGCAAAAATCAAACTCATCGAGAAATACGGATACTTGTAGAATACACGCCCCTTGTTCTCGTTAGAATATAATACATTTGCTTGGACCCCGCAGTTTGGGCAGTTGACGCGCCTTGCATTCGCCAGCACCACAGCTCTTTGGATCATCAAACTAGACGACTGAGACATGACGACGAGGAGAGTAGTGGGACAAGTGCAAGTAGATGAGAAGAGAAGGGCATGGAGTTCAGTTGGTTGGATGAGCTTTTTATAGAGCTGGCCTTGGATTCTATTAGCGCCAACGTATCTATCATTTTGGTGTGGTCTGCACGTTTATAGAGTTCCTCCCTCTCTCCCCTCCTCAGCTACCGATGGATAGAGCTTCGCTACCTCTTCTCCTCCTCTTCCCCCTCTTCTCTCTTTCCTTTTTTTTGAATTAAAAGTGAATTATGGCCGATTTTTGGGCTCTTTTATAGCCTAGCCTCTGTCATAATTTGTAATGGTGGTAGGAGGCTGCGGGTCCCTATCGCCATTCTAAATGGCGATTTGGGTGCCAATCGCCATTTGGAATGGCGACAGGGGCATTTACTCTCGGTCAGGTTGGCGATAGAGCTCTTGTCGCTAGTCCAACTGGTGACATAAGTCTGTTGCCAATTCAAATGATGACATAAGTCTATTTTTATAATTTTTATTAAACATACATTTATTTATGTAATTCTATTTTAAAATGTATTATTAAAAAAATTCAAGAAGAGGGTACCTGCACCGTGAGGTGCTTGGCCGCAATGCGCACATCTTCTAGGGCGCCGCCACCAGCCATGCTGACGTTGTGAAGGTGCGTGAGGTCGTGTGGGGACCATGCGTGCACCATGTCACCATCCTCAACTACCGCCACGACGACTCCCCGCATTTAGTTCTGCTCCACGTCACACCGGTCTCCATGCCACCGATGGGAGGGTGCTCCACCTCCTCACCGTCTAGGTGCCATCGCTGCCGCGCCATGCCTGCCTAAGTGACCCGCCATGCTCATGGCATGCCACGAGGAGGCCAGGGTGGAGGAGTTCCCTTGCATGAGCCACACAGGGCAGGTGTTTGTGGACATGGATAAGAGGTCAGTGTGACTGCTAATTTAATTAAGCTACTATTTTTATTCGGCTATAAATTACTCGAGGATTCTTAATGACCAATGGTGCAATCGTTAATTGTAAGGGTGCAAAATTTACGACTTGCACTTCCGTTCTCTGTGATTTATATGTTTATGAAATGTATGTTGCAAACTTGTTATAATGCATCAGATTGCTCATGAACTTGGCCTTGTTTGATTTTTTTTCTTGATTCCTGCTATGGTAATCATAGTTGCGCTAATCATCTTATTCTTAAGTATGGACATCCAAATAAGTGGGTGATAGTTCAAGATTACTAATACTATGGCCTTTTTTACATTGTTCTTTTTGGAGAGAGAGAGAGAGAGAGAGAGAGAGAGAGAGAGAGAGAGAGAGAGAAGAAGCTGAGGGAGAAGAAGGGGGAAGAGAAGGAGGATGTTGTAGACTCATATTGGGGGAAACATTATCAGAGACGAAGATGGATTCTTCAGGACAACCAGAGTTTGTACGCATTGGCTAAAGCTTTGAAGGAATTTCCAAGAACCAACGACAACATAACAGGGGAGAATCTGTAGCGTATACGACAATGCAGTTGTAATACGAAGAGTTTCCAAATGGGTTACCAAGTCTGTATCAATGTTAGAGTTTGCATACAAGTCAGTTTAGTTGTTTAGCCTTTAAATAGCACTAGCGATTCTGTAATTGTTGATGAAGGAAGAAATATACTTTGCCTTCCAATTGCTATTCTCTTGTCTTCTGAATCTCTATGTTCTCCACCGCTATCCTGTTATCAAGAACGACAGCGCCTTCTCTCCAGAACCAAAGGTCACGACTAGCAGCGACTCATCCATACAATCTACGTAGCCGAAGTAGGGTGCATCATTTGGTATCAGAGCTAACCATCATGTTTTCCAGTGCAGACAAGAACAATGAGCCGTCAGAGGTGATGGCAACGATCGCCGAATTGAAGATAGAACTGAGCAAACAAATAAGAGACAATTTTTCAACCCTTGAAGTCCGGGTGATCGCTCTGGAAGAGCGTCCATCCAATTTGGACAAACGCATCATAAGATTAGAAGATCAAACAAGGTACTCCGGTATCCTGGGAAGTTTTCAACCGCAACTGGTAACCACCATGAACATATGGGAAACATCATCATTCGAGGCAAAATTGGAACCATGGAACATACCAACTATGAAGACAATTCCTTCGATGCCTTTGCCGATTGGATTGTTTCCAAAGGCTCCGATGGCTCCAAGTTTTGGTACAACACTGTTTACCAAGTCAATGCCAACAGGTCCGACATCCCTGCATTCATGCCCCAAAAATTTCCGTCGAGGGTGGCTGTTCCACAGATGTCTGCAGCAGTGCCTCATCTCGCAAACACAACGAGAATTTGATGGTATCACAAGGTTGATTTCTTGACATACGATGGCAAAGAAGATCCTCTCGGGTGGATAAATCGTCGTGAGTAGTTCTTTGGGGACAATACACCGACGAGGGATACAAAGTTTGGCTTGCGGCCTATCACATGGTAGGGGTAGTGCAACAATGGTACATCCAATTGGAACGCGACTAAGGAACACCGACTTGGCCTCGTTTCAAGGAGTGCTGCCACCTTTGACTCGGACCATCAATCTGTTCAAACCCTTTGGGGGGAAATAGTAAAGTAACGAATGACTAGTACCGTGGTAGATTACTAGGAGAAATTTTTGGCTTTACTTTGCTCTGGGCCGTTATCCAGCAAGCAACAAGTGCAATTGTTTACATTGGGACTAACTGATCTCTTGCACGTTGATGTAGAATTATAGAGCTTACCAGATTTGTAGGTTGCCATGAGCTTCGCACAGGCATATGAACAAAGGGCGGTGATTGCTGCTTCGTCGAATCAGCGATCATGGCCACGCAATAATCAGTTGGCTAAAGGAGCAACCTCAGCTGGTCGAGGGGCACCACCTTCGGCATCTCCTTCTGGAGGAGGTTCTGGAGCATCTAGTGTCAGAGGGAGGCAATTTCGACGTTTAACAGCAGTTGAGATGGCCGAACGTCGTGAAAAGGGTTTATGCTTTAATTGTGACAAAAAGTTCATCAGGGGACATCGATGTGTTTATTGCCTAGAGGTAGCGTAGGATGATGATGAGGAAGCTTCAGAGGAACCAAGCGATGGGGAGGATCCTCATGTGTCGCTGCACGCTCTCACAGGAATTTGCGCAGGCCAGACTATGCAAGTGTGAGTTCGCGTCGGAGACACATAATTACTAGCACTTATTGACTCAGGATCCACACACAGTTTTTTGCAGGATAAGGTTGTCAATCGACTAGGACTTAAATTACAACCTTAGCGTGAATTGAAAGTGCTGGTTGCCAACGGGAACAGATATTCAACAAAGGTGTGATACGTGTACTACCGATTGAGATTAGTAAGGAGACATTCTATGCTGATTTTTATGATCTTCAGTTTGATGGTTTTGATATGGTACTTGGCATCCAATGGCTTCGTGGTCTCGGTTCAATCATTTGGGACTTTGATTTACTCACAATGTCTTTTTGGCATGATGATCATCAAGTATTATGGCATGGAGTTCCTGGAACATGGCCACAGATGCAAGTAAATAGCTGTGCGGGACAGGACTTGATGGCAACTTTGCTCACTGAATTTACTAATCTTTTTTACTTCGCCTCAGGGACTGCCGCCCTCTCGTTCATGCGATCATTGGATTCATTTGTTACCAAATACACCTCCGGTGGTAGTCCGGCCATACCGCTATCCGATGCTATAAAAAGAGGAGCTTGAATGTCAATGTTAGGTAATGCTCACACAAGGGATCATCTACCATAGCACCTTAGCTTATTCATCACTAGTATTATTAGTAAAGAAGCAAGATGGTTCATGGCCGTTTTGTGTCGACTATCGGGTGCTCAATTCAAAGACTGTTAAAGATAAGTTCCCGATTCCAGTTATTGATAAACTTCTCGATGAACAGCAAGGAGCTCATTTCTTCTCTAAATTGGATCTTCACTCAATGAACTGCAAGAGGTAATCTCGTCTTTTTGTATGCCACTTAACAACACTCAAAGGAGGGTGATGGAAGTGGCATCAAAGAGAACAAAGAAGAAACTCAGTGGTACGTAAGGGGATCGATTTTTTAAGTGACATAGGGGACTAGGATAACTTTGGCTGGCATGTAACGATTTCCCCAAGAAAAATTGACCTCGGTCCTTTTCTTATCTATAGGACCTCTTACCTCCAGGCAACACGAGTATATTTTCTCACAATCTCAAAGCCTGTGGAGAGAGAGAGAGAGAGATAGGGGGCTCGGAAGGCATAGATCTTGAAAATATCTTCATGTCTCGGTTGTCGGAGACAAGGATGGATGACACACACATACTGAAGCGCAAATAATTATGCAGGTAGTGTTGAGGAACCGTCCCTGGCGAGTCCAGTCCAAGTGATCACCTCGTAGATGGAAGTCGAATCACACAGAACAATGCAAGACAAATAGTAGATTGAACATAGAGATATGGGGACTTCTTTGTTCTCTTTATTTATCTTCTCAAAAGGCACGTACAATGATTGGGGGTCCCCTCCTATATATAGTCTACAAGGGATGAGAAGCCCATCATGGGCCAGGACTGCAAGTTCTAGACCAGGTTTCCTAACACTCCCCATTGGGAACTCATCCGATATGTTCATGTCTCATCAAAACTCTATAAAAACCCAGTGGAATTTTTTTTGGAGAGAGTACATGAAACACGTTTTGCTATGCTGCACTAATTGCCACATTAAAAACATTAGCCGAGAAACTTCATTTAATCTCTAGGATTTATTCTTTGGGTACTCGATCTTTGTGATCAAGTTTCAATAATGAGTTCGTGAAGATTCTCTCCTTGAATTTTGCACTTCTCTAAGTCTCATCATTTCAATTCCACGTATGCATCTTTCAAAGCTAGATGCTGGAAGTGATTTAGTGAATAAATCTACAAGATTTTCACATGACTTAGTATGCAATACTTTAATTTTGTCCATCTTTTGCAGCTCATGAGCATAGAAGAACTTGGGGTTGATATGCTTTGTGAGTTGACTCTTCACATAACCCATCTGCACTTGTGCAACATAAGTTGTATTATCTTCATAGATAATAGTGAGGGTTTGTGCGATATTCAATCCACACGACTACTGGATGTGGTGAATCATCCACCGAAGCTAAGCACATTCTCGTGATGCCTCGTATAGTGCTATGATTTTCGAGTGGTTCGTCGAAGTTGATACAAGACTTTGCTTAGACTATTTTCATAAAATTACAGTTCCACCACATAAGAATACATAGCATGTTTGCGACTTGGTTGTATGCGGGTTTGAAAGGTACCCATCATCTACATAGTTAGTCATATTCAAGTCTTGGTTCTTTCTGTAGAACAGACCAAGGACTTTGCTTCCTTGGAGGTAGGAAGATGTTATTTATTCCCTATCAATGCCTTTTGGTAGGTTCTACACTATACCTTGCTAATAGGTTCACGACAAATGCAATGTATGGTCTAGTACAATTTGTTAAATACATGAGTGCTCCTATTGCACTTAAGTACGGAATTCTGGTCCCAAGACTTTCTCCCTCTCTTCTCTAGGTTTGTACAGTCCTTGTCTTGCTGTAAGGATCTCCCGACCATTGACACTTTCGAAGGGTATGCCTTTTCAAAGTCGAACCTTTCTAACACATTTTGAGTATAGGTTGATTGATGCACTAATATCCCATTCAGGGGCATGCTCAACATGCAAGCCTAGACAATATTTGGTTTTACCCAAATCTTTCATTTCGAAGTCCAACTCCAAGTAAGAGCTTGCTTTGTTAATATCCTCCAGGGTTCTGATAATATTCAGATCATCTACATATATTGAGATTATACAAAATCTATCTGGATCATCATATAAATACACAGGGACAATCCTCATTGTTTGTGTAGCCTTTCTTGTATAGAAAGTCGCTTAAGCGATTATACCACATACTGTCTGATTGCTTAAGTCCGTATAGTGACTTTCTAAGTTTCACACTGTACATATTTCTATTTGCTCTGTCTTGGTTCGGGACAAGGATACCTTCAGGTACTTTTATATAAATGTCTGAATCCAAGTTTCCATAAAGGTATGCAGTTACCACATCCATCAATTTTATTTCTAAATTCAAGTTTACTGCTATTGAGATTAAATATCTAAAAGTAGTTTCGCCCATGACCGGAATAGGTTTCTTCATAATCAACTCCTGGACGTTGAGTAAAACCTTGTGCAACGAGCCTTGTTTTATATCTTACAACTTCATTATTTTTGTTTCTCTTTCGAACAAATACCTACTTATGCCCTACGGGGTGCACATGGGGAGGCGTGCGGCTTATAGGTCCAAACACCTCTCTTTTATTCAAAGATAATAATTCAGTTGCTACTGCCTTTTTCCAATCTTGTCAATATGATCTTTTCTTACATTCAACGAGTGATGCAGGCTCTGGACCGAGATCGATGATTGTGGTAATTTTCTTTGTAAAGTAAATGTCGACATTGGCTGTTGTCCTATTCATAGATTCTCCCGCAGTCACATAGTTTATAGCAATTTTTTCATGGGGCGATTCTTCTAATGCTTCTACTTGCTCATCACTGCTTCCAATTACGGGGGCAAGTCCCATTAGTTTTTCAGCTCTGATGTGTGTGCACACATCCATGCTGATGTCTCCC
Organism: Ampelocalamus luodianensis; assembly: GCA_036346255.1. Taxonomy (NCBI): domain Eukaryota; kingdom Viridiplantae; phylum Streptophyta; class Magnoliopsida; order Poales; family Poaceae; genus Ampelocalamus; species Ampelocalamus luodianensis. The sequence goes on along the minus strand of CM070622.1, from coordinate 75,843,216 downwards.
TCTGCGGAGATGTTCAAATCCAATATGCCTTTTACTGAAGGTTCCATACTGGTGCCATATCTCAATTGGCTCCCCTTGTGGTTCTGAGGAACTTCAGTGATCGGCTGTGTCAAGTCCTTTTTATCCTTTTTCACCAGCTGTCCCCAGTTACTTGTGATTCGAGGGGTTGAAGTTCTTGTCCTTTTATTTTGAGGCATCTGAACGGGATTAGGGGTACCTTTAATTTTCTTTGGTATTTCAACCCTCTCCGATGCATTGCGTGCAGGCACATGCGACTTGGTCACGTTCTTCAAATCACTAAAGTGGTCAAGCAGTTGATTCGCTAATGCTTGCAAATCAATTATCTCCTGAACTTCTCTATTGTTTCACTAGTGAATGGATTCCCATGGCTTGCCACGTTATTTTCTGATATTTTTCATCAAGGGGTTGATTTCCTCCCCTAACGACGATAAAATATTCTCATAAAATATGCTATTAGTGAAGCGGACTATATGCAAATCTCTAGTCATGAGGTCCAAATACCTGATTATGGATGTTGTCTCATAACCAACGTATATCTCAGACTTTCAGAGAGGACCCATTGCAGTTCGCTGTGGTAGTGGTATAGGTACATAAACCTTACAACCAAATCTGGGAAGATGAGAAATGTTCGGTACTGACCCTTGCGCTAGTTGCATAGGTGAATGGATGTTATATACCGACGATCTAAAATTGATGAGAGTTGCTGTAACATCCCAAGGTTATGTTACCAAAATAAAATAAATAAAGTTATTGTTTTGTTGGTTTTTCTGAAATTTTAAAGAGTTACATTGCTTTAATTGAATCTTTGAAGTTTTAAAAAGGAAAAAGTAAAAATTTATTTGAAATCCTTGAAGTTTTATTTGATTTAAACTGAAAAACAAAATTTTAATTAATTTCTAGAATTTTCTGGAATTTTAAAAGCTTTTTACTATTTATTTTAAAACAAAAATAATTACTGTTCAAAAATAAAGGTCAACTTTAGGTTGGAATTATTTTTATTAAGATCAAAATGATTCAAGGTATTTGTGTGATTTTTTTCTAGAATTTTTGGACTCTATTTGCTATTTTCTAAAAATATATTTGATTTATTGATTTATTTAAAATCCGAAAATCAGAAATTGTTCAAACAGTGATTTGTGGCTGTTCGGACTGTCCGATTAATTTCGAAATTAAAATTAAAAAAAATTGTAATTCAATTCCCATTCGGTCACCCATCCTAGATTTCTCCAAAGCAAGCTCACTTACGTGAAGGCATCTGCATGCATGCAGCCAACGTAGGCTTTTGCTTTCAATTGTTAGTATACCCCCTCCAACTCTTTTATATCTACTTGCTTCCACCTTTCCCAAAAAGCTTTCTTCCTCCCAGCATTCTTCCCTGTTGGTTTTTCTCTAACCGAAGGCATGGTGGCCACCATTGTCTTCCATGGCCGAACCACCAGGGGCTACCAACTCCGATCACCTCGCCGCCGGCAGCACCGCCCTGGTCCCACTCCACCGCGCCATCTTGCCTTCTCCTCTCCCTTGCCTTCCCTCCCTTTTCTTTTTGCTTGTCCAGAGAGCTCAAAATAGTCCAACTGCCATTGTTGGAGCCATTGAAGATTTCAAAACCCCGTGATTTCCTCCCCATTCTTCACGAAATTGATTGCATTCAATTCCCCGATCATCACCTCCTCCGTCCTCGGCCATAAATGCTTTCCTTAATCACCCAATTTCGCGATTCACGCTGTTGACCGGCCGTGACACACGCATGCGGTTCTTCCTCCTCGGCTCCTCTCCGGCCCTATAAAAAGGAGCATCGGGTGCCCCATCTCAACCTCATTCCACCCCCAAAATCTCAAGCCCTCTCCTCTCCTCTCCAACCCGCAATAGTTATTTTTCTACCACCGGCCGATCGCCGTCTTTCGCCTCTAGCGTCGCCTCCGGTGGGTCTCGACCACCCTCGTCACCACCGCCGGCTTCGCAACATCGTGATCTACGTGGTGCACCCTCCCTCACCGCCGGAGCATCACCTCCCTCCATGGCCGCCACCACCACCACCGTGTACGGTTGAGGTCGCCGCCGCCGTCACCGGTCACCGTTCGCCGCACCGCCACCTCCTACGGCATCGTCGCGAGGTAAGCAACCCATTTTCGTTATTTTTCGGCCACCTCTATCTTTTCCTTCACCGGTGCCACCATTTTTCTTTTTCTTCTATGCGTTCTGTACTGGCTGCCAATTGAAGAAGACGATGAACAGTAAAAATTATCTAGTCGCTTCATCCTTTGTACATACACATGTTTAATCTTCCAAAAATTATTTCTCTCACATACAAATTCCGAATCCGTTGATTCTTCTTCCTAAATTCACCTAAATTCCTCTACTATTTTTAGTATTTATTTCGTAATTTTTAGATTTTATTTATTTTCTATCATTTATTTTGGTTCATTATTAATCTCTCATCCGTTCTCTCTCCTCGGTTACTCAATTCCCGAGCCGACCGTATCGCGGCGTGCCCCTCGGCGTCCTCTTCATATCCCTGGAATTCGCCCCTCTATCTCGCCTCGAGTAAAAGTTTTTCGCGAGCGGCCGAACCACCTTCTATCGTCATTTCCGATGCCGTTTTTGATTCCCCGACGACATCGTCCACACCGTTGGCTTCGCCTCGCAACGTTCTACGCGATGCTCCTTTCCGTTCCTCCAAAATACCCCGGCTCATCGGTGCTACTATTCATCCGACACTGTTTTGCACATCGCCGCCGCCACACCGGACCTTCGCCGACGACACGACCACCACCAGTGGGTCCGTCTTGCTCCCGGGATTCCATTTTTGTGGCTCACCGGCCATCTATCCTTTCCTGTCACCCGGCATCGCTATTTCTCCATGAACTTTGCATTGTGAGCTACTGTTCACGTGCATGCAAGCTACAGTGCCATGCAGCATAGTGTTTTATGCATGCATCTCATTTTCTACAATTTCGTTCTCCCACATACGAACTCCGATTCCATCGATTAAACTTCGTAGATTCATATAAAGTCAATACCTTCCTCCCAGTATTTATTTTGGATTTTATTTGCATTATATTTGAGTATTATTTGAATTCGGATCGTTTACGCGTATAGATTTCGACGACTTCGGACAACCGGATTTCAACACCGTTTGAGAGCATCGAGTAATTAAGCAAGGCAAGTTATACCCTTGATCATATCGATCCCATTATTTTAAAATATTTATATTCTGTTTTAAATTATTAATGCATGCTTATTTATATTAGTAATTTAAATTCCTGCTTTAAATGTATAGTTATGCCTAAAATCCTTTGTATGGCCAACTTTGATAATTAAAGCAAACATATTGTCACCATAGATAAAACCTAGTTGATACGATAGTATGAACTAGAACATTTTGAGAAAAATCATGCTTAGACATGCTTATAGACCAAACATGTTTATTTTGGGAACTTCAGCCAGAAATCAATTGTTGTTTAGATGGTATCCATGGCATCGGTATGTTATGGAAGTTTATGACTTTGAAAAATGAAATAAATGAAAATGGTTTGGACTTGGGCATAATGGATGTTCGGTGGGTGCAAGTTTATGCACGGGCTCAATCGGGTATGGTTGAGGCCCATGGGTTTTGTTGGAAAGTTGCCCAAGTCAGTTAAGGACCGGTCTTCGAGTGTATGAAGCTATGCCATACCGTACCACCACATATCCTCAGTGTGGGGAGTAGGACACGCTAATTAATCTGCAATGTTCCACCGTGGTCGCTCCCTACGATGCAATGGGTAGTCATGTTACGACTTATGTTAGTCCCACCTAGCGCAAGAGGGGCCGAACCCGAGGTCTTTATTCCAAAGGGGTGGCGAAACCTTAGCGAGGGGTAACTATGGTGGAATGGCGCTTGTAAAGGCCTTGGCACGTGCTCTAGACCGCTTACCAAAGGTAGTGAGCGGTGGCATAGATATATGCGGACAAACTAGAGAAGTCTTGTCATGTGGGTAAAGTGCACAACCTCTGCAGAGTGTAAAACTATTCGAATAGTCGTGTCCGCGGTTATGGACATGCTGGCCGAACTGCTCAAAGTTATACTTTGGTTTTGTTTGAAAATAAACTTCTTCAAAACTGGTTTATCCAGATGGGAATTGGGCAGGCAGCCTTGTGATAGGAAGGTATCCTTCAACATTCATGTGTGAATGTTATCTGACTATAAAAGTGAGAATTTATAAAATGATTTTTAGTTATAGAATAACGACTTTGGAATCTAGTACCAGTATTTAAAGAAAATGTTGCTTTATGCAAATAACCCTATAAGCCACCCTTTGTTACATCCATATATGCATGTCATTCTGTTATTTGACGGGTGTAACTTGCGAGCACGGAAGTTGTGCTCATTCTTGCTTATGCAAACAAAATTTCAGAGGAGAAGAACTTTGCTACCGATGTGGATCTCGACGACTAGGCCGCTTCCCCAGTCGATTGCCTGTGGCAGATTAACTGGACCCTACTACTTCTTCGTCTTCCGCTGTGTTTATTTTATTGTGGGCCTGTAAGCCTCCTTTGTAATTAACTCTGTCATTATTTATTAATAAAGTTGTGATATGAATTTGTTATCATTTTGTTTACTGTGTGGACTAGCTACTGATCATGGGACTAGTCCAGAAATGCACAGAGGATCTGGGTGTATTAATACGTGCAGGACTGTGTGTCTCTAACATATAGTTGGTAAACTACAATTCTGCAAAAGCGGTCGGGTAATAAATTTAAATCTTTTAATTAATACATCTGCTAGTCTATTTTGGGTGTGGACATGCGGTACGTAATGCTCAACGGTAATTCCCATTGCCATGCAATAATCATCAAATGCATTTGAAGTAAATTGTTCAACGTTGTCCATTCTGATGGACTTCACATGATGATCAGAGAAATTATTCTTAATTTTAATTATCTATGAGATTAGCTTTGAAAAAGTATGGTTTCTCGTAGACAATAAACATATGTGCGACTATTTCGAGGAAGCATCGATGAGCATCATAAAGTATCTAAATGATCCTGACAGGGGTTGTATAGGACCGTAAATGTCTCCTGGATATGGTCCAAGAATGCAGAAATTTCATCCTTCACTTTTAGAACAGAAGGTCTAGTAATTAATTTTTCGGTGGCACATGCAGGGCACACAAAATCTTCCTAATTCGGGAAATTCTTTACATTGATATTATGTCCATGTGAATTGTTAATTATATTTTTCATCATTATAAGATCTAGGTGGCCTAATCTATCATGCTAGAGACAGAAAAGTTCAGAACTTCTAAATATGGTTTTCAGGACAATATAGGCTGCAGGTGCCTTAATATTAGTGTAATATAGCCCAGTTTAATATGAAGGAAGTTGTTCTAATACCCTTTTTTCACGCTTTGTAATGAGCAGGTATTATTTACCATACTCTTCTTTAGTCTCTACGTGAAAAACGTTAGTGCGAATATCCTTAAAACTTAGGAGAGTTCTAGTCGATTCTGGGTACAACAAAGCTTCTTCAATTATCAAAGTTGTGCTCATCGAGAGTATAATTGTGGCCCTTTCTAGGCCTATTATACAAATATCGCTGCCCACGATTGTCGTACGACTACCAACATTCTTGCTGATCGACTGAAAAAATTTCATCTCTCTCAAGATGGCATTCGTTATGCCGCTATCTGCTAAGCACACTTCCTCTATAGGGCTCCACACGTGTTCTGATATATATAAAGTATTTATTAATATGAGGTAGGAAGCAATCCACACATAAATAAAACACACCAAAACAGAACATAATTTGCTATTATAAATACAGAAAAATCAAGCCTTGCAGGACTCATCATAAGAATTTAATGTTTTGCTCTCCTAGAGCTTACAACCATTATTCAAATAATTCAATATTCTATCACAACCATAAATTACAAATGACTATAAAAAGATCTAAGTGTAATGCGTACACTAGATCGAATCAGCGAAGTATGAAGAAACTTCTGTCTGAATCTGCTCCATGTCCATCTTCTCTTCTTGGGCAACTACGGTTGCAGCCGCTGCGATGTCCAAAGAAGGGGTGATGGGGGCTACTACTGGGTTGTCCACATCCATGAGTGCAACCAATAGTTGTCGATCCTCCGCGTCTGCAATGGCGAGGTGTGCCTCATGCTGTCCTTTGCCTTTCTTAGACTTGAAAGCATCAATAACATGTTGTGGCTCATGGAAAATCCGTGACCAATGCCCCCATGTGCCACATTTGTAGCATTCTTGGTCCTACTGGTCATAAGGCTTGACATCACGGTTCTTTTGTCTGCCCTTCTTGGCTTAAGCATTTGGCTTGGCCTTGTGACCCATGGCCTTACCCTTCTTGCCACTTTCCTTTGTGTGAGGCTTTCTCACCTTGTAGCTGCTAGCATTGGCTTCATGGCCAACATTGCTACTAGGTGGCTATGAGATGTAGTTCTTCCTTAAAACCTCATCTTGAGTTTCCGCAACTTGCATGATGTCAATCAATTCGGCATACTCCTTGTATCCGTCTTGACGATAGTTGCGTGCGGATTGCACCGCATTCGCGAAAGGTAGAGAGAGTCTTCTCAATCTTTTGCTTATCCGTGATTACCTGACCACAGAGTTGAAGACTGGTATAAATTTTGTGCAAGGCAGAATTGTACTCTCCCACGGTCTTGAAGTCAAGAAATCGCAATTGGGTCCATTCTTCCTCTACTCGTGGAAGAATGGTGTACTTCAGCTTCTCAAACCGCTTCTTTAGTACAGTCCACAAAGCTAGTGTGCTCTTCTCTGCCATATACTCATTCTTGAGCGTTAGGCAGAGATGGTGTGAGAAGTGAAGTGCCTGATCATTTTCCTCAGCAGTGGGATTGGCATCCTTTGAGGTGCCAAGCCTCATAGCAGCACTGAGCTTCTTGGCCCCAAGTACAATCTCGACATTGAAGGCCCAAGTCAAGTAATTCTGGCCATGTTGGGCTAGCTCTTTGAACTTCCAGTTCGTGATGCCAGTCATCTGCATATTTATGCAAAGAGTTCATAAGATTACTGTTGGTAATTTGTGTAAAATAGTTGCAAATAATGGTACAAAAATTCTCATAATGTGTTCTCATATTTTTCTATGCATTTATTATAATTTACTGCTATTTTCAGTGATTAAAAGCAATATAAACAATTACAGATAATCAAAACAGTAAATACAATATATAACTTGCATAGAAATAATAATAACATGCTTCAAATACTCAAAATGATTCCAAATTTGGATTCCCGAGGGCCCATGCGGGTAGCGGGGATGGGGAGTAGGAGAATGTCCCCATCCCCGCTTCACCCGATGGGGAATTGTATTTGCATATTAGTATCCCCGTGGGGGAGAAATAGCCCAATCCCCGTCCCCTAATGGGTGAATTCCCCGTCAGGGAATGGAGAATGGGCCCCATTGTCATCCCTACCCGAGGCCCTTTTATGCTGGAATATGATTTTTTTAGTGAATTCTGCAATTTCCAAGGGCTTAACCGCTAAATTTCAATTATGAGAAATTTTTCGCGCAATTTCAGAACAAACCAAGGGCCTTCTTGCAAATTTTCCTTTCCTTTTTGGTTTTTTTTCCTTTTTTTCGAAAACTCATTGGGCCAGGCCCATCCGGCCCAGCAGGCCGGGTTAAAACCCCCAAGGGGGATTAGGGTTCCCCCACCCTGTTCTTCATGGCGGTGGCGCGACCGCGTTCGTCACGGCGCGCGGCTGGCCGTGGCGTGCGACGGGCGGCTAGAGGCAGCTGCAAGGGAGGCCCGTGCAGGTGGTGGTGCGCATGCGGCGCATGCATGGGCCAGTGCCAGGGGCGTCGCGGCCGTGCAAGGCCGGTGATGGTACGGCCATGCGGGGCTGAGCGGCGATGCGGCCATGCAGGGCTGGTGGCGGCGCTACTCCGGGTGACGCGCAAGCCGGCGCGATGGAGACAGCGCGCGACGCGGCTTCGGGGTTGCGAGCGGATGCGGTCCGGCCGACGATGGCTCGCCTGTGCGGTTTGGGGCCGGCGGTGCATGCCATATGCGGGGGTTGACGGTGTGCGAGGCCGTGTGCAGGTGGTAGCCGAGTGGCAGCCATGGCGACTGCGGCATTTCAGCATGGCTTCGGGCGCGTGGTATTGCGGGTCGGCGTGGCTTCGGGCGCATGGCCGCATGCGGGTGGCTTCAGGCGGCGCGACCACGTGCGGGTGGCCAGCGGTAGACCGGCGGTGGCGCAATTGGGTTTTTTCTTCTTCTTACTGTTCATCCATGAAAAATGTAATAAACAATCCTTTTTTAACCAATCATCTGATCGGCATTGTGCCGACAACTGCAAGTCGGCTCGCAGAGATTAGAGGGAATAAGCAATCTACAATCCACGGTGCAATTGTCATCTACGCTTTCATGCAACCCGCCGATTAGCTTGGCCGGCGACTTCAAGTCGGCTTGCGGTAGATTATAGCGGATTTGCACCGTAGGAATTAATCTAGAATGGCAAATTTGCGGAATTGAATGCGATCTAGAAAATGCGATTCGATTTACAAGCGCCATTCTTCGACGGTTACCTTCTCAATCCGTGTAGGCCGGGGAGCGTAGTCTTGCTGATAACGTGTTGAGGAACCGTCGCTGGCGAGTCTAGTCTGAGCGATCACCTCGTAGACAGAAGTCGAATCACACAGAACAATAATGCAAGACAAATAGTAGATTGAACACAGAGATTTGGGGGAACTTTTTTCTTATCTTTATTTCTCTTCTCAAAAGTCACGTACAATGGTTGAGAGTCCCCTCCTATATATATTCTGTAGGGGATGAGAAGCCCATTATAGACAAGGTCTGCGAGTTCTGGGCCCAGGATTCCTAACAGACAGAACAGAAGGCGCTTGTGAAGTTATATTTGGAACGCATGCATCACGCATTTTCCGTATCTTGGACTGTAATAGTCTACAGTAACACCGTGCCCATTGTAATAGTATGCTTCATTGCCCCTATGTCGAATGACTAAAATGCCCCGTGAGGTACATACTTCGCGGTCTACATAGTGACCGACATACAAAAAAAATGTGGCGAGAATTTATTGGCAAATCCCATGCATATTCCTCGGAAAAATAAAAATAAAAACCATGCATATGCACAAGTTTTAAACAGAAACTCTCTCTCTATGTATTCACAAGACAATGAATATGTGTTCGTTGCAAGAACATAAAAGGGGATTACAACGAAAGTCCATATGCGCTAGCTATTACAGTCAGTGGCACAAAGATGAGGACAGTCATAACAGAACACCAAGCGAAAATGAAACCCTAACCAGCATACTGAAACATATCTTCTACAATAAGATACACTAATTATTTACATAAGAGAACTTTCAATCGATGCGTGTGGATCTGTTCAATAATATAAGAAAGAAGAAATTAAACTAAGGCCCTGTTTGGTAGAGCTCCAGATTCTTATTTTTCAGATTCTGCTCCTGATTCTCTAAGAATCCACTTCTCTGAGAATCTAGAGCTGTCTGTTAAAAGCGTTTGGCTGGTAGGTTGGCTCCCAAAACCAAATGAGGGGGATTAGAGGCAAATAGACTATGTTACCCCTGGTTGTAATAATTCAATTGTATTTGTGTCTTTCTCCTATGTATTTGTACACAAATTATAAAATCTTTTCTCCTAAATTTGTTTAGACCATGTGAATGTATATACGTTATATCTGTACACAATGCCAGGTTACATTGTATTTACACTTCATGACGGATTACAACTGTGTATAAAATTTTTTTGTACTGTTCACACTGCGATAGATGAAGCCGGAGATATCTCATTCATATCGTATAAGTGTTCAAACGATAATTAAATGATATTGCGTACAAGTATTTTCGTTTCTGTAAAGTGGATTCTCACGAGAATCAGCAGGAAGGCTGCTCTTCGCTGCTAGTTCATTTTGAGACACTCCTCGCGAGAATCGGGATCTAGTGGTTTTGAGAATCGGGTGTTTGGTGCAGCTCTCACGAGAATCTATTGAGAACTAAAGCTTCCCGAGATCACGAGGAGCTCAATTGCAATCTTTAATAAATTCCCGGCGAGGTCGATCAGAGCGTGATGTGCCGACCCCTCCCTCCCCTCCTGCATACCAAAATCTTCTTTTTTCCCTTTGTATATATATTTCACTCTTTCTAACTTTCTAAATTGCGTATGAACACCTCCTCGAAAGCCGTGACAGTTCATTCTTAATCATATTTATTATTCATTTATTCTACGGTGGGGAATCATTAGCTACATATACTAAGCACACACTTGTGTATAGATATATAGTATATGTGTAGTGACCGTGTTGTTTGGTCCTAGATCAAGTGATGAACAATTGACATCGTTATTGTTGAAGAGTTTGGGGAGTTAGTTCTTTGTTTTGCAAAAGTTAGACTACTTTCAGGAGTGTTGTCTGCCTGGAGTCGGTCTGACCGCTGTGTAGACCAGTCGGACCGCTAGGCATGGGCTGTCTGATGGCTGGTCAAACCGACACGTGAGACTTGGGGCTGAATTTCTGAAGGGTAGTTAGACTGCCATGTGGCAAGCGGTCAGATCGGCCCTATGGATTTTTTTGAAGAATGGACACCAAACACTTGTCTCTGAGTGTTTGAGGGATGCTTTTACATCAGGTGCTATTGAAAATAGAAATTATACGTGAAATTAGATAGAGATTAGCTGAAAAGTCCAGAAAGTGGCGTTTTCTGGATTTGGGAAGAGGTCAGACCAGCCACACCTTGGCGGTCAGACTGTCCTGGTGGCAGCGCTTTTACCAGCTGTGGTGTTTCAATGCATAAGGATGTGTGTTGAATTTTGGGATTTGACCTAGAGTTATGGAATTGTTGTATATGTGTTTCGTGATGTATGTTTTGGAGAATGTGGATCAAGTTGTGAAGGACTTATGCCCATAATCTATTTCTTGGTATATTGTTGTGCAGGAAAGCTTGGAGTCAACTATGATCAACGGTGAGGATGATCAAGATTTGGTTTGGTGAAATCAAGGTCCAAAATAATCAAGGATGCTGGGTGAAGTGGATGGTCTCAGGCAAGGTGCAAGATGGAGAAGAACGGGAAGTTTGGTGCAACGGGTGCATCAAGTGGCTTGAGTCGATGCAAGTGTTGAGGCGGTCCGGTGGGAGCTGGATGGGAGAGACATGCCGGCATGAGGGAAGCCATTGGTGAACCTACGCATGTCGAAGAATAGGATTGCTTCACAAGATTGGACTCGGTCAAGGATGGAAGGATTGAGAAGGGGTATTTTGATATCTTCACCAAAATACCAGGTTGGTGACCTTGGATAAAACTGTGGTGCATGACGGTGCAAAAGAGAAGCGGTTTAGGTCATGAGAAGGACAAGATCATAAATAGACATATTCGGGAGCGCCGGATCGTCATCTGCTTTGAAAAGTGTGCGTGAGTGAGGGACTTGTTTGTGTGTGGGCTTAATAGGTGCTCGTTAGGGTTTCTCTTTTGACCTAGACTCCACTATATAAGGGGCGATGTAGGATTTGCACACCAACCAAGCCTAGGAACCATAATTTGATATTTGAGAGAAAGTGGAGAGATGAGAGGAGGCTAGAGTTTGAGACATGTATTAAGGGAAAAATGTGGGATTGAGTACTCATGATTGAGCTTTTGCCCTCCATGTTGGAGTGGCTATAAACCCTCAATTCCTCAATGTCAATCTAATCAAATTCATGCAAAGATAATTTGTCTCTTATTCTTGCCACTACTACAAAAAGGCTAATACTCGACGTCTCATCACAGACGGTTGACCAAAACCATCTGTATTAAATACAATCAGAGACAGCTTTGGTTTAGCGATCATCTGTGTTACTGGCTGCGCTAAAAATTGTCTGTGAAGAAGTAATGTCACAGACAGTTCTGTTGAAAACCATATGTGAAGTATCACGGACGGTTAATATCACAGACGATTCTTGTTCAGAACCGTCTGTGATACTTCACAAACGGTTTTTAACATGAACCGCCTATGATTTCCCTTCCTCATCACAGACGGTTTGTATTAAAAACCGTCTGTGATAAGTATCTCTGATTTTACCATGACTTGAAATCAAGTGATTTAAAGCCATGGTAAAACTAGAGTGTTAGTGATTTCAAGTCATGTTGATTTCAAGTTATGGTAAAATCAGAGATACTTATTACAGATGATTTTTAATATGAACCGTCTGTAATACTAGCTCATCACAGATGGAGACGAAATATTTTAGCGATGTCCTTATATATTATACCCACCCTACCTTGTCTTCCATCAATATCTCCCTCTCCCCTCCCCACGCCAAGCTCCGGCAACCGCCCTCGATTCCCCGATGTGGTTCGGTGAGGAGACGCAGCCGACGAGGAGGAGGAGGAGGGACGCGCAGGAGCTCCATGTCTGCCGCAGGAGGTAGGCTGTCAAAAGGTACGTGTATATCCCCAAAACAAACTTAATTTGTTGGCTATTCGATGGTCCTTATTTTATTTGTACCTAATTCCGGAGCGCCGCAGGAGGTTTTCGATCGTCTCTCATTTTCCTTGTTGATGAGCTTGAGTCGAATTCAGACGATAGGCAAGAATAGTTTGTGAGATATGCTAGTGAGGTACATAGAGGAGCTCACAAGACCAATCCAAGAAGCCAATTAGTTCTTCACGAGCTTGGAGGCACAGGTGGATTCTAGCTAGTTTAACTTTGTAATTTTATTTTTTTCCCATTCGGAGGGGATGTTGTGAAACATTTTGGTTTCCCTTTTGCTAGATAGGTCTCTCCTACAATGTGTTTGCCATCAGAATTTTAATTGAATTTTAGTTGTCTTGCTAGAGGTTACATATAGAAACTACTGTCCAGCAATTGATTGATTTAGCTCAAAATCCGATTTTTTTTCACAATAGAAAAAACTATCACAGACGGTTCTTAACAAGAACCGTTATCATAGACTATCACAGACGGTTATCACAGATGGTGACCCCATGTCATTACTGACCTATAAACTCAGACGACTCATGAAGCCATCTGTGATGACGTTTTTGAATCATTCGTGAAGACCTTTTCTGTATTAGTGTGCTCTTTCTCTTGAGATTTTGAGTTCTTATGTTCTAGGGGTTTGGTTTTGCCTTGGTCTTTTGCCATGATATAGCTTGTTAGGACTTGTGGAAGTTGATCTAGGTTAATCTTGAGCATCTTTAATCCACAGCACGTATTTGGATCAAGTTAGGTTTTCACCGGGTTTTAGGTGCACTCAAACAAAAATTTCTTAGAATCTTGGTTGTGATCGTATAGATCTTCTATTGGAATAGTTTTCTGACTTTCTTGTTGAGTTGTGTCTAAAATTTCAGCGATTTGGATTTGTAGATATAAACTTAGGTCATTTCGTGGACCCAAAATTGTGCTGATTTTTCTGACAGGTTGAGGGGAGATCAGACTACCCATTGAGAGAGGTCAAATAGCCCGAGCGGTAAGATCACCCATTACTTGGCGTACAGATCGCCCGAGGGGGTTTGTTGGGTGAGCCTTTTGTTTTCATCTCAATTCTACTGTTGTGAGTTGTAGGTCTTGATTTTCGTAGCTTCACATGGCTATTGAAGTGAAAAAGGAGTAGAATTCAAGAATAAAAAAAAATTAAGTTCCTCTTCACCCCCTTTAATCGCTAACATGGTCCAACAATATACCCCCACAGTACACATACGCTCGTGTATCAGTATATGTGTGATATCTTTGAGTGCCCCTACAAACTCAGAAGTGCTGCCTTTTGTGCAGACAACAAATGTGCCAACTTTAGGATGCGTATATATCCCAACAGTTCTGAGTAGGGATGGGAATCGGTAAAGGATAATCCATTTTTTCCTATATTCGTATCTGAGAAAACGCAAATGTGATAAGTAAAATCCGCATTCGAATGAAAACGAGTACTATTCAGGAAAAATGGATAGCATCCGTATCCGTATTCGGTGTTATTCGTATCATGCTACTATCCGGGAAAAATGGATAGTATCCGTATATGTATTCGGTGTTATTCGTATTTGGGGAAAAACACGGGAAAACGAATACGAATACTATCTATTTTTTCTGGATACGAATATGAATATAATCCGTTTTTTTCCCGGATATGAATACAAATATTATCTGTTTTTCCTAGATACAAATACGAATACTATCCGTTTTTCCCAAGAGCGTTTTTGTTTCGACGAGATCTTGATTCGGTGTCAAATCTATGACTGTTAGGTGTTCTACCGAGATTTATCGCAAAAGTTGTAGGATATTTGCATTCGACCGAATTGACTACATATTCGATTCGAATTCGTTACAACATTTAATTCGTATTCGTATTCGATTTAAAAATACGGATTCGTATTCATATTCGTTTTAAAAATACGGATTCGTATTCGTATTCGATCCGTTTCCATCCTTAGTGCTGAGCACTTGTATACAGTGTACAGCTCCATATATACTACGGATTGTGGAAGCTCACCTAATATACTGTATCTTGATACATCTTTCAGTCCTGTACAGATCATGAAGGGCAATATCTCATAATTAAACAACCAAGATACACAGCAAGGTTGATCAAATTAACACAGATGGATATAGCAAATCAATAGCCGATCACGTATGTATATATTAGTGGCTATTGGTCTAGTTGATATAGTCTATCGACATATATAGCAACCAAAAGTACCGTCGTTGCTATCTACATATCAATATATGGATATTGTGATTTAAGATATACAGATGATCAGATTACACGAAAGGTTTGGTGCGAATATTTGCAACTTGCAGGACGTATCAACTGGTCATTTTCGTCTGATTAATTTGACTTGAATAAGGACAACTAAGCACGTACGCACTAGTTGTTGGTTGATGGATACCCTTCAGATCCCGATCAAACAAAAACTAAACTTCAAGATGTGACGCAGAAACTCTGGTCAGTCATAAGCTTGCAGACGTGCATGCATGGCCATCACATCAACATTATTTACCTCAAAGTGCATGCGAATGTGATGCGTTCACCAAGCTGCATGCATATGCATCGGGAGGAGAGCTTTTTTCGACTAAAAAAACAGGCAATGCGGGTATGCGAGTGTGTCCCCGTCCCCATAGCACATGCATTGTATCTCGGAGTCGGATAAATTATCCTCGTGATGGAGTATTTTGGAATTGGCGTAAAGTTCAGAGGTGTAAAAATTTTTTTGTGAAATTACTAGTGATGTGTACTCGCGTGTATAGAGGAAATCATCGGAATTTGAATTTTTTTTCTTCCAATTACTAGCGATGTGTACTCGCGTGTATAAAGGAAATCGTCGGAATTTGATTTTTTTCTCGAATGATCCGGTACAACACCACAAAGACGCCCACACACACGCATACCGACGCTACGAAAAACTAAACGAGCAAAGCTTGATAAAGAAATGATGAAGTCATCATTGACGCCTCGCTTGCGACGGGTAACCACCGCCACTAACCACCCAAGCAAGGCTTGAACTTTGACAAGTGGTGATTCTTACAACAAAAGTTTATTGGCACGGGCACACATAATTTTTTTCTTCTTTAGATTGGTCATCACAGACACACAAGGTACTAATGTAATATATGGGGCGGGCTTGCTTTAGTACATCTCTTTTAGAAAAGTTTATAAATCTTAAAACAAATTGGTTAATATTAGGTAGAGGCTTATCTGTATCAGCGTAATAAATAAATAAAATTGAAGATTAGATATAGATATAAATTTGAATATTAAGTGGGGGCAAATCTTTGATTTGATTTATTTTTTTAGGTTATGCATATTTGATCCTACCTAATACTAACTAATTTTCTTTAAGATTCATATTTTTTTTCTTAAAGAGGTGTAACAAAGCACACCTTGCACTATATATGTACTCTTATGTGCGAATTGAATAGGCCAGGCTGGCAATGTTCAATTTGAGGAATTTTTTTTTGCCTAAATGGCAGTATTAGGAGACGTATTAGCATAAATGTCAATCGTTTGTCCGAAATTGCAGATATGGCACGCAGAGCAGTCCCAAGGATGAACAGACACACAACATTGCGCCACGATACCCTCGTCCGTCCGTCCCGTGCGCGGACGAGCCACGCGGCGGCCGAGTCCACCACTCCTGCGTGCAGTCGAGCCACGCGGTAGTGCCTGTGGCCGGGTCCGCCCCTCCCGCATGCGGTCCGTCCATCTACCATTCGGACAACCACCTTTGGTCCAGTCCACCCCTCCCGCATGCGGTCCATCCATCTACCATTCGGACAGCCACCTTCGGTCCCGATCCGCCCCTCCCCATGTGCGTTTGGCTGTCTGAAACAAGCGAAGTGATTAAGAATCTCCCTTTATTTTCTATTGCCTGTCTTTCAATCGCGCCCGTGCACCCATGCAAAATGAATCCCTCATGTCGTTAGCGACGCGCGTTTTCATCTCGCTCGTGCTATAAATTTCGAGGAAGCGAGTGAGACTTTTCGCTCACACTCTTCCTCGCTCGCTTTCATTTTCACCGTCTCGGTCAGTTTCATTTTTGGACGATTAAAGATCGTTAAGTGCCATCATTAGCGGTCGTATTAGCAGGTAAATTTTTCTCATATGAATTGTTTTTATTAAATGTGTAGTTAATTAGTTGTAGTTACTTAGGTGTAATTAATATAGTCCTTATCGTTTAAGCGTTATTATATTTGTGTTATTTATTTAATTGCGATAAATTAGCCCCTAATGAACTAATTGTTGTTATATTAATCGTACGCACTTTAATTTAATCGTAGTTAGTCGGTCGTAATTAATTTAATTGCTTTATGAAGTTTAACTTTTTTCCTAATTCATTTGTTGTAATTAATTAGTTTGAATTAATTAGGAGGTTAGAAATACTCGTATTAATTTGGTCACAACTAATTTAATCCTACTAATTAGTCATACTTAATTAGTTCTAATTAATTTGCTTGTAGTTAATTAGTGCATATTTATTTTGTTGTTCGTGCTTAGTTGTAATTTTTAATTTGAATTAATTCATCGTCATTATTGATTTATTCACTACTAATCCGTGTGTTTCCTTTTTGCAAGTCATGCCTCTGCCGGAGCTACTAGAACCCTTCTACGACGAGCATCACCGGTGCCAGGTGTGGATCACTGGGGACGGGGATGGCCCTCCACCCGTGGCACTTCGGTCTGAGAGGCATTATTGGGGGCTCGATGATCACTACGTCCCAATTCTTCGGGACACGGGCTTGTTGCCCTTTGCTAGGCTGCTCTCGATCGGATGGTACTTCACCCTAGACGGCAGTTTGATGTCGGCCCTTATCGATAGGTGGAGACCCAAGACTCACACATTCCACTTCGGTGTGGAGAGATGACGGTCACTCTCCAGGACGTCGCATTCTTGACCGGACTCCCAACCAGGGGTGAGCCAGTAGTTTCCGGCCACCCACCAGCGGACTAGAAGGCCCAGTTGTGGCATCGCTTTGGCATACCTCTCCCAGACAGTGCCTGTGGTATCCCTCGGACCTGACTGAGGAACTTCAGCCAATGCTTGCTGAATGCACATTATGAGGTTGTTAGGACAGGGGTGATTGGGTGTACCCCAGCTTCGTCCGTATCGCTAAGTCTTTGGCCGAAACGAAGGCTGGGGCTATGCCTCAGTACAGTTGGAGGTCAGCCGTCCTCTGCGCCACATACAGGGGGCTGTGTGACGCTTCGTAATGCCACACCAGTGTGAGACCGAATCTTGCCATGTGCTACATGCTCCTGCAGCTGTGGAGTTAGGAGCACTTTCCTGTTGGACGGTCCGCCTTCGCGAGAGCAGTGCACCCTACCCCAGGTTGCACGACCTGATCGACAGGTCCACTATAGGCTACTAGTGGACTGCCGCCTAGCTATGCTGGGCCAAGGATAGACCAGTGAGGTGTTACTCGTTGTTCCACAACGAGTTCGAGTCGTTGCACGACAACGACATCATATAGACTCCGTGGACCCGAGTTCGTGCACATGGTAGCGCCGCACGGACTGTCCGTGCAATGTGTGTAGAACGCAGGACTGTGGGCGACAACTTACCACCTGGTGTTCGCCCACATGGTGGAGCCTTACACATCGCAGCGCGTAATACGTCAGTTTGATTTGTACCAGGTGGTGCCCCCTCCCAACGGCAAGATGCTGCAGCGAGCCATCCAATTGTGAGTCCAACTCCATCTGAGAATTGTGTGCATTTCATACCCCCCCTATTCCATGTTCTGACACAAATCACTCTTGAATGCAGGCAATCCAGGGCTGGCCGACATGCCGAGGACTGGCAAGCAGTCTAGCACGAGTGGATTACGGCCTGGATGGAGACGGCGCACGTCGAGGTCGTGCAGGAGCAGAGACCCTACGATATACAGACGTACCGCCAGTACATGGAGTGGTACGTACTTGTGTCGCTCTCTAGACTGACTCGTACTCTACCACAGCGTCCGGAGCAGGTGACGCACCAGGAGAGGTTCCGTCACTCGTTTGATCATCAGAGCGCCTCACGGCATGATGAGACCGTAAGAACTGACATTCTTTGCTCGTTTCACTGATGATATTTGTAATGTTTGTTATTGAACATGTGTTCTCTTTCATTTCAGCGGCTTCAGCACACCGTACCAAGGCTTCTGAACATGTTGAAGTACATCTTCGTGGAGGGGAAGAATGCACTAAAGAACATGAGTTGCGGTCGTTCAAGGGACGATGTCCTGCGTGCCGAGTACTAGGTGGGGGATCCGTACTCACCTCCTAGGTCATCACGACCGAGTGGCACCGGCGGGAGTCGTAGCGCTCCCCGTTGGTCATCCCCGGCCCAGATCGGTGGAGAGGTAAGTTATGTACAAATCTACATTCTATTATTTGGTTATACCTTACTTTTTGCTAACATCATGTTGTCCTCCCACGGCAAGTCCGTCAGGATGCATCACTTCTTTCGTCAGCACCCTGTACACAGACTGGTGCTCCCCCTCGGTCATTTGCACTGCATATCCGAGAGATACGAGATTCTTAGTTTTCATCCATAGTATTTATTTTGACTAACATCATTCCATCTTGCAGCCTTCAGTTGACCGTGGGGGTAACTGCGATCCGTCCACTAACGAGGATATGGGCCTACCAACTCCTACAATGGAGCAGTACGCGGGGTTTGGAGCGTATGCGGGGGTTAGGCCATACGTAGGGTTTGGAGCGTACATAGGATAGAGCTCCTCCGAGGTCGCTGGCCAGAGCTCCTCCGCACGATCGGAGTTGCAGACATCGTACCTTGGGGTGGACAATCCGGGGATGAATTTACGGAGTCCCTTGTTCATAGCATGATTGCAGGTGGCCCCCGATTCGGCATGTCACAGCAGGATGACATCGACGCTACACAAACTCACCGGGCCGAGTCAGCGTACTGGTACACCTACATTCACTCAATGGTCTTCGTACGCCCTCCAATCAGATACGCGCTCTTCGAACCGGCTGATGTATCCCACGGGATATGCTCGGTGCAAAACTCGAACACGAACAGGGAGGCAAGCTGCAGCAAGAAGAGAGTAGTAGTAGTGGCTCAGACGAGTGAGCCATATTGTATCCCGTGTTATACGATTCTGTTTTTGGATTTCGGTGCCTGTAGGCAAACCACCGGGCATCATATAGAGTTGATGTGTGTGGAGCAGTGGTACACAAGTAGTTGCAGTGATGGGTGGGAGCGTTGTATCATGTGGAAATAATCCTCGCGTTGGGACGGACAGACGAGGGTGTCGTGGCGCGACGTCGCGCATCCGTTCGTCCCTAGGACGACTCTGCGTGCCATATCTGCATTTTCGGACGAACGCTTGCCATTTATGCTAATACGTCTCCTAATACTGCCATTTAGGAAAAAAAACAATTTGAGGAGATGTACATGCATGAGCTGTAATACGAGCGTTGCTGCTTCTTAACGACTTTTTGTTTCGTCTCTACTATTATTTGTGCTATGTTGGTGCAACGCAGAGTTAAGCCTCCCTACAATGTCCTCCGCTGCGACGTTGAACCCCTCCCCCACCTGAAAAGACAACATCGATCAGTTGATCTGAAAAATAAATGTTTATTAGCTCATATGTTACAGATCGACTTGCATTAAAAAAAACTTGAAGCGCACACACAAATGACACATGTATTACCAGCACATATATGTTTTTTAGAACCTAGCACATAAATATATGTTTGATGAACACTAAATTATACTAGTATGGAGTACACTTTACTTCAAACACCACATCACTTCATTGCAACTATAATAATCACTATATACTCAGTATTTTTAAGTTAGCATAACAAATTTTTTATATAATTAATTTATCTAGAATTTGTGACTATTTGTTATATGTAACATATATAAGCTATAATTGCAAAATACTTTGCACACCTGTGTGATTACTCACCTGGGTTTCATCTTCTTTAATTTTCAACTTGTGAGGTTTTTTAAGTGGAATATAAAATCAGTTGCCATTGATTATTAATTTATTATTACCCAGTAACTAAGTAATCCATTCCATGTAACTTTCAAGATCAATTCTTCATTTATGTGACCTGGTTCCAATATTTGCCCTAGCAAGAGCTAAAAGTTGTTTTGAGTGACCTTGGTAATTAGCTAGGAAAATATTTCACAAAGGATATTCATACATATAGAGTAATAGATTAATTGATGGGCCATTTTGACCATCCTACTGTTTACAAAGGTTAATTGTATCATAACCTGTATAGTTTTCTTTAACGAACACATATAGTGGTGTACCGTACACGTTTCCCTTAGGAATCATTAATTTGTCATCATTGTATAAGAAAAGGCATCAGTAGTAAACTAGTAGTAATTTGTAAAACATCATAAAAGAACAAAATTTAGCAACCGTAGTATAGTCTAGCGGTGTGACACTCTATGTCTTTAGCTAATGATCAAAGTTCAATTCCCACCAACCACAGATTGAGTGGATTATTTGTGTGAATTTTCCACTTTTATTGTTTGGGATTTGAACCCTTGATTTATGGGTTCTAAGCCTTACCATAACTATACTAACCAACTGTCTTTACCCTCTCGAAAAAAAATGCTCTCTAAACACCATCTCTAAAAATAACGGTGGAAAAAAAATAAACTTGCCTTTGCCACGATGGTTATGATCACAGTGCAAGCCGGGAACGGCAAGGCATTGGTATGCGTGATGCGAAGGTGGAGCGCCTCCACCTCGGCGAGCAACCTGACAAGCACCCCCTTGGCGTTCTCGCAGTGGATCCTCACCATCACGTTGCTCTCTGAGATCCTCGCCTCGATCTCCGGCAGCGCGTTCATGGTCGTGCCAGCTGTCCCAGCCGCAGACCCGGACGCCGCTGCTGCAGACGATGACGTTGGGCAGCCGTCGTCGTCTTCCGGCGCCGAGATGCACGGCTTCTTCACGAGCACCACTGACTCGATGATCCTGCCGTTGTGGTCTTCGAGTGCCCTGAGCTTTTCTTGGAGCTCCTTCACGTACCTCACCGCGTCGGAAAGAATCGTCGCTTTGTCCATCTGAGCGAATTGGCCAATGCGTTGACAAGTAGTGCAAAATTGTGTGAGCAATGTGCAAGAAGAGCGCGGATTATGAGGACCTTCTTCAGGCCAGGGATGACAGTGGAGAGCTCGATGAAGCGCTGGTTGATCTTCTCCCGGCGCCTCCGCTCCGCCATGGTGTGGTCCTGCGCGTACGGCGCCGTCGAGGTGTGCCCAGTGCTGCCGGCGCTCTTCGCGGAGGCTCTCCTCGACGGCGGAGACCCGTACGCGAGCTCCGACACCCCGCCGCCGTCGTGAGCTATTGTGGAAGTGGTGGCAGGATTTGGCGTGGCTTCGTTGCTCGGCTGCGCCAAGGCCGAGGTGAAGTTCCAGCTTACGGGCCTGTAGTTAGTGCTGCCGCTGCTACTGCTCGGTGCGCACTTGACCGAGTTCGGCGACGGGGACCATCCGTCGTGCTCCATGACCGCGGCAGGTGTGCTGGTTTTGCCGCCGCCGCCGCTGTCGGTGTCGCCCGGGCTGCAGCTGTCGGTGGCTCGGTGGCCATCTTGCGCTGCCGTCTCCGTCGGGGCCATGGCGTTCTGTGACGACGTGTTGCGGAGCGTTTGGAGTGACGGGAAGGTGTCGCCGCCGTCGGTGTAGGCAGAAACGGCCGGCGGGTGCTGGTGCTGCAGCGTGTTCATGGCCCACTGCATGAACAAGCTCGAGTCGTCCATGTCCCCAGATACAATTTCTGGCTAATCGAATCGCAGCAAATAAATCATATCAGAGACGAAAATATTTTACTCCTGATGGATGTCGATCTGGATGCACGGTTCTTTCCAAGATTTGATGCGAAGACATGGTGCTAGACACCCAGAAAATTTAGCTGGTCGATGTGAATTAGGTGGAGTCCAAGAACCGCACCAACTTGAAGAACTATTTGGCTACTGCTACTGGCAATCCGCACAGGGATCCATCCATCCATCAGACACAGACCACTACTAGCAAGTAAGAACAGATGATGACCACTACTTGAAATTTGTACAAGTCGTAGGCAGCAAGATCGATGTGACCGGCCCCTTGCCAGATCAAAAGTACAAATTAAGCTCGTGAAGCATGCACAAAGGAGATGGGAACCACACACTTACCTCAGAAGACAGATCCTTGCAAATGATTGTTTAGACAAGTACGAAGCACACACAATTCAAATCAGCTAATTAAGGTTTTGGTGCTTCTTGGCCCAATCCCTCGGAAGCTTTCCCTTCTTACACACACCCATATATATATAGCACTTCCGCCCTTCTAGCTCCTAGAAGGGTGGTATATATGTTCTATGGGAAATTAACTCTACACGGGAAGCCCCCTTGTGACCGTCCGATCAAGATCTAAGTCATGGCTAAAGCCTGGAACTGGATAGATTAATTTGGAAGATGTTCTCACGTGGGGTATGTTCCCGTAAGATGTCTTCGTGCATGGAGATCGGAGAGGTTGCAATTATAACATGCTTTAATCTGGACAGTTGATGAAGCAAATTCGACGGTTCAAACCAAAGGCCAACCAAACCATGTTTTTCCAACAAGACGGTGAAAGAAAAATTGCTAACCTGTGCGACAGTTGATGAAGCATGTTGCTACTGCAGCAATGGACCCGCTCCCTTGCAATTCCTTTCGTTGTTTTGTACTCGCTGCCTCTAGGGTCTGACTGCATCAACATGCCATGTCTCCTCCACAGTTACTGCTCTGTTGCATTTTAGAGCACCGTCACTAACTCGCGTCTCCCTTTCCTTCCAAAGGTCAGGAAAAGGGAATAAAGAATCATTTCCTGGGATTGCGATTATGTGGCGTAATCCCACCAAAATGGTATTCTTAACGCCACAAAATCGATCCCCGCAGAGCTAAAAAACTATAACCCAGACCCCATGTGCTGATGTGACCCCCTGTCTGCACATATCATGCATGTAATCAACATCACGCAACTAGTGACTAGCTAAAGCCATTGATTGATAACCTAACGTGCAAAGCTCTGAATCTAATTGAATCCCGGCCGGGCTGTTTGAAACGAAGGAGACTACTACAGAACAGACTTTTGGTCCCGGGCCTAAAGGGCCTCTAGTCCCGGTTATAGAGCCGGGACTAGGAAATCGACTAAATGTTCACCTTAGTCCCGGTCCCAAGCCGGGACTAAAGCCGACCTTTAGTCCCGGTTGGTAATACCAACCGACTAAAAGGTCCGCCAGACTGAGCCCATTTGGCCTTTTAATCCCGGCAGTATTACCAACCGACTAAAGGTGTTTTTTTTCTTTTTTTCCATTTCAATTCATTATTGATTTTGGTTTTACAATTACATTAGGTTTTCAAATGCGTATTCTTCACGCTAATATATGTATACGTGCACATATAATTTAGTTTGGAACATTATTACACACAAATAAAGTATGAAACTATATATATTATGGAGCTATATATATGTATAATATATATATATGCACAAAAAATTTACAAAATTATTCATGCATCCTTGGTATTTACAACACAAATGTTGTCCTCCACTTAAATGTCATACAAATGTTCGTCCCTGGTTTGGCTTCAATGGTTCATCAGGTTAAGTAGAACTCGGTGCCGGGCTTGAGGACATGCTCATTAAGAAATCCTGCGATTGTCTCTTGAATTCCTTTGAGGCGGTCCATATCCAACACCTGTTCCTTCAACCATATCTCCTTCAATTTGCATTAAACGAAAGAAGTATTAATATACATAAGATTTATTTAATAGCAACAAATAAATAAAATGGATTTATTATATATACTTGTTACGCATTTTCGATCTGTAGATGGGTTCTTTTTGCATACACCATGAGGAACTCGCAAACGTAGTATCCACACAAATTGTTGCCTGGTGGCTGCCGTAGAACCCACTGTACGATATAAAAAGATTACTCTCGTCATCCCGCGCGTGAGCTGAAGCATGATAAGGTAAAGACGCGGGGAGCTAGTACAACTTACATCCAGTCGGTGTGGATCAGGAAGTGGCGCTTTCAGATCCGGACGGTGTAGCTGAACGAACCAAGCCCAAACCCTGCCCAATAATTGGATCGTTAATTAACTATTGCAGAGTTAAAGAGCAGGAATAAATATTTAAAGATCGGGTTACCCCGGATAATGTCTATCATATCTTGGTAATGTTCCTGCGGTTTTCTCAACGAGTCATAGATTAGCAAATGACTGTCGGAGAGATCGAAGACAATCAGTATCCAGTGAAAGCTGCATTTGTTTATAGAGTCAACATATATATCTTTATGTTGGATTGAGTAAGTAAAGTAAAATGTGCACACGATAACAACACTCACCCAAAGTTGTAGGGGAAGAGTATAAATCTTTTGTTCTTTTGGTTGATCAAGAACCTCAGAAAATTCCTCTCCATTTGAGGTCTCCATTGATCGTGGGGAGTGTTTGGGTCCTTGAATACGATATATGGATCAACGAAACCAATGTTCTTGTCATTTCTACGTGTGAGGTCTCTCATCATGTCTCTGCATATGTATAGACATGCTAGCTAGTGTGAGGATAATTACTTATACATATACATATGCTAGAGTGAGATTATTAAAAGAAAGAATCACGTACAGACAAAAGCAGCTGATGAGAGATTTGTCTAGAGCGTCCATGTGGCATAGCTGGTGTAACTCATTAAACTGAACCATTATAATGTCATCGCCACTAAGTAATGATGGTTTATAATTTTGACGCAAATAAAGTCATCCGCTTTTCTGCGACATGCCGCCATGTACCACTTGTTTAACAAGTACATTTGCGTACGAAGTTCCATGAGCTTCTCAGGGTTGTATAGACTCTTGCCATATACATATTCCTTCTTCCAATGATCAACTTCCGGAGCACTTTCGATGTGTGCTCACGAGCATTTGGGAAATGCTTAGACCGATTTCGCGAAAAATTCATCAAGTTGATCCAAATGCACGTTTCCGGATATCTGTTCTAGCACGTTCGTGTTTGAACCATATTCATTCCCAATAACTAGTGGGGGCACTGATTGCTGTGATTGTTCCCCGAGCTGTGCAACACCCTTCCGTGCTCTCTTCTCTTTCTTCTTCGCCTCCTCAATTGACTTGGTGAGAGTGCGGTCATAGTCTGATAGTGGCGAATCCTTACGAGCATGACGTAACTTTTTCTGGTGAGCGTCCACCCTTTGCCTTAGAACTTCTGGACGTACGAAGAAGTACGGCTTCTCAGGGTTTCGCTTCGCTTCACTTTTAGCCTTGACTTTCGCGAAGAAACTGTCCACATCTGTTTTCACTGAAGCATCTATTTCCTCGGCAGTCTTCTCATAGGAAAGTTTCGTCGTCTTAGAAATAGCTGGTGTTCTCCCTGAGGCTTTCTTCTTCGGCGGCGGTGGGGCCGACGCCTTCGTTTGTGGGGTGGGCCTCTTCTTTGGCAGAGGGCCGGCCGGTGTCGGCGTTGGAGCCCGCCGTGGAGGCGATGGAGCGGGCGGTGTCGGCGTTGGAGCCCGCCGTGGAGGCGATGGGGCCAGTGGCGGCGTTGGAGCCCGCCGTGGAGGCGATGGGGCGACCGGTGTCGGCGTTGGAGCCCGCCGTGGAGGCGATGGGGCCGGTGGCGGCATTGGATCCCGTCGTGGAGGAGATGGGGCCGGTTGGGATGCGGCGTGTCTTCCACTTCATTGTCATCGCCCGCAACACTGTGACCAGGTGGTGAATGGATAATTGGACTTAGGTTGGGGGAGGTTCTGCTGTGAAAACAACGTGGTATGAGTAAACCGTTATTTAAGCCAATACATAATTAGTGAAAAAATGTTTCGTTCACTTTCATCCGCACCTAGGGTTAGGTTGTTGAGGAGGAGGAGGTGACGCCCCAGGAATAATGATATAGCGCTTGCGCCAACATATGAATGTCTTCTCCGCTTCTCCTAAAGTCTTCTCCCCATCACCTCCTTCAATGTCAAGACGCACATTGCTATAACCTTTCACAACTCTATCCACCGATACGCTAGCATATCCAGGAGGTATTAATGCCCCATGGCATCTTGGTGTCTTCGTAGGGTCGATACGAGATACAACACCGATAGCCACCATGACGGTGGC
This sequence comes from Ampelocalamus luodianensis, assembly GCA_036346255.1. NCBI lineage: Eukaryota > Viridiplantae > Streptophyta > Magnoliopsida > Poales > Poaceae > Ampelocalamus > Ampelocalamus luodianensis. The sequence goes on along the minus strand of CM070622.1, from coordinate 75,816,611 downwards.
ATTCCCCTCTGGAATGTGCAGCTCACATGTCGTGAGAGGATCGGTGATGTCATCCACGGGGAAGCGCAGCCCTGCGTCATCTTGAATCACTGGCACCTCTGTGGAAGCGCAACTGCTTTTCAACTGATGAGGGGGGCTGATGTTGACTCCCGGCTCTGATGCAGTTTGCCTTTGGATGGAACTTACTGCTATCTGCACTTGCCTTTTGATTTCCTCATTCATTTTGGCTTCAAGTGCTTTTTCTCGTATCTTGCTTCACGAGCCACTTCCGTGACTCAAGAACCATTTCCTCCATCCTACGCATCCGCTCGCCTCCTCGTCCTTCTTTCTCTGGCGGCTTCTATAGGTGGCTTTGTCTTTAGGAAGGCATGCTCCTACGACACCTCCCCATAGCCTCTTGTTCGCCCACCGTGTTCGGTACTCTCCGGGCGTATGTCACTCATCCTTATCTCTGTTCTTTGCCACCGCCACTCTCACCAAGCCTCGAGCATAAGCAAATCTTTCTGCTGCTCTTTGGAGTTTTGCGCCATACACTATCTTTCGGTCTCTAGGTCCGAGCTTCCCCATGACCGAAAAACCAATACTTGGCGCGCTCAGGCCAGTTGATTGATTCTGGTTCGATCCCCTTGGTAAGAATCTCTCGTTCCATTCTTTCCCACTTAGGAATGGCACTCCTGTAGCCACCTGATCCCAAGTGATGGTGGTATTGCTTTTGTCGGGCATTCTGTTGGTTCCTTCTCACCCGTGCCTCACCCTCTTCCGATGTCTTGAAGCTGCACAAACTCATCCCAAAGCGGCCTCAACAGCGTAGGCCTTAGTGTTGAAATCTGGCGTCAGGTTCTTCTTGATAAATGTGTTGTACAATTTCTTCTTCCAACACTGGAATTGTGTGGCCATCTTCTTCATAGCCCAGTTCCTAACTCTCTCCTTCAAAGCTTCATCTTACATGTACGAAGCGAAATGTTGAAGGACATCTTGCCAAACTAGTGCCTTGTCACGATCAGAGACAAAACTAATATGAGAGCCTCTTTCTTTTGCTTCCATTCACGAGCATTGATCGGGATCTGTCCCTACAAGGCACCCACAGTGGCTGACAAATTTCTGTGCATGTGGTCCAAGTACTTTGCCTGTATCCTCCTCGAATTCCGAGAGAATGAACCGACCCTCCAACGGCTTCTTCGGGCCTCGTACATTTCTACTCTTCCCCGTTGTTGTCGTCGATCCAGAGGGCTACGAATGTAGAAACACAAAGATTGTAGATACATAAGAGATTGTAGATACATAAGAGATTGTAGATACATAAGAGATTGTAGATAGACCTCATCTTCATAATCGGCAAAGTACTGACTCCCGTCATCTACTTCTTGATTGTTGTCATCACCTTCGACTTGGGCACCTTGTAAGGCGCCATTGTTGATAATATCCATGATGGCATCGTCCATGTTGTCATTCGGGTCGGCCATTTCTGCAAATATATCGGCGTAATATAAAACTTATCATTCAGTAATATAAAATTGTACTCATTCTAAACTTCTAAACTAGTACTCATTCTCAATTTAACTACTCAGTGCACTACTCACTTAGCCTATGAACTAAACATTGTCAGACAATTGCTCGCTGACAACTACCCTTACCATTCATCTCAAGTTACTCTCTGAAATACATAAATCAAAATTTAATATCTAATCTCAGGCTAAAGACTCAATGCATTAATCCCTTTGTTTAACACTTACGCTCCTAGATCTAACCTCCTGGGAAAAAAATGGGTCATTATCAGTTAATCATATCTTTCAAGCCACTCACTAACATCAGTACAACAACCAAGCACCAGAGAGTACCTCACCGGAGAGGCGATGGTGGCGGGCGTCGGCGGTGCGAGCGCAGGAAGACCGAAGGCGATGGCGCTCGGTCGTTGGACCGCCGAGGAGGTGAAGTAGGACCGCGGCAAAGGGAGCGGCACGGTGGCGCGCGAGAGGTCGCAGAGCGGAGCGCCGCCGCGCGAGCGGCAAGGAGAGGGCGCGCGAGGAGACGGCGAGGGAGAGGCGCGCGATGGGAAGTGGAGGAAGAATGGAAGACGAAGCTGTTGCTTAAGTACTTGGGGACCTTTAGTCGGGCGGTTTACCAACCGGGACTAAAGACCTTTAGTCCCGGGTGTAATACGGACCGGGACTAAAGGCTGGACCTTTAGTCCGGGTGGTTCCACGGCCGGGACTAAAGGTGAATTTCTTGTGAGGACATATTTTCAGAGAACCTTTAGTCGGGTGGTGCCACGGCCGGGACTAAAGGTGAATTTTTTGAGGACATATTTTCAGAGAACCTTTAGTCGGGCTGTGTTAGCAACCGGGACTAAAGGTCCCCACTATTCAATTACCGCACAGAGAACCTTTAGTCGGTGTGTTAGCAACCGGGACTAAAGGTCCCACTGTCGATTCCGCCACTATTTTCGAAGAACCTTTAGTCGGGCTGGGTTTTGTATTAAGTTTATTTGTATAAATATGCTAATTCTTGTTAAATGCATAATAAATTAAATATTAGGCATAAATTTTTAAAAAATAATAGTTTTTAAAAATAAAACTATTGGTTTCGATAGGAAATTTGTTTTTGCATCATTTTAACGTTAATCTTTTGGTTTTCCATCATTCATTGTCCAAATGCGCGAGAGAAATCCACCATCAAATAGAATTTAATTGGAACTATAGGTTTTACTCTTCTTGTCTTCTTGATTAGCCTTTGTGCTACTTTGATCATCTTGTTTTAGGCCTGTTTTAAAGTGCGAGAAATTCGACTAACCGTTTTAAAACCCCAAAAGCAATTTAATCCTTATGTAGCAATACCCACTAAGGAGAAATTTCCATTTTTTCCTTTGCATAGTAGTTGCACTTTACCATTTCTGACATTATATGAGTTTACCCCTTATGTTTGCAGATCATACCAAAAAATTTGCTGCGTTTTGGAGACAAGATCCCGGAAAGATAAAATTGAAAGCATGTAATGGAAGCATTTGCCTGATTGTAGTCACGGATATCCGAATAAGTTAGTCCTCGAAGCGAGGTTGGGAGGCATTTGTCGACACTAATGATATAAATTTGTGTGACTTCCTCGTATTCAGATACAATGGAAACTTTTCGGTTTGAGGTTTTAATCTTGATCCAAGTTCTGTGTAAAAGAATCATCAAATGTTCTTGAGAACATTTGCGATCATGTCCGAGAAAGCACAGAGATCTTATTGACATTTCAAACGACTTTTATAGTGACCACAAGTGGGAAGTGAAGAGCCAACTATAAACAAAATGAAGGGCTCAAACCACAAGTGGGAATTTCATTTGAAGGCATAAATACTTGCTAAAAATTTCAAGTCATTTTACACGATGGAGAAGACATGCTTCACAGAGGTACATGTGTCCTTTTATCGAATAGGAATTTCATTTGAAACGATAAAAACAAGAAAAATATGATAGAAACATCCGAAGTTACAATTATTACATAAAATCTCTAATACACACTATTTATTAAACATCACTATATATCAAGCGGGCACGGTGGTGAACTTCTTCTTGACGTATGACCCTTGGTTATGATCATGCCGTAACCATGGAGTGTCCTCGGCATTTAGCGAGATGCTTGGGTCTTTGGTCACACCTGAAGGCGGGATTCGATCATCCCTTTCATAATCTTCGACATGTCGACTTGTCCTCAATTCCCACGATGTTTCTTTTCCCGAAAGAACTATGTGGCGTTTTAGCTCATTGGTTGATTTGTCGTCATTTTTCCCTCTCTTGGGTTTTGTAGACATGTCTTTCACATAGAACACCGATTCACATCGCAGCAGGGCGAATGGTTCGTCTTTGTACCCAATATTGTTGAGGTCCACTGTTGTCATTCCATACTCCTTGTCATTGTTACCCCGCCTCGGTCATCTTCACCCATTGCACTTTGGAACAAAGGGACTTTAAAATTAGGTGCGTAGTCTAGTTCCCAAATCTCCTCTATGCGGCCATAATATGTTTGCCTCTTTCCATTTGGGTGCTGTGGCATCTACGCGGACACCACTGCTTTTGGTTCGTGCTCCTTTTATCTTGGGCTACGATTGTAAAATGTATTTCCATTTATCTCGCCCTTTGTGCGTGAGGATGTGCCACGACGGTTGCCTAACCAACAAATACGATTGCTCATCAATATTGTCATCACTCGACATTCTTTTATAACCAACCGCTGAAAGTTTCCATGTGATGACGCCTAATCCAAGCTTCATTCTTCCACAGAAACTGGGATCGTAGGAATTCCTTGTGTACCTCGACATACGGCTCCACCACGGAGGAGTTTTGAAGAAGCGTGTAGTGCGCTTTATTGAAATAATCGTCCCCGCACTGATATATGTTTTATTCCCTAGTGTTCCCTTTCCACTAAGTCTCCCCTCGTGTCGCGATCGGGAACACCAATCGGGTCAAGGTCGGAATGAAGTCAACACAGAACTCAATGACCTCCTCGTCCCGTAGCCCTTGGCGATGCTTCCTACAGCCGAGCACGCCTGGTGAACATATTTCTTGAGACTCCATGAACCTCTCAAAGGGAACATGTTGTGTAGGAACACGGGACCGAGAATATTAATCTCCTTGACCGGGTGAACTAGGAGGTGTGTCATGATATTAAAGAAGGATGGAGGAACACCAACTCAAAGTGACAAGACATTGAACCACATCATTCAGTAGAGTAGCTAGTTCCATTGGATTGATTGCCTTACGAGAAATTGCATTGAGGAATGCACATAGCTTCACGGTGGCCTGACGTACATGTGGAGGTAGAATTCCTCTTAAAGCAACCGGAAGCAATTGCGTCATAAGCACGTGGCAGTCATGGGACTTTAAGTGTAGGAATTTCTTCTCTGGCATTTTTATTATACGCTTTATATTGGAGGAGAATCCAGATGGGACCTTGATCTTTGTTTAGGCATTCAAACATGCTTTCCTTCTCTTCTTTGCTAAGAGTGAAGCTAGCGGTCTTAAGTAATGGCGTCCATCGTGCATCTTCTCTGGATGCGAGTTGTCTCGTTCTTTCATGTCTTTGCAAGTCTGTCGTGCTTCGAGTGAATCCTTAGACTTTCCATACACATCCATGAATCCTAGCAGGTTCACACAAAGATTCTTTGTCAGGTGCATCACGTCGATCGCGTTGCGGACCTCTAGGACTTGCCAATAGGGTAGCTCCCAAAATATGGACTTCTTCTTCCACATGGGTGCGTGTCCCTTAGCATCTTTTGGAACAGTTGTTGCCTTGTCCCTTTCCAAAGACTACTTGCACATCCTTGACCATATCAAGTACATCCTCCCGATTCGGTTCGAGGCTTGGTTCGGTGGTCCGCCTTACCTTTAAAATGCTTGCCTTTCTTTCTTAGTTGGTGATTCATAGAAGAAAGCAGCGATGGCCAAGGTACACGACCTTTCGACATTTTTTCAAATATATCTGTCAATGTCATCAAAGCAGTGTGTGCATGCATTGTATCCCTTGTTTGTCGTCACGAAAGATTACTTAGAGCAAAGCCAATCATTGATTATTACGAACAACAATGCTCGCAGGTCGAAGTGTTCTGTTTGTACTCATCCCACACACGTACACTGGTTTGCTCCATAAAAGCGGGAGTTCCTCAACTAATGGCCTCGGTAGACATCGATGTCGTTGCGGGTTGCCTCGGGCCTTGGATGAGCACCAGGCATCATAATGAACTTCCGCTTCATGCATAACCATGGAGGAAGGTTGTAGATACATAGAGTAACGAGGCCAAGTGCTATGACTAGTGCTCGGTCCCAAAAGGATTCATACCATCCGTACTTAAAGCGAACCTTAGGTTTCTTGCGTCATCGCAAACTCAGGGAATTCTCGTCTATTGCTCTCCCCGGGACCCATCGCAGGGTGTCTCAACATGTTGTCTACCTTACGGTCTTCTTTGTGCCATCGCAACAACTTTGCATGGTCCTTGTTTACGAGCAGGCGTTTGAGCGTGGTATTATAGAGCATACCACATAACCTGGCGAGGATTTTCTTCTGGGGCGTTCTTCGCCCTCAACATCGCGAGTCATCTCGCTTTGATCTTATATCGCGACGCTTTGCATACGGGGCATTCATCCAAATTCTCGTAGTCCTTGCCATGATACGAGATGCGATCATTCGACATGCATGTATCTTCGGATTTCTAATCCCAAAGGCGACGACTGTTTTGCCGTGCGTAGTGGCGGGCAATTCGTTGAGCTTGAAGCATCTTTTTGGATCTTCGATAATTGCCCAAATGCCTTGTCGGATACACCATTCATGCCTTCCATTGTAGCAACTCGATGTTGTACCCAACTTTTTGCCCATCTTGGCGGACGGGTATAGTAATTTCTTGTGATCGTCTAGCATGCGGTCAAACTTAGCCTTCTCCTTTTCACTTTCGCAATCTCTTTGTGCATCACGAATGACATCACCAAGAGCATCATCTTCGCGAGTGTGTCTTACGCGCTTGCCTCTTCTTGATTTCGCCCATTGCGGTATCATCGAAGTCACCGTATTGAACAATAATGTCGGGGTCCAATTGTTCTTCTTCACCTTCTTCCATTATAACCCGGTTTCTCCGTGCTTGGTCCAACAAATATAGTTTGGCATGAAACCCGACTTCAACAAGTGTGAGTGAAGACTCCTTGAGCTAGAATATTCCTTCAAATTCTTACACGGGGCACATGGATGGCACATGAAACCATCCCGCTTGTTTGCCTCGGCCACTCTTAAGAAATAATGCACACCATCAATGAACTCTTTGGGCGGCGATCGGCATTGTACATCCAATGGCGTGTCATCGTCGCATTATATGACATATCACATAATTAAATTTCTTTTTGTAAACAAATGAAATTAAAAATACACCAAAATTCTCTATTTCTCTAATGAACTAATTGAGTAACATGCCATGGAACACCATCATGTGTCATGGCAAAACAATTTCAGAATTTTGGATCATTAATTTAGCCTACAAAATTCATGGAATAATAATTAAATAAATAAGCATAAAATAGGTATAAATTCAACTTTGTCCAAATAGCCTCAAAATTTTTATATGGACTGTTCACAGTGTAACTTAGTGGAAAAACAAATTTCATGATTTTGGAAATTTATTGTGGCCTACAAAAATCATGAAAGTTCCATTTATGAATTAATTGGCAATTTTATAACATATAAAAATTATTCAAATTTCACATTTCATATTTTTCATAGATAGTATACATGTCAGAGAGCATACACAAAACTTTCAGAATTTTTGGAGCTCTAGATTTAATTATACAAAAATCACAAATCTACTGTACTATTCAAAAATCGAAAATAAAAGAAAAATGGGCGGCGATGCGGTAGATGTCAAATGGGCGGCGGGGTTAGCATCGGGAGCTTACCGCGAACACGCGGTGAATACGGTTGAGTGAATGAGCGGCTCGGCGGTGGTGACGGCGGCGGCGGCGTGTCCCGCGGCGACCACGGCGTTCGGCTCCGTGACGAACGCCAAGCAGGAGTTTAAATAGAAGGATATTTAGTCGGTTGGTGTTACCAACGGGACTAAATGTCAACCTTTAGTCCAGGTTGGTACTACAATCCGGGACTAAAGATTTAGTCCCGGTTGTAGTACCAACCGGGACTAAAGGTTGACATTTAGTCGGTTGGTAACACCAACCGACTAAAAGTCCCTCTGCAAAAGCTCGCTACGAGCCGTTGGGCGGGGACTTTTAGTCGGTTGGTGTTACCAACGGGACTAAAGATCTTTTTGGTCCCGGACGCAATTTTCTCCGAGACTATTGCCCATTTGGCAGTTCGACCAAAGGTCTGTTCTGTAGTAGTGAGTGTCGTGGAGATTCTGAAGAAATTTTCTGTTTCCGATATATATGGTTTTTTAAACTTGTTTGTCCCAAATTGGGCCCTTAATTAACTCACCATGCATGATGCATGTGATTTCAAACTACGACACAGATTTTACTCTCAGCTAGCTAGTTGGTTGTTGATTTTTGTACCAGCTGTCCTGAGTAGCATATATATATAGAGAGAAAAATGGTATGGTACTCATGGGAGTACCATACTCCCACGTCTCATATACCACTTAAATCGTATGATGATACCTCTTTATCAATTTGAGTATACTTCAATAATGATTATAAGATACCTCAAAATGAGTTCTATGAAAATTTTCATAAAAATCCACTTTTTATACCAAATTCTATGTATATACTTCTTTTATATATGAAAAAAGGTATATAGGAAAAATAAAAGGCTAGCCCTGAGAACATTTTATCGGCACTTTCAAAAATATTTGTAACCATCGAACCAGGTTCGTGACAGATACAATGTTTCCGATGAAAAAAATATGCCAAAGAATAGCCATGTGCCCCCATGTACGGTGTAGGTTCAGAACAAGATCCTGTTTGTATAGGCTTAAACTTCAGCTTAAAAGAAAAAAAGGCAAAGCAAGTCATGTGTATACTGTACTAGTCTCATGATCAGTGGCTAGTATACACAATCATAACATTAATTGATATACATATCCATACATTCATACATACAAAATAAAGCAAGTCATGGCACTACTACAGAAAACGTTATCACAGACGGTTCGGAACCATCATCACAGACGGTTCGGAACCGTCTATGTTTTTGTACGTCTGTGATAACTGACGGTTATCACAGACGGTTAAAAAACCGTCTGTGATAAGTCACAACACAGACGGTTCTAATTAACAACCGTCTGTGATATCCACATATCACATATGGTTCTAGTTACCAACCGTCTGTGATACGTCACAACACAGACGGTTCTAGTTACCAACCGTCTGTGATATCCACATATCACAGACGGTTCATAATTAGCACCGTCTGTGATATGTGGATATCACAGACGGTTTAGCAATCGAACCGTCTGTTATAGTTCTTTCAGTCTAACTAATTTATTTTTGATTTTTGGCTAGCCTCAGGAATTGCTAGCCATGCCATCTGAAAACAAGCAGGCAGAAAATAGATACATTACGGATGAATCAATCGTTGACAACTTAAAGTGATCATTTATAACTCAAAATCAATTAGAAACGAATATGTATCAAATATTATCGCTAGAGTTAAAATTGAATTACAACTATTCAAAGTGAATTACAATTAATGAATCAATTGTTTCAAGGTCGTTCAGCGGTATTGGAGTAGTGAAACTCTCCGTCGGCGTCAATGATATCCGTCATGATGAAGGTGCAGAGCCTGCCTCGAACATCCGAGATCTCTCTCCGAACAAGTGAATCTAAATCTATATTCAAGCCCTGTAGCTAGGAAGAGTAAAGTAGTAAGCATATATATTTAAATTTATAATTAGGAAATAATTATTGCGAGATTGACCAACCTCGGGATCCTTCAACTTAGCACTCATGAGAATCGCATATGATGGCAAACGTAGAATGCACATTCTTACCTTTTCTTTGGCGGATCTGCAAAAATAGAATTACATATATAGGTATAGTCGATTCGAGGCGCATTATTACAGTATGATATAGGATTATTGTGTTGTAGCACGCACCGGAAATCACGTCCTGTGATTAAGTGTGGTGTTCGTTCCCTTGTATAGCCCTCCCTCGGCAATATAGGAGATGAACGACCTACATGTTTCCAAAAGTTAACCTCGGCCATTTCAAACAAAGGAAGACTACAATAGAGTTATGTATGGAGGAAATGAGCACACCTGTCGAGTACTCCTTGCACAAGGGTGAAGTCGTGGCTTTTTTTGACTAGAGAATCAAGGTATAGTACTGGTTCCTCTTTGGTATAATAACTAAAGGATCGATGGTGCCTACTCATGTATGTCACTATAGTCATTAAACCTAAGTTAAATGCTGCGTATAAAGTACAAATGAAATTTGTATAGCAAGTAGTGAAGCACTTACTTCGGTTGTAGGGCACCATTATGTAGTCCTTGTCGTTTTGAGCAAGCAATCACGTCGTTATGTATTTCTCGGCGAGGATGCGTCGCCAAGATGGTTTGCTCGGAGACCACGTGTGGGTCGAGAAACCCACCGGTTCTTTCAATCGTCGGGCATTTTTAATCATGTATCTGTACATAAGCAATGAGTTGTTATATTCGGTATTACGTGAATGTAGAACTTGATTGTACACACTTACAGTGTCCAGCATCGTAGAAGTGAGGCATCGAGGGCTTTGAGGTTGAATAGGTCGAATAAGTCGTCGAAGCCCACGACAAAGGGGGCCGGCTTGTGGAGGAAATACTCCTCCGTGTATCTGACGGTGCTTCTATCATCGCACCCTTTCTCTTTGGTCTTATGCAAGTACCTGGTATGCAAACTCTGACAACCTAATCCAGCGTAGGCTAATACGTGGTGGTCGCCAGCGGACTTAGAAGAGTATTTCTTAGGGTTAGGAGGCGGAGCGCCTTAATGTTCTTCGATTTGATTTGTCACGAGCGACTTGCCCGCTCGTGTCTTCTGTGAGATGACCTGGGAACCGTCGACGACAAAGACGCTTTTTTTGTTCGTTCGGTGTCTTCTCTACGGGAACCGATGAGGCGGGCTTCTGAAGAGAAGGTTGAGGTGTAGTCATAGAGGGTCCTGTTGGAGAGGCATGGTCGTGTCGAGATGGTTGGGTGGAGTCATCAAATGTTGAGGCGACCTTTGCAGGTCTAGGCGATGTCCTTCTTGGGTCTGTTGGAGGTATGGTGGGTGTCGAGATGGTTGGGGTGGAGTCATCAAAGGTTGAGGCGGCACTGCAGGGTCCAGCGCAATGTCCTTCTTGGGCCACTGGATAAAACTGTACACGACATCCCCTAGTGTTTTGATGTCGTCGTTCGGGCGAATCTCCAGCGGGACGGCCTTAAAATTGTCATGTACCATGTCCACCTGGACCCTGGCGTAACCCTGCGCCACCTGGGCACCGTGCTGCACTATCCCTTCCTTGCATGGATACACCACCCCCCGCCCAGCTTCAATAGACATCCCAACCATCCTCACTTAGAGCGTGTAGTGCGTCGGCTCCTACAAAACGATACGCAATTAGCTAAGGCGTCCTATAGGTCTATCTTTGGAGCATTTCAGAGATGTGCATTACCTTGATGTCGTCGATAGGTAATTGGACGTCACCATGTTCATAATTTTGCGTGGACGCGACGCTACTCCGATGTTGAGGAGGACTAGCTCCCAAAACAACGGGGGCGGGTTGCGACTGGTTGAGGAGTAGGAGTTGATTCACTTGGTCCTGCAATCTTGCTATCTTTTCTTCAAATTTTGCAGTAAGCACCCGTTCTCTTCCTTCAAATTTTGTAGTAAGCACATGTTCCAACTCTGTGTCGTACTCGGTTTTGGATCTCTTCCTGCTCCTATACGTGCAATAGTCATATGAGAATCCATCCCTTCAAGATACGTTAACCCCTTTGCCTCGCGTGCGACCCGGGTGCTCCTTGTTTTCCAGGGCCGTAGATAGTATATCCTTCTCCCCGTCTGCTTGGAAGGAGCCTTCGGAACATGCGGAACTCAATTCTTGCTGCAAGAGGTCATCATGTTATTATAGACATTATGAAGTTATGGACTTATTAACAACTAGGTAGTTCGAAGACATATTTACCACACGGTTGGCCACATCCGGTCTCACGGGTTTGTGAAGAGATTTCGCGAAGGCGTGGCGATGCCTCGCTCTTAACCGGGAGAGAGCGCATGCGTGATCTCGGCAAATGGCTTTGTTTCGTTCTCGTCCTCCGCGCCCATTGCGCGATTTTACCGCGTACCGGTGGTGCCGAGTTTGTAGGGGTGAGTGTTCGATGTCGGAGAGCCTTGTGCGTCGCACTTTCCTCAAGAAATTCGACCGTCGACTTCATTTGCACAAAGGCGTCCCATATATCCCGCGACAAGAATTTATACGCCGTGAAGGGCGTTCGACCCGTGTTCACGTACTTCGTGACAAGCATGCTCTTGAAGGTCCTCCACGCCTTTCCCATCGAGAGCAACGCCTGCCGTTCCATGCGCGCCTGGTCTGCGGCTTGGAAAGTGAACGATTTTAAAACTTCGTCCCACAGCCCGCGTCTCCGATCATCCGACACAGTGTCCCAGCTTAGTGTGGTGATGGGGACCCGTTCCCTTCCAAGTATCCCGTAGATGGTCCGGAATCTCGCCGCTGCTTTGGGGGGACTCACAGGGATCCCATTGGCATTGACCTCCGTGACGGTCATTAGGCCTGGAGGAATTTTCGATATTCCTCTACCATCTCGCGTACGTACCACTGTCCTCGGAGATCCAGACGCATTCGGCGACGTCGATGACGGCGGCGAAGACGGTGCGGACGCCATGTCGCTTACTTTCTATCTATATATGCACGAAGCAATATGCTTAAGCTCTAACTGACGAGATTCAAGCAGATTTACTCAACTTAACCGAAAATGATGCACAAACGTAATATATAAAGAAGGATTGATGATAGTTTGTGCTCTCAGAAGGAGAGTTGCAAAAGAACAAGTCTTTGCCATCTCAATTCTATTGTCTATACTCTTCATTAAATGGATATGATAGTATAAATTCAAACTATGAGCACTAAACAATACTTTGCTTAACTGTCAAATGATCTCAACTGTTACCGAAAATGATCTTAACTATCACATTCAATCTCAGTATAAGACAAAGTTCATCACAGAGCGAACCAGAAGAATTAGAATAACTAGCATTCAACCGAAAGTAACAAATTAACAGTATATCAAATTGACAGTAGCAAGTAATACAATAGAGTTCAAGAATGAACTAACTATCACATTCAGTCTCAATATAAGACAAAGTTCATCACAGAGCATGTCAACAAAGCCCACTGATCAATTTACAATATCTTTAGTACTAGATTCAGTTCACATATTATCAAATACTATAAAGTCAATATATCCACCGAGACAAATCGTAATATAGGAATACTCACAGAGAGGATGCCGCACAACAACTCATGGTGCAAGGAGGAGGCCGGTGCAGGCGAGGAGGCCGACGCGGGGAGGAGGGAGGCACGGGGAGGAGGCTGGTGCAGGGGAGGAGGCCGACACGGGAGGAGGCCGGTGCGGGGGAGGAGGGCGGCCGGGAGGAGGCCTGTGCGAGAGGAGGAGGCCGACACGGGAGAGGCCGGCGTCGAGGCGGAGGCGGCATCGTCAATGTCGGGGCGGCGTCGGGAGCTTCGGCCGGGAGGTGAGCAGGCGGACCTAGAGGAGGCGACAGAGCACGCGAGAGCCTAAGGGGCGCGGGAGAGGAAGTGACGAGTAAAGAGCAAAACCCTAGCGGTGCGCCTATTTATAAAAAGGCTATCACAGACGGTTCTATTTACAAACCGTCTGTGATATTACCATATCACAGACGGTTCTTTAATAGAGTCGTCTGTGATATTATTATCACAAACAGTTCCATGATAGAACCGTCTGTGATATGCCTTTCAATCTCTTCGTCTCCCGCGCGAGTGTCTCTTCATCTCTTCATCTCTCCGTCTCTTGCTCCAGCTTTACTACTTCTTTTATATAAATAGACAACTCTTATTAAAGGGATTTCTCACGAACCTCCTTGATCATCCCCTCTCTCTCCACAAATTCCAAATGGCTTCCTCGTCCCGGTGTAGTGGCCTACATTTTGGTTGTGTACTCGCACCTCTCTCTGGTCGCACTTTGACCCAAGCTGCGGACAAGGCGTCCGTTCGCAATGCAATGCGTTGTAGGCCTCCCATCTACCGGAGACCATAACGGCGATCATCACGCCGATTGGAGCTCCTCCTCCAGCAGACCGGTCTGAGGCTCTCGGCATCAAGCGAGTAAACCTCGTCGTGGAGATTGTCCTATGGAACTATTTGGTCCGCACCGAGGATGCGGTCCAGAGAGTCGAGGACGACCTCGACATTGCAGGAGAGCGGGTCCGTCTAGCCGAGACCGTGGAGACCGGGGTTGATGGCCTGCTGGGCTATATGGGACTTGATTACGAGTCAGAACATCTACAAGAGAAATTGGCGTGCAAGGTCACGGTGGGCGTTTGGTGAGGCAGTCGGCGATCCCGCCCAGAAGCCGGCGAGAAGGCGTCGAAGATTTAAATACTAAGATAGGATCGCTCATCCTTTTTATAAATGCGTGATGTAAAAGCGATATGACCGATCTTTTTATCTATCTTACGTGATGTAAACGATATGGTCTTTTTATCTATTATGCGTGATGTAAAAACAATATGGTCTTTTTATAAATGCGTGATGATATGGTCTTTTTATCATCCATTTATTCTGGGCAATTCATTTTAGTAATTATTTGCGCATATACATGCTCCATACGCTATCACGAGCGGTTCAATGAAGAACCATGCGTGATAATATCCTCATCACGAGCGGTTCCATGAAAAGCCTACGTGTTGAACTTATCTGACGGCTCCATGTTGAAGCTATGCGTGATATCCTCCATATCACAGACGGTTCATAAGGAGAACCGTCTGTGATATACTCACATCACAGACGGTTCGTAAATTTGGAGGATATCACAGACGGTTTAACATGGAGCCGTCTATATAAGTTCAACACAGACGGTTGGTAATAGGAACCGTGTGTGATATATTCACATCACAGACGGTTGGTAATAAGAACCGTCTGTGATATGTCACCCCTATAAATATCAAGACCCGACAGACCCCCTGCCTAGCGTCTCTGATCTATATTTTGGAATAGAGGGGCTTGAGAAGTTTTGCTCTGTGTTGGCTGTAGGAGGCTTGCTTATTTTTCTTGCCTTGTTCTTGGTTGTGGGTTGCCCTAGCAACTTATGGCTATTTGGCCTGCATGCTTGCTTTGTGAGGCTTGGCTTTGGTGGTAGCTCTCGGTTTGGGTGTTGTGAATGAGTGTTTTGTTTCGGTAGTGGGTGTTTTGTGAGAGGGATAAGCTTATGGGGGAGGTGCATTTCGACTGTGACTCTTCTCTTGCCCTGTCCACTTAAGTCTCACATTGCACTGTGGCCTGAAGGAGAAGGCCAGTGAGGAATTTCGTGGGATATTTGGAATTTTCGTCGTGAACTCCGAGGGTAAAAATATGTAACTCCTTATATTTTCTCTAGGTTTATCTTTAATCAATTTTAGTGTATTTGGTTAATAGGAGGAGTAACGTATTTGCAGTTTATTAATATAATTTAACACTACTAATTGTTACATGCGTAGCGTAGATGGACCGAAACTGGATGTACGGTGCGAACCGTGTGAGTGAAGAGTACATTAATGGCGTGATTGCTTTTAAAGAGCGCGGAGCAGGATATGTTGAATAAGGGGATAGAATTTATGTACTGTCCATGCATTGATTGCGGTAATCTGAAGATTTTTAACAACCCAGCGCAGATCGTAGGGCACTTGATTCAAAGGGATTTTAAGAAAGGGTATACATGTTGGACCAGTCACGGTGAAGAGCAGATTATACAGGAAGTTAATAATGACGACATCGCTGAGGAAATTAATAATGATGACATCGCTGAGGAAGTCAACGATATGCGGATGTGGACTGTGCTTTTGATAAGGATAGGTCGTACGATGACAATCTGGATCAGATACTCGTGCACCGGTGGCCATCCCCCGACAGCGCCCACACCCGGCCTAGTGACCCGGCCTTCTTCCCCCATGCCGCCGCCTGGACCATGTCTGCGGCGAGCCTCTGGTACCGCCTGCACTCCCGGTTGGTCTTGGCCGTCTCGCACCCGCCGACGGTCAGCTCGCCCTCGACCTGGCTGATGTAGTACTTTCCAGCGTCGCGCGTCTCGGCCGGCCGTGTGAGGAGGAGGCCAAGCATGTAGGCGGCCTTGTGGCGCCCGGACCGCCGTTCAAGGAACATGAGGCCGCGCTGCATGTCTTGGGGCGCGAAGACAAGCCCGAGGCCGACGATGAAACAAGTCCCCGGGTTGCCGGCGCCGGCCAAGTGGTTGACGACGACGAGCTAGCGCTCGTTGTCCTGCCACTTCATCGCCTCCTCTCGCTCCAGCGCCACGCGCCTCCCCACGGCGCGTTCCTTGAACACCTTGTACAAGGCCTTGCAACTCCAATATATGTACATACAAAATTCAAGATGTTAGAATAAATAGTAGTACGTACATACATATTTTGTAGGTATAAATATGTACATACGTTAATCGTAGGCTGCATAGGTCCTCCATGAGCTGAGGAGAGCTCGCGGCTACGTCCGACGATGACGACGACGACATCGTGAGAAAGAGTGGCGATCACCGACCTCCTCGCCTTGGTGCTGGCCGTCATGCTCTGCATGCTCACCTTGGCGATTGCTGCGTGTACGTATTCAATACCGTTAGACGAAGAGCGATGAGAGGTTTAATCTTCGGTTATTCCGTCTTATAAAACTAGGAGTAACTGGCATGTGAGATGAAGAGACGCATGAGAGACGATTGTGCGATGGTGAGATGAAGAGACACATCGCGCGGGAGACGAAGAGATAGGAAAGAAATATCACAGACGGTTCTATCATGGAACAAATGCGTGATAATAATATCGCGAGCGGCTCTATTAAAGAACCGTCGGTGACAGGAGTATATTACAGACGGATCTATAATTGAACCGTCTGTGAAGTATCACAGACGGTTGGTAATAAGAACCGTCTATGATGAGGCACTATCACAGACGGTTCCAAAGGGAACCGTTTGTATAAGTTCAACACAGACGACTCATTTGGAACCGTCTGTGATGAGGCGTTCAGTATGACCTATTTTGTAGTAGTGTGGTACATAGCCTAAACGGGTATGTGATTACATCAAAGGCCTACCGGCCAAATATAAAGTATCATCAGAGTAAAAAAACAGCGGAAGTAAAAGCAGCAACAGTAAATAATTTCTAGCGGTATGCCCATCCAAACCCCCAAGCAACCGACAAGAGACAAAGCCTAGAGACACCCGTCATCGAATCTTTCGGTTCCAGGTGCGAAGAAAATATCGTTGGGTGTTGGCTCATCCTCATACTTTGAACAACAAATTAAGTAAGATTGAGTACATTGCATACTCAGCAAGACTTGTAGTGTACCGTAAAGTTTATATACATGCAAGGCTATCAAGGAGGTGGCTCTATACTGCAAGTTGTTTTCAGCATTAAACAAATTTTATTTGCAACATCGATACATAGTATTTGCAACGGAAGTTGAAAGAGCAGTTAAATAGATATAGGACATCAAGTAAGTAATTCAATGAATGATAAAAACAACTCGCAACCCTCCTCGGCTGCGAGCAACATTTTACTTTCCGCTGTAGACACGACATTCAAATCAAGTATAAACCCACAATTCATTCCCTCATTTTCCAACAAAATTGTTTTTATGAAAAACCAAGACTATACCTGATGTGACAACACTAGGCATGCTCATGACCGCGAGCACAATTATTTAAATAGATTTACAATCTATAGAGGGGTATGGCTTTACCCACAGCACACGAATTCACTAGCTTGTTTGGTATCCATCGATACCACCGCTCACTACCTTAGGTAAGCAGTCTAGAGCATGCGTTGAAGTCTTTACATCATCTAGTCCTATCCTTGCACTAGCCCAACGAATGAACACCCTTACTTTGCCCGGGTACACCCCTGTCAAGTGAGGCATTCGTCGTTGTGTTGTAAGGCTTTGTGCCTAACGCCTCGGTGAAGGGATCCCCTTCGGACATGCTACACTGGTCAAGCCCGTACTACTACATCCTACTAATGTGCAAGGCTAGTTTTCAATTACCTAATTAGCTAATGCCGACCCATACTAATACATATAGTTGTACGCTTAGGCTTAGATTGATGGCACCGGCGTTCGGTCCTTAATTGACCCGAGCGAGAATCTTCTCCTATCTACTTGTGAGATACACATCTCACACTCCTCCTAATACAATATAACTCGCCTGTGTCGAAAACTAGGTTTTTAGTTTCATTTCTATACCAAATAACAGAGGTACACCCCTCTGGTAAATTTTTCATAAATCTCCCAAACTCATGTTTATCATATTATCCTTTTATAACTTTTAGGGAAAAACTATCGCTCTATTAAGTATTTGTGTGATATTCGGACTTAAAACTCCCAATTTGACATTACCTATTGCCTAAACCATATCCTAAAGGTTATGACAGAAAGGGAAATAATATATCAAGGAGGATCATGCATCGAATAGGATTACAACTAGTGCTATCCCATACATAGCAATTTGATATCAAACATACACGCATGCATAATAGATTTTGCAAAAAAAAGTATAATAATTAAAATAGTAGGATCAACATGGTCAAAGGAGGTGCTTGTCTTGCTCTGGTTTTCTGAATAGGAGGATGGGCTATCGTCGAAAATATCGTTCGAACAATTGACGTCTAATCAAAAGAGCTGGAAGCAAATTAAATATAGAAAAATAATTTCAACAGTAACAAAATCCAAATATTTTTGCATATTTAGGTAGAGAATGGATTTATATGAATTTATAAAAAAGAATCATCTCATTTGGAGTTTGTATGCAAAAGTTATTAAGGTTTCAATTTGCTTCGGTTTGAAAAATCCTGAAAATAGAAAAGTGACGTTGAAAGCGTATTTTCGAAGTTTACACTTTCCAGCGGAGAAAGCATACTCTTCTCCACGTTCTACTGAGGTTTACGCTTTCCAGTAGAGAAAACGTATTCTCTTATGAGCTTTTCTGAGGTTTATGCTTTCCAACCAAGAAAGCGTATTTCCTCAGAACTAAAGTGGCTTTCTCATTTTTTCGGATTTTCATAAATCTTACATGTGGGGCCAACTTGTCAGTCACTCATTCCTTTGATTTATTGATTTCGTTTTATAAAAGGAGAGGGGTCTCATATGTCACAGACTCATTTGCTAAAAACATTTATAATTAGATTTTTGATTAACTCACTACTACAAAACAGGTCATAGTAGACGCCTCATCACAGACGGTTCGTTTGGATCCGTCTGTGTTGTCTTATCACTGACGGTTCGTTTTGAAACCGTTTGTGATAGGTCATTATCACAGACGGTTCATACTAAGAACCGTCTATAAAATATCACAGACGGTTCGTGATACGAACCGTCTGTGATATGTCGTATATCACAGACGGTTCGTATCACGAATAAATGCGTGATACCTGACGGTTCTTAGTATGAACTGTCTGTGATAATGACCTTATCACAGACGGTTGGTATTAAGAACCGTCTGTGACTTGGATTTTACCATGGCTTAAAATTTTCCTTACTCTCTTATGGTAAAATCCAAGTCACAGATGGTTCATAATACAAACCGTCTATGATAAGTATCTCATCACGAGCGGTTCTTAATACGCGTGCTGTGATGAGATACTTATCATAGACGGTTCGTGATACCAACCGTCGTGATATGTCATCACTGACGGTTTTTATATGAAAGCGAATGCTGTGATAACGCCGATTATCACAGAGCGTACAAAAACACGACGGTTACGAACCGCCGCGCGATGACGATCCGAACCGCTGCGTGATGACGTTTTCTGTAGTAGTGACTATTCGGCTGGTCCCATCTGTCATTCACTCCTTACCTTTAACCACTGTCATTAAGCATTAATCAACACTTAAACTCATGGGTTCCACTGGCAAAGAGAGAGTGAAGAGAACAATGAGTGCGCACGGCCGAGATGGAGAACGGCTCATCAGCGGCGAGGCACGTGCAGAAAAGCTCGGCGGAGCTCAGAAATGGATAGAGGGTACTTATGCGAATGCCTTATTATGACTACCTCATGGTCGTAAGTCTTACTAGGATCACCTCATGGTCGTAAGCCTTACCACGACTACCTCATGGTCGTAGGCCTTACACGACCAAGTCAACTACGACCACCTTATAGTCGATAAAACCTACATACATGTGGGTCCAATTGACTAAGAATTTTTATACGCCATGTTTAACACACACAATAGTTAATATACATTGTTATTCTTTGGGATAACTGCATGTATTAAGCCTTTGTCCATGACATAACTACAAAGCAACGTGGGGTGTAGTCTCTCTGACAATAACTACCATCAACGTGTATATTTCATCAATCGTTGAGGCGCATCTTGGCATGGAATAACTGCCACCCCTTCACGTGCTATATAAAGGTTAACATCAGTGGACATCGGGGCAGATCAATCGGAAGGTGATTGGAGACAATACACAGAAGTCATTAAGTCTTAGTTCCAGTGATTTCTTCCCGGTTATAAAAGCATAGTCAATACAACAATACAGGAGTAGGGTTATTATTCTCTCAAGAGAAGACCCGAACATGTCTAAATCACTGTGTCTCTTTCTACGTGGATCTAATTCAAAGGAAGTCCCAAACATTCATTCGTAAGATCGATACTAGATCATCGACAGTTGCCATTTTAAATTTTTATGTGAAAAAGTTCAAAAACATTCGTGTAAATGGTATAAACAGTAAATTCGTGTAAAGTTCACATATTTTATCATTCAAGACAATAAGCCAATAAAAAAAGTCAAGCTACCAAACAACTGGCTTAATTTAAAAACTAAAGTGCTTATAAGCTATTTAAAACAAAAAAAACTAGCTTTAAGCTTTTAAAAAAACCCTAAGCCTAAACAAACCGGACCCATGTACATTACTAATTTTAGCTAGCAGCATCTTTCTTGAAAAACACCAGACAAAAGTAAGTAGAATCACACTGTACCGGGGACAATCTTTTTTTGTGCTACTGTGCCCTCATGCAATGATATTGTATTTTTTTGAGAGTACACGACTGACGCACTCACGCACACACATCACACGCACGTCTATACACACACATGTAGGTGTATCCTTAACATACGTCTAATCTAGAACGGAGGGTAAGACCTCCACAGAACGCGATCATGCGCTTTGACCATTGAACGCACCCTACGTGTGCATGTACTATTCCTAAAACCACTTGAAAAATAAGGTGTACAAGTTTGATCCCAGGATCAAACCCGAACGGGCTGGCTGCTCGACGGCAGAGCGAGCCAAGCTCGGTCCTCCAATGATATTGTATTAGTCATGACTAGATAGCACTATTCTCTTGTTGTGTCATAAACTTTGCCATAAATTCGAACAAAAAGGGTATTTTTAGTCCCTTCTTTGGGACATTGAACAAGAGAAGATTTAATCAATTTTTGTTCAACAGATCATCCTATCCTACGAAAGATAAATCTTATTTTGGCCTAGGGAACACTAGATCTAATTCAATCTTTTAGTTTTTGTATAACATCGTAGCATCCTTGAATTATATATAGAGAGAGATGCACTCGAAAAGTATGTAGATTCGTTTGTTTCCCTCTTTTGGGGCTCAGATCCGAAGGGACAACAATGGAGGGGGAGCCAGAGGTGTTCAGTGTTGTGCAGTGCACTGCAGGCCCCCCAATCTTACACGCTCCTGGACACGTACGTGGCACGGCTTTCCCAGAAATGGGAATGGAATAGTCAAAATCTCCATGATGGGGTGTTACCGCTACGCTACATGTTCGTGATCAAAGTTTACACTTTAGGAAAAGCTTTAGATTCCCTGTAAAAACCACGTGCTATTTTTCAGTGCTCTATTTGTATCCTTCTGTTTGTAAACTTAACCTTTTTCTTATCCACCTCTTCAGCTGTTAAATGTCGCAACCTAAAGGACAAACAGATGGAACATAGATTGACCATTTATATATATGGGAGGCAGAAAACCATTGATCCTTTCACTGGTAATGTATGTAGCCAAAAAAAGCAATTAATATATGATAGAACAAATAAAACCTTACGATGTTTAAATTGCGTAAATTAAAGTTGACTGTCCATAACAACAGAATGTGCGAAGGTAGGGTTGCAGAAGTGCAAAAGTAGAATAACTCAACGGATCTAGCTTGAGCTTTGCCTGAATACTTTTCTTAATTATAGAAAAAAAAATATGAATCTTTAAGCAACTAGTTAATTCATGATTAGGGGTAAATTTATACTAGTGGTGTCTGTTGTCAATTTGATTCACGTACTTATCCATAGAGTTCTTTTTATCGGTAAAAAACCGGCAAGATTCGATAAAAACCAAATTTACTAGACCCCTAATAAAAGTAAAAAAAAACAGGTAAAAATAATCTTAAATTTTTCAAATGTGGCTATAGGATAAAAGAAGCCACGCCCATGCATTTTACAAGTGTTGGCCTGGGTGCAGTGGTTAGCACTACGTTTGGAGAGAGGGAGGTTGTCCCAGCGCCTTTTGTTTTCCATTTTTTTTGTGTTTCCGAGTAAAATAAAAATAAATCAAATTTTCATTCAAAATTTTGAACAAAATTTTCTGGTTTTTGCAAAAATCAAATTTACCAGTGGGTCTGGTAGAAAAAATTAAAATAAATTTTGATTCAAAAAATTCGAAAAAAAAATTCTGGCTTTTTGGAGAATTCAAATTCGCCGGTGGGGTCCAGTAGGAAAAAAAACCCGATAAAACCCTGCTTATCCAAAAACATCTCTCCCCTAATATCTACGTTATGTTAATGATTCTAATCAATTGACGATCGATGAGGATCTACGTACGGCTTTTAGTCATGGTCTTGAGGATCCATGGCGCAGGATGAACAGTCACAGGCAAGCATCAAGAAGAGCCATGTCAAGACGGGCAAAGTAGGGGTACCCGACCACTGCAAGAAATGGGGAAGCACCAGAAGAGAGGGAAGAGAGGGAGAAAGCCCCGTAATCTAATTTTGTTTCTATGCGGGCCAACATTTCTTGCTTTAAGGATGAGGTACATAATATTGTATTCCAAGTGACTTTCCTGATAACAATACCGATTAATACAGATTTGACCCTAGCCAGTGACGACCACTTAGTTTTAAGCTTCACAAACTTTCTTTAAGCGGAGTACCGAAGCAAACCCTGGATGTTTCATAATATGTGGGATGGCATGGGCTGTTAGTTCATGGCTGACCATGGCCAATGTCCCAATATGATCCAATGGCTTACACTGTTAGTTTTTTCTTCTAAATTAACTAAAAGTGGGTTTTGTTGGACATTTTCACTTCATGTTAATCTAGTCACTACAACAAAAACTTCACGTAGAGCCACTTTCCTACGTACATTTTTTATTTGTGTCTACGTATTGCCATATCATACTAAAGACACTCTTTGCGGCACTTTAGAATGTGCCTTAAATGTAGAGACATTATTTGAGACATTTTGGGTAAAGAACATGGGATGTGGATTGTAGAGGCATTTTTTTGAGGCATTTTGTAAATTGTCAAAATAAAAATCACGTTCAGACATTTTTTATACACTTTTTAAATTGACCTTATCTTGTAGAGAAGTTATTTAAGGCACTTTCGATTCTCTACAGACATTGTTTTGGATGTTTGAGACATGTTGTGTACTACTCATAACAATTACAGTATACGATCGAGTATAAATGAGTTGTGATGTGAGGTTGAGTTGGTTTGTGTTGCTACTTGTTTCGGCATATTTTCAGAATATATATAAATCAGTTCGGGGATTTGTTTCGGCATATTTTCAGAATATATTTTCGTTTTGCCAAAGGGTGCTAGAGAATATAGAGACGCAATATAGTGCCTTTACAAAATGTCTTATAGAATGTAAAGACATCGATCAATAAGTGTCTCTTTTTCGGCCCGTAGCAGGGATAGTTCCCGTAGAGGCACCATCATGACATTTTGAAAGATGTCTTTAAAATTATACAGAGACAAGAAAGTATTAATTAAATATACGGCTATACAACTTAAGTGTTATCTCACAAGCCATGGGTAACCTCATGGTCCCACAAATTGATCAATTACTGTAACACCAACAGTAGAATCACTTACCTTGTTGATGCATGCATCCATGCTAGGGAGTAGGGAAGGGACACCTCATTTGGGCCGCCATCTAAACTCAGGCCCAGCTGTATCACGTCGTGTCCCTTTTTTTTTCTCTCTTTGCCAAGGCATCAGCGTATCTGTGGGCTTTAATGGTTGTAACAGTCTTCTTCTTGTCGAATCACCTTATATGTAAATTGATATTTGAAAGCCAGAAGTTGGTTAATGCAGCTATCTGAAAATGAACGCTTTAATATAAATTGCTATTCAAATGATTAAAAAGATAATTAAAAATTAAAATATTCAAATATTAATAAAAACAAATATTAAATAATATAACAAGATATTTGCTGAGAGATTTTATCTCTTAGCTCAGAATATATTCACAAATATATAGGATACCAAAACTGATTTTGATATAAGATGAATGATATGCGTTCTAAATATTCAAAGTTTATGTATTGAATATGCTTTTGATATTTATGAGTATGAAAGTGATATATATAGTGGTTTAAACCACCAAGTATGCTATAATTTGTAATTAGTAATATTCTGATTTGGTGAATAGTATTCGTGAATAGTGTGAATAGTATTCGTCAATAATGTGAATAGTATTCGTGAATAGTGTGAATAGTATTCGTGAATGATGTGAATAGTATTATGAATAGTATTTTTTATTTTTATTTTTATCTTTATCTCAGGATCTTGCAGGTTGGCGAAACCAATATGACGGCCGGTTTTGTGCAGAGGTTGTAAAGTCCTACTCGGTACTCACCATATTTCTTGCTAATTTGCTTGAGTGGCTAAGCTTTTCTTTAAACGTTCTTAGTTATGGTCATATGAGGTAATTTTTTATCGTCACTCCAGGCAGTTCCACCCGAAGGGAACACTTCTCTACGGCCTAATGTTCACACCACCCACAGGGAACTCTGCCCATCTAGGGGGAATTTACAGAACCACCGCCTGAGGGGTCTCCTATAGAGTCCTTAGCATAAAACCTTGCCTCATATGAATAAACTAAGAAAATTCAAGAATATTCAAAACCACTTCATTTCCACAAACATAGCTTACATATGGTTTTCCTTTGGAAACCCGAGCGATTAACAACAAAGATAGAGGTTACCTTATGCAGAGAATATTACAAACTCGGATGGATATATTTTTACAGTGGAGTCTTACTACTAAAAGAGAGAGCACTATTGTGGAAGGCTAATGCTAACTCTTGCTCTGTGTTTCTCTTCGCTTCTTTCTCTTCGCCTCCTCCTTTTTTATCCGACTGATGATCTCCTTTTATAGCATCGAGAGAAGCTGGAAGAATCGTCTCCTGAGTCTTCATGAGCCTCCAGACTTTTATTTACTTAAACAAGTACCTAGGCTATTATAGCCTTAAAACAAGGTTGCTAAACCTTTACAGGACAGCATAGAAAATTAACACAAAACAAAAATCTACCGACACTTCATGATAGATTCTTAGGTAGGTAGAACCTATCATTTAAAGTTACATGATGCCGTGGTGATTTTTCTTTTGTTTGAGCTCAGTACCACGTTGCATAACCCTTTAGCTTGGTAAAGACAAATATGTGTCCTTGGTATGAGTGACTCATAAATACGTTTGTCGGTTCATCGTACCATTGGTCACGATTTTCTTGCTTGGTAAAGATGGATCTTTATTGTTATCCAAATTCCTTTTCTTCTTCTTTGGTGCCACAAGTATGAGTGGCTTTCATGAGTCTTACGGTGAGCGCATAGATTGTCTTTATTTCTTGATATAATTAATCTTACGTATATGTATGAATTGGAAATTTCCTATTCACATATATGAATCTTTTTATCAGATAAATGATATTACTCCATCAATATTGACGTACCTTCATAGAGTTACCTTCAATATTCTTTTAATTTTGGGATTGCCCATGTCCAGCAATATCCATAATTTCTATATCTGATGTTGATATATCAAATTTTTCGTCAATTGCCTTTTTAATTTCTTCAAACTTAAAATTCATTTCATTTCTTATATCTATTAATATTTCATCCTTTATATTTTCCTTCCATTGTGAAGATATATTCTCGAATTTTTCATCAATCTTCAAGTCTATATATGATTCGTCTAAGGGATTTGTCCCTTTGACTAGACATTCTTTATATGAATTCTTTTTTGATGTCTCTGTATTTACCAAGGGTGAAGACCCAACGGTTTCCTTATTTTTTATTTTTCTATATTTTTGGATATAATTCTTGGCGGCTGGCTCCATATAATAATTTACTCCCAATATTTTTCTAGCTTGAGCCATAGCTTCATCAATATTTGTGTATTTCTTCCAAGATATTCCTCCTGTTAATTTTGAATCTATTTTTTGAGCCACTATTTCTTCAAATGATATATATATTCCTGGTATTCTCCCTTTAAATACCACATATAAAGTCTTCTCATTCTATGGTCTCCCAATTCTCGATATTGATATTGTCTCATTTTTATATGAAAATATTCGGAAAATTTGTTTAATATTGATAACATATAGCCTTTATATTCACGTTTATTATTATATTGGTACCAGAAATTATCCAATATACATTCTTGTATTTCATCAATGATTATATGGTCTTTTGGCTTAAATTTATATGAATTTGGTGGGAATATTTTGAGCTTATTATCTCCAAAGTGAAAGATTCTATCCCATTATAATTCTTGTCTTCTTCATACCGCAACATGAAATAGCATGTTAGGTGTTTTAATATCGTGACGCTTCATAATTTGTTTGTTCAATATTTGCACATAATTCGTTTTTATTTTTATTTCAGGAATATATTGTTTTGAAGATTAACATTAGAAATTTCTAAGTTTCTTTGAATTCGTGATGAAGGGGTCTCTGCCTTTCGCTCTTACGAAATATTATCTTGATATGGAATGAATGTGATTCCTTGTTCATGTATAATTGTAGTCTGTATTGATTGTTGTAAAATCTAAGACCAATTATCATGTCTTCATTTATCATTGATAAGTCTCTTATTGTAATTTCATCTATTATATATTTTGTATCATTTATATATATTTCAATATTATAAGCCAAATTATTATGGACCTTTTTTATTCCTGACATATCTGTGGATATTTCTGCTTTATTATCATCTATTATTTGAATTATTTCAGGACATTTTATGAGATATTTGCTATGGATGATATTTTTGTACATCTGTATCTACTAAAGCTAAAATTTTAAAAATAATGTTTGGCTTTAGTTTTATTTTTACTGGATTCTTATTCCCAAAACATCTTTAAAGGAAATTTTACTATATATTTATTTTCAAGATTAGTTATTGTATTGTTTAACTGGTTATTTTAGCCCTTTGTTATCTTTTAATATTATAGTTTGTTCTTTAAACTCAGTATTTTCTAAAATTTCTTCTTCATGTGGCTTATTTATTTGATTGTTTAGTTCTTCTATTTTAACTTCTAGATTATTAATCCTGTTTTCTAATATTCTAACTCTATTGGACAATATTCTTTCTTCTGATTCTAATTCTATTTCCTTTTTCAAAATTTGATTTTTTGCCTTTAGACAAGAAGAGCATGCTTGTTTTAGACATAGACTACAAGTAGCTCTATTTTCTTGACTTGGATAATATATACAAAAGGCACATTTTATATTATAATCTCCTTTTCCTTTGATCCAATCATGTTCATGACTTACTTGGTCCATCATTTCAACTCTTAGACCAGCTAGTTCATCTATTAAATCTAATTCATCATTGCTTGACTCATATTCTTCTTCATTGTTCTCAATTTCTTCATTTCAATTATTGAATATATTGATTCATCATCCTTTATTTGATCATCACAAACTAATATATTTTCATTTATACTGTCTATGATTAAAACTCTTTCTTGTTCTTCATATTTACTAGAATATCTTTTCTGATCTTTATTAGGACAAGTTGTACTTAAATGATCAGGGGAATTGCATATAAAACATCTACAAGTTTTATCATAATTCTTTCTAGGATCATAGCGCCTTACATTCCTTTTATGTAAATATGGACTTCTATTATCAGATCTTTTTAGAAAGAATCTTTTCTTAGTCTTATAACCTTTATTCTGAGGTTTTCGATATTTTTTATTTGTAGATTTCTCTTCTCCATAAGTTAAAGGTATTTGGACTATCTTATTACAAAAATTATAGTCTGCATATTTCATAGATCTTTGAGCTTGTATACTTGTACAAATCTTTTTTAATTG
The DNA here is from genome assembly GCA_036346255.1 of Ampelocalamus luodianensis. Lineage (NCBI taxonomy): Eukaryota > Viridiplantae > Streptophyta > Magnoliopsida > Poales > Poaceae > Ampelocalamus > Ampelocalamus luodianensis. Next base: position 75,788,589 of record CM070622.1, on the reverse strand, counting down.
TTTAAAGACAAAAGTTATAGCTTGAGATATATTAAGGACTGAACCTTGAGTTTCTTTTTTATATTCTTCATATATCATACTTCCTAATGGATCAGGTAATTTGTTAAAATATCTCTCAACTATACTTATGTTGTAGCCTTGTTTGGCAGTAGTAGCATTATATAGATAATGTTGTGAAAATTCTTTTATTCCTTTCCAATTGGTTAATGTTAATTTTTCTATTTCTTTTAACCTTTCATTCTGTAAAGTAGTATATCCTAATTCTGGATCTTCTGCTATAATGATATTCGATATCATATTTGCAAAATTATATGGATTACTACTGCTCTTTTAATTCTTCATAAAGACCATGATTTTTTCTACCCATTGTTCCCATAAAACTTTTCTGATTCTCCTAGAAATGTTTCTAAGTATGTTATCATATCTTCAACTTTATTTCCTATATTGTGCTGATTTTGCATATATTTTTGCACTATTAAGCCTTTCCATATGCTTATAATATTTGGCCAATCTATGGGGTCATGTGCGGCTAAGTTAAGAATAGCACCATCACTCTTATAATTTTGAAATTTTACTGCTTTTTCAAACTCTCTTCTCCTTGATCCCATATGTCTATATTGTCCAGGGATATAATTATATGTATAATCTTCTTTTTCTGGCGGCCAAGTTCCTGCCATTCTAGATGGTCTTTCCATTTCTCCTTCATTTTTGACTGAACTATCCCCATATCTTCTTTTCTTTCCTGTTTCTACTTCCATGGCTTCTATAGCATTATCTAAATTATGTAGGCCTATCTCATCTAAAGAGTTTATAAAATCATTGTTTTGTTCAGAGGTATTTGTAATTTCTTCTTCAATGCATATTTCATTTTCTAATTTATTTTCTTCTTCATAGCTTTCTAATAGTAATTTTTCATTTGTTTCCCATTGCTCTTCTTCACTTACTATTTGTTCTGTTTTAGTATCTATCTTTTTTACTTCTTTGATATTATTTTTTAATTCTGCCTTACTAGTACATTTATTCTTATTACTTTGTATTTTTGCATTTTGATGGCCAATTCCTTGTCCTTTTTTAACTTTTTTAATCTGTATATTTCTCTAGAAAAATATATTTCTTTTTCTCTTATAGCAGGCCATTCACATTTCCAAGTATTATTATATTCGTTTTCAGCTTGTTTTAATTTGTTTTCACAATGTTTTATTTCACTATCTAAATCTAATTTTTCCATAAATTCAGACACACTGTGTCTTCTATTATCTTCAATATCTTGTTCAGATATAACTGAGTCTAAATCGTCTAAGGCTCTAGTTTTATAATTTGTAAATCTAATACTTGTGCTTCCATTATTATTTTGATAACTTATATAATCATTGGGTTGTTTTAAAACCTTATTTTCTATAAAATTACTTATATTCCATTCTTCTCTGCCTTTCTTGAACCAATTTTAAGGGACTCATGAATTTTATTCCTTTGGATTGCATTTTTCAATTACGTCATTTACATTTACCTTATATTTAGATCCACTATTATTAGTTAATCTTCCTATGAATTCTATGCTTACTAATAAATTTGTTCCTTTAAAATCTTCATATCCTTTAGTTTGGAATCCAAAACTCATTTTTTCTATGAATTCTTTTATAGGCATCATTAAATCTGGAGCTATATAAGTTATTAAATTATTTTCATTCATATCTCCTTCTATAAATCCTAATGCCGCTTTGTTTATTGCGTCCCATCTTTTATCTAATAAAGATATTAAGACTTTTGTTCCTAATTTTTTCCTTGTCATACCTTTTATTCCTATAATATACATTCCTTGATGTATGTATTTATAACCTGAATATTTTAACCCATTTTCAATTTGTTTACTCACAATTCTTAATTCAACTGGTTGTATCAAAACACTTAATTCAACTTCTCTAGATATTCTATATAATCCAGTTTTGCTTTCAAACATACCCATACGATATATCTGCTGAGGTTTTATTTTTCTTAAAGTATCCTTTTGATATCTTTCTAGATCTTTTTCTATGTCTGCAATCTCTTGTAGATTATCAATATCTTCACTTTTACATCTTAACTTATCTATTAAAGTTATAGGTCTAGCATCTTTATTTACTATTTAGTGTGTTATCTCTTCTATCAAGTCTTTAGATAAATCCATCTTTCGAATTTATAGCTTTAGAAGATGTGACTAAACTTTGATGAGGCTAGCACAATTTCTTTATTTCTTTCTTGATCTCAATTTTATTCGAATTCTTACTAATAATTGAAGAATAGTATTATTTTGTCTTATTATGACTTTAGAATCTTCTTTAGGTGATTCGTAGTTGGAGAAACCGATAGGATGCTCAAGATATTTTTCTGTTTCTTGTAAAGCTTCTTTATATTTTAACATATAACTAAGAGAGAATCAAGGTTTTAACTTCTTCTAATAAATTCTTAATTTTTAGCACTTCTTGATCTAAGTCTTTTGGGTTTTCTAAAGATCTTAAAGTTTTAGCAGAACTGCTAATGAGTAAAGGATCAAGCTTCTTGTATATTAGAGCAACTTCTTCTTTAATATAATCACTGTTTTGAATATTTTTATTTTGTTGTATCTTACCTTCTTCTAATATTTGTAAGACTAAATTTATATTATTATTAATGAGCGAATATTTGTCGATTAATTGACTGTGTTCTTTATATAACCTTTCTAACTTCAATTCTAATTCGTCTTGTCTTTTGCCCCACGTTATATAAAAGTTATAAAGAAGATCAACAAGCAAGTTTAACTGGCTGTGTTGAGTATGCCAACTATGTTCTTCGAAGGGTTTATTCGCACTTTATATTGATATTATCTTTTGTATTGATATTTTTCCCAGTGACTTCTAGGTTTAAATATTTTAATTTTTCAATGATGATAAAAGATAATATTCAAAGTTCTTTATTCAATCGAGTCTTTTCACAACCTAAATATATATATATATATATATATATATATATATATATATATATATATATATATATAGCCTTGTTCGTACTCCGGGAGTATGTACTCCCACTTTTAATATACCACTCAAACGAATATATTATACTTCTTTATCACTTTCAGTATACTTGAATACCAATTATAAGATACTCCAATGTGACTTGATCAGAAAATTTTCATTGGAGCCCTTTATTTTTGCTATATACCCTTTTTTCATACATAAAAGAAGTATATATACGGATTTTGGTATAAAAAGTGGATTTTCATGAAATTTTTCATGGAACTCACTTTATGGTATCTTATAATCATTATTGGAGTATACTCAAATTGATAAAGAGGTATCATTATACAATTTAAGTGGTATATGAGAGGTGGGAGTACATACTCCCATGAGTACGATACCATTTTCCTATATATATATATATATATATATATATATATATATATATATATATATATATATATATATATATATATATATATATATATATATATATATATATGCGTCCATCTTCATCGTCATTAGAATTCGGATTACAAATCAACAGCTATACAGCTTTAGTGTTTTTCTGTACTGTAAGCAGAAAACACTTGAAAGTTAAGGTGTGTGTCTGTTGTTATCATCTGAAATTCATTACAAGGAAGAGTACTAGCTTCGCAGTCAGCAAAAAGATACCACACTCATATAAGACGAGGACTCCAGAAAAATATTGAAACCCTAAAGTTACACCTTATGTGTCTTCAAATCTTTAGCAGCGAATAAAATACCCCTTGCTTTGTCGAGAGGAATTATTGAGCCATCTATGTTTGGGTTTGCTTACCAATAATGGCAATTATATTAATTAAATATAGCCATGCTTGAATAAAGTAAAATTTCTTCAGATTATATATGCTGAGCTGTGTAGTGATGCCAACGTTTCAATTATTAACTCCCATCAAGAGGACGCACTATATGACAAATACAGTACCAGTATATATATAGCACTATCATAGGGGACCCAGCTAGGGCTATTCAACTTAAGATGATGTTTACTCGATCGCCTAATGTATATTTGTGATAAAACTAATCTATCCAAACACCACCCCTTCCTTTATTTTGTGTTAGCCTCTCTTGATTGCGAATATTCCCTCAATCCTCGAACGAAATCCTTTATGTACGCGCGTGTATTGACTTCAATTAAGATCAATCTTCTCATGTTTTACTGCCTGCCAAGTGCCAACGCCAAGTTATACTCTCCTTTAGTTTATGTGGTGCGCCGTTGTACTCCATCCATTTCATAATATAAGAGGCCCTATTAATTTCACAATACATATATTAATTTGTGCCATAAGGAACACACACATCAGTCTAATTAGTGTACATATCCTGGTGTGTTCGTGTGTCCTCTAAAAGTCAGGCAATATGACACTTAAACAAATAAACGATAATTAATCTAGTTAATAGCGGCAGTAATTCTTCACAGAGTTGATAGTATCGTATATTTCTATGCGAATTGTACCTTCCCAATTGTTTCGAACTGAAATAATACAGTCGTACAGTACATGAACAGATTGATCAGACAGCATCAGAAACAGTATTATTTTACATGAAATGAACTGGAGCAAACATAATTCACAACTTGCGGGAGCACACGACCGGTCGTTTTCGTTGCAGGCGACCACTTGGCTTGATCTTGAGCGCATTTTCACGACAAGAAGTACATAGAATCCTTGCGCATTGGCGTTGATGTTCGCGCCAAAAGACTTGCAAAGGTGTGGTGCAGGAATCCTCGTCGCGAGCACGCATGCGTTCGTGTGCAGGGCATGCACGACGCATGCACACGCTCCCCACTTTCTGATTAAGATGATTAACTATATATTTTTGCGTACTTCTTCACACTATATGTACTTGCATGCGACGTGTTAGTTGACGATCGATGCACGCATGCAACCCGTAAATTCTTACGATCATTACAAAAAAGAGGCACTCGTGCGTACGGAGACATATCGTACCTGCATATCTATATATGTATATATCATGTGTGTGTGTGTGTGTGTTTGTGTGTGAGATGCATGACGCCTTTAATTCCCAGTTTCTTCAGTAGTATTCTTGCAGCTGCTATGCTGTAGTAGTGCAGAGCTGAGCCTTCCTACGATCTCCTCTGCTGTGACAGTGAAGCCCTCCTCCACCTGAAACGAACAATTAATTAATTGATCTGAAAGCATGTTAATTATTTTCTCCTCAATGTCCAGGCCTGATCGATGCATAGTAATTATATGCATAGTAATTAGGATGTCGGGATGGAAGAACATGGTCAACATACAAAATGCATGATATGATTAGTTCGAAAATATGCTTCTGTTCCATAAACGGTCATCATAGTGGATCTACTTGAGTATCTACACCAAGGTGAAAATATTATTATTATGGGTAAAAATTAAGTTAGTATCACATGTTGATCCTCTATGCGCTGTTTCACTTCACCTAGAGTAAATGGTGTTTGACTACATATTACTACTTGGCACTTGGTAAAAATTAAGTAGTATCAGTGGGGTATGTAGGCCAAGCATGGCTAGAGTTTTCGTCCTTGAAGATTCTGTCCAAAACAGTTAATGAGTGGCTAGTGGACAGGTAAAAAGAGAAATAACTTGGGCCGTACTTCTTTCACCGTGATTTTGGTCGATAAAATCACAATAACTAGCTACTTGGTGGACAGAGTGAATTAAAAAGAAATAACTTGTCAGTAACTAAGGATACTAGCTAGCTAGGAATTAGGATTATATTACTAAGAAATAACAGTTGTATTACATTTTTTACCCCCTCTTTAATCAAAATTGAATCAAGTACGCAGATATATAGAAAATATTAAAGCAAGCGAACATACTGTATTGGCAAAATTTTCCATATATGCATAAATCATAACACCCACAGGGATTATATTCAATTCCCTTGGTTGCACAATGCATGTGCAGACCTGAATGTTTTTATGGGCACGGATCAAGGAAAATAATCAATGCGTTCGTAACTTTTTCAATTGAAATCGAGAAATAGAAGTTTAATTTGCTCTCTACCAACTTTAATATCACAAGAGTTTAATTTGCTTTTAAGGGGAACGTTATTGAAGCACTAACGAAAAAACGTTAAATACACTCGTTGTTTTGCCTTTGGACTATTATATTGCGAAAAAAAGTGTCCTGAATTTTTTTTTGAGGGATTATAATATGGTTAATGAAAGTACTAGCATTTTGTATGTTGACCATGTTCTTCCATCCCGACATCCTAATCAGCAAAGTTTTATATATTTCGTAAACCAAAACAATAAAGGCCATCAGGTTGCTCTAAAAAAGGCCATCGTACTACAAGTCTACAAGTCTACAACTACATATGACGGTATAATCCAATTACAGACTAGCTAGGATCGGAAAGACAGTGCCGATAAAAAAAAAGAGGAAATAAACTTGCCTTTGCCATGATGGTTATGATCATGGTGCACACCGGGAACGGCATGACATTGGTGTGAATGATGCAGAGGTGGAGCTCTTCGACCTCGGCAAGCACCTTCACGACCACCCCCTTGCCGTTCTCGCAATGGATCCTCATCATCACGCTGTTCTCCGAGAACCGCGCCTCGATCTCCGGCAGAGAGTTCCTGGCCGCCGGCCATCCTGAAGACGCCAACGACGGGGATCCATTCTCGTCTGGCGAGGCGAGGTACGGCTTCTTGACAAGCACCACGGTCTCGATGCCGATGCTCCTGCCGTTGCTGCCGGCGGCCTCCAGGGCCTTGAGCTTTTCTTGCAGCTCCTTCACGTAGCTCGCCGCGTCGGAAAGGATCGTCGCCTTGTCCATCTGAATCGGCTCGAAGTTTTAGTTGCAAGCGTGTGAGAAGTGAGAACTGATACATGAGGAAGTACAGGGATTTATTTTGAGTACCTTCTTGAGGCCGGGGATGACGGTGGAGAGCTCGATGAAGCGCTGGTTGATCTTCTCCCGGCGCTTCCGCTCCGCGATGATGTGGTCCTGCGCGTGTGGCGCCGACGACATGGGGCCCGCGCTCCTCACGGCGGATCTCCTCGTCGGCGCTGACCCGTACACCAACTCCGGCACGCCGCTATCGTAAGGTCTTGGGGCAGCAGCGGTGGCTTCCAGCATGCCGTCGGTGACCGGCTGTGTCGAGGGCCTCGAGGAGGCGCTGAAGTTCCAGCTCGTCACGGGAAGATTGGTGACGCTGTTGCTGCTTCTCGGGGCGCACCAGGACGAGTTCGGCGACGGGGGCCAGACGTCGTGCTCCATGGCCGCCGGGGCCGAGAAATTGCCGCCGCCGCTGCCATCGGTGGTGTCGCCGGTGCTCCAGCTGTTGGCTGCGTGGGCTTCCGTCATCAGCTCCGGGACCAGGACGGCTGCGTGCGAGGGGAAGGTTGTCTCGCCGCAGTCGTTAACAACGCTCGCCGGTTGCTGGTGCTGCAAGGTGTCCATGGCCCACTGCATGAACAAGGTCGAGTCCTCCATGTTGGCCAGATGGCTAGCTAGCTAGGTGTAACTGCAACAAATGATCAGACCATTAGTCAATTCCACATCACCATCACCATCATCATCTTCTTCTTCTTTGGAAGGAATGCAAGTTGGGTGTAAGGCAAGCATGTGAATCAATTTCATTTATTATTTACATGTACATAGGTCATAGATAAATTATGCGCAGTGTGTTTTTTTGGTAAGGAGTATGATGTAAAAGAATGATGAAATAGCTCAAGAAACCTTTCTTTGGAATCATCCTTTAGTGCTACCTTGTTGGAATCATTGAGGCACCTTTTAGAAAAGCAATACATGTGACCTATTGCTAGCTAGACCAAATGCAGAGAATCAAAAGAACAAGACCAAATTAAAGCTAGCTTGTCACACAGAAGAAGAAAAAAAAGAGAAGGATTCATGTACTGACGAACCTAATTACCATGCAGAAGAGATCACTAGCTAGCTAGTCTCCTCCTGTTAAGTAATATATCCAAAGAAGCATGGGAGAGCATTCCCCTTTTATAGCTAGCACCACCCCTCTTGTCGCTGTAATGTTTGCTCACTAGCTTGAATCCTCTCAATGGCCCCTCTCTTCCCTTCCAAAGGCCAAGAAATGGGAATAAACAACCATTTCCAGGGATTCTGGTTATCTGGCCTAAATCCAGCGAAAATGATATCACTATCTCTGGCCACGCACATTTTCTTTCAACTTCAAAGTGACACTGTCAGAAAAGGAAGCATGTTGAGAACTAAAAGATCCTTATAGATTTGGATATGTTAATTTAGTTGCGGCGAAAATGTCAAGTTACATGCAATTCATTTTTTTTACTCTATCGTGATGTAGGTAAATCCTAATTGAAAAAGTTTGTATAACCACCACTGTTAATTCTAGGATGCCATATATATGTAGAGTTAACCTTTTTCCTATTACTTCTCTGATACGGAAGAAAAATATATATAAGTATAAATTTTCATCTGCAACTCTGTCTCCCTTCTACGAATTACGTACACTGTGGAGCCAGCAATGCAGTGCAATACGTTATGTGATATCCCCACCTCTTGTACCAGATGATTAGGTAATGACATATATTATTCATCATTAATTAGTATTGGTAATAAATATATGTAGGGTACTAGTAGTATATTTCACAATAATTGAAAGTTCGAGCTGATGCTTTTTTTTGTACACATGTACAGTAGTAGCAAGTGATCATATTTTACACGGATTTAGTACATACTAGTGTCCAACATGCTGTCCTTTAGCTCCAGCTTATACGTTTTCCAAATTACTTAATTGAAATTCATCTAATATTACATCCCTAATTATAATGCATAAACTTGTGCTCCGGTCACAACTTTTTGCCGTGCATGGAAGCATGTGATACGTCAAAAAACATTAATTGGGTTGATTTGATGATTTACCAATATGAGATAGATGCATTTGAGGATTTACCCTCAATGTCTCACTGACATATGGCTCTAGGACCCACATATCAGTGAGAAATAGATGGGTAACCTATTCATAGTGGTAGATCCTTAATAATATATTTTTTTTATGTTTAATCAACTATATTTGTTTAAATATCTTTTGTGAGATGAAATTTATCTAAATATTTAGATTGAACAAGCAGAATTTCTCACGCAATTGTGCTGCTAGATATTACAATATATTATATTTGTTATATCTGTTACATAATTGTAATAGATATAGCATATATACATGATTAATCTGCACCATTATAATCTGATCCCACCAAAATAAGTGATATGGATCTTCTCCTTTTCTCTCTATTAATGAGAGAATTTCTAGCACCAGTTTTTTTTTCAAATAAGTCAATATGAAAGCAATAGAGCAAATCTAAGCCTCTAAAATTAGGGTCTGCCAAATTAAGGGCCGGATGTTTTTATTTTTGCGATAATTTTTAGCATATTTTTATTTTATTTTTCTTAGCAATTTTAAACCACTTTCCATTGACTTTTATTATATAACTAGAGGAATTTTGGGCACAATTGTGCGACTAGATATTGCAACATATTGCATTTCTTATATAATTGTGTTGCCATCCGAAATATGTTTGGTGTGTGTCTTCTTTTTTTCTCTCGATTAATGAGAGAATTTCTAGGAATTTAACTTTTTTTTTGTGATTTTAGGATTAGTGTGGGATTTTGTAGACCAGCAAAGAGAATGAGGTACCTTCAATATCACCAGTTGTTTGTAGATATATAGATGCCAGATAAATTATATGATTGGGGTTTTGTCAAACAAATCAAAGTACTTCCATGGTATCAAACTTTTGTATTCTTTATAAATATATTATGATACGAACTATTGGTCAAAGTTGTATATTAAAGATTGTGAAAATTTCTCTAAAAAAGCACAGTGAAAAATCCAGATTTTTTAAAGATTTTTAATTGTTGGGTGTACTAAATAATGCATATGATTTGAGGTTTTAGTAAATTCTCACGCTAACCCACAATTAAATCCGCACCCAATCCCCCATCACCCCTGATCTTCACCTTTCAAACAAAACTTGTACACATTCTACACGCAAATTTGTATGTACAGCTAGCGTTTCCTCCTCGAAATATTTAGCTAGCTAGGAATAGTAAATGATCCCTACTCCATATAGGTTTTGAATAGATGTATTGATAACTTATTTAGCCTTATCTTTACTGGAAACACTAAATGAAAGCCATCAGCTTGTCACTATATATATTGATTTAGTAATCTGCTGTGCTCCCACGCAAAAATGTACTTACAAATACACATGTGATGTAACAATCTTGTCGATCGATTGTGTCATGCATATATACTTTGCCATATATAGCTCCAGCAAAATGCATGTACTCTCTTTCCTTTTTTTTCTTTTTGTTCGTTCTCTTAGACATTTCTCGAAAGACATCTAAGTAGCTAATGAGGTGAGGAGAACTAGTTTTGAGCTGTCAATTAGGCAGTCAACAGCTTGTAATCCTTCTTAGATCCTTTATATAGCTCATTGTCTCAGATCGACCATCATCTTTCGCCGTTGGCGGAGTGACGATTTGCCAATATATTCAGATTAATGCGTGCATCGATCAAAGGCAAGCGTTCGATGTGAACTGCTACAGTACAGGTGGTGGAATTAGTTTGTTTTAGACGAAGAGTAGTGTAATTAGGTGTGACTAATGCAAATCACTGTGCATGTTGATGCTTGCTTATATATTCTACGGCTTACCCACAAACGGAAACTTTGCACCTCAATATATAACTCCATTATTGGATCAATCAGTGTAAGTTAACATCAGTTTGGTCATTTGGGAAATCGATCTTTTGCCGTAAAGCCACGTGCCTTTCTCTCCAGACTCCAGCAAGTAAACGCCTCACTCATCGGCGTTGCTTCGATCCAAGCTGACTGCTGACATACGGGTGACGCGCGCGCTGATCGTTCAGCTGCGCTACGCGCGTATCTTTTACCACTAGTATTTGCAAATTTTTTAACTAACTCCGTAACACATGGCGCGCAGTTACCGTCCTTGCTGTTTGCAAAACCACGTGCTGTTTGCTTGCTTGTGCGCATGCAGCGTGCTGTGCAAATTGCGGCCGTCCAGTAAGGATTCGACGCACGCGAAGCACACACCTTCGGAGAGAACAAGATACGCTGCAGCGCATGATTTCTTAATTAGCTAGCCTTTTTGTTTTAAAAAGAGTGCTAGTGTCGTTGTTACCGTGTCCACTACACGTGAAAGGCTAGTTTGTCCAGAAAATCTCACGGAGATCTAATCTAATACACGAAAAAATTCGCAGAAGAAATCCCCGGAAAACTATATATATATAGCTGATATGTTAGCTAAGACTGAGCCGTACGTAGACACATATAGTGGTGCTAGCTCGCATAATATTATAAGAGTACGTACCGCCTATGATTTTAGCTAGTTTGCTCAAATCTTAATATAGTACAGAATTAGTAATAGCGTAATTTAGCATGAGAACCACGTCTTCGTAGGGTGGTGAAGTTGTGAGTGTACAACTCTATCTATCATAGTTTAAATCATGATACCTTACCTCTATACATACGTAAGTACGCTTTTAGTAAACATTTTGTGAAGTCGCGAATTTATCATGACCTTTGCCTTTCTAGACGTGTGCTAAGGTACACACTCGCACGTGTGTGTGTGTGTGTGTGTGGTAATGTGTGTGCGTGATGGTCATCCTTGTAATGAAAAAAAAGCACTAGCGTAATCAGTGGCGGATCCAGAACGAAACTGATCGGGGGTCCCTGAGATAAGATGGGCCACATCCGGCTGGACTATGGGTTGGAGTGTACTCTTATGTTAGTCTAGGGGTATCCACGTTACATATACATGATTATATCTAAAGAAAAATAATTTTTAGATCCGGTATTCTGTACACCCCTGTACGTTACAGTAGATCCGCCCCTACGTAATGGGTGCAAATCAGACCCTCCATTTCCTTAAAAAAGTTGTTCCCTTGGATCACTTTTTGTGAAGGATTGAAGCACCTCCAAAAGAGTCGTCAAATGACTATTGGAAGAGACTGCGCATATAGTGGTCAAAGGCGAACAGATCTGTTACGGACTTGCTGAGGATTTGGGGAGGAAATCTGCAGCAATTAGGGGCTCTGGGAAGGCATCGAGAGGTGGGATTGGAGAGGAACGCGGAGAAGGAGCCTCGTAGAACGACAAAGAGATACAGGGGGCTGTTTGCTTCGTGTCCCTTGAGTGTTTGCCTGGCCAGGGTGTTGTCTGGAGCATGCTGGGGATGCGTTTGGTTGCTGCCTGTGATTGTTGCCTAACGAGAGCTGTCAGGCCCTAGACCTAAAAAATGGATGCTTGGGCTGCTCCGAGTTGCCTGGGTCTCGTGCTACTGTACTTCTTACACTTTTATTTGTGTAAACCTAGGCAGTGGCGGACGCACCACCGGTGCACGCAGGGGCGTGCGCACCGGCTCCCCTAGCCGTGCCCCTGGAATCCCCTCTGCTACCGCCTCCTCCCGCCTAGTCCCACCTGCACAAAGCACCGGCTGCAGCAGGCGCCGCGCTATGAAGGAAAGGAGCAGCGGAGAAGAAAGAACTTAGGAGTCAGGAAGACCGAAGAGGCGAAGACAGCAAGCAAAGCAACTCGGTTATTTGGGCCGTTTGGGCCACATTCATTCTATAATTCAATATCATAGGGCCCATTTTTGAACTCCCCAAATCCCTAATTATCTATTCCCCACTCCTCAAATTCCCATTCCAGAATTCCCCATCCCCATTGGCCACTCCTCAAATCCCTAAGGCTTTGTTTGGGTGCTAGGGGAATATTTCCAGGGTACACAACTCCGGGGTGGGATTTTGCCTGCCATATAAGAATCCCGTGGAAAATTCCCATCGTCATTTGGGGAGAGGAGCAGAAATTCTCTCCTCCTACACATCAGGCCAGATCTAGTCTTCTCCGCTACGTAAATCCCCAAAAGCGAAGAAAGCGGCACGGCGGTGGAGCCGTTGGACTGGTCGGTGAAGGTGGTGTGGGCTCGGCGGCCCCGCTGCGATCTCGGGCTCGGCGGAGGTGGCGGCGCCATGCTCGCGCAGGCGCAGGGCGTGTCGCGGCTTCGCGAGGCGGTGGCGCGTGCACGGCGACACTGCGCGCAGCAGGCACACCAATGGTGTAGGAGGACCGAGCACGAACACCGGAGAATGGTGGCCCTTGCACGAGCTTAGGCTCGGCGGAGGTGGCGGCGTCTGCGCGCGCAGGCGCAGGTGGGGTGCGGGCCGCGAGACGGTGCCGCCATGCGCGCAGAGGGCGGCGGGCGCGCGCCAGCGGGCGAGGCGGCGTGTGGGCTCCGGATTATTGGAAATGTACTTAATTAAATTCATCTGATAACATGATTATTAATGAAGGAACAGATCGTCCCTCAATTAAAGATCATGCTAAAGGTATAAATTCAACAAGTAACAATTCCAATAAAGCAGATCCGGATATATATATATATCTCACAATGGTTCCCAGGATCAATGACCATTGCATATATATATCCTTTAACAACATTGCATCATATACATACAAGTCATACATTTGCATAATTAAACATAAGTTTACAACATTCGGGTTTAGTACTACAATATAGAGTGACTTGGTCACTACCACATATTCAACAGCGGAAGCAAAATTAAACTGAAAAAGTCCACCAATGGCCTCATCCACCCGCAGGCAATTGCGTGGAGGAAAGAAGTAGCGTTACTCGTTAGCGTCACCCTGATCGGCGCTAACGGGTACTTCATAAAGAAAACCGTCCTCACCTGCAACAATAGGTGATAGCACCTTGAGTACGGAAGGTACTCAGCAAGTCTTACACAAACTATTAAAATAAAGTGTTGATTAGAGCCTAACCAAAGGAATAGAATTGTTATATGCATAAGGTTACAACAGGAAGGTATAAAGGTTCAAATTTGCATAAAGCGATACATCTTATCCTACAAAGGCTAAATTTTGATAAAGCCATTTAATAAATCAAAGTTTGCTTAAAACAGTAAGTAAATGACATAAAAGTAAACAGTACAGTGCATGATTCCCTCATGCAAACCGAAAATAAACCAAAACCACATTTTGAAAATCAAAACTTCTATACAGTGACATCAATTCAAGTTATCGTCCATGACCGTGGACACGGCTATTCAACAGATTTATACCCGCAGGGTGTACATCTTTACCCACATGACTTAGCTAGCCGTTGCCTTGGATGCCTCCGAATGATGACATACTTCCTTTGGTATGCCGACCGGGAAACTAAGATTTGGTATTTTTCAACAAGCCAACACTATTGAGTTGGACCCCATGTGTGAACCGATCCGCTTAAACAACGATCGATAGCATCCGCTAGGGGCACACATGTTGCGTCGAATGCCGATCCAAACAATTTAATGCGAATTGGGTTCCCTACCCATAGTAGAATGCTATCGGCACCATTAAGGTATCGTATATGCGACGAGGCACATATACGCCTCACCCTCCTAAGAACATCGATCATCGACATACAAGCTCACATGGCATAAAACGCAGTCCTCGGACTGAGCATCTATGCCATACAAGGTCAATACACATATCCTTACTCTCCTGTTTCCAACTCAATAGTCTCAACATTTTACTTAACCAAGCAAGCGCCATACACTTTGCATGTGGAAGTGCGTGGGGACTTGAATCGAATAGTCGAGTTCGGTCCTTAATTAACCGGACAAGTCCACCACAAAACTCAATCTCGTGCACAAAGCACCATCACTAGCTTCCTCTTGTCCAGATCAATTTGAATTTCAAATACAAGACTGATTTAAAGAAACTGGACAAAGAGTTTAAAATAACAATAGTTCAAGAGTGATTCCCATGTTTGACAAGATATGCTTGTCAAACTCTAAAATCTCTAGACTGCATGTCTAAGCTTAAACTGAAAATATAGCTTATGATATACAGTACTATGCTAGGGTTAAGTGTATGGTGATAATTGAGGTAATCCATCATGTTTGGTCATAGCTAACTACTAACAGATCACATTTTGTATTTTCAGAAAAATAGCATGCACAGATATCACTGGATTTGCAAAAACTATTGTACAAAATTTGGGACCAATATGGTGCAAAGAGGATGCTTGCCTTGATAGTAATACACTTCTGTTGCAGGTTCAGGTTGCTCAGAAATATACTCACTTGCCTCAACAGAACCAGATTCTAAAAGAAGCAATAAGATCCAATAAATATCAAAACTGACAATAAATCCAAAATGGAAGAAACATGCATGATCAATCTGGAAGTGCATGATTACAGTATGCTTAAGCCATAACTACCCATAATAGTGATAATAACCCATTTTATTAACTACTGTTTTCAAAAGACAGAAACTAGGTTTAGTGCAAAGTTCCAGTTTTCAGATTTTAAAAGAGCTGAAAACAGGACAGGTTGCAATTTTCGGAAAAAGGAATATAGAACATGCAAAAGTTCATAAATGAAACTTAGCATGATCTTTTAGGGTAATTAACATCCCAAACCAACCTTAGTCTAACCCTAACTAGTTAGATTACATCAACTAAGAAGAAAGTCATTTTTGTCGGTTAAGCCGACAAAAAGAAACAGAGACAGATCTTCAACTAGAAGTTAAAATAGATGATGACAAGAATTGAAAGATCAACTTGTCATGCTGCTAGGGTTTAGTCAAAACCTAAATAAGATGATAAGTTGACAGGAAGAACCCTAGGTTTCGAAAATGACATGGAAAACCGAAAAGGTATAACAACAACCTTTCAGTTTGAAGCAAGTTAAAGCTACTGATGTTCAAAAGAGTGATTCACAGGAGCTTCTAAAGTCCTTAAGATGCTCAAGATGTCAAAATTAGGGTTTGTAACTTACCAGTAGAAGAAATATGCCAAGGGTGCTGAAAATTCGAAGTTGATCGACAGAGAGGTAAACTCTGATTTAACCTGCAAAAGATATCAAATCTTTAATGCAAGGTAAAACCAGTGCTTAAGGATGGATAAGCAAAGGATAGGAGCAAGAACTCCACTGGACAACAAGGAAGAAAATGAGCTTCAGTGGTCAACAATGGCTGCAGCTCCAAAAAGCTAGGGTTTATATATGGATGTTAAGCTACAGATCAAGAGGGAATGATCTAGAGTTGATGAGGTGTCCATTTAGGCTAATTATCCCAAAAATTAGTTGCAAAACTTTGGGATAAATCCTCTCCTCTGTTCTGAGAAATCTGTACTGAGAGAGAGGGAAGAAGATAAGAGTCAGCTGACATGTGGGTCCCATTGTCATTCTCAGCCGTGCGCGCTTCACAAAAGCTCAAACGAATGTCAGCCGTCCGATTGGAAATGGGCGGCTGTGATAAATCGAGAGATTAAATGATTTGAATCGGTACCAATTAATATGGACCGCACGATCTAGATCGACCGATCGGGACTAAAACGGAGCTTAAAGGAATCTTGAGATCCACTTTCAAATCTGGACGTTGGATTGAAATCCAACGCTCAGCTAAAAGAATACACGTCACCTCCTTTAGATGCGATGGCGCAACACCGTTGGATTTGATTTCTACGGTCAGGATGGAAAGTTGAACCGGATGGTCCGATTGCATACACTCATATGGACCTTACGATTGAAATCCAACGATCCACCGATTTTGGGCTTTAAAGGCCCACGATCAAAAAGAAGCGTCGTAGGATTGAAATCCAAAGGCCCACATAATCGCGCGCCTCTGATTTCAAATTGGAATAAGCGACGCCGTTAGATCAAGAATGAATGGCTGCGATCGTGAGGGGATCCGGAGTCGTCCGAATGCATACACAAATCTAGACCACACGATGAAGATCCAACGGCCCAGAGGAGTGCGGGCTTTATAACACGCGGTAAAAAGGAAAAGCCGTAAGATTTGAATCTAACGGCTCAGATAAAAGCGCGCCTTTAAGTTTAAAACGAAAAGGGGTGCGCTGTTGGATCGAGAACGAACGGTGGAGATTGAAAAGGGCTCCGGAGTTGTCCGATTGCACACAATGATCTCGCTCGTTAGATCAAGATCCAACGGTGGAGATTAAAGTGCACACGTGGACAGCGCGAGGGACATTGCGTCCTCGACCGTTCGATTGAAAATCGACGGTTCATATCACGCGGGGAGTTTGGGCTCGCGCCCGAACGTGACCGAGCCGGACCCTTTTGATTCGGTTGGACCCAACCACATGGCTTGAGTCGCTACAGTGCTGAGTTTAGGTTTAGACCGGTTTAGTTGACCAGAACCTTATTCAAATACTCCAAGGTTTGACTGGGCTTTTAAAAATAGCAAATAAATTTATAAAATCATGAAATTTTTACTGTAAGCTACTGGGATGATATATTTCCCAGATAAATTTTATAAACCACATTTTCACTTTGTAAAATACATAAATATTGATTTCAGGCCAAAAATATTTATTTAAAGACAATAAATTTTTCTTTAAGCCCAAATAATTTCTAAAAATGCAACAAAAATATTTTTAGCCAAGATAATTTATCTAGGCTTTAATAAAAACACTTCCCAGTCATAATACAAGTTTTATCTTGTATTCCTTTAGGACTTCAAATGGTTCTTTAGGGTTTTGGCTAAAAAGGAAGGTTTTTAACTTGTAACATGCTGCCCAAAGTGTAAACATGAACAGTAATGCTATGAACAGTATCTCATTTACTGTTCATAAAGCATTTTATTACTGTTTATAAACTTGGGGCACATACAATGGCGTGCAGGCGCCTCCACAGCAGAAGAACGGCGCGCCATCTCTATCGTAGTCGAGAGAGAGAGAGGTTGTAGCGAAGGAGTTGGCGGTGTAGCGATGGAGACGGGAAATTTTTCGACACCTCACGACACGCTTTTTCCTTCCCGTGGATCCCGTGGATTAGGTTGGGAACTTGATGGTCGTGCAGAGCCAAACGCGCCTCAAGTTAGCCCAGGGAAGATATCCACAGGCCCGGTGCTCCCCGGGGAACGAGGGGTATCCCGGCCAATCCCCGGGCTCCCAAATGAGCCCTAATTCTATCCCTATCCACGCAACTCACCTCACCTGGGCGGCTGGGCACACGCGGGCGCTCGGCCGACGTCGACGACGGGGGCGAGGCGGCGAGCGGGGGCCAGCTGGGGCCTGGGTACGCCACTGGAGGTAGTCGCCAATCGGTCTCTGGGCTCGGCCGCTCGGGCGCGTGACAACGTGACAGCGTGAGGAAGACCGAAGAGGCGAAGACTGGAGTCT
This sequence comes from Ampelocalamus luodianensis, assembly GCA_036346255.1. Taxonomy (NCBI): domain Eukaryota; kingdom Viridiplantae; phylum Streptophyta; class Magnoliopsida; order Poales; family Poaceae; genus Ampelocalamus; species Ampelocalamus luodianensis. The sequence continues at coordinate 75,770,395 of CM070622.1, read as the reverse complement.
GGAACTGGAAGAGGATTAGAGGATTGAAGCATTGAACTGAGCACTTGAGAGTTGAGCCTGCTTGTGCAGTTGAGGAGATTGAGGAACAGCCGAATAGAGGAACTGAGCAAGTGAGTGAGATTATGGAGATAGATAAGGACTAAGTCTCTAAGGAGCACTGGAGACTGGAGTTGCTGACAGCAGATAGAGGTATCCACTAATCAGGTAAACTAGTAATCGGTAACGTAATAACTTTTGACAATTGACAGTGGTTAGGCACTTTGGCTCACTCATTTAAATTAAATACTTAAAAACTTAAAATTGGAATGTTGAGATGATGTTATGAACTCGTAACGTTGTCTACTTGTCTAGTCTAGTTACATGTACTTAGTACTTATGGATTATATATAATTTATTGTAGATTTATTAGTTAGTAGGGGAAAAGATAAAACCTTTCCATTGGTCTATCGTCTCATTTAGCTAACACTGATTCTTCCTGTAGCAAAGACATTAGTTGAAAGAATCTTTTCGGCAATGAAAATTATCAAGACAGATTTACGCAACAAAGTCTCCGATGAATGACTCAATGACTTGATGGTGTGCTACACTGAGTAAGAAATATTCAAAAGCATTGATGATAAAACAATTATGGATCCTTTTCAACAGATGAAATCTCGTAGAATGGATTTGCTTCCTGCTTCTAGTTATAGCTAGCGGTTTTGCGATATGTTCTATACTTCCATTTCATTTCAATGTTTGTAATTAGTCATAATTTTCTGATTGTCTCACTAATTTAGCTACTTTTGTTCTATAAATTGCTACTTGTCGTATGTATTTATAAGCATTCGGATTGTTATGTTCATTAGCCATGTACTACCTTAAGTTCATTTTATATTCTCGCTTTGTCTCTTATTTATTTATGTATGAATTTGGATTGCATTAGATATTCAAATGTATTATATATGTTTCGTACGATTTTATCATATTAGCTTGAGCACCCCCTCTATTTCTGTCCTGCGTACGCCACTGAACCTAGGCATATCAAGAACCAAAAGCTGTCTGCCTCTTGTACCTACTCAGGCACAGATCCAAGACACCAACCAAACACTACATTGGATTTCACATGTACCTGATCAGGCAATTTAGCATATAAGACCAGACAACTCACAAACAGGTATAATTTCCAGACAACTTATCCTGTGCACCAACCAAACATGCCCATAGAGCCAGGATGAGGTAGCAGTCGAATTGTTTTTCTCTATTCAGCCCCTTCAGATGGGTCCTGAACTCCTACGCTAACAGCGTGCAACGGCCCACAGAGCCAACCTAGCTAACACAGCACTAGGCAGAGGTCCATGATAAAATCCCGTTTACTTTAGTAATATATATAGCACATGTTGCATTACCATTAATGGTAAGCCAATCCTAATGGCTTAAATGAGCTCGAGCAAAGAGCATATTGATATTAACTGATTAAGCGAGCTTAGCTTCCTCAATAAGCTGTTTTTTTTCTATGAATAGTTGGTTGAGAGGGGTATATGGTTTCTCATGCGCTGCTAGGGGGATGGGGCGTGTTGAATACCAATATTCTCGTCAAGGAGGGAGGGCAGAGAAAATAGTGTGCGACAAGGGGAAAATGTTGTATTCCTATGTACTGTATCTCTGTGATCAGGTAAGGCGATATATAGGATGCAGCAGAGGGCACACATGTGTTTTTATTTTAAAACATAAAATAACGGGCTACACCGTGAACACTCCTTTCGCAACGCATGTATCTGTTGCTATATGTCCAAATAACCGTTCCTGTAGTCTATACCAACACATTTCCTATGTGTTGCCATTGAGGCCGTTGCAAAGGTTTATCACAATACATATAAAAGTGTAACATCCCAAAAATTGATATTCTCTGTTATTTATGCTTAAATATTAAATCCTGCATTTTTTTAGCATTTCTCCTGGCAACAAAAGAATTTTCACTAACATTTAATAGCTGTAAAAAACCTGGAAATAATTTTTCTAAATACTATATGGTGCCAGGAGCCTCTCCAAAAAATTTCATAATTTTTGGAGTAGATTTGCTAATTTCAAAAATTCAATCGTGATTTCTTGAGTTATATAAATCGGAAAATAATAAAAATCTGCATTTCCTTCCTAGGCCAATTTCCTTCCCCTCGGCCTGGCCCGCTACTGTTTCAGCCCAGCAACGGCTTGCGCACTGTCTCCCCCAACAGAGCCGTTGACGTGTTGGGTCCGCGCGCTAGCCATCGTCTTCCACCTCACGCTTGCTCATTCGCCACTCGCCGCGTGCACCAAAGACGAGAGCCACTCGCTCACCCTCTTCTCTCGCGTGATATTGGCCGATGGACCTGTGGCCCACCAGAGGAATCGCCGCCCACGATGCCCAACCGCACGCGCAGCGTAGCGAGCTCGTGCGTGCGTCCACAGTTTTTGACCACGCCACCCACCGTTTCTCCTCGTCTAGCAAGCTGTCGCCTCCGTCTCACCCAGTCCTGTTGTTGTAGGTGCATCAAGCCATCTTGTCGTCTTTGTTTGTCCCGTTCAGACGGGGAGGGAGTGTTTTATCCTTCCTTCTTAAGCCATGCCGACCACATCATCTCCTCTAGCTCGCCATTTCCCGCCCCTCAGCCAAGAGCCAGAGCTCCTTGACTTGTGGTTCGCTGGGAACAACACTGTCTTCTTCAGTGCCACTGAGCATGCCACTGTGTCATTGCCCCTCAGTTGTGTTTCCACCTTTGACGTGCGCATCACTTCTTGCCTAGAGCTTCACTGATACCTTCCCTGTGTTTGTTCTTCCAGTTGGGACCATGTCATCTTCTTCCCGTCCGGCGTGCACGCCTGTCCAAGTCCATCGTGTTCCCACCTCTGGCGAGTCTTGCATGACATGAACTGTAATATCCTGTTTCACTTTTAAGAGGACTATTGATTTAGAGAATGGAGTTTAACGAGAGTTTAGACGGGTTTTCGCTTAAGTTGGAAAATTTGGGCCGTGGGCTCTTAGCCCAAGAGGGAGCCAGCCTTAAGGGGTTTCCAGGGGGCACAGCCAACCCTAGCCCCTTCCCTCCCTTGCACCTCCACCTCCCTCCCCCATTCCAGCCGCTAGCCCCTTGCAGCCCTCCCCTTGCGCCACCCCTCCCTCTGAAGGCCGTCGCCTTGCTGCTCCTCCCTGCCAGTGCTGGCCCTGCTACCCTGTGCTGCTGCTGGCCAGAAGAAGGAAGGAGAGGAGGAGGTCTAGAGGGGTTCAGCTAGGGAAGAAAGGGAAGGGAAGGAGGAAGAGGAAGAAGGAAGAGAGAAAGAAAGAGAGGGGGTAATCTCGCGGGAAAATCGGTGATCCTCATCGTGGTCTCCAAGGGTGACGATCAAGATTTCTTCTCTGTTTTGTTTAGCAATTTCTGGTTGGGGAAATCGATTAATAGATTGGTTTAGTCTATTGTTATGTTAAACTGTAAATTCGGGTACCAGTTGTGCGTAATTTGGAAGTTTCATCTACTAGAAAATTGTAGAGGATCCCGATAGTTTTCTATAGAATGTTTATTCATGTCAATCAGATGAGTAGATTATAATTTATGAATTTTATAAGCTTGATGTCTGGTAAGTTTGTTGGGTTCTTGATCTTCATGAAAAGGGTAGGTAACTTCTTAAGGATTCCAGATAGTCCAAGAACATGATTTTTGGACAAGTGGATAATTCCCTGTGGTTTCTGAAAAGTCTTATATCATTGTATTTGCATGTGTAGATTAAAAGATATTAAATTATTAAGTCTACTATCCAGAAGATGATAGATCTGTCTTCTGGGTTAAAAATAGGGGTTTAAATGATTTAATATGAACATTTTATCTCCTAAGAAGTTGTAGAAAATTTTGTATAGGTTTCATAAATGGTATGGTTTACCATTTTACGATGTGAGAGTTGAAAGTTATGACCATTTTAGTACTAGGACAGTAGAGAGGAACTATTCGGTAAAGGAGGAAAGTTGTGGAATTAGAAGAGCGTGTAGGAGCATTGTTGATTAAGTGTCGATTTGTATTGCCATAGCTTGTACTGAGATGGATGTTTGCTGTAGGCGGAGTGGTTTCAGGATTGGTGTCACCTTCAAATTATCCCGGTCGTTGCAACTAGAAAGACAAGTGCATGGTAGAATGGTATTTGAATGTTTGGAATTTTTATTTAGTTAAATGAATGCTTGTCAAGATCATTCATGTGAAATATGCCTATTTCATATTTGCTCATATGCTCTCGATAATTTGATGATGATGATGATGGTTATGGAAAGATGATGATTATTCATTGCATTGCATATTGAGCATTCATGATGGAATGGTTTGACCCACGGGAGTGGGATGGGATCCCCATGTGTAAGATATGGGCAATGAGGTCCTAGTATAAAAAAGGACGGGTAATTGATCCCCACATTTGAGAATGCAGGTATGAGTGAACACCGACGGATGTTACACTCCGCTATATCGGTATAAGTAGAAGTTGAGTTGTTGCATGAGCATGAGTTTGCATTGCATTCATGATAGATGAAAATGTGGTCCAAGATATTGAGAATAATGAGAATGAATTATAGTTGAGATAATGCCTCGTTGTTATTTTACCTTGTACTTGCTGAGTCATGGACTCACACTTACTTATATGTTGTTTTAGGTAAACGTTGTTAACGGCATGCTTCGGGGTGGAGGTAGAACATGGAACGATTGCATTTTTGTAGCGCTTCACACCACCTAATAATTCATTTTTTTGTCATAAATAATTTAGTAACTTCTATTGTAATAATTGGATAACTTGTGGTTTCCCTTAGTTCCTTATGGTTCGTATTATCATTAGTTGACGCGTTCCCTAATTGAAACTTATTTATGATTCCTTTGGTAGTTATTTGGTTCACATTAATTCGATTTATGGAGTATCATGTTGCTGAAATTTATGATTATCGTGTTGTTGAATGTTTATTCTTAAAGACTAAATGTTAGTAATGCTTGTTTAATGGCTAAGAATTGGTAGCCAAAGTAGTTGTAGGTGGCATCTTGGGCTTTTGTTAAGCCGGGGTGTTACAGTTGGTATCAGGGCGGGCATTAGGTCCATAGTGAATAAATTAATAACCTACTTGCTTAATCAACTAAATTTTGACACACTGGTGCACCGTAGGATGGGATTGGGTCATGCATTGCATTTGCGCTTTCGTTAGCTTGTTTAATTGTAATGGATGTTGAATTGTTGCTAAATTGATTATGTTATGATGATTATTGTTGTGTTTGAGCCGAGTCGTTAGTTGTTCTTTTTGGTGATCAATAATGGCGAGAGGTAGAGGCCGTGGTCGTGGAGTAGACCGTGGCTGTGGTCGTGGGCGCAGTCCGGCGGTGCCACCACCCCCCGGCTGAGGAGGTCGTTGGTGAGGCTGGTAAGGAGGTTGCTTCGGCTACTCAGCCAGTTGCTGGTGCTTAGGCAGCGTCGGCCACCCCGTTGCAGGACCTTTAGAGGGAGGTCCAAGAGTTTCGTCAGCAAGTGTAGGTACCTCCTCCTACTGCAAGCACACCTGTTGCTATCCCTAGTGCTGCACAGCTTCCACCGGAGGCTACGATGAGCCTTCGTGAGTGGATGTCTCTCTGTTTGGACACTTTCGATGGAGCAGGCAGACCGGTCCAAGCAGCAGATTGGCTTTGCTACATGGAGAGGTAGTTCAAAGCCTTAGATATGACCTCTTAGCAGAAGGCACGCTTTGTGGCCTTTCAGTTGAAGGGTCAAGTGGACATCTGGTGGGAGGGGGTTCTGTCAGTTAGGACCCTAGTTCACGGATCGATCATGTGGGAGGTTTTCATCAAGCAGTTCAGAGCAAAGTTTTTACCCAGAGTCCTTCATTGAGAGGATGGAGCACTCCCTGTTAACCCTCGTCTAGGGAAAGATATCCGCTGTAGAGTACGAGGCGGGGTTCAATAACCCAGTCTGCTTTGTGCCAACTGTGGTTGGTGCTAACCATGAGAAGGCTAAGAGGTTCCATAGGGGACTCAATCTGGAGTATCGCCATGTCCTGGGGGAGACTGGTTCACGTGCCTTCAACTCTGTGGTCGATCAGGCCAAGAGTATGGAGTTAGAGAGAGAGCTCACTAGAGATTGGCAGGCTTCTAGTGTTTCTATTCCTTCTGGTGGCTCTGGTGGTGGCCAGAAGAGGAGTTTTAGTGGCGGGGGTGGGTCTTCTCAGCGACCCGTTCCCAAGAGGTTCCAGGGAGGCCAGCGTCCTCAGTCATCGACTCGGCCTTTTTAGTAGAGGCAGTCTACTTCTTTAGCACCACGCCCATCTTAAGCTTCGCAGGTATTGCGTCTTGTTCCAGGCCTGGGCACATCTTAAGCTTTCGAGTGCTCCTGGTCGGGGAGTTGTCGTCAATGTGGCCGGGCGGGCCACAAGATGTCGGTGTGCAAGTAGAATCCTTCGAGCATCATTCGGTGGGAACCAGTTCCTGCAGCGTCTTCGACTGCATCGTCTCGAGGTTCAGTTTAGATACTGGCGGCCACCCCAATGTCATAGTATCCACCATCTTGGGCTCCTCCTACAACGTTTCCTTTGGCGTTTCCTGTCGGGTTCTACTGGAACTCTGGACTGTCTGCACCGCCTCAGATTGCTACACCTCCGGCAGTTCCTACGCTTCCATCACCAAGTATCTGGGCTTTCGCCACCCGAGCGCCATTTGGAGTCTACGCCATTCCTACACCTGAGACAGTAGGCCGTCCTGATGTGGTGATAGGTACTTTACTTGTGGATTCTCATGAGGCTTTCATTCTTTTTTATTCTGGAGCTACCTACTCATTTGTGTCACTAGAGTTTGTTAGGAGAGCGAACTTAGGCATGCAACATATTTCTCTGTCAGTCCTAGTCAGTTCTCCGGGAGGTCATATTTCTAGTTCTACGGTTTGTTCGGGCTGTTCTGCCACCATTAATGATGAGGATTTCACTGCCAACCTAATGGTGATTTAGCTAGCACCTTTTGATGTTATCCTCGGCATGGACTGGTTGTTTAGTTATTGTGCCAAGATCTGTTGTTTTTGGAAGACTATGACTTTGCAAGCTCTGTCTAGAGAAGAGGTTGTTTTCAAGGTAGTGCACCGTCAGATTCGCTCTTTGTGTTGGCCAGTTGGTTTCCTGGCTAACGTGCGTCAAGAATTGTGTTTCTTTGGTCTCTTACCGTGAAGCCGAGTTATTCTCTTCGCATCAAGGAGATCCTAGTGGTGTGTGATTATCCTAATGTGTTTCCTGTAGAGCTTTCGAGGATGCCTCCAAAGTGGAATGTGGAATTCCGGATTGATCTTGTTCCTGGTACTCGTCATATTTTCTTATCTTCGTATCGTTTGGCTCGACTCTTTTAGGATGAGTTAAAGAAATAGTTGGATGATTTGCTGTCTAAAGGGAAGATCCAGCATAGTGTGTCACCATAGGGAGCGTCTGTTCTCTTCACAAAGAAGAAGGATGGGAGTTGGCACATGTGTGTTGATTATCGTGCTCTCAATCAGGCGACGATCAAGAATAAATATCCTTGCCCCGTATTGAGGATCTATTTGATCAAATGAAGGGAGCCAAGGCGTTCTCTAATATTGACCTTTAGTCTTGGTACAATCAAATCCATGTGCAGGAGCAGGATATTGAAAATACGGCTTTCTCTACGAGGTATGGGCACTATGAATATAAAGTTATGTCTTTTGGACTAACTAATACCCTTACTGTTTTTATGGACGCAAATGAATAGTATGTTGCATTAGTATCTTGACGTCTTTGTGGTGGTGTTGATTAATGACATTTTGATTTATTCCAAGTCTGAGGAAGAACATGAGTAGCATTTGAGGCTTGTTCTTGAAACTTTGAGGAAGAATCAATTTCATGCCAAACTGAAGAAATGTGAGTTCTGGATTTCAGAAGTGGGATTTCTAGGTCATGTGATTAACCAGAAAGGTATTTCTGTTGATCCTAGGAAAATCTCTTTAATAGCGGATTGGAAGAGGCCAACCAATATCAAGGAAGTGAGGAGTTTTCTGGGTTTAGCAGGTTATTATCGGCGTTTTGTGGAGGGTTTCTCCATAATTGCTAAGCCCATGTCTCAACTAACACAGAAAGGTATTAAATTCCATTGGACAGATGATTATGAGCGTAGTTTTTTGTACCCTAAAGGAGAAGTTGGTGATTGCTCCTGTTCGTACTCTCCCTGAGCCTGGGAAGCGCTTCACAATCTATTCTGATGCTTCTCGAGTTCGGCTTGATTGTGTGCTTATGCAGGATGGCAAGGTGATTGCTTATGCGTCGAGACAGCTGAAGAAACATGAGCAGAATTACCCCACCCATGACTTAGAGCTTGTTGTAGTGGTTCTTGCTCTAAAGATTTGGAGCCATTATCTGTATGGTAAGTTTTTTGATATTTTCACCGATCACAAGAGCCTCAAGTATATCTTTACCCAGAAAAATCTGAACCTAAGGCAAAGAAGGTGGTTGGAATTGATCAAGAACTATGACCTCACTATCCACTAACATCCAAGCAAGGCAAATGTAGTGGCAGATGCTCTTAGTCGCAAGGCAACACCCCTACTCCTAGTTGTCTTGTTGCCGATTTTGAGCATATGGATATCTCTTTTTGCTTTGTGGGCACTGTTAAGGCTGAGACTCGTTTGCTTCTTGAATTTGCTATTTCAGAGCATGTGCGGCAAGCACAACAGCATGATCGGATGCTCCAACAGGTGAGGAAACGTCTAGATGAGGGCAAGGAAGGGAATTTCATCGTAGGTGAGTTTGGTGCTTTGGGTTTAAAGGCCGCCTTTGTGTGCCACAGAAGGCTCGGGTCAAGTTTGATATTCTAAAGGAAGCTCATCGTACTTCGTACACTGTACATCCTGGTCAGACCAAGATTTATGGAGACTTGAAGAAGAGTTTCTGGTGGAAAAGAATGAGGGTTGATATTGCTCAGTATGTGGCTTCTTGTGGTGTTTGCCAGCAAGTTAAGGCAGAGAATAAGCGTCCAACGGGATTGTTACAGCCTTTGGAGGTTCCAGTATGACCTTGGGATGATATCTTCATGGACTTTGTGGTTGGTTTACCTCGCACATGTAACATCCCAAAATCCACGTTTTGGGAATACATAATAGAAATGCATTGGGGAAAATCATTTTTTATCATTTTGCATTTGAAAATCTAATCATGTATGAATTTTGAACTTTTGTTTAAAAGCAAATAATAAAATTCAAAAAGCATGCACTTAAAGGAAATTGAGATAAAGCAAAATAAAAATAGTTGAGAGAATTATTTTGAGCATAATTGCTCAGGGAAAAATTTACTAAACAACTTATATGAATTTTATTAAGTGTGGTAATGCATTTACATAAGAACATAAACTAATAAGATTTTTAGAGAAAATCACATACAATAAAAAGTCCTCAAAAATTTACATAATAAACTACACTAGGTCAGGAGCTCTCACAAAAATTTTCATAAAATTTGGACCTTATTTGTTTAGTACAAAAATTCAGCAAACCTCTCAGTTTCTAAATCCAAAACATAACCTAACTCTCTCTCTCTCTCTCTCTCTCTCTCTCTCTCTCTCTCTGGCAAGTAGGCCCTGTTGCCAGGGCCTTTCGTCCACCTTCGCTTGCCCTCGCTAGCGCACACCCGCACCATGGCCAGCTCCACCTGCGCTTGGGCCAGCGCGCCAACCACCTCGCCCACCATTTTGGGTGCGCCCCTGGTTTCGCCTCCCTTGCCCGCATCGCCCGCTACCCTACTCCTCGCCCATCCCTACCCATTGTACTGTTGCCGCAACCGAGCGCGTTGTCATTGCTCATGGGCACACTCTTCACCCTCGCGAGTCCTCCGTCCTCCCATCTATAAGAAGGTCACCAGAGCTTCCTTCTTCCCTTTTCTCGCCATTCCCCACCTTCTCCCCTCCTCCACGGAGCTCAAGCTCGAGAGAAACGCAAACACCATTTCTGGCCACAGCACTGCCACATCGCCGCCGGCACCCCGGAGGGTTTTTCTTCTCACCACCTGCGTCATCTCATGTTCAAGAGAACGAGGAGAATTTCCCCTCACTCAATTGCTCCTTTGGTCCACAGGAATAGCCGGCGACTCATGCTTCCCCATCTCTGGCTATTTTCACCACCGCCGTCACTGCTGGAGCTTCGCCATGCCCCGAGCCAATTCTCTACGCCAGGAGCACCCCGAGAGCATCTTCAAGCTTCCCAAGCCTCGCTATACTTCCCCATCATCTTCAACGAGCTCCACACGCAAACCTCCCCATCACCTCCTCGATCAACGTCACCAAGCCTTCTCTGACCATCCCTATCCTCCCTCTCAGTCCCAGTGAGCTCCACGTAGACCCCTAACGTTCATGCGCGTGTTCTTTAGTTGGAAGCATTACCGTAACGCCATTGTCGTTGTAACCCGTAGCACCACAGCCGTTGAACCTCGTCACGCTGTCACATCGGGTCACCCCAGCCCTCGCCGCTAGCACCAGTGGGTCCGCAATCCTCAGGGGAACCCATTTTGGGTATCCCGAGCCGCCTGAGCATTGCTCTGTGCTGTCCGAACGAGGATATGCACTGTAGCAACACCATTAAAAAAGTAATATCTGTCATTAGGGTATATCAGCATTTAAATGATTGGTTTATTTATTTATTTTTGTAATTATCTTTTAGATTAATATTTTTTTAAAAAAAATCCCGAAATGGTAGGCGGTTCTGAACAGTTATTCAGTCACATGCAGTGCTTGCAGTTGCATTGGTACATATAGATTCATACTTTTGGTCAGTATACCTTTATTTTTTTGAAGACAACGACAGCATATATGGCTCTAGCATTTGTATACAATATATAGCGCACGGACCCCAAGCTAGCGATGGCATTATCATTAAATTTTTGTCATTTCTGGCAAAGAAAAAAAAATGTTGTCAGATCTTGAGATCTAGGTTGGCAATTAACAAGGTTTATCTCCTCATTTGTGGAGAGATCGGTTAATTAAAAAATCAGCATGTGATACCAGCAAACGAATCAAATCATAGTGACACTTCTGAACATTGGTTTTCAGAAAAATAAAACAAAGTCTGACTCGGACAAATGCTGGCTCGGAATCAAATCATAGGCTACGACAAAAATATTGCAAAGACAAAACTATGAGTGCGTTTCAACAGTCTCACTCCATGAGATTTGTACGAAATATCACTGCCAAACGATACCTAGCTAGCTAATTATTACTATCTTCGTGTCCTACTTGTCAGTAATCACTCGTAGCGTTTTCATAAACCGTTTATATATAGCTATTCCGTAGACAGAAGTTTTACTCGCCAAATAGTTATTTCGTTAATTGCCCTAGCGACCTCATTAATTTATTAAAGCAGAGGGAGCAAGCACTTATGAACATAACAAGAAAAATTATTAGGAATTTTGAGGATTTACCACTCCATTAGTTGACGCTTCAGGATATAGTGGAGTGGCATATCCTAACATGCTATCGGATAGGGTGACAAATCCCCCATGTTTATTTTGTTTAGGCATAAAAGAGATTTCTTGCGAGTCAAGAGAAATGGCGTACACGGTACAGGCAACCGGTCAACAATTAATGTTGTCATGTTCGGATGCATGGGATTTGCCATCAATATCTTGATAGATATAGTAGGCTTGTAGCAATATACTTTTAAGTAAGGAAAATGTTCCTGTGGGCTCTGCCTTGGTCTGCCACTAACATGTATTCTTATAGATGAATTACCATTAATTACTATCCTAATAGATGTTGAGGCTAAAAGTTGCAATCTCTTTCTAAAATGAACGATGTTAAAAGTAGTCAATGTGTTCACTCCAGATCCGAGGGGCTATAAATTCGAACAATAATAGGTTAAAAAACTGAAATGTCTTACATCACATATTTTTACGGGTCCAACATACAGCGGTGTAGATATTACTATATTAGATATGAGATTGAAGTAAATATTAGAGTTTCATGACGAATATATATTTCACTACCAGACTACGGATCTTTCATGACGGTTTCAAAATTTCCTGATCACTACCGGAAACCATTCATTTCCCGAGTGCCCAAAACACTCAGGAAAATAACAAAAATACTCGGGATACTAATTCCCGAAGTTCGGCCAATTCCCAAAGTTCGGCCGTCGGGAAAAAAACACTCGGGATCGTTTAGTCGGGTAAAAACTGGTTTCCCGAGAGTTACACTCGGGAAAAATAACTTTCCCTTACACTGGGGAAAATCCCAACACTCGGGACAATAGTTGGCACAACGGGTTCAACATCGTAACGTAATACTTTTTCGAGTGTATGTCAACCAAAAACACTCGAAAATAGTTGGTTGTTCCCGAGTGTACGTCAACCAACGACACTCAAAAAATTAACGAAATACTTTCCCGAGTGTATATCAACCAAGGACACTCGGGAATAATTAGTTTTTCCCAAGTGTATGTCAACCAAAAACACTCGGTAAAATACCCGAACAGCATATACACCGATTTTCTATGTACAATGCGTTTCATTTTGAACCACGCTAATAGGAAACTCAGTAATCAAACAGACCATACATTCCACAACAAGAAAAATACCACCAATTAACCGCAAACCATTACGTATATAGATTTGACAAGATTGACATAATGTTCGAGTTCACAATACAACATTCACATATATACCCCTCACACTCAGCACAACATCTAGATTTCAGACGAAATACAGTCTGCGACATTATAGCCATGGCAAACAAAGTAATTGTGTATCTCAATAGTCATGCCAAACTAAGTAATTGTGTACCACAATGGCGACTAGGGGTGAATAGGAGCCCTAATCTTTTTCGACTACGTTCGATTTTAACTTCTTCTTCTCCTTAGTAGCTATAGAAGCTATGAAGATCAAAGGACATAAGCACAATGGAAGTATTGTGTTGAAACCGACGAACCTCGATGCAAAAAACCTCAAAGCGGCACACACGGTCGATTCTTGGAGTGGCGGTCGACCAGAAAGGCGGTGAGGTCCGACCTCTCATCGGCGATCGACCTCTTGTTGGGCGGCCTGGCCTCTCCACTCGGGCTGTCTGGCATCCCTCCGGGTGAATAGTAAAATCATCCTGATTTTAAAAACATAAATTGATCTAACTTTTGATTCACAACTCCAAACTTCATTAAACTTGAAACATACCTTCTCTAGGATGTTAGAAACCTATTACAATCCGTTTGAGTGAAGGTTGCACTAAAACCGGACCAACAAAAACGGCGATTGAGAGGATCTCATGGGAGGAATCAATCCAAGATGGCTAAAGATGGCTTTTCATACTTCCTAGCACTCTCAATCACGGGACGAATCAAGCCCAAAAGCCCTCAAGAACAAAAACCCCCCAAAATCACCATTTATTTCATCAAATCGGGTAAATTCAAGAACTTGCAATAGAAAGTACCTAGATGGATGCGATCTGGTCTATAAGAGATATATCCACTATTTACATATCCTAGGTACAAAGCAAAGTCAAGGGGGGAGAAAGGAACACTAAAAACCAAGCCAAATCAAGAAATCAATACTTGAGCATATAAGAGAAAGACTACGATGAATTTGAATATTTGATTTCTTCTTGGAAATAAATGTTTACAGCCACTCCCTTGGGAGGACAAAACCACTAGGGAAGCATACACACAAGTGCACTCATCTCTATCAATATATCTCCTAAACCCTAGCCTCCTTTACTTTCCTCTCCTAGCCCTAAATCACAAATTAGAGTTTCCTAGGCTCAAGGCTTGGAGGTGCAAATCCTACACTCCTCCCTCATGCTTGCCCTCCATGGAGTGTCCATGACCTAATCCACTTAGTCTACCACCATGGTTTCGCACACCACCACTTTTCTAGTATTGGACAATTTACAAAAATGCCCCTCTACCAACTTTTAGCGATTCCTTTGCCTCAAAGCATCTCCCATGTTCTGTCATCATCCATGTGGCCCCAATGACTTCCCACCAAGCCTCTCACGCATTCAGATCCCACCGAACTGTCCTTGCTTGTAACTGGGACCAAGTCACTTAGCGCACCACATGTCTCACCATGACTGCACCCAGCTTTCTTGATCGTTCAGGACCTCCGCTCCTCCCTGAGCCTAGTCCGGACCTCAACTCCTCCCTGAATCTAGTCCTAGTCCACCTTGTCATTGCTCGTCATGTTCATCACTAGTAGCTTCCACTCTGGTTCCTTGTCTTCTCGGCTTGTAACCACCCCGCTAGCATCAGTCATCTTCTTGCACCATCTCAATCGTTCTGAGCCTCAGTTCTCCTAACCTAGTTCCGATCTAGTCCGCCACCATGACCTAGATCCAGTGTCCTACAACCATCACAAAAAAACAAATTGTCATGTAGCACCGCACGATACACAAAATCATCAATTGACACAATTGATGAGTCACGAACACATACCATCAAAGCTTCGCTCCCGGAAGCATCACTTTACCACAAAAGGTCTTTGCTCAAACTTTGTCTTCCATGGTTCTTGTCCATCTTGCACCTTGCTTGGGTCCAACCATCTTACCCGGTATCCATGACTGTTTTGGACCGTATTTCTCCTAACTAAGTCCAGGTCCTCCTTTGTAACATACCAATTTTCAGGTCTGTTTGAAATTTTTCAAAATAAAATAAACCAGCTGAATTTTTCTTGAAATAATTAAAGCTTAATTTGAAATTTTAGAAATTGAAACAATTTAATGTGAATAAACCAAACTTCAATTAAATTCAAAATTATTTTATTTATCTAAGTTCCTCCTGTTCCAAGTTATTTTCTGGTTTTCCAAGTTCTTTGTTATTTCTTGGAGTTCAATTTAATTTATTTCTTTTCTGTTTTTCCCAAAATTCTTTTTATTTTTGTAAAATTTAATTTAATTTAATTATTTTAAAAGAGTTAGATTTCTTTTGGAGTTTCCGTAATTATTTAAATCCAAGTCTGAAATTCAAATCCAAATTTCATCGTCTCAATTCAAATCTCGTTTCCAAATCCAAATTCAAACTTCGTAATTTGAATTTTTCCACGAAATATCTTCAGGTCGAGCCCAATTCTTTTTCTCCGGCCAACTTCTTTTTCCCTTTTTCTTCTTTTCCCTTTTTCTTTCCCTTTCCTTCTTTCCCTTTCTTCCTCCTCGCTTCTTCCTACCTCTGCATTAAGTCGGTTTCAACCGTGCCAGCGCTGCACGCCGCCCGTTGGCCTCGACCGCGCCAGCCTGCCCCTTGGCCATGCTGCGCCAGCACCAGCCCCACCCCTTGTCGTCCTTCGTCGTGCACGTCCCTAGCCCGAACCGAGCCAGCATTGTGCCGCCCGGACCGCTCTCCGTGCGCCGCACCTACTCGTGCCGATTTTCCCCGTCCCAGTCCGCCATGTACATCATACCATCTTCAATTGCATGCCTTGAATGCGTAAACATTCATTTTCCTTCTCGTTTCTTGGTTGTGCGTATTCATGTCAAAACCGAAACTGTCGCCCAATTTCCGCTCGTGTTCCCTGTGGATTCTCTCCCCGTCTTCGCCCTGTAAAGTGAGCACCATGAGCCCCTTGCTCCCCTCTTTGTTTCGCCACAGACCTCAACCTCTAACTCGACTTCATGTGATGCCATCTTCTTCTTCCTCAAGTTTGGCCACGACGTCTGCGCTTCAATCTCCTTCTCCGGTGAGATTCTCGTCGAGAGGACCACGTCACGTCGTGTTCCCGATCTCCCTCAACCCATCCCCCACCTCCTTTTGGTTGCGCCATCACCGTGGAGTGCCGCCACTACCACTCCATTCCCGCCACCAGCCGCCGGCGCTGCCCCGCCTTGATCGCACCCGAGCCACCCCAATCCCTCCAGTGCAATCCCCATGCTCGCGGCGTGCTTGTGCGCACTGTAACACCCCAGCCCAACATGAGCCTGGAATGCTACCAAACTACGCTAAACAACTCTAAACCAAAGATATTCTACCAAAAACTTTCGGCAGAACCTCCCCTGTGTTAGTAGCTAGCTGGACGTTCCAACATATAATAGAGAATCATAACTTCAAAATTCTTCATCCAAAATTCTCATAAACAACTAAAACACAAATCATGATGTCTAAGGAGAACTACTCAACATTATTACAAAACTCTTTGCATGAAACCTAACCAAAACCGAACTTAAGCAGTTTGCTCATTATTTAGCTAACAGTCCGAAATATTATCAAATGTAAATGATGGGTGGTAGTGTGTGCATCCAATTCAAGTCTACTTTCCCCCCATGCATGACGTTCTTGCAACGGTACCTAAAACACAATGAAAACAAGGGTGAGTTCAAGAACTCAGCAAGTACCACATAAAGAGACACTACAACATAATTAAAACATCAACCCTCAATTCTACACATTACTCAAAAACTTTATCACATGGAGCATGAATGCAGGCATGCAATGCAACCTTTCACTTTTTACTCTATTGCGCATTACACCTGTAATGCGGGGTAAGCAACCGTCGCTGCGAACCCATGCCTGTGCTCGCAAGCACAGGGACCAATTGCCCTATACTCAACAAGTATAGGGGACCTCAAGCCCACACTCCGCAAGTGTGGGGATATTGGCCCATCATTACACGATGGGGATCCCTCCTCAATTGCTCATATTCCATAAATGTAGGGATCTCAATCATGCATCTTTATGTATGCTCCAATTTTGCACATGAACAATAACATGGTTGCAAGATGCATGAACAACATCCGTATTGTACATGAAATATAACCATTCATATCATAAGCTTGCATCACTTTTAACCATCATAACACACTATCAATAGCATGTATCATAAACATTCACCATCTTTAACAATCACATCATACTACCAATAGCATATATCATGCACAAAAATCTTTGTGCGGGAAATTGTGAGATTGCATGGTGTGCCGAAGACCATCATTTCCGACAGGGATGCCAAGTTTGTCTCCAAGTTTTGGGAAAGTTTGCAGAGTGCACTGGGCACACAGCTCTGTCTCAGTACAGTGTTCCATCCACAGACAGATGGGCAGACGGAACGCACTATTCAAACCCTGGAGGACATGTTGCGGACTTGTGTCTTGTCTTGGAAGGGTAGTTGGGAAGATCAGCTGTCGTTAGTAGAATTTGCTTACAACAACAGCTACCACTCCAGTGTTAAGGCCGCCCCGTTCGAGGTTCTATATGGACGTAGGTGCAGGTCACCACTTTGTTGGGAGGCAGTGGGTGAGAAAGCAGTGTTGGGTCCAGATTGGGTCCAAAGGACGGTTGAACGGGTGACCTTGGTGAAACAGAATCTGTCAGCAGCCCAGAGCAGACAGAAAAGTTATGCAGATGTGAGGAGAAGGGACTTGGAATTTGAAGTAGGGGATCAAGTGCTCTTGAGAGTATCTCCCACTAAGGGTGTGGTGAGGTTCGGTACCAAAGGAAAGCTTAGCCCGAGGTACGTTGGACCTTTTACTATCTTGGCACGGATTGGGAAATTAGCGTACCGATTGGACCTCCCAGAATCAATACGGGGGGTGCATAATGTATTTCACGTATCCATGTTGAGGAAGTACCTGCGAGACCCAGAGCATCATGTACCGCTAGAGCCTTTAAACATAGAGCAAGATTTGACCTTTGAGTCAAAGCCAATACGGATTCTGGAAAGATCAGAGAGAGTTCTAAGGAACAAAACACTGAAGTATGTTAAGGTCCTTTGGTCACAGCAGTCCGAGAGAGAGGCCACCTGGGAGTTTAAGTCCCGCATGCGCGAGCAATATCCGGAGTTGTTCACGTCAGGTACGTGTGATTTGTTGTTTAATTTCAGCAGTGTGATTGTTCTTTGAGTAGAACGGCAAGTAGAATTCGGGGTCGAATTATGTTAAGGGGGGTAGAATGTAATATTATGAATTTAACCCTTAAGGGTCTATGCGTAATTAGATAGAAGGGGATACGTGAAAACAGGTTAATTTAAAGTTCTTAGGGGGAGTTGGTTCGTACGAGATAAAAGGATCGTGGGACGGGGTGGTTTCTAGAAACCCTAGCAGTCCTTCCTATTATATCCCGTGCGCCGCCACCCACTTTAGCCTTCGTGTCTTTCCGCTGCGCTGCGTTTTCCTCTGGGCAGCGTCCTGTCGCGCATCGCTGCTGCCGATCTCACAGGCCGCCTGCGTCCACTTCGGCTCCTGCCTGCTGCCGCGTGGAAGCGCTGCCCGCGCGCGCGTGTGCTTGCCGGCGTGGCCTGCCGTCACAGATTGCAAGGTTTGCGCATTAATTTGTTTAGTGACGATTGATCTCGTGGACTGCTAGTGCTGGGCTAGTACCGCTGCAATCAAATTAGTAGTTGACCAAAGCTCTGTTTGCAAGCCTATGGCTGTGACGCTGCCAACAATCCGAATAGGGAATCCATGCATCGGCTGGAAAAAAAATTTGAGATGCATCTTTGGTTGAATATTTTATTAGGAGTGGCTTAATTCATGGTGTACCTTCTTGATTATTTAATAGATAGCTAGGTTGTAGTAGTCAATTAGAATTACAAGCATGCGTTGATGTTATGCAAGCACTGCTTGGATTAATTAATTGGATTGTTAGGGATGGATGGCTATGAATATTTTAATTGCTATGTCCAGTACGCATGCATCCATGGATTTAGTAGCTTATTAGTGTAAGCTTCTTTTAGCTGTGTGCTAGTGCTAGAAATCAATTAATAGTGCAGGTTGCTTTGTTGACATGTGGTTCAATAATTTGGATTAGTAAGGGATAGATCGAAATTTAGGAATTGGAGTTGGGATCGCATTAGAAACTATAGCGAGTTCGGTTGTGCTATTATTTATGTTTTTGGTCCAGTATGATTGTCTTAGCGTGCCTTATAATTATATTCAGGTGAGGGACTGGTCCCGGAGGCAGCACCTACTTCGCATCCACCGTTCTCACGCGGTTGAGACAAGTACCCTATCTAGTAGAGTATTTATGGATAGTTTGACAGTGTTTGCTAGTAACTGGTATATGTTAGCAGTGGTTGATTGATAGGGTGGTATGATTGTTAAAGATGATGAATGTGCATGATACATGCTATTGGTAGTATGATGTGATTGTTAAAGATGGTGAATGTTTATGATACATGCTATTGATAGTGTGTTATGATGGTTAAAAGTGATGCAAGCTTATGATATGAATGGTTATATTTCATGTACAGTACTGATGTTGTTCATGCATCTTGCAACCATGTTATTGTTCATGTGCAAAATTGGAGCATACATAAAGATGCATGATTGAGATCCCCACATTCATGGAATGTGGGCAATTGAGGAGGGATCCCCATCGTGTAACGATGGGCCAATATCCCCACACTTGCGGAGTGTGGGCTTGAGGTCCCCTATACTTGTGGAGTATAGGGCAATTGGTCCCTATGCTTGCGAGCACAGGCATGGGTTCGCAGCGACGGTTGCTTACCCCGCATTACAGGTGTAATGCGCAATAGAGTGAAAAGTGAAAGGTTGCATTGCATGCATGCATTCATGCTCCATGTGATAAAGTTTTTGAGTAATGTGTAGAATTGAGGGTTGATGTTTTAATTATGTTGTAGTGTCTCTTTATGTGGTACTTGCTGAGTTCTTGAACTCACCCTTGTTTTCATTGTGTTTTAGGTACCGTTGCAAGAACGTCATGTATGGGGGGAAGTAGACTTGAATTGGATGCACACACTACCACCCATCATTTACATTTGATAATATTTCGGACTGTTAGCTAAATAATGAGCAAACTGCTTAAGTTCGGTTTTGGTTAGGTTTCATGCAAAGAGTTTTGTAATAATGTTGAGTAGTTCTCCTTAGACATCATGATTTGTGTTTTAGTTGTTTATGAGAATTTTGGATGAAGAATTTTGAAGTTATGATTCTCTATTATATATTGGAACGTCCAACTAGCTACTAACACAGGGGAGGTTCTGCCGAAAGTTTTTGGTAGAATATCTTTGGTTTAGAGTTGTTTAACGCAGTTTGGTAGCATTCCAGGCTCATGTTGGGCTGGGGTGTTACACACACACCCTTTCCCCAGGGCACCGCCGCACCACGAGCTCCAATGAGCCCTTGCCGCCGTCGTCACGGTGATGCCCTGGCCACGCCGCCACTACCTGAGGGACCACCACCCCGCTGGGGTTCCATTTTGTCGGTCGTCGCCCGCCGCATGCCCGAGCGCCTGCGCCCTCCTCTGTTTTCTCCACTGCTTCCTTCTTTCTGTGTCTTTGGACTCTCTAGCAATTGGGCTCCATATGCCAGCTTAATTGATTTGTTGTGTTATTTCAAAAATAGAATATTCCACTCCTCGAATTTTAGCAATTTCCTATTCCGACAAACTTCTGGATGCTCGTTCTTCTTCATACAAACTCCGATTCCATCGATTCTTGCTCCTAAATTCATACAAATTCAATATATCTGTATTAGTACCTATTTTATAATTTTTGAATTCTATTTGGATTTATCGTTATTTATTCGTCTCGTTTTGTGCATATAGAATCTGACATTTCCGAAGCCTTCTTGAACCAGTCTACAGGAGCAACTCCAATCTTCGACGAAGGCAAGTCATAGATCTTTGATCATGTTGTACCCATTATTTCAAAAATATATTTTTATGTCAACATGCATGCTATTTGTATATAAATTGTTTTCAGGAGGAGCTAATTACCTAAGTGACATTATGTTGCCTTGAATATTGTGAACGTCGTGTATCCTTTGACACCATAGGAATGATTGATTTTAGTTGACCATAATTGTAATACCAACATGGGTGATGTAGTATGCTTAGTCATGCTTAGTTGTACGATGGGCTGTTATTCACAAGATTAATCATGATAACTTGACTTAATGATATATGGAATTATTGTTGAAGTCACTGTTGTAAAAATTATTGTGCCATGGCAGGGGATGCCATTAGGCCTGGTTGAACAAAATGGTTTCATACTCAAGAGAATGATTATGCAGTAAAGGGGGGTGTGGGTAGCACATTTTGCATGAGGTGGTTTCGCCTGAGTAATCACTAAGGACTTAACTTTGTGTGCTATTGATCTGGACCTTATGGTACAACTACATGTCTAGTATAGGATAGGTCCGGCTAATTAATTAGTAATATCTTGATTTTGGTTCTGTCATGCGTGGTGTGGGTTCCGAGGTTTACAGGTAGATTCATATGGCACAAGAGGGGACCCCTGACTGTGGTGGATGTAACCCTTCAGTGGTGAAACCTTAGCAGGAAGAACCGGGTTAAGATAGAACTTTGTAAAAGCCTTGTGATAATCACTTAGTCGTATGCCTACGGAAGTGTGTCATGGCCGATATTATAAGTTGATTATCTCTTGTGGGTCAAGCTGTACAACCTTTGTTGGGTGTTGAAACTGCTCGAACAACCGTGTCCCCGGTTATGGACAATGCCTCGGGATTTCACACGAGGTATAAACATTTCATAAAATATTTAGATGGTGGAATGGATGGGCAGTGAACGGGTAGTTCACTGGTTGTTGGTTGGGAAGTAAACAGGTAGTTCACTAGTTGTTTCAAAGCAATTGTTTACTTTATTTATATAATATTTTCAATTATGCTTTACAACCTATTTACTATATTTACTGTCAATATTGCTTTCTGCAAAATAACCATACAGCTATTCCTTGTTCAAGTCTTGTATGAATATTAATTGCATAATATTCCCTATGACATGTTGAATACTTTATATACTCACGGCTTGATGCCATTGTTAATCAGTTGCTGAAGAAGAATCTAGGAATCCAGAGTTCTACGAGGTGTACTTTAAGACTATGCAAATTAGGATACGCTCCCCACTCTATTGCCTATGGACATGTCGGATGGCCACCACAAGTTATCTTATTTCCGCTGCAAGAGTTCTATTTCTATTTTACACCCTATGTGACAAACTATGTAAACTTTAACCATAAGATCCACTGCTACTATTTAATAATAATTTGTTTATTTCTTACCTATTTCGTTGTATGGATATAATTTTCATCGATGTTGTAACTATGTGAGCTAGCTACTGATCATGGGACTAGTTCAGAATACACATAGGGTCTGGATTTGCATGTTCGGGTCCCGACATCTTTGCCGCTGACCATAGTTGACTCCAAACCACCTCCACAACACAAGACAAAGTAACCATTTCCGGGCACAAGTTCTTCGCAACTTGACCCACATTAGTCCATAAGAGTATAATGCAAACATACACACCAATCCCAAGCTCCTAGGACTAACTCATAGAGATCAACACACCTAGCTATGCAAGGCTGCTCTTTGGTTGGTCTGACTGCTGCCTGGCTGGTCAAACCACCCACCAGCCTGACCGCCGGCAAACGGCCGGTAAAACCGATTTGGGAATTTTCCCAAGTCCCAGACTAAACTCTATATGGAAATTTCAAGCTCTATCTAGTTTGTCGTCGAATTTTCATTTCCAATGAGACCAAGTGCAAATGTATCCTCAAACCTTCCTCCATACGTGATTTTTGGTCGATTCCAAAAATACACATTTTCACATTATGGCCTGTCAGACCACCACATGTGGTCGGTCTAACCGCCATGCCCCGGTCGGTCTATCCGCCACCCATGGTCGGTCAGATTGCCTATGCCTGACAAGCAGTGGGGCTTTGCCGAAAACGAGGTTTCTCTAAACACTTCGACGCTATTGCCAATTGTTCAACACACTAAAATTATGATCATATCCAGATGATCTCGACAATCTCCCTCTTGATGAAAACATCAGCAATCTCCCAAAAACGCAAATTGGACGTTGTTTTGAAAAACTACAAGTCGTTTTCGCGCAAAGACACATCTTGGTCCATGAAAATATTTTGGAAACCATATTAAACACAATTAATGCGTGTCATAAAAGCCCTGTTGAATCAGTGTAATTCAAACATTCAGTTTCCAATTCGTATATGTGTATTTCATGGTTTTGAGGTGCAAAAAGAAGCAACAGCCCCACACACAACCAGGCATGAATTCGTCGGACCATTCACATGCGCGGGCGGGCGATGGCGATGGTGATGGTGTAGTGAGGCAAGTTAGCGCACGTGTGTGTTCTTCTTTTGCTTGCTTCAACTCGGTAAGACAAATTCCACCTTATAAGTTGGTTTCCTCCCACCTAGACTAGCAATATCGTACTAAACTTCCCACCTTCCATTATGTATGAGTGGGTCTTTGAGACTTTCCTAGGATTTATAAAGAATATTATTTGGGCCAAGCCCATTGTCGGGACCACCTCGGGATGTACTTAGAAGATCTCCTAGGACCTCTTGGGGAGGTCCAAAAGGACCACTCGGAGGTCTTGTAGGTCCTCCAAGAACACCCTTAGAGGAGGTCCTCCAAGACCTCCCAGGAGATCACGAAGACCTCCTGGAGGTCTTGGCTCTGTGTACTGAGTTAGTCCCAGGAAAACCGAAGCTAACTTGCACAAAATCAACATAGGTGGAATCACAACCACACAGTCCAACAACTGGAACAACAGATAAAGTAGAACTTATATTAAGAAAGAGCCTTATGGCCAAGGTTATTTATAGCGATTACCAACAAGGGCTTACAAAAAAACGACAACAGAACTGCACAGCGGAACCACCAAAACACGGCGAAGCCATCCGGTAAGCCCACAGGCTGTCGAGTAGAGGACGTCCCCTAGAAGGTCTTATCATCAAAGAACTCTTCCTCGAAGAGGTCTGAGCCACCTTGAGCTGGATCATCTTCGACCACTGCTCAAACAGAGGGCTTAAAGCCATGAGTACGTTGAATGTACTCAGCAAATCGCAGGGAACAAGTATGCAATTAATATTTATGCATTGGATTTGACAATGGAGAGCTGCACGGTTACTTGCAGAAAGCAAAGTTTAACTGGAAATAACATAGATAGATTGAAGGCTCAAGTTTAAAACAATAACACATAAGTATATTTATTTTAAAAGAAGGTCGTGAGCACCAACTCACTCCCAAGACCACGTGTGGGAGGTCCTGGTCACACCCACGTCCAGGACCACCCCCACAACCACCCTGGAGCACCAACTCCAGAGCACCCAAAGACCACCTTAAGGCTCCAAGATCTCCCTGAGCATCAACTCAGGAGCACCTTGGACCATCCTAGGGTGCACTAGACCTCTTTTGAAAAGCTACCCCTTGCGCAAAATCACCAGGCAATATCCACAACCAAGGACTTGGCTATTCGAATAAATTTTTACACTCTGCAGAGGTGTACAACTTTACCCACAATTCACGACCTCTCTAGCGGGGCGGGTTCCCATCGAAACCCCTGCTCATTTCCAAAGATGAGCAGTCTAGAGAGCGTGACAAGGCCTTTACAAAGCTTTGAATTGACTCAGAGCTGTCCGCTAAGGTTTCGCTTCTAATGGGCCTCACACCCACCAGATTCGTGCCCCTGTTGCGCTAGTGAATCACACGCTCCACCACAACAGAACCAAGCCAGCTCATTGCTAATTATTTGGCCCAGACCACCCCCATAAAATGGTCTTGTGGTTGCACGATGATACCCGGATCAATGAAACACAAAGTGAAGTCCTTAATCCACCCAGGGAAGACAACCACATCCCACGGTGCTCAAAGCACCTCCCCTTTACTGCACGATCACTTCCCTAGGTGAGAAAATAGTTTTGGGTTCAAACCCTCCCAAAAGACCACCCTAATCTTGGCATAACAAGTTTTATCAATAGCGGCATCACATCACAATTGGCACAACGATGGCATCTCACCACAGTTGCTCAACAGTGGCATCTCACCGCAGTTCCATAGTTCATTTAGTCAAGATTATTAAAAACAAAAATAAGATTCTCAAGACCAGTAGTTCTAAAGTGAGGCTAAGTATACTACGAACCCATGTTGGCAAAACCAAAGAATGCCAACAAGAACTACCCACTCTAAGGTGTCCAAGGGGAACATGGCAACATGTCGAGTACAAACATCCAAGGAGGCATAATATCAAGTGGGAAAAGTAACTACTGCCCAAACCATTTCTTATAAAAGTATCCATGCATGTAAAGGTAAAACAATATAGCTTTGAAAAGTTAGGTTCAACATGATCAAAGGCCTGCGACTTGCCTTCGTTGAAAAATGGTGAGGCTTCAATAGAAGCTGTTGGGTCCAAGAACTCCTCTTCGAACTCAGGACCTATATATTCGTAAAGAACCCAATAAACAAGGCAAGCTCGGGCAAAAGAACTTAAAAGACTAAGAAAACTCAAGCAAATCAAACAAAAACCAGAAACACAAGTGGTCCTGACGCGAGAGGGGAGGTCTAACCCAAAGGAGGGTGAAACTCTAAGCACAAGCACGGAGAGGGCTGGGCAGGAGCAAGGAAGTTGGAAATGAGGAAAAAGGTGATGAAGGGAGGCACACTCGGGCTACAAGTAGCTGGAGCTGGTAGGGAAACCCTGAGGGCTTAGGGCCAACGTGTCAAGGGTAGGTGAAAACAAGACAAGGATAAGACAGGGCATGCCATCAAAAGGAGGAAACAAGGTACCTCAGATGTGACCACATTCAATGTGCCGCAGCAACATTAAATGTTCAGAAACTTTCTACTGCAAGCGTGCAGAAAGGAGAAAGGGGACATGGATGGCTCAAACAAAGATATTGGTCAAAGCAACAAGAGAAAGTCGTGACCAAAAGAGAGGTCCAACTACGGGGTGGTCCTGGGGAGGAGGTCCTGGGAAGGTTTCGTAGAAGGTAAAGGGGGTCCTATTCCACCAGGGTGATCTTTGCAAAAAGATCAGAGGTCATGACCACATAGGGTGGTCGTGACACAAGAAGGTGGTCTTTTTGGAGGTCCTAAGGACAAGGAGGTCCTGAGGAAATGAGGAGGTCCAAAGGATAAAGGGAAAGACGCAACGAATTAGGGCCACATAATCTTGATCGGGTGGTCCAAAGGAGAAAGGAACGTTTGGAGCATACAAACGTGCACTTACATTGGGCCGCCCAAACTCAATTGGACGCACCACAGTGCAAGGGTACGTTCGGACCATGCGAACGCTTCCTCTCCATCGGGCCATTTGAACAAGATCTAAGGGTCCTAGGGAGGGGAAAGCGTGCACAGGATCTGGACTTAAGGGAGGTCCAGATACAAAAGAATTTCAACGAACAGGATACAAAAGGAGAAAATATCTAGCGGAGGAGATCCAAGGAAAGAGGTCCAAAGAGGTCCTAACTGCCAGGATGGATCCAAGGGAGGTCCTGACGGTTAAGATAAAACCAAAGGAGGTCCCAACAGTCAAAATTTAATAAGAGGAGGTCCTGGCTGCCAAGATCTAACAAAAGGAGGTCCAAAAAGAGGTAGAACGAGAGGAGGTCAAGCGAGAGGAAGGTCCAAAAAAGGGGAAACTCAACTCAAAATCGAATTTCAGGAATCAAAGAGGTTTGAAACACAAACCTGAGCTTAAAACAGTTCGAGGGTGGTTGCGACCTAAGGGGAGGTCGGAACCCAGGGGAGGTCCTAACAACGAAGAGGCCCAAACACAAAGGAGGTCTAAACCTGAGGAGGTCTAAACCAAAGAGATAACACAGAAGAGGTCTAGACCACAGAGAGGAGGTCTGAACCTTAAGAGAGGTCCTAACCGAGGGGAGATCAGGACCAAGAAGAGGTCTAGGAGAGGAAAAACTAAGTTGAGGAGCACACAAGGCAAACAAAGAAAAATGACCAAAAGCCCAAGAACACCAAAGAACTCCAGTAATGAACAAAGAGTTAATTGACATTAATTGAAGTTAGGTTAGTTCAAGTTAAACCTCCAATATTTCCAAAGTTTCAAGTTAAACTTGAGCAGACCAATAAACCGAATGGTTCCTTTTTGGTTTTGAAATCAGGTATGAACTCTAAGACAAATGAGATGTTACACCCATAACCCCAACAATCCCCCACCAGATCCCAAAAGCACCATGAATTTGCTCATAATTCCAAAGTGTTGTTGATATACCAGTTTTTCGGTGGAGTCCGGTTAAGGTTGAACATCCACCTAGAACCTCAAGCTACACTCGCCTACAACTACACAATGGACTCAACCTTGAATTGGCAGTTTTGCGTTGACTAAGGCCTTTGTTGATACTTGGTTGCCAATAGGCTACCCCTCGGGTAGAGCATATAGGTCATAATCTTGTGTCTCTTCATGAGCTTCTTAGAGAGCACCCCAATCTCATGGACTGTGACCAACAGTTGGGCTCATATAGATGTGTTCTTACAAGAATACCATGTAGGACGGTATTTTGCTATTAAGCCTCATAACACATTAAGACATTAAGATTAAGTCATCCTGCCTTACAGTAATTATAGTACTACATCTCCAATGGAGTGAGATATAAAGTAAGAATATACTCTCCTATTACCCAAACAGTTTGTTTTTCGCAAGGTCTATTTCATGGGATCTCCAATCGCATAGGTTTGGCTTACCATTATGTATTACTCACGTGGGTCTCATTCCCATCTCCTTCGATGAACTTTCAGTCACATTTTGTGATAGTCCCTTATAAAGGGATCTGCTAGATTTTTAGTTGTTTAGATTAATCTACAGCTATCACTCCGGAGTTTCTCAATTTTCTGACAAACTTTAACCGCCTTTTCACATGTCTTGGGGATTTCATATTATCCTTTGCACTTGTCACCTTTATGATAACTGTTTGGTTATCACAGTACATAAGGATAGCTAGAATTTGTTTTTCAACCACTGGTAAATCCATCAAGAGTTTCCGCAGCCATTCTGCCTCAACAGTGGTTGTGCCTAATGTTGTGAGTTCTACCTCCATGGTTGACCTTATCAGTATGGTCTGTTTGCAGGACCTCTATGAGACAGCTGCATCGCCTAGAGTGAAGACATATCCACTCTCAGCCTTTTATCTCATCAGCATCAGATAGCCAATTGGAATAACTATATCCCTTAAGTACACTAGGATACACAATATAGCAAATTTCATAACTCATTGTACCTTTCAAATAGCACATAACCTGCTCAAGTGTGCGTCAATGATCATTTCCCGGATTAGTGCTAAACTGGCTCAATTTGCTTACAGCAAAAGTGATGTCAGGATAGGTAGCACCAGCTATGTACATGAGTGAACCAATAATCTAAGAATTCCTCAATTGATCATTTCCTAATCTTTGATTCTTTTGAAGTATTAGACTAGGATCATAGGGTGTTGTAGAGGGCTTGCTTTCCATATAGCCAAAACGGCTCAAGACCTTTTCCACATAATGAGATTGCAACAAGGTAATCACATTCTCACCCTTGATCAACTTGATATTTAAAATAACATCAACATCTCCCAGATCCTTCATATCAAAAATTTTGGATAAAAATGACTTAACCTCATTAATCACATCAATGTTTGTCCCAAAGATAAGTATGTCATCAACATACAAACATAGAATTACTCCTTTACCCCACCATAGCGGTAGTATACACATTTATCAACCTATTTATTGCAAATCCCGCAGATGTCAAAGTTGTATCAGACTTCTTATACCATTGCTTAGGTGCCTGTTTGAGGCTGTACAAAGATTTCAATAACTTACAGACATTGCCCTCTTGTCCAAGTACTATAAAACCATAAGGTTGTTCAATGTAAATTTTATCATCCAACTCTTCATTGAGAAAACATATCTTTACGTCTATTTGATGGATAGTAAGACCATGTGAGGCAACCAAGGATAATAGTACTCGAATAGTGGTTAATCTGGCAACAGGTAAGTAAGTATCAAAGAAATCCTCACATTCTTTTTTAGTATAACATTTAGCCACAAGCTGAGCCTTCTACTTTTTTATTGTACCATTAGACCTAAGCTTCTTCTTGAACACCCACTTGCATCCAACTTACTTACAACCAAATGGACAATCGGTGACTTCCCAACTTCCATTTGCGATAATGGAGTTCATTTCACTACAAACGACATCCTTCCAGTACTCTGCATCAAAAGATGCCTATGCCTCTGAAATATATTTGAGAACATCATCTACAAAGTGAAGTCATCACCAAAAGATTTTGTAATCCTTTGTCTCTTGCTCTTTCGATGAGCTACAATATTGTCATCCTCCTTAGGTATGTGTTCGTGTGTGTGTTCAATATACTCAATTGGAGTAGTAGGTTCAGGAGTTAAATCATTTGCTTGACTAGAAAAGATATGTGAATTCTTCTTTTCAAAGAAAGTAGCATCCCAGGATTCTATTATCATATTGACTAGCATGTCAAATATCTCGTATTTGACTACTAGAAACCTATAACCCGTACAATGATGAATATATCCCAGATAGATACAATCAACGATTTTAGGTCTAAGTTTGTGCTTTTTAGTTATTGGAACATTGACTTTCGCCAAGCACCCCCCAAGTGCGCAAATACGAGAGTGGTGGTTTTCTCCTATTCCAACCTTTGTACGGAGCTACCTCACTGTTTTTAGTGGGTACTCTATTTAGGACATGACACACGGTCAATACAGCCTCCCCCCACCATGCCTTAGATATACCCATAATATCTAACATGATATTCACCAAGTCAGTCAATGTGTGGTTCTTTCTTTTGGCAACCCTATTGGATTGGGGCGAATAGGGAGGTGTCCTTTCGTGGATAATTCCATTTCCCGCACAAAATTGATTGAACTCGTTGGAAAAATATTCTCGACCACGATAGGACATAATTCTTTTAATCTTTTTGTCTAATTGATTCTCAACCTTAGCTTTATAAGTTTTAAAGTAGTCTAATATCTCATCTTTTGTTTTCAATAAATACACATAGTAGTGTCTAGTGGCATCATCAATTAAAGTCATGAAATATATTTTCTCTTCTTTTGTCAATATACCATTCATCTCACACAAGTCTGAATGTATGAGTTTCAATTTTGTCGAATTTCTTTCCTCTACAGCCTTGTGAGGCTTTCAAGGTTGCTTCGTCTGCACACAAATTTGGCATTTGAAACCTTTGATTGTGAAAATTTTTGAAATTAAATTTAAACTGGAAAGCCAAAACATACAACCAAAATTTATATGACATAACCGTGAGTGCCACACATCGGCCTCACTACCATTCGTTGAGTCATAAATATGGTTCACAGCCTTATTACGAAAATCTGAAAGGGAAAAATGGAACAAGCCTCCGCACTCTTAGCATTTTCCAATACAGAGACCACATTTCAACATGACTACTTTATTCGACTCGAAGACTAATTTGAACCCATCTCGACATAGAAGAGAGCTGCAGACGAGGTTCTTATTTATTGTAGGGGCATGCTATACTTTTTTTAAGCGCACGATTTTTTCTTCTGATCTACCGTACCAACACCAAGAACAAAAGCATGTGACCCATTTCCCATTAGGACAGAAGAACCCCGTGCGACCTGGTAAGAAGAAAACATAGATGCATGAACACATACATGAATATTAGCCCAGTGTTAATCCACCAATCAGTAGATTAACATGTCGAAAAGATAGTAGGTAAATCACCATGCCCAAATGCCTCGGCCTCGCCAATAATCACATTAGCAGACTTCTTCTGCATTGGATGATTTTTCTTGCCTATCTGTTTGCGGTATTTTTTGGCCCAATGGCCACGCTCGCCACAAACAAAACAAATAATATCCTATAGGTTCACTTTCATCTTATTGTTGTTGACCCTTTTGAAGTTAGTGGTTGGAACCACCTTGGCCTTCCCTTTGCTAATATGTTGCATAATATTCACTCTAGACAGTCCCTCTTGCACCATTAGTGTCACATCCTTTATCTGAGCCTTCTCTTCAACATCAAGACTAGCAACCAGATCCTCAGCAAAAATATTTTTCCTCTTGTGTTTCATAGATATGACAAATTCCTCCAAGTTGGGGGCAATTTGTTAAGCAATTGACAACCAAGGTGAGGCGAGTTCACTTACAACGAATTGTAGTTCATAAGCCTACTCGACTACAGAATAGTTATTAACCATTTTGTAGTCATAATATTGCTTTATGACATAAAATTCATGCCCAGCATCTGATTCAGTGAACTTGTGTTCGAGTGCATATCACAAATCTGCAGTGTTCTTCATGTGCATATAAACATCACAAAACTGGTCAGACAATACGCTTAGAATGCACCCGACAAATAGTATCTTAGCTGTGTTGTACTATGTTTGTTGTGCAATAGTACGAGATCCTGTAGCATATGGTATCACGACCCAAAATACATCATAGTCGAGAGCCACAATTGGACCATTGTCTGTCATCTCTTGAAGTTCACACCGGTGAGCTTCTCTAGTTTCATAGCCTTGATAAAACCAGTTATCACAAAGTGTCTATCAGGTTTTTGGATTGTTAAGAATATGTGCACTATTGTGATTATTTTAATTCCTAAAACAATAATTGATGTAACAATAGCATGTATACTAGGCATATTTTCAACTATAAACCGTAGCGTGATCATCAACTTAAATACACATATCTCATATATATGTGTTAACAAGGCAAAGCCTAAAACAAGAATACTATTAACGGATGTAGAGATCATCATTATCACATGACTAATTTCTAACCATGTCAAGTGATATCACCACAACTTACAGAGAATCGTTTTGGCAAAGGCCGCGGTAGAGTCTGATGCGAAGAAGACGGCGTGAAGCGGATGATGAAGGAAGTCGTGAGCAGTCACAGGAACGCTTCCCAAAAATGTCGCAAGGCATGGTGTGGTGAGCGAGCGAGCACGCACGTGTGTTCTTCTTTTTGCTTACTTCAACTAGGTAAGACCATCTTCACCTTATAAGTTGGTCTCCTCCCACCTAAACTAGTAATCTGGTACTAAATTTTTCATCTTTCACCGTATATGAATGAGCATTTATGATCTTTCACCGTATATGAATGAGCCTTTATGATTTTTCTAGAATTTATAAAAATATTATTTGGACCAAGCCTATAAACTCCAACTGGTACTTGTTAGCATTCTCCATGAATATACGGCGACAGCTCTAGGTCGGCAGCAATATGATGTACGGATGCAGCGATAGCATGGTCACAAAATGTTTTCATTTTCAGACCTTGAGGTTGGCAATAAACAAGGATTATCTCCTGATTTGCGGCGAAATGGGTAAACAAATCAAACATGCTGCCCACCTACGCGTGTGAAAGCAGAAATAAAGGAACCGGAGTGACATTATTTCTGCGCAGAGTTTTTGAGAAGAGGAAAACAAATACTGGCACGGCCAGATATGATATGCTGATGTAAGATTGTCCCCCGAAAAAATTACTAACATCGTGCCAAACAGAGGATTGGTATTGGAAAACACAGGGAAAACTACAGAAATGGCTGTTTGGATGGATTGCAGGGAAAACACGGAAGCTTCGCGAAGAGGTGTGACTGGATACCTTTTTCCTTCAAAATTCCTATGAAACAAGAGGAACAGGAAGCCAATCCAATGTTTTCCCTATAGTGCGTTCCTACATTCCAAAGGAGTGAATAGAGATTTTTCTAAGGGATTTGGATTCCTATGTTTTTCCTCTAAAAATCCTACAATTCAAAGAGACCCCGAGTAGTAGTTCGTTTACGGATGATTCGCTTTAATTATATGGGATTGTCTATTTGTAAGGTGACTAAAATTTTATTAAACATAAGTCACATGTTTTATCTATTGAATAAATATCTAATCATATGACACATTGATCTCTACATAAATCCAATGATCACAATAATTGACTTAAACTTTAAAAAAATTCAAACGACTTAGAAATAACAAATCCGTAATTATATATGAAATATATCTTTATGAGCTATTACTGACAAGTGGCCTCTGCCATCTATCAACGTAATTGCAGCTTGCTTGTCAGTAATGTTCCTAACCATTTCGTGAAAAAGAAGTTTGTACGCACAATATGCACTTTCCTATTGTCATATTGTACTTGATTGTCGTAGTGGTTATGCTATCTTAGGTGACCTGTTGCCCATTTATTAAAGAGAAACCGGGTGCACTAGCTAGCAGCTAGCATGCGAGGGAGAAAATAGAAATATATTATTGCTACATTTGGTTACACCGAAAAGAAATTAAGTACCCGGGCAACCGGGGTCAACTATTTTGTCATGTTCAGAGATGCATCGCTAGGATTTGTATTTATATGTACATGTTGAGAAGAAGAAAAATCCTTCGTAAAAATGTTTATGTGGGCTCTGACTAGATATAATTGCTTTATGTATTAGATTTGTAGGTTTGACTGCTTGTTTGTTTTTGTAATTGTAGGTTAGGGTTTGTTGATTAGCTAACGAATAATATTGTCATCGATGCGAAGACCAGATAGCAAACTTTAGGCACCCCGGTGGGATGCAAAGACCTCCGAGGATAGGGGGCGAGAAAAGTGCAAGTGTTCAATGTATTGCTCAAGTGTGGAATCAGTTACCGGAGTTCATGAGTTTTTGTCTTATTTATTACTGTTTGAAGTCGAAATGGCAATTATAACCCCTCTGGAGAGAGGAAAAGAAAATAACATCGTGAATGTGAGTATACCGACAAACGACATATGTCATCTACTATGCCCCCAGTGTCCTGCACATGGCTGCCACGCTTCCACCGCCTTGTAGGCGACTGCCTCCGTGCGCACAGAATTTTTCTTAGCACGGTGCTAATAGTGTTGCAACAGCTTTGAGAATATTGGCAAATAGTGTCATATGTAGTGACACTTATTGCTATGAATAGTACAAATAGTATTGCAAACAGTAATAAATAGTTATAAATAGTGGTAAATAGTGTGCGCGTTGTTAACTATGAGCAAGCTCTTGATGCTCTTGGCCGCTAGGTTCTTGGATCAAGGGGGGCAAGGACCCTTCCCTAACAAATATAATAGGGGTAATTTTTTATTTGCCAACGAAAGTTTTTTTTATCTCTTATATGTTACTTATTATGTTACTGACATGTGGATTTGGATCTCACATATCAGTGACACAATTAAAGATTTTGGAAATTTTTCATGGCATATAAGGAATTAATCTAATATAATATGTCAGTTGTAAAGTAATATATGTATAGCTAACAGTATAGCAAGATATATTAGCTCATTGGTATTGCATCCAAAAGGAATAAAATCTTGTCCTAGGGGTGCAATCGGAGTAGATATAGTCGGATATCGCTCATCTTGTATCATATTTCGTATTTTTCTCAGAGTCGGATACGGATAGTGTCATATACCCACTTATCACCCCGCATTTGCTTCCCGAGCCTTCGATAGGTCGGTCAAATAGATTTATCCGCTTCTTTTGCACCCCCCTACACAGGACATTAGACAGTATAGGGTGCAATCGAAGCGAACACGGAGAGACTAATCGCTTAGATGTCAAATAAAAAACACTCAATATTCTATATCTGCTCAGATGCAGCAACCCACCTATCTGTTATTTTGTTCGTAAGTGAAGTCACAACAGACTTTTCTTATACCACTTGATATATGGATATATACGGACGGATAAAAACGAATACGAAGAGACTAATCGCTTAGATGTCAAAGGAAAAACACTCAATATCCTCTATCTGCTCAGATGCAGTAACCCACATATCTGTTATTCTGTTTGTAAGTGAAGTCACAACAGAATTTTCTTATACCACTTGATATATGGATACATACAGACGAATATCGGTCATCCCGTATCATATTCCGTATTGTTTCTTCGGAGTCATAGTCGGACACGGACAGTGTCGAATAACCATTTATCTCTTCTGTATTAACCCTGCAAGCTTTTGGTCGGTCAGGAATTATCCGCTCCGTTTGCACCCCTACTTGCCCCATATCACTTTTGGAGTTTAGGTATACCAGTACTTTTGTGGAAAAAAAAAGGTTTTTTTGGAAGAAAAAAATCATTTGGTATAGAAGCAATTTATCAATAAAAAGAAACATCTGGTATGTTATAATGCCAATATCAATATTACAATCCATTTATAGCATTGGAAGTTTGACCGGACAATCTGATTGTGGGCAGAAATAAACATTAAAAAAATCGAAGAATTGATGATGTAGTATATGGTGTTGTAGCGTCCTATAAAATTTAAACTTCAAACTCAAAGTGTACGAGAAGAAATACAAAAAAAAAAGTAAGTTTGTTGTGAATAGTAATATATGTCTTTTTGTTTTTTTTTTTATTTTCCTCTTGATTTATCGTTTGCCAGAATAGAATGAATTTGAAGTAAAGCTTGACACATAGGTAAAGTAAATAGAGAAGTACAGGTATATTTCTGGGAATATTTTTATGTTGATTTAGTGCCTCAACTGAAGCCAGATTGCACGATTACACCATAATTGTGGATTGCACTTTCTCAAACATTTACTTTCTTGGGAGGTTCTCAAACATAAATAGCGTGCGTAATTCTCACGGTCCATTGAGTCAAGCCCAGACAAGTTTACTCTAAAAATAAAGGAGCCCAGACAAATTTGCCTAGCCATAAATATAGATGGGCCGAAAATACAAATGGGCCGAGTTGAGCCCAGGAGGGACTCAAATGTAATTACCGAACTTAAGTGAACTGGAGCGAAAAAGCAAATCTCAACACTATTCCGCTTCCGTTCCAGCCTTGGACTTGGACTCCCCTGTTCCTCGTCCCTGGAGGAGACCTCTCTCCGCGTTCCTCCAAGATGGGACTGCTCAGCGTCAGAAATATCAAGCGCAAGGAGAAGGAGATGCGCATTCTCTTGGTGTAGGTTCCCTCCACCCTCCGTTCTGGTTTCGGATCTAGCGCATGTGCTGTTGGTTTCTTAATTCATTTAGCTTCTGTCATGGTTTCTTGATCCTTGGTGGATGATGTCGTGTGAGGTTTATGAGTTCATCTCAGGGGGGCTGGACAACTCTGGGAAGACGACCATCGTGCTCAAGATCAACGGAGAGGACACGAGTGTCATCAGCCCCACTCTCAGCGTCAACGTCAAGACCATCAAGTACCTCAAGTCTGGGTCCCCTCCTTCCTCCCTCTGTTTAGTCTTTTTGTCTCGTACTACTGCATTGTGATTTATAAAGGTGCTTGTTGTAAGATAACATAAAAGGGATACATTGCTTCGTTTAATATAGTTTAGTGGCGGATTGAAAAGTTTGGCATTTTCACCTTATTTGAGAGAGAATTTTCACCCGATACTACCAAGTTTTCTCGGTCCGCTATTGTAATGGTTGTATACTGCTTAAGAAGTGTCTTATAGCAGACCACTTTTTGGAAAGTAAATCGTGTGATTTGGACCACTTGAGCAGCATCAAAAGGGTCTATTGAGCATATTAAGGACAACAGCTTGCTGCAATGGAGAAAATTCAGCAATGCTGCAGCACAATCCTCAGGAGTTGTGACACCAGACAAACAATTTCACTGTCATGATTGTAGAATTGTGAAATAAAAATGCATAGGCTTGTGATATCTAGTTCAGTTTTACCTGTTGATTCATACCAAATGGGCTTCGGTTTTTTTTTAGCAGCAGCATGCCTATTCACGTTAATTAGGAAGAATGTACGAGAATTTACATATGGGGAGTGGAATTGCCCTTAACAGTGCAAAAAAAAACGTAGATTCCATGCAGCTTAATTTAATACAATCTTGGCATGAGCTCAGGCTTCCTGGTTAAGTAACCTAAAAGTTTTGCTGCAGGGATTGCATTTCTGCTATTTGAAGTACTGCATTTTTTTAGTGCATAGTGGTGATTGGTGAAGTTTAATCACATCCTTGTCAGCACAAGGGTAGAGGCAAAGTTTTGAGTACTGATGCAGCCCCTCACTGCCATTTGCCAAAACACTAGGCTTGGCAATTCTTTGTGTATTACTGCAGGTGAAATTATTGAATAATTTCTATTTGGTGATTGTGGCAGATACTCTGTGAACATATGGGATGTTGGGGGACAAAAGGCTATCCGGTCTTATTGGAGGAATAACTTTGAGCAGACTGATGGACTAGTTTGGGTGGTTGATAATTCAGACATCAGGAGGCTTGATGATTGCCGTGCTGAACTCCACAATCTATTGGAAGAAGAGGTACTATTTCTGGGCCACTAAACGACGGTGATGATTTATGGCCTTCAGCGTTTGCAGCTTATTGTTATTCTATAAATTAGAAGATTACGAACATTGTAATGTAGAATGCCATGGAAAGAACAAGGATTTTCGCTGATAAGTACAGACCCTTTTCTTTCGTTTTAAGGGCCTCTCTGTTCATTAATCGGAAACTGGATTATTTTTCTCCAATTGGACATTATAATCAAGGAATTTGTGCACGACGGGAGTTATTGAGATTTTATACTTGACTTTGACTTTTTTTCTGCTTGTGTTTGTATTGAACTAACGCATACCACTAAATAGAAGTGCAATGCGTACTTACCATTCTGTTGGTAGTTCTATTGCAGCATTATAAAGGTACTCTTCTCTTTGTCACTCTAGCCTGGGAATTTCAACAATTCAGAATGTGCTATTATTGAATAGTCCTTTGCATTTTGATTTAACAGATACTAGCGGGAGCTTCTTTGCTGGTGTTTGCAAATAAGCAAGACATTCAAGGTGCTCTCAAACCTGCAGAAATCGCTAAGGTAAGCAAATTTCAGTCATATGTATAGTAGAATCTATCTGACTATCTCTGGTCTTCTTTTCTTGGACTTGAGCTACAAAATTTAGATGGATGTCATAAATCCAGTTCTTTTCTGATTGCAATGCTACTTTACAGTTATTTACATTATTCATGCCCTATATTTCAAATTCATTGTTGTCATATTTTACAAAATCTACTTTTTTTACATTAGCGCTCATGGACCCAAAAGGATATGCAAGTTGAATACAGTTAGTTCCAGTTATGCCCTCAGATATAGATGGTCTAACTTTGCTACGTACTAGATTGTTGTAGATGTCCATTTGTAATCCTTTCTGCATTTTAGTCATCTCAGAAGTCAGCACCTTTAAAGCTAAATTCGGAGGTCATGTTGTTCCCATAGTGTATAAGCATGCTCCATGTCCAAATGGATGAGCAAGTATCAGAAATACATATAGAATAGGATAGTTTATCTTTGCTCTCTACAAATAAATGTAGTACAAGTCTAAAAACTGGTGCTGTTAATAACATCATGCTATCCCCAACTAACCATTATTTTGATTTAGGCAGCTACTTGATTCGAAGCTGGTGGTACCATGGTACTGTATGCTTCCAGTAATCGACCTTCAAGATATGTTTTTGGTCCTGGAAGCTTCAAAACCATGTCATATTAGTTTATCACCATTGATACCAGCTGATTTGAACCAAGATTATTAGTGACTTCAGTGCCAACGATAGGATGCTTCTTTTGTTTTGTTTCATCTAAACAAAGTATCTAACTCACTTCCCAAATTAAACTTAATGAAGCTAGCAGGGGTTCTAACATCATGTTTGATCCATCATTTGTTCTCTTGCAGCTTCACTCATCTATTTGGTTAATTGGTTTTATATTTATTCACCCTATTTTACGAGGTTATGGGAAGCTCTTAATTCAGTAGTAAAATCTGACATTTTACGGTGGTAGTCAACGATTGGCGAAACCACTTGTCTGTGCATCCCACTGCTAGTAATCGAAAAGAATAAACAGTGCAGTTGATTACACTTGGTGAGTCTGCTCAAACATATTAGTAGTGTGGCTAAACAAGATGGACCATTTGCCTCCTCTCGTATGTATCTGGCTATCTGCAACGTTCTAAGAGTAGAATTTGTAGCTTTTTCCATGGTTGATCACCGACTCATCTGTCTTAAAACCAATGTACTAGTGTGGTCAAACAAGTTTATCTTTTTGGTGCAATTGTCTGCCTGGTTTGTATTCCATTCATATTATAAATAAAAAAAAGGATGATGTATAGGATGTAGAATCACTCAAAACTCAATTTTCACGCAAAGCATATTTTTAAGTCTACAATATCTGCAATTTGCGCAAGAACGGCTCGCCTACTACTACTCTCCTGTTGGTGTGGCTAACAAGATCACCCATTTGCATTGTGTCGTATCATATAGAATTATGTTGACTACTGCTCTCCTGTTGGTGTGGCTAACAAGATCACCCATTTGCATTGTGTCGTATTATATAGAATTATGTATGTGCAACGTTGTGAATGTGGAAATTGTAGTTTTCCAGGGCTGATCAGTGACCGATCGATCCATCTGGCTTTCAGGTTCTCAATTTGGAAGCAATGGACAGAAGCCGACACCGGCAAATCATAGGGACTGTTTGGCAATGGCTTCCGGCTGGGCTGCAGGGTTGTACAACTGCAAGGCTGAACGGCTGAGCTGAAGAGATTTGGTGTTTGGCTGTCTGGTTTTTAGGTAGGTTGACTGTAGCTTTTGAGACGAGAAATGTTTGAAATGTCCCTGAGGCAAGTAATGACTTGTTTGATGTTGTTTAACGGCAATTGACGATATTTAACGGCAATTAACGGCAATTAATGCTCTAATTAACACAATTGGCAGCACGGCAATTGACGACAATTAATGGCAACTAACGCTCTAATTAACACAATTGATAGCATTTAACGAGAACTAATGACAACTACCGATAATTAATGACAAACTAACGCAATTGACGATAATTAACGCTCAATTATCGCAATTAACGATATCTACCGTAATTGACTGCAATTAACGCTAACTACCGCAATTAACGACAATGAATGTAATTAACGACGATTAACGACGACTGTCGTAATTAATACAATTGATCGTATTTAATGGCAATTAACGTAACTGCAATTAACGACAATTAACGTAATTAACTACAATTATTATCAAAACATGTGTTCCACCAAAACGGATGTTCAAGTTGTTTTCACTCAAATCAAGTGCTCAAGTTTCAGGGTCTCAGTAGTTCACATGTCAGGAAATTAAAACACTGATCTCAAGCACTTGCTCTAGAAGTGAATAGAACTGCATGGATGAACATCTAACGCCTGATTTTATTATCACACCATGGGACTGTTTATGGAAACTTCAGGTTCTACAATAAGAAGATAGCTCACTCCACGTTATTTGTTTTGCAGGAGCTGGAAATGAACTCTAACATATAGGCAAAACGGGAGCAACCCATCTCCCAGTACAAGTTCATATCTGAAGGGCATAGCAATCGAGCCAGCAAGGCTCAACACCTCAAATGGAGGTCGTTGGCTGATGGCTCTCACTGTTTGAGGGCAGGAGTCTGTGATCCAGAAGTAAGCAAACTGGTCGCCTTGTCCAGCTGTGAGGAGAAAAAACAATGAGCAATTAGAAGTTTGAATAGCTGAAAAATAGGGAACGAGGAGAAACCACCAATTACCAGAATTAGTTGGCATGAAGCGTTCATACGACTGCTTGGGGAACACAGCATGAGTTACATAGGCGCTAAGTTTTGCGGCACCATGAGCAAACAAAACTTTCTGCAAAACACAATTAGATAGAACAGAAATAATCATGAGAAAAGCAACAAACAACAGCATATGCCGTCAGAAGTCGATGAATTGTATCATCATTAACACTTGACATATGTCAATTCAATTGTTTGAACAAATACCAAGTCGCCTCACAGAGTGAAAATTCACATGCCACTGGCTCGTGTTAGGACCAGGTTTGACAAGGGAATCCAACTAATGTTTCTTTACATTTGACATGACTTTAGCCTGCTGGCAATAGTGACAGGACTTTAGGCTGCAGCACTTACACTGGGGAGGGGCTTCTTGACGGTTTCGACTGGCTAGTTCAAGACATCGCTTCTCGGATTTACGTTCTCGAGTCTCGACTAATTCGTCATTTGTAGCTAGTTAGGATGCGCAGTTTCTATGGGTGACTCAACTATGGCTACCGCAGGAATTGAACTGTTTCTGTGAAATTCCAGCGTGTACGCCCAGATGTAATTGTTGTAAACACTTACGATTAGCATTTGGATCGTCTGCATCATGTATCACAATTGTTCTGCTATCTTGTGGACGTTTGCATCTGGAGGCTCAAGAGAGATTCACCATTCGTTTTGCATCAACACAACAATGGCCTTTTGACAAAAAGGAGGCACAATTTTTGTGCATGCAGTATTTTGAAGATGGTTTGTTCAGAATTTAGATTAGGCGGGAGAGTAGGAAACTATGATGGCAGACGACCACAACACATTAAAAAGGGTGGCCGCACACACACAAAAAGAACTGCAATTGCGTCACGGCACAGCAAGACATTACACACTTTGGCCTCCGAAACAACCAAAAGCAAAGGAACTATTTGTGATCCTTTCTGCATTTTAGTTATCCCAGAAGTCAGCACCTTTAAAACTGAATTTGGAGGTCATGTAGTTCCCAGTGTATTCAAATACTTATGTTGGCAGCATGCTCCATGTCCGAATGTCGAGCTGCGGTACATTATGTAGAAGAAGCAACTATTGTGTGATGTCTTCATAGGGTTGTCATTGGGCCAAGTATCAGAAATACATATAGAATAGGAGAAACATGTTTGCTCTATACAAATAACTAGCTAGAATTAACATCATATAAAGAAGGTGACACTAAAAGTATAGTATAATTTTTTGTGCCAACTGACCTGATGATAGATGAGAAATGAGTATTTTCAATAACCAGCCAATTGAACAGCTTATGAGAACCGACATCCAAAAGAGTTTTGCATGATAATACTACTCCATCACTGGTTGACTTGTGTTGTTTGCTGGAGAAAA
The DNA here is from genome assembly GCA_036346255.1 of Ampelocalamus luodianensis. NCBI lineage: Eukaryota > Viridiplantae > Streptophyta > Magnoliopsida > Poales > Poaceae > Ampelocalamus > Ampelocalamus luodianensis. The sequence continues at coordinate 75,728,807 of CM070622.1, read as the reverse complement.
TGCTCCACAGAAATTTCTCATACTTACTCTTAGCATACTGTCTTGAAATTATCATCTTACTCCTAGCATACTGTCAAGTATAAGAGAAACAATAAAGAAGTTCTCACTCTGACAGTACCCCTCCCGGCCTAATACCCTAATCAATTGGTTGACAATGCAAGTATATAGCCTCTAGGAGCTCTACAACGTATTTCATCGAATAGTTTCAGTACTTCTCCCCGTCTTTTTTTCTTTTACCAACCAATTATTCAGGCGAATAATGTGAGGACCCCGGTTTATTCGGCTTGTACTGTTTAACCATCCACTTGGTCCTAACAGTACAAATCAAATAAACCAAGCCTCGAGATATGTATACTTCCCAGAAATGCAGTATACACACCCCTTTACAAAATTCATGCATCAATTCCATTCATACACATAGAGCCGAAGCAAAAGCACAACTGAGAGACAGATAATATAAAGAGAGTTATTACAGAAGAGAGGCCGACCGGCCAAAAGTCATACAAATAAGTAAATACACAGCGGAAGCAAAATGGCCATAAGATGGCGATAAACAAAAGCCAATCGGTGTGCCTTTACCCACAAGGCAACCAATCGGACCGCCAAGCTAATCGTCCCAGACGGCGCCGCAACACAACTCACAAAAGTGAGGCCCTTGGGGCTCACCTTCTTCCTCTGCAACAATTAATATTAAGCAAAGCGGATGAGTACAAAACTTGTTTTGTACTCGCAAGATCGACGTGTGAGATAATGAGAACTATAATTAACTACATGCAAGCTTTATTTAAGTGGATGAGGCTCGACTTATTTTCAAGATAAAGCAAGTTTTCATTTGCAATAGGGTAATAGATTCAAAGCAAGTTTGCAATGAACTTTTATTGTTCAAATAAAAGAGAGACAATTATAGCAATAGATAAATGACAACACCAACCTAGAAGTGACTAACCCATAGCCACCACAACAATAGCATGAAGTACCCTTCATACCACCCATGTCAAGTTTAAGTTTTTAAAAGGTTGTAATCTAGTTCTTGCACGACCTTACCAAGCATGTCCATAACCTAGGACGAGGCTATTCGAATAGTTTTAACCCTGCGGGGTGTACCAATGTACCCACACGATAGACCGCCTTTCCACCACCACGGTTAGCACACTTCCTTTGGTATGCAGGCATGGCTAAGTCTAACAAGACGCTTTCCAATGGACGATGCTAATTAAGAGCGCAACCCACGGAGAAGGACACATTAGACAGCCTAACCGGTGCGCTAATGCTCCTCCAAAACACACACACAAGAACACACCCACCGACCAGCTCATAATTAACACCTTCCAAAGTACTTAGTCAAGAGAGGTTCCATATCCCCCTCGTGTGGTTAGCACGCAATAAGCGTTTGGCTTAGTGACACAAGTAACTCGGTCCTTGGGGACTTAGGCACCATTCCACACACCCAACAGATCACATCAACATACCATTATGCCCAAGTCAAGATATAGTTTTATTTTCAGTTTTTGATTTGTAAATCAGTAAAACACAAGGGTTGGACATAATGGAGTAGTATAAGTAGTTGTGTGATCAAGATCACCGACTAAGTCGATGATCGCCCAATACTACCGATAACTAGGCATGGCTAAGCAATATTCATTCGTAATCTACTAAGTGATAAGAGTTCATCCATCGAACTCTAACCACAGCAAATAACCTAGGCTCAGGTAGTAGAGGGTAACCATTTACCTACAGATTATGCAACTAGAGGTCTAACTAATCAATTTAACAACAAAATAGCAATGCATACATAGAAGTTAAACAAAATATTAGACTTTAAAAGTAATGGGATCAATGGGAAATGATCAAACTGCTTGCCTGCTTGTTGTGGCTCAAATTGTTGCGGAGGGTCGTTCTCGGGGTTACCGCAAATATCGAATCCTAAGCGAAAGAGCGAAAACAACCAATAAGGCGAGCAACACTTAAATGGAAATAGCAAGCAACAATTATCCAAATGCGACGAAATTTACACACAAGGTAGAATACGAATATACCTAGACATAGAAACTGGAAAAACTTAATTTGGATTTGTGGTGCAAAAGATATTCCCTAAAAACCTATTTTCGGCCATAATTAGCACTGTAGCAAAAATATTTTCTAGAAAGATTTTGAAGCTGAAATTTTTATGGTGGATACCTACTGGTATAGTGGTAACCCATGTAAAATTTCAGGTCATTTGGAGTTATATTGAAAGAGTTATGATTTTTCTAAATTGTTTAGGGTATTAGACTAAAATATGATCCTTATGATTTTTTAAAAACAGTAAAATTCGTGAAACCAATTTTCCCAGCAAATACACTATCAGTGGAAGCTAATACAATTGGATTCATACAAAAAGGACCTATATTTTAAAAGATATGAATTTTACAAGTTTGCTAAAAGCTCTGAAAAACAGTATTAAGTTCAATTGTTTACTATTTTTGAAAATGGTTTTCCAGGTTTGATCATGGTCTACAATTATTTTTATATTTAAGTTCAAGGTATAAGGAAACTAACAAAATTGGAATCATCTAATTTGGAGCTCAGATGACAAAGATATGAAAATGACAAGACCTTAATGTGATACGGATTTCTGGACTTAGCGAAAACCGGTAGATCGAGAAAGAGGCGACGTGGCTAACCCACAGCCGCAGATCTCAGATCCAACGGACGACATTGAACCACGCGCGGCGGTTTGAACTCTCGCGCGCGAGAGGGAGGCAGCGGCTGTGGACCATCGATCGTGAGATGGACGGCTCACAAGCAACGCGACACAGTGCACATCACAGATCTAACGAAAATCCCGGCCGCAGATCTAGGGACGGACGGCGCACAACGGGCCACGTCGCGCACGCGCCTGGCGCGTCCGACAACGCGGCCGAAGGCTTCACCGGCAAAACGCCGGCGACCAAAGGCACGGCGGCGGGAGTGAATGCCAGAAATGGGTGCGCAATAGCATCGCGCACCTCCGTACCACCCACACCGACGGTGGTGGACGAGAGCGGCGCGGCGGCGAGGCGGCGCGGTAAAAATGACAACGACGATAAGCAGCAAAAGAGCTCGCGCGGTTCATTCAAGCGGTGCACGAGCATCTAGGGACTACCAGGAGCTACTACGACGGACGCGGAGGTGCAGAGGCGGTCGGGCGACTCCGGCGGCGAAGCTCCGCGACGGACACGAGGAAGATGACGCGGGAAGACGGCTGGGCAAAATCAACCACGCCGCGTCATCACGATGGGTTCAGAGAGCACGAGAAGCTCCCGAGAAAGGAATTAGAAAAGGAGCACTCACCGGCGCTAGAGACGAAGAAGGATGCTCGCGGCCGATTTGGGGGAAATCCAAAATCCCGGTGCTCCCGTTGAAGCAACCTGAAATGGAGTGGTTGTTAAGCACCACCGAGGCGAGAAGGAGGTGCAGGAGTAAGGAGGGAGCCAAAGAACCACTGGAGCACCGTCGGCGACAGGAGCTCCAAGCTCGGCAATGGCGGAAATGGGCGCTGGGGTGGTATGGGCTCGCTCGTGCTTAGAGAATGCAAGAGGAGCCGCGGGAGAGGAAAGGAAGCCGAAGGGGGTGACCCGGGAGCTTAAGTAGGCCTGAGAAGCAAGAAAATGTCGTTGCTTCACCACGGTCCTCTGCCGCCGCGCCGCCGTGAGCGACGGGAGCAGTGAGACGGCGACTAAACGGGCGGTGGAGTGCGGGCATTAAATGCGAGACCGTTGGCGAGGACGCGGAGTGGGCAGTGGCGCCGCACACCCACGCTCGCTCGCCATCGGCGACCTTGCGCGCGCCGAGCGAGAGGAGGACGACGACGCTTGGCCGTCCGGATTCGCATCCAAGGGCGAGGGCACGATCGCGTTGAAACGGCATCCGCGAACGACGACCGCCCGATTGAAATCCAACGGCTGCGAATCCGGGGCAACCGGAGTTGTCCGAATGCATACACGAACGCGAGCCGTCCGATGGAGATCCAACGGTCCAGAGCGCGCGCGCCCGATCGACCGCGCCGGTACAGTTAGTTGACTCGACCGAGTCGGTTGGCTCGAGCCCGAGTCTGACTCGAGTCCAATGAACAGTGCAAACCCATTAGAATTTGATTTTTGAGCTGAAACTTTTGGGGATTTAATTGAGGCATCAAATCAACTCCAAAATTTATGAAATTTTAACTGGGGCTTCCAGACTTAATGATTAACCTTCCATAAAATTTCCAGAGATTTTTGTGCACTAGAATTTTCTCAATAAATTCCAGAAGGTTATTTCAGAGGTTTGACCAAGGTTTGACTTGCCTCTAAAATATTTCAAATAATTTCCAAAAATTATGAAATAATTCAGAGGTGTTACCAAGCAACCCTAGAACCAGGGAAAATTATTTCCAAGGGTTTGACAAAAGATTTGACCAAGGAGGTTATTGACTTGATAATTGAGGCTTTTGATTTTGAATTTCCCAAAATTCCTTTACAAGAATTTCAGAAAAGTTTCAAGAGTAAAAGGATGAAGGAAAAGTTTTAATTTACCCTCAATTTCTTACATTTGAAACACAAGCCAAAATTTGGGATGTTACAAACCTCCCCCCCTTACAAAAATCTCGTCCCGAGATTTGGTTCACTCGGAAAAGAAAGAGGGGTAGTGCGCACGAAGACGATCTTCTCGCTCCCAAGTAGCCTCATCCTCGAATGGTTTGACCACTGAACTTTAAGGAACTTGATGGTCTTGTTCCTTGTTCTTCGCTCAGCCTCCTCGAGTATGCGAGCAGGTGCTCGCGATAGGTCAAATCCTCCCGAACATCAAGAGTCTCCAAGAGCTTCCTCTGTTGGAACACGGAGGCACTTCTTAAGCCGGGACACATGGAACACATCATGTACCCCGCAAGTGCAGCGAGCAACTCCAACTTGTAGGCAACAGCTCCTCTTCTCGATAACACGGTATGGACCGACATATCGAGGAGCCAATTTGCCCTTGACACCAAAACGCGGTGACCCTTGGAGGAGAAACCTTGAGATAAACGAAGTCATTGGGCTCAAAGCTCAACTCACGACGACGGCTATCCGCATAGCTCTTTTGCTCGGATTGAGTCGTGCGTAGCGATCACGAATGAGTGGACTTGACCCTCGGCCTCATTAATCGAGTCGGGCCAAAGAAAGGTCTTTCACCGGTCTCGCACCAGTTCAACGGGTTCTACACTTTCTCCCGTATAAGGCCTCAAATGGTGCCATGCCAAGACCGGCTTGGAAGTCGTTGTTATAAGAAAACTCGGCGAATGGCAAGCACTTCTCCCAATGCTTCCCATAGGAAAGGACACAAGCTCGCGACATGTCCTCCAAAACTTGGTTGACCCTCTCGGTCGACCATCCGTTTGGGGTGAAAAGTCGAAATGAAGAGAAGCGAGTTCCATAGCCTCTTGCAGGCTATGCCAAAATCGAGACGTGAACAGCGAACCACGATCTGACACAATTGTCTTTGGTACACCATGCAAACTCACGATGCGGGCTATGTAGAGATCCGCCAGAAGACCTACTCGAAGGTCAGTCTTGACAGGAAGAAAATGAGCCACCTTAGTCAATCGATCGATGACGACCCAGATAGCATCATTCTTCTTTGGGGACCGGGGTAGACCAGTGATAAAGTCCATCCCGACCGAATCCCACTTCCACTCCGGAATTGGTAAGGGCTGAAGCAGTCCGGCCGGACGCTGATGTTCGGCCTTGACACGACGACACACGTCGCACTCGGCAACGAACCTTGCGATCTCCCTCTTCATTCGGGTCCACCAAAATCTCTGTCGGAGATCATGATACATCTTCGTGGCCCCGGGATGAATGGACAAGGGAGAATCATGGGCTTCGCGGAGGATCAACTCCCGCAACTCCATGTCCTTTGGAACTACGAGGCGTTGCCCGAACCTCACGACACCAAGCTCATCTACGGAGAAGCACTTGGTTATTCCATTCTTGACATTTTCCTTGATGCGGTTCACTCCAACATCCGACTGCTGAGCAGACTTGATCCGATCCACCAAGGTTGGCTGTACAACCAAGGCAGTGAGGGAACCATGCTCAACCAAACCCAAGTTGAGACGCTGAAACTCCTCTAGAAGAGGGGGCTGATGCTCCTGAAGCAACAATGCATTGCAATGCGCTTTGCGACTAAGCGCATCCGCAACGACATTGGCCTTGCCCGGATGGTAGTGAATACCCATGTCATAGTCCTTGATCAACTCCAACCATCTCCTTTGCCGGAGGTTCAGTGCAGTTGGGTGAACAAATACTTTAGGCTTTTGTGATCCGAATACACTTCACAACGACACCGATTAGGTAATGTCGCCAAATCTTAAGTGCATGAATCACGCGCCAACTCCAAGTCATGGGTAGGATAGTTGAGTTCATGAGGTCTCAATTGCCTTGATGCATAGGCCACTACCTTGCCTTCTTGCATAAGGACACAACCGAGGCCTCGACGAGAAGCGTCACAAAAGATATCGAAGCTTTGACGGACATTGGGAGAACAAGAACGGAGCGGTGGTCAATCGCTCCTTAAGCGCTGGAAACTTCCCTCGCAATCGGACCACGAGAACTTCTTGTCCTTCTTGAGCAACTCCGTCATCGGCCGCTATCTTGGAGAAATTCTTGATGAAGCGGCGATAATATCCCGCTAAACCAAGAAAACTCCGAACGGTGACCGAAGTAGGTCGACTCGAGAAAGCACGTCGATCTTGCTAGGATCCACACGCCCCTGCCGAAAGAATATGGCCTAAGAAGGCTACTTCCTTCAACGAGCGCGCACTTGCTGAACTTTGCATACGACTTGTGCTCGCGGCTTGCCCAACACAAGCTTCAAATGCTCGGTGTGTTCCTCATCGCTCTTGGAGTAGATAAGGATATCATCGATGAAGACCACAACGAACCTATCCAAATACTCCATGAATACCGAATTCATGAGGTTCATGAACAAGGCCGGAGCATTGGTTAAGCCGAATGACATGACGGTATACTCGTACAAGCCATAACGAGTAGAAAAAGCCATCTTTGGAATATCCTCAGGTCGAATCCGAACCTGGTGATATCCCACTCTCAGATCAATCTTGGAGAAAACTCGAGCTCCCGTTAATTGATCGAAGAGGTCATCGATACGGGGCAAAGGGTACTTGTTCTTTACCGTTACTTCATTAAGTGGACGGTAATCAACGCACATGCGCAGCGTCTTGTCCTTTTTCGGGACAAAGATTGCTGAGCATCCCCAAGGAGATGAGCTAGGGCGGATGAAACCCTTCTCTTGAAGCTCACTCAGCTGCTTCTTCAACTCCACCAACTCAATTGGGTCCATCCGGTAAGGCCTCTTTGAAATCGGGGCGGTACCGGGAACCAACTCAATGACAAACTCGAGGTCTCGAACCGGTGGCATCCCTGGAAGGTCGTCGGGGAAGACATCAACAAAGTCACATACCACTGGGACTTCACTAATATCTAGAGCGGGCTTCGCCGGCGCGAAGAGATGCGGACCTGCAGCTTCGGCGGCGAACTCGCCGCCGGAAGGATGGTGAGGTAGATGAGCCTCCTAACGCAATTAATTTGTCCCATGTCTTTGAGACAACCAATCCATGCCTAGGATTACATCTAAGCTTGCCGATCGAAGGAGGATAAGGTTTGCCAAGAATCCTACCCTTCTATCTCAACAGGACATCCCTACACTCGACTCGACTCTCAACTCCGAACCGGGAGAGCGAATGAGCGGGACCAACAATGGAGTAAAAGAAGACCTCCACAGCAAAGAAAAGACTCGAAACAAACGAATGAGATGCGCCTGAATCAAATAATACTGTAGCAGGGAAAGAGTTAACCGAAAGGGTACCCAACACGACGTCGGGTGCCTCCTGTGCCTCCTCCGCGGAGATGAGGTTGACGCGGCCACTACCCACGCCTTGGGTAGCGGGGACAACCTTCTGATCCTGGGGAGGACCACCTCCCTGCCCGCGTCCTCCATTAGGACGAGGGGCCGCTCCAGTCCTATTAGGGCAACTATTGGCATAATGCCCCTTCTGGTTGCACGAAAAGCAAGTGACCCCGGCAGCCGGATTGCGGGGGCCACCCTGCTGGTTCGCAGCGCGCGGATCGGGGCACGGCTGCGAGGGCGAGGAGCGGTCTTTGGCGGCCTCGGTGGTAGTGAAGCCACGAAGCGGGCCCCAGGGTAGGCCCGACACGAGGACGAGAGAGGCCGGCTGCGGTGCATCACGGGCCTCCCACTTGCGCTGCGGACTCGCCGCGCCCTCACCTTGTGCTCGGCAACAATGGCCTTGTCCACCAAGGCACGAAAGTCAACAAAGTCCACAATGGAGAGCCTGTCTTGCGGCTCCTCGGACAAACCCTCCATGAACTTCTCTGCTTGGCCTCATCGGTAGCCACCTCGGATGGAGCATAACGAGCCAAGTGGTTGAACTCGTCATGGTACTCCATCGCGACTTACGCCCTTGCTTGAGCGCGAAACTCCTTCTTCTTGACTTCATCAGCCGGCGGGGATGTGAGCTCGACGAACGCCGTCCGAACTCATCCCAAGAGACGGTGTGGCGGCGGGCTGCATGGCCAAGAAGTTCTCCCACCAGAGAGTGCCGCCCCGAAGGCGATGGGAGGCAAAGAGTGCCTGTCTGGTCGAGCATCGAGCAACGTCGAGCTTACGCTCAACTCGGCGTAGCAGTCATACGCATCAAAGGGTCCTCGGACACGGAAAGCGTGGGGTGAGTGCGAAGAAATTCAGCAAGGCCCCACGAGGCGATGTCCGCCCCCTGCCGGATCACGAGGCACCGGTCGAGGCGGAGGTGTTGCGCGCAATAACATCCAGCGAGACCCTCCTGTCCTCTGAACGGTTGCGCTCTATCTGAAGAAGGACCTCAGCCATGGTCGGAGGAGGCGGGAGCTCCTCATCCAAACCAAGCTGCTGACCACGGCCGCTACGAGTACCTCCAGCCATCCTGATTCAAGAAATTTAGGTTAGAAACCAAAGCACTAATACTAGAAGTTGATAAAAGCGAAAAGCTAACGATTAGGGGAATGAGATACCACCCTAACCGAAAGCCAAAAACAGCAAGTAAACAAACTTTAAATATTTCCAAAGAAGCTCCAAAACAGCAAGGAAACTCCAAACCAAGCTCAACTTCTCAATGCCATTAACCCGTATTGAATGAACGAGTAATAGTGTGAGAAGATAAAAATTTCAGCGCACTACAACAAGTTTAACAGTACTCATGAGCAAGGTTAAAGCGATAAACATACGTTAGATACTTAGCTAACTAGTATCACATCTTACCCTTTTGTTCCCATAAGTTTTAATTGATTAACCTCTCATTTTCTACCCTATTTAGAACCTTTGAGCCTGCTGTCCGGAAATTGAATGCTCGCTGTCCAGATTTCGCATCCAAGCTCCTAAGCCGAAATCTTCAACCGAAGCTTCAAAACCTTGTAGAGAACAGCTAACACTTCAATTTGCCAAACTCATTGGTTCCCAAAACCCAATTTAAACGATAATGACTATCTTTTGAGAGAAGGAAAGGAGAACAAATTTTAAAACTCAAATTAGAGCAAGATGAGATAGAAAACTAAGATAGGTAAGGAATAAAATCTGAGAACTTACTTAAGCTTTCATAACTCATTTGATACTTTGAAAATAAGGTTTCCAAAATATCCTAAGGACGACCAAGCTTGGGTTACTACGGTCGAATGGCTCGATACCAACTTTGTGAGGACCCGGTTTATTAGGCTTGTCTTGTTTAACCATCCACTTGGTCCTAACAGTACAAATCAAATAAACCAAGCCTCGAGATATGTATACTTCCCAGAAATGCAGTATACACACCCCGTTACAAAATTCATGCATCAATTCCATTCATACACATAGAGCTGAAGCAAAAGCACAACTGAGAGACAGATAATATAAAGAGAGTTATTACGGAAGAGAGGCCGACTGCCCAAAGTCATACAAATAAGTAAATACACAGTGAAGCAAAATGGACATAAGATGGCGATAAACAAAAGCCAATCGGTGTGCCTTTACCCACAAGGCAACCAACCGGACCGCCAAGCTAATCGTCCCGACGGCGCGCAACACAACTCACAAAAGTGAGGCCCTTGGGGCTCACCTTCTTCCTCTGCAACAATTAATATTAAGCAAGCGGATGAGTACAAAACTTGTTTTTGTACTCGCATGATCGACGTGTGAGATAACAGAACTATAATTAACTACATGCAAGCTTTATTTAAGTGGATGAGGCTCTGGACTTATTTTCAGCATAAAGCAAGTTTTCATTTGCAATAGGGTAATAGATTCAAAGCAAGTTTGCAATGAACTTTTATTGTTCAAATAAAAGAGAGACAATTATAGCAATAGATAAATGACAACACCAACCTAGAAGTGACTAACCCATAGCCACCACAACAATAGCATGAAGTACCCCTTCATACCACCCATGTCAAGTTTAAGTTTTTAAAAGGTTGTAGTCTAGTTCTTGCACGACCTTACCAAGCATGTCCATAACCTAGGACGAGGCTATTCGAATAGTTTTAACCCTGCAGGGGTGTACCAATGTACCCACACGATAGACCGCCTTTCCACCAGCCACGGTTAGCACACTTCCTTTGGTATGCAGGCATGGCTAAGTCTAACAAGACGCTTTCCAATGGACGATGCTAATTAAGAGCCGCAACCCACGGGAGAAGGACACATTAGGCGGCCTAACGGTGCGCTAATGCTCCTCCAAAACACACACACAAGAACACACCCACCGACCAGCTCATAATTAACACCTTCCAAAGTACTTAGTCAAGAGAGGTTCCATATCCCCCTCGTGTGGTTAGCACGCAATAAGCGCTTGGCTTAGTGACACAAGTAACTCGGTCCTTGGGGACTTAGGCACCATTCCACACACCCAACAGATCACATCAACATACCATTGTGCCCAAGTCAAGATATAGTTTTATTTTCAGTTTTTGATTTGTAAATCAGTAAAACACAAGGGTTGGACATAATGGAGTAGTATAAGTAGTTGTGTGATCAAGATCACCGACTAAGTCGATGATCGCCCAATACTACCGATAACTAGGCGTGGCTAAGCAATATTCATTCGTAATCTACTAAGTGATAAGAGTTCATCCATCGAACTCTAACCACGACAAATAACCTAGGCTCAGGTAGTAGAGGGTAACCATTTACCTACAGATTATGCAACTAGAGGTCTAACTAATCAATTTAACAACAAAATAGCAATGCATACATAGAAGTTAAACAAAATATTAGACTTTAAAAGTAATGGGATCAATGGGAAATGATCAAACTGCTTGCTCGCTTGTTGTGGCTCAAATTGTTGCGGAGGGTCGTTCTCGGGGTTACCGCAAATATCGAATCCTAAGCGAAAGAGCGAAAACAACCAATAAGGCGAGCAACACTTAAATGGAAATAGCAAGCAACAATTATCCAAATGCGACGAAATTTACACACAAGGTAGAATACGAATATACCTAGACATAGAAACTGGAAAAACTTAATTTGGATTTGTGGTGCAAAAGATATTCCCTAAAAACCTATTTTCGGCCATAATTAGCACTGTAGCAAAAATATTTTCTAGAAAGATTTTGAAGCTGAAATTTTTATGGTGGATACCTACTGGTATAGTGGTAACCCATGTAAAATTTCAGGTCATTTGGAGTTATATTGAAAGAGTTATGATTTTTCTAAATTGTTTAGGTATTAGACTAAAATATGATCCTTATGATTTTTAAAAACAGTAAAATTCGTGAAACCAATTTTCCCAGCAAATACACTATCAGTGGAAGCTAATACAATTGGATTCATACAAAAGGACCTATATTTTAAAAGATATGAATTTTACAAGTTTGCTAAAAGCTCGAAAAACAGTATTAAGTTCAATTGTTTACTATTTTTGAAAATGGTTTTCCAGGTTTGATCATGGTCTACAATTATTTTTATATTTAAGTTCAAGGTATAAGGAAACTAACAAAATTGGAATCATCTAATTTGGAGCTCAGATGACAAAGATATGAAAATGACAAGACCTTAATGTGATACGGATTTCTGGACTTAGCGAAAACCGGTAGATCGAGAAAGAGGCGACGTGGCTAACCCACAGCCGCAGATCTCAGATCCAACGGACGACATTGAACCACGCGCGGCGGTTTGAACTCTCGCGCGCGAGAGGGAGGCAGCGGCTGTGGACCATCGATCGTGAGATGGACGTCTCACAAGCAACGCGACACAGTGCACATCACAGATCTAACGAAAATCCCGGCCGCAGATCTAGGGACGGACGGCGCACAACGGGCCACGTCGCGCACGCGCCTGGCGCGTCCGACAACGCGGCCGAAGGCTTCACCGGCAAAACGCCGGCGACCAAAGGCACGGCGGCGGAGTGAATGCCGAAATGGGTGCGCATAGCATCGCGCACCCTCGGTACCACCCACACCGCGGTGGTGGACGAGCGGCGCGCGACGGCGAGGCGGTGCGGTAAAATGACAACGACGATAAGCAGCAAAAGAGCTCGCGCGGTCCATTCAAGCGGTGCTCGAGCATCTAGGGACTACCGAGGAGCTACCGACGACGCGGAGGTGCAGAGGCGGTCGGGCGACTCGGCGACGAAGCTCCGCGACGGACACGAGGAAGATGACGCGGGAAGGCGGCACGGGCAAAATCAACCACGCCGCGTCATCACGATGGGTTCCGAGAGCACGAGAGCTCCACGAGAAAGGAATTAGAAAAGGAGCACTCACCGTGGCCGAGACGAAGAAGGATGCTCGCGGCGATTTGGGAAATCAAAATCCGGTGCTCCGTTGAAGCAACTGAAATGGAGTGGTTGTTAAGCACCACCGAGGCGAGAGGAGGTGCAGGAGTAAGGAGGAGCCAAGAACCACCTGGAGCACCGTCGCGGCAGGAGCTCCAAGCTCGGCAATGGCGGAAATGGGCGCTGGGGTGGTATGGGCTCGCTCGTGCTTAGAGAATGCAAGAGGAGCTGCGGGAGAGGAAAGGAAGCCGAAGGGGTGACCGGGAGCTTAAGTAGGCACGAGAAGCAAGAAAATGCCGTTGCTTCACCACGGGTCCTCTCGCGCGCGATGCCGCCGTGAGCGACGGGAGCAGTGAGACGGCGACTAAGCGGGCGGTGGAGTGGCGGCATTAAATGCGAGACCGTTGGCGGGGCGCGGAGTGGGACAGGCGCCGCACACCCACGCTCGCCGCCATCGGCGACCGCGCGGCGGCGAGAGGAGGACGACGGCGCGCGGCCGTCCGGTCGCATCAAGGCGAGGCACGATCGCGTTGAAACGGCATCCGCGAACGACGACCGCCCGATTGAAATCCAACGGCTGCGAATCCGGGGCAACCGGAGTTGTCCGAATGCATACACGAACGCGAGCCGTCCGATGGAGATCCAACGGTCCAGAGCGCGCGCGCCCGATCGACCGCGCCGGTACAGTTAGTTGACTCGACCGAGTCGGTTGGCTCGAGCCCGAGTCTGACTCGAGTCCAATGAACAGTGCAAACCCATTAGAATTTGATTTTTGAGCTGAAACTTTTGGGGATTTAATTGAGGCATCAAATCAACTCCAAAATTTATGAAATTTTAACTGGGGCTTCCAGACTTAATGATTAACCTTCCATAAAATTTCCAGAGATTTTTGTGCACTAGAATTTTCTCAATAAATTCCAGAAGGTTATTTCAGAGGTTTGACCAAGGTTTGACTTGCCTCTAAAATATTTCAAATAATTTCCCAAAATTATGAAATAATTCAGAGGTGTTACCAAGCAACCCTAGAACCAGGGAAAATTATTTCCAAGGGTTTGACAAAAGATTTGACCAAGGAGGTTATTGACTTGATAATTGAGGCTTTTGATTTTGAATTTCCCAAAATTCCTTTACAAGAATTTCAGAAAAGTTTCAAGAGTAAAAGGATGAAGGAAAAGTTTTAATTTACCCTCAATTTCTTACATTTGAAACACAAGCCAAAATTTGGGATGTTACAAATAAGATGATCAGGCACAAACCCATCTCTCCAAGATTCAAGAACAAAACTTGCTGCCTCAACAAACTTTCGCTCTTTACATAAACTATCAATCACCGTAGCATTTGTATTTGGAGGAACATCCCTACTCAGCATATCCGTATAACTTAGCTTAGCTCCACGTAAATCCCCAGCCATGCAGAATACATGAATCAAAGTATTAAACGCCACAACATCATATTCAACCCCTCATTATCTATCAGACACTTTGCCACCTGGAGTTTCCCAGCTGCGCAGAGGCCCCGGATTGCAATGGACTTATCTGGCCCATTGCCCTTCTTCAGCAGATCAACCAACAGCTTCAAGAGCCTGGCAAGTCACCGATGTCACGGAGCCTACTCATCGGAGTGTTATAGCACAACACATCAACAGGCCAGCCTAATTCTTCACTGTGTTCCAGGCTTTCCAGCAAGCACACTGCTTCCGAAAACCTTCAGTCTCGGCACAAGCAATCGAAGAGAATATTCGCTGTTTCAACCGTCGGAGAGAGCCCTCTGCTACGCATGATATCTACTTGACAAAATGCCTGATCCAAGAACCCCGTCCTGCACAGGTAACAGCATCCGGCGTCCACCCCCCCCTTCGCTGCAATCTCCGCTAAGATCCTTTCCACCTCGGCGAATTCCCCGACACGGCAGAGCCCCTCGATAAGCACGCCGTAGGAGATGGCATCCGGCGGGCACCCCGACGAGGAGGGAGGCGAAGGCTCTGCGCGTGGCTGAGGGCGACTGTACCACGTAGGATACGAGGGTGGTGAAGGGGGAGTCCGCTGCGGCATGTCAAGGGGACGCCACGGGCGCCTCCACCCGGTGGAGGACCTCGTCGAAACGAGGCAATTGTACGCGGCGGCGTCGGGGGAGCAGCCGGAAGCGGCCATGGCGACGAAGACGTGGTACAGGGAGTCGAGCGAGGCTTTGTGGGACTTGACAAGCGCGGTGAAGGCGGAGGCAGTGGGCGGGAGGCCGGCGGGGTTTCGTGCGTCGCGCGTGGCGAGTGCGGTTCGAGGGTCGTCTCGAACGGGGGGGCGGGCCTTGGCCATGTTGGGCCGATCGAATGCTTCCTTCGGCTCTCCGTTGTGGGTGCGATTTGTACGAAAAAACGACGAGCTCGGCTTTTGCTTGGGAGACGAGGAACGATACCTAAGAACGAGTATAGTCGCCCGGATCCGAATGTGTGGTACCTTACGATACGAGTGACCAAAGTAATTCTCGGATGTTATCATTTGCATCATCTGGAGGCTTATAGATGGTTCAGATTCAGTATTCCTTGTTCATCAACATAGGCTTTTGCCAAGGCAACTAGGCAAGGAGGAACAATCTTCCTCCACGTAGTAGCTAGCATTTTTAAGGCTTTGCTTTCTAGAAATTGGAATTGGCAGACGGCTTTGACGGCAAGACGACCACGACGCACTAGTGCATTACCAGCAAGTCGTATCGGCCGCACAACAAGGATTGCAATTGCGTCACGGCACAGCGAAGACATCACACGCTTCAGCCTCACAAAGCACCAAAAGCAAAGCAACCAGTTTCGCAGGAGCACGTGCAGATGTGCGAACAAAACTTTGCGCACCCATTTTTTCAATCTTTTGGATCCCATAGTAGCGGATCAGAAGCATAACAGTTCATCACCATAAACCAAATCGACGCGAACGGTAACATCACGGACAAACACCTAATCGAAACCTTCTTAACATCACGATCTCAAACCCTAAACGAGAGAGACCAAGGATACTCGAAACGATAGCATGGTAGATAACATAGATAACTGGCCACGAGGGGCCCATCCATCAGTTCCTCCAGTTGTCGGATTCACCGCCGCCGTAGCCACGGCTGCCGCCACCACCGTAGCCGCCGCCGCCGCCGCCGCCGCTGCCGTAGCCGCGGTTGCCGCCCCCGCCGCCGTAGCCGCCGCCGTCACGGCGCTGGCCGTAGCCACCACCGCCTCCACCGTAGCCGCCCTCACGGCGCTGGCCATAGCCGCCGCCGCCTCCACCGCCGCCATAGCCGCCGCCGCCGCCGCCGCCACCGCCGGAGCGACGGGACTGGGCCTCGTTGACGGTGATGTTGCGGCCGTCGAGATCCTTGCCGTTCATGCCCTCGATGGCGTCGCGCATCGACTGCTCGGAGGAGAAGGTGACGAAGCCGAACCCGCGGGACCTCCCCGTCTCCCTGTCGTTGATGATCTACGGAAATCAAATCGCAATTAAATTCCAGTCAATTTTAGATCTACAAGAGAGAGATTAACGAATATCCATGGAAGCATCTCAGATCTAGTAGAAATAGACATCAGATGTAAGATCTAGTAGACAGATCTCCAATAAATTGTCACGCAGGAAGACGAAACATGCCAGACACAGATCTAATCGCACCACGCACAAAGACCTTACAAATATCAACAGACACCGAATCCAGATCAACACAGCAACGCAAAACACAACAGAGATCGATCACGTCGCAGATCTAAGCCCAAAGAGCATCAGAGCATCACAAAACCCGCACAAAAAAACTCAAACAAAGGGGGGAAAAGGGAGAATCCATTAATCGAGATGAGACGAACCTTGGAGTCCAGGACCTCGCCGTAGGTGGAGAAGGCGGTCTCGAGGGCGCGGTCGTCGGTGGCCCAGGCGAGGCCGCCTACGAAGCAGCGGTACTCCACGTCCTGCGCCGCCATGCCTGCCGCTAAACCCTAACGAACCCTGAACCGAGTAGTAGTTGGGAAAGAGGGGGAGGAGAAGCCAACCCACCTCTGAGAAAGCACGAGCAGTCAAGGTTGCCCTACCCCGTGGTTTTATAGGCCCCAGGGCTCGACGGCCGCCGTTGTGATCGGATCAGACGGCGCCGCGGGTGGAGGTGAGGATAAGGATCCAGGAGATATTTTCTGCCGTCGTGATGGGCTTGAGGGTTTTTTCTTTTTCTTCTCTGGGCCGGCCCACTTAGTTATTTTCTTGTTATTCTGGAAGCGACCAGACTCCTCTCGAAGGCTAGGGTTTTCATTTTTTTATAAACCGCCACCGACCCCCCTCCTCTGTTGCTTTGAGTGGACGGAGGACCGTTGAGTTCGGAGATACATTCAGATTTCTCTATTTTCCTCTGTTTTGCTTTTTGTTCTAGGTTGTTTTCTTCTCGGGTGAGTCACTCTCTATTATTCCTTTTACCTACTCATGATTGTCTACTGTACTGGTTATTTAGACGACGACGGCAGTGTATTCCTTGCTAATCGCCACAAGGTTGAGTTGGATACAAATAATCTCATCTGGTATATTTTTAACGAACAACACTGTTACCTACATATACACAGTGATAGGTTGTCCTTCAAGGATGTACAACTAAAAATGGCGCGCTTACTTATGTGGTGGATAAACCAGAAGATATTTGAAAAAAAAAAACTTGAAAGGAGGAAGAGAAAGAGAGCAACCAGACTGTGCATGAATCGGTCAAGCTAGCTAGACCATTTCAAACTACGCCTGTTTGGCTCAATCTTATCTAGTCGACCATATACCAACACAAATCTCTCTGGCATCATGTACGAAATGCTGGCCAAACGTGGCATGTAATAACAAGTAACGCGATACATTGCACTGTTTATCCGTATTTACTTTCGCATAACGAATGGTTAGTGAAGCGATTATTTATCTGACAAGACAAGAAAAGGTCCAAGCTGTTGTCCATTTATTTGGCAACTTCAAATGAAGAACTTGCAAACGAAACGAAAAGGCTAGGTGGGAACTTTGGAAATGAGTTGGCAAATAAAATGGCAATATATATAGGTCGGCTTCAGGGGGAAAAGAGATAATGTAGGGCAAATGAATAAAGTCCTAATGAATAAATATGGTTGATAGAGGACAAAGCCTTATTCTCGCAGGGAAAAAAAAACAAAGCCTTATCAATAAATTAACGATCAAGGATAAAGTGATTGTTCTGGAAAAAAGAATTGGAAACAATATTCTTCAGAGGGAAAAAAGAAATCAAGAATTAAGGATAAAGAGTGTCTTTACAAAAGCATAGGACAGAGTAGTGTTTTTAAGGAGAGGAAAAGATTAAAAAAAACAAAAATAAGGTCCCACCGAGATTTGAACTCGGGTTACTGGATTCAGAGTCCAATGTCCTAACCGCTAGACCATGGGACCTTCGACGCCCCGTTTAGTTTACACAGCCTTTTAGAGTGTCATAGATGGCAAACGATATTCACGCGGAGTAAAGCTGAGAGCCCGAGACGCCCTTGTGCTTCGACTTACTGTACGAAACGATGGGAAAGGGGGGCTATTAGTACTGTCGGTCTGAAAAACCAGTTTACTCGCTAGTTTCATCGTTTTCTTCCTTGAAAATAAGACATATTAGCCACAAGTAGCTCGGCAATTTATATAACATGTTTTGATAGGCTTAGACATCGTTGGCAAAAGTTTGAGAAGAATTACAACTCTTTTGAGTCATCTGGGTCGGGGTACAAATTTGGATGCCTGGTGTTATGTATAAATATAGGTCTCTAGACTATAAATACAAGAGAGTGGCTCATGTATTATGTACAAAACATCATTGTAATATGAATTTTTTATAGAATTTTTAGAGTTATTTTGCTATTTTTTTAGTTTAAAAAGTATTTTCAGCTTTTAAAAATTATTTATTGTGTAAAAATGACAACCAAATTTATGTTTAAAATAATTTTTATAAGTGCAAAAATGTCTGAGATAATTTCTATGAATTTTTCTATAATTTTTTAGCTTTGTTTGGTATTTTTGCGGATTCAATCTGTGTTTTCTTGAACTATTCTTACGAGGGGTAACGTTGGTATTTCTAAATTTTCTCTCTCTAAGAAAGGCTCAAATGTGACGACAATGGTATTTTCTAGAGTTTTTTTGTGTTTACGATGATATTTTCCAGTCGACCTCGCTTGCGATGGTATTTTACAACCCGTGAACGATTACGATGACATTGAACAAATTTACTTAATATAATATTGATATGGAGGGATAAAACTTATTCCTCTACACAATTAATTAAGAAGGAATAATTCAAACTCGGGTTGGCTAGCCTACCACCCATGATGCTAACCAAGTGACCGCCGAATTGCGCTCTCTCTCATATCTTGTGTATTTTTGTTCATCTACTTTTGCTTTTGCTAATTGTTGTCGTTAATCTTGTTCTAGCTGTGAATGTGACGATTGGTTGTACGAATCGTTCACACTAGTTATTTAACATTTAGAGCCCAAAAGTGCCCCTATTTTCAAAAGAAAAAGAGCCCCAAAAAGTGCCTATAATAATAGGATGAGCCTCCCACGGTCCCACCGTACCCGGAGCCACTCGCTGCGTCGATCGAGCTCGGGTAGAGCCTTCGCAGCTTTGCGGTAGGCAGTCCCACTCCCATCTCGTTTTGCAATAACTTTTGGCTTTGGCTTCCAACATGACGCCTTTTGTGGCGTCATGTGATTTGGCCAATGGGCGCACCGGTGGTTTCTGTTGAGGAACCGTCGCTGGCGAGTCCAGTCCGAGCGATTACCTCGTAGACATGCATAGAATCGTAAGAACAATGCATGAACAACAAAAAGAATAAGAGATAGAACACGAGAGATGTAGGGGACTTCTTGCTTCTCTTTATTCCTTCATCAAACGATCAATCCTTTACAATGAATAACACCCCTATTTATAGGCTACGACCCTTCTAGGGTTTGGGATGAGAGCCCACCTTGGGCGGGACTCCGGTCTGGGCGGTTCTTAACACTCCCCTTGGGCACTCATCCTTCATGTCCATGTCTCATCAAAACTCCATAAAAACCGATGGGAAAAATTTGGAGAAAGAGTACATGATACACGTTCACTGTGATGCACGAATTGCCTCATTAAAAACCTTAGCAGAAACTTGGGAAAACTCGTCGAGGAAAAGAGTACAATCCACCCAATTTCATTTAATCTCCTGGATTTATTCTTTGGGTACTCGATCTTCATTATCAAGCTTTAATAATGAGTTCGTGAAGGTTCTCCCCCTGAATTCCGCACTTCTAAGTCTCATCATTCCAATTCACGTATGCATCTTTCAAAGTTAGACGCTGGAAGTGACTTAGTGAAAAAATCTGCAAGATTTTCACATGACTTAGTATGCAGTACTTTAAAAATATTCATCTTTTGCAATTCATGAGCATAGAAGAACTTGGGGTTGATATGCTTTGTGAGAGGATTCTTCACATAACCCATCTGTACTTGTGCAACACAAGCTGCATTTATCTTCATAGATAATAGTGGGGGTTAGTGCGGCATTCAATCCACATATTCTTTGGATGTGGTGAATCATCCGCCAAGCCAAACACATTCTTGTGAGGCCTCGTATAACGCTATTGTTTAGAGTGATTAGTGAAGTCGGCACAAGACTCTGCTTAGACGATTTTCATGGAATTACGGTTCCACCACATAGGGATACATAGCATGTTTGCTATTTGGCTGTATACGGGTCCTACAAGTACCCGTTATCTGCATTGTCATTCATAGTTAAGTCTTTGTTCTTTCTGTAGAACAGACTAAATTCTTTGCTTCTTTGGAGGTATCGGAAGATGCCCTTTATTCCCTGCCAATGCCTTTGGTAGGTTCTGCACTATACCTTGCTAGTAGGATCACGGCAAATACAATGTCCGTTCTAGTACAGTTTGCTAAATACATTAGTGCTTCTATTGCACTTCAGTGTGGGAATTCCGGTCCCAGGACTTCCTCCCCCTCTTCTTTAGGTTTGTACGGGTCTTTGTCTTGCTGCAAAGGTCTTCCGACCATTGGCATTTTCAAAGGGTATGCCTTTGCAAAGTCGAACCTTTCTAACACCTTCTGAGTGTAGGCTAACTGATGCACTAATATCCCTTCAGGGGCATGCTCAAGCGCAAGCCTAAGCAATATTTGGTTTTACCCAAACCTTTCATTTAGGACTCGACTCGGTAAGAGCTTGCTTTCTTAATATCCTTCAGGGTTCCGATGATATTCAGGTCATCTTCATACACTGAGATTATACAAAATCCATTCTGGGATCGTCGTATACAAAATCCATTCTGGGATCGTCGTATAAATACACAGAGATTATTCTCATTGTTTGTGTAGCATTTCATGCATAGAAAGTCGCTTCAAGCGATTATACTACATTCTGGCTGATTGCTTAAGTTTGTACAATGACTTTCTGAGTTTCATCTTGTACATATTTCTATTTGCTCTGTTTTGGTTCGGGACGGGGATACATTCAGGTATCTTCATATAAATGTCTGAATCCAATATTTCAAAAAGGTATGCTGGTACCCTATCCATCAATTTCACTTCTAACTTCAAGTTCAACGCCATTGAGATAAATATTTAAAGGGAGTTCGCCCATGACCGGGGAATAGGTTTCTTCATAATCATCTTCTGGACGTGCAGTGAAACCTTGTGCAACAAGCCTTGCTTCTTTTTATTTCTCTTTCAAACAAATGCCCACTTATGCCCTGCGGGGTGCACAAGAGGAGTGCGTGCGGCTTATGTGCCCAAGCGTCTTTCTTTTATTCGAGAGAATAATTCGGTTTCTATTGCCTTCTTCCAATCTTCTCAATCGATCTTTTCTCTCATTCGTGAGCAATGCAGAGCTCTGAATCAAGATCGTTGATTGTGGCAATTTTCTTTGTAAAATAAATGTCGACATTGGTGTTGTCATATTCAAAGATTCTCCGAGGTCATAAAGCTTATAGCTATTTCTTCAAGGGCGATTCTTTTAATGCTTCTACTTGCTCACTCATTGCTTCATTGCGGGGCAAGTCCTTTAGTTTTCGGCTCGATGTGTGCACACATCCATGCGATGTCTCCTTCATGGGGATGTTCAATTCAGTATGCCTTTTCGAAGGTTCCATACCGATGCGTGTCTCAGCGGCTACCCTTCAGTTCGAGGCACTTGGTGATCGGTGTGTCAAGTCCTTCTTATCCTTTTTCACCAGCGCCCCCGGTTGCCGGATTCGAGGGCCGGAGTTCTCGTCCTTTATTCCGAGGCCTGCGGGCGGGATTAGGATACCTTCATTGGTATTTCACCCCTCTCCGGTGCATTGCATACAGGCAAATGCGACTTGATCACGCACTTCAAATCACTAAAGTGGTCAGGCAGTTGATTCGCTAATGCTTGCAAATCAATTATCTTCTGGACTTCAATTGTCTTCTAGACTTCAATTCAAATATCTTCTAGATTGCAATTATCTTCTAGACTTCTCTATTTGCTTTACTAGTGCGCGGGTCATATGCATAGATTTCAATTATCTTCTGGACTTCAATTGTCTTCTAGACTTCAATTATTTCCCGACATTATTATCAAGGGTTGATTTCCTCCCCCTAATGACGGGGAACTAATCTCATCTAATGTACTATCAGCGAATCGGGCATTATACAAATCTCCAGTCATATGGTCCAAATACTTGATTATGGATGATGTCTCATAACCAACGTATATCCCAGACTTTCGAGAGAAAAACCCATTGCGATTATTTGCGGTGGTGGTATAGGTATATAACCCTTGCAAACCAACCTGCGAAGATGAGAAGTTTTCAGTGCTGACCCTTACGCTAGTTGCATAGTTGGATGGATGTTATAGGCCGATGGTCTAAAATTGATGAGAGCTGCTACGAGCAGGACTGCGAGTCCCCAACATATAGTTGGTAAATTACAATTCTTCAAAGTTCTGCTAGTCCATTCTGGGTGTGGATATGCGGTACAGAATGCTCAACTTTTAATTCCCATTTTCATGCAATAATCATCAAATGCTTTCAAAGTAAATTCTCCGGCGTTGTCCATTCAGGTGGACTTCATATGATGATCAGGGAAAATATTTCTAATTTAATTATCTGCGAGATTGGCTTTGCAAAAGCATGGTTTCTCGAGACAATAAACATCGTGCGACCATTCAGGAAGCATCGATGAGCACTATAAAATACCTAATTGACCCTTACGGGTGTATAGGACCATAAAGCGTCTCCTGGATACGGTCGGGAATGCGAGGACTTCATCCTTCGCTTTGAGCAAAAGGTCTAATAATTAATTTCGTTGGCACATGCGGGCACACAAAATCTTCCAGATTCGGAAATTCTTTATATTCATATTATGTCCCTGTGAATTGTTAATTATATCTCTCATTATCCTAAGACCTATGCGGCATAATCTATCATACCAGAGATAGATAAGTTCAGAGCTTCTAAATGATTTTAGAGCGATGCAGTTGCAAATGCCTTAATATTAGTGTAGTATAGCCCAGTTTCATATGAAGGAAGACATTCTAATGCCATTTTTTACTTTCTTCATGCTTTGTAGTGAGCAGGTATTCTGTACCATACTCTTCATCAGTCTCTACATGGAAACTGTTAGCGCAAATATCCTTGAGAGTTCTAGTCGATTCTGGGTACAACAAGTCTTCTTCAATGACCAAATTTGTGCCCATTGGGAGTATAAATATGGCCCTTCATGAGCCTATTATACAAGTATCGCTGCCTGCGATTGTCGTAAAACTACCAGCATTCTTGCTGATCGACTGGAAAAATTTCCGTTTATCTCAGGATGGTATTCATTGTGCCGCTACATGCTAAGCACACTTCCTCCATAGGGCGCCACACGCGTTCTAATATAATGTACTTTATTAATATGTAGCAGAAAGCAAGCAACACATAAATAAAATACTTCAGATATCAGAACGTAACTTGCTATTATAAAAACGGGAAAAATAAGCCTTGCGGGACTCATAATAAGAATTTAATGCTTTGCTCTGCTAGAGCTTGCAACCATTATTCAATAATTCAAAATTCTGCTTTAATTACAAACTGCAGGTTACTATAAAAGATTCGAGTGCAATGCGTGCACTAGATCTAATAGACGAAGTATTCAAGAACCGCCTCAATTGGCTCCATGCGCGATCTTCTCCTTTTGGCGGCTACATGCGTGGCGTGCGATGTCCAAAGGAGGGATGATGGGGGCCGCATCGGGTCATCCACATTCATAAGTGCAACTAATGGATGCGAATCCTCTGTACTCGCAATGGCGCAGGTGTGCCTCATGCTATCATTTGCCCTTTTCTTAGACCGAAAGCATCAATAATGTGCGACGCACTACCTTACCCTTCTTGCTCCTCTCATTCGTGAGAGGCTTCATCACCTGTAGCTACTAGTAGTGGCTTCATGGCCAACATTGCCATTAGGTGGTGCGAGATGAAGTTCTTTCTTAGAACATCATCTTGAGCTTCCGCAACTTGCATCTTGTCAATTAATTCGACAAACTTCATGTAGCCGTAATGGCGATAGTTGCGTCACGATTACACCGCGTTTGGGTGAAAGGTAGAAAGTCGTCTTAATCTTACGCTCATCTCGTGATTACATTACCACGAATTGAAGAATGATACAAATTTTTATACAAAATCGCCATCTTTGGTCGATTCTTGAATTCTCGATTCGTGATGCGATCATCTTCACATTCATGCCAAATTCATAAGATTCTGCTGGTAATTTGTGTAAGATGGTTGCAAAATTCTCATAATGCTATTCGAACTTCGGTTCGTGATCCGTATTTTTCTATGCATTTTCATGATTTACTGCTATTTTCAGTGATTAAAAGTAATATAAACAATCACAGATAATCAAAACAGTAAATTCAGTAAATAAATTGCATAGAAATAATAATAACAAAATTAAACATGCTTCATATGCAAAAACTGATTCAAAATTGAATTCCGAGGTCCTTTTCTGTGGAAAGGTATTTTGATAGTCGCAATTCAAGGTTAAAACACGAAATCTCAGTTCTGAGAGAAAATTCGCGTAATTTTCAGTAATTCCGAGGGTTTTTTTCGTAAAATTCCTTATTCGCAAAATTTCTCGCAATTTTCAGAATTTCGAAGGACTTTCTTGCAAATATCGGGATTTTTCAATTCCCCCCTTCTTGTTTTTTTTTCATTCGGCCGCCCCCTCCGTTTTTTTCTTTTTCCGAATTCGACCGCCCTTTCTCTCGCCCATTTACCTTTCCTGGCCATAAGGGCGGCCACTTGGCCGTTCAAAGAGCAAGCGGGTAGGGTTTCCCCTGTCTTTGTCATGGCGCGCTTATGGCGGCGCTGGGAGCTCGCGACGGCCGCGAGCGGCCCGGCGGCGTCTGCGTGGCGGCGGCTCGGCGCGCGCCACGTCGCGGCGAGGCGCCAGGCGGCGGCTTTGGCGCGGCGCTTCGGCGGTAGTGGCGGCGGGGCGATGTTGCTCGGCGCGCGCGGCGGCGGGAGTGGTGTTGCGGAAGTGCATTGCGGGCGGGAGAGGCGCGCGGCTCGGTGGCTGCCGGGTAGTCGGCGCGGCATGAAGCGCGCGCGCGCGGCGGCGCGGCGTGGCGCGGCGCGGCGCGAAGCGGCGGCGGTGCGGGCGTGCACGACAGCAGCGGTGTGGCGAACGGCGACACGGTGACGCCCCCCTTTTCCCCCTTGCTTGCCGGCGGCGCCCCCCTTTTCCCCCTTTCTTGCTTGTTTGGGTGACGCATGGCCGGTCGTTCCATGCCGGGCGGGGTGACGCCGGGCGGCGCTTCGAGCGCGTGGGAGGGGCTGGTGACCGTGGCGCGAGCGGGATGGCGGCGAAGCCAAGGCGGCTCCGGCGACGTCGTGCAAGGCAAATACGGCCAGGCTTCAAGCCGTGCGGCGCTTCAGCGCGTGGGAGGGGCTGGTGACCGTGGCGCGAGCGGGATGGCGGCGAAGCCAAGGCGGCTCCGGCGACGTCGTGCAAGGCAAATACGGCCAGGCTTCAAGCCGTGCGGCGCCGACGGCGGTGCACTAGGTGGCTACGGGCCGTGGGCGGGGAGCCGCGTGCGGGCGGCCGTGGGTGGGGGTGCGGCACTTCAAGGTGGCCGGAGGCGGTGCCGTGCGCATGCGGCGTCGGCTTCAAGCCGGCCGGGGGATGGTGTAACCGTGCTGTGAAGGCTTCAGGCCATCGACATTTTTTTTTCATATGTAATTACTGTTCATATGCAATTACTGTTCATACATGCGATGTACTATTCATGCGAAGTTATGCATTGTAATGTAGTGCAAGATTGCAATTGAGGCGTGGCTTCATGCCGTCATGTGCGTGCTTGCAGCGTGTTAGCGGCGTGGCACTGTCGTTGCCTCTATGACGATACGTGATGGCGGACTATGCCGACCGGTAACGTATCGCGGAGGTAGCGACAGCCGCTTGCAAGCGGTGCCATACACATGGTGCCTTTCATGCGATTGCATCTACAACCTACGGTACAATCATCATCTACTCTTTCATGCAACCTACCGATCGGCTTGGCCGGCGACTTCAAGTCGGCTCGCGGTAGATTAGAGCGGATTTGCACCGTAGGAAACCAATCTAGAAAGCCAAATTTGCAGAATTGAAAGCAATCTAGAAAAACAATTCAATCTACGAGTGTCGTTCATCGACGGTTACCTTTTCGATACGAGGAGAGTCGATCGTGCTGATAACGTGTTGAGGAACCGTCGCTGGCGAGTCCAGTCCGAGCGATTACCTCGTAGACATGCATAGAATCGTAAGAACAATGCATGAACAACAAGAACAGAATAAGAGATAGAACACAGAGATGTAGGGGGACTTCTTGCTTCTCTTTATTCCTTCATCAAACGATCAATCCTTTACAATGAATAACACCCCCTATTTATAGGCTACGACCCTTCTAGGGTTTGGGATGAGGAGCCCACCTTGGGCCAGGACTCCCGGTCCTAGGCCCAGTTTCTTAACAGTTTCCAGGCCGGGGAAGCTGTGGGAGCGAGCGGACTCGGCGTGGATTGGCTCGGTCAACTCAATCAGGGGTGTTTTGGGATTTTAGTGAAGTTTCCACCTCTATTATGTAACTAGAGCCAAAGTATCACTACTTGGTTTATCAGGACATGGTTTATCAGGACACAGGAGCAGCACCCATGAATAACACAGTGTGTGTGTGCTGTGCCAGATTGCGGGCCCAGCTGAATTTTTGGGCCCTATTTGGAACAAAGGAAAAAGTGTAGGGTTTTCGGAGGATTTGGATCCTGTAGGAAAAAAATTCCTACTTGGAACAAAGGAATGGCCCTTGGAAATTCCTATTCCATATGAATTTTGGAGGAAAAAAAATAAACATGAGGTCTTACCTCAGGTTTTCTCCTCTTGTGTCTTGAATTCCTGTGTGACATCTAAATGGCACTTTTGAAGCTTTTTGTGTTTTCGGTTCTCATAGGAATCCAGAGAACATGACACCCTAATTACTGATTATTATTTTTTCAAATCCTAGGTTTCAAACAGGCCCTAACCATGTGCAGCCTCCGGTCAATTGCAGGGGCTTGCCCACAAGTACAAACGGCATCACTTGAAAGTTCGGGTACTTGTTTTGGGTGAAAATGTTGATGGGAATTGCGCACACAGAATATTTGGCATTGTTGTCGCCAAAAAAAAAACATTTCATATTGGCTGCCCACAAAATGCACCGAGGATGCCCTTCTATGGTGCACGTAACATATCGATTTATATGCCATCTCATACACATAGGATGTAAAGCGCCTGTAGCTCAGTGGATAGAGCGTCTGTTTCCTAAGCAGAAGGCCGTAGGTTCGACCCCTACCTGGCGCGTTTCTTTTCTTGTACCATCCGACTATTTTTGTTTCTTTTTGTCCCATCGGATTTTTTTTTCCCGTATTTGATTGTGCGCGTCTTTTTCCTTTTTAGAAAGAGAATCAAGCCATTTGCCAGCAAGCGGGGTTTTATAGTAGACTGCGACTAGCGCACGCGATACCATAGAAACACATCTCGACAAGATAGGTTCGGGCCGTGCGATTCAATTTAATCAACCGACTCAGGGAATATGGTGCACGACGACATAGGTTTGGACCGTGCGATTCAATTTAATGTTTGGTTGCCTGTATATAGGTTTGGACCGTGCGATTCAATTTAATGTTTGGTTGCCTGTATCGGGTTAGGCCCGAGTAAAACGTTCGATTCAAGCTTCCCTCCTTAACCAGGCTGACCAGCGTTCGTGAGTCTGTTCACCTTCTCTTGCTTCAGATACAGACAACCAAACAACATCTTAACACAATTTGACCCAACAGACACAGACAACCAAATAACTCATCAATGCATTACTCACTCTGGTTAGGTTGACATATACGGCCATGCTGGAGACATGCGACCAAACACACGATGGACCAACCCAGGGAATCTGGCGCGTTTCTTTTCTTGTACCATCCGACTATTTTTGTTTCTTTTTGTCCCATCGGATTTTTTTTTTCCCGTATTTGATTGTGCGCGTCTTTTTCCTTTTTAGAAAGAGAATCAAGCCATTTGCCAGCAAGCGGGGTTTTATAGTAGACTGCGACTAGCGCACGCGATACCATAGAAACACATCTCGACAAGATAGGTTCGGGCCGTGCGATTCAATTTAATCAACCGACTCAGGGAATATGGTGCACGACGAGATAGGTTTGGACCGTGCGATTCAATTTAATGTTTGGTTGCCTGTATCGGGTTAGGCCCGAGTAAAACGTTCGATTCAAGCTTCCCTCCTTAACCAGGCTGACCAGCGTTCGTGAGTCTGTTCACCTTCTCTTGCTTCAGATACAGACAACCAAACAACATCTTAACACAATTTGACCCAACAGACACAGACAACCAAATAACTCATCAATGCATTACTCAGTCTGGTTAGGTTGACATATACGGCCATGCTGGAGACATGCGACCAAACACACGATGGACCAACCCAGGGAATCTGGTGCAGGCCTTTCTCGTCAATCAACCGACCCAGGGAATCTGGCGCACGTCTTTCTCGTTGAGCCCGTCGCCGCCCTCTGCCAGCGTGAAACCCATGGGCACTACATGAGCACAGATGTGTGGACATCCACCACAACACGCAGAAGCTTGGCGCACGAGCATGGGATCCCATTGATGTCCTCCGTGTTGGCCCATTGAAACACGTAAATTTCAGGATTCAGAAACTGAAACGTATTACCTTTTCAGGTTTAACAAAATTGAAACTTGTAGAGTTTGAGAACTTGAAACATACCAAAAAAAATCAGGTTTCAGAAGGTTTCAATCAGTTGGTTTCAGGTTTCAGAACTTGAACATATGGAAGTTTTCGATTTATAGAATGTTTCAGGCATTGAAACATGTAAAAAATTCCAAGTCTGAAACATTTTTGACATGTTTCAGAACCTGAACATGTGGAAGTTTTCAATTTTTAGAATGTTTCAGATATTGAAACATGCCAAAAAAATTCAAGTCTGAAATTTCTTATATGTTGCAATTTCTGAAACCGGAAACATACATGTTTCAGCCTTATGAAACCTGAAACTTCGATGTTTCGGAAATTGAAACATATAAGAAAATTATGGTTTCAGAAGGTTTCAATCTGTAAGTTTCATGTTTCAGAACTTGAAACATATGTAAGTTTCAGTTTTAAGAATGTTTCAGAAATTGAAACATGTCGAATATTTCAAGTTTCAGAAAATGAAACGCCGGCGTCGCAGGTTTCAGAAGATTGAAACGTGTACGTTTCTGGTTTCAGAAATCGAAACATATACAGTTTGAGGTTTCACGCAACTTTCAAACCAACAGTTTGAAGTTAGTTTCGCGGTTCAAATCATCAAAGTTTCAAGGAAGCTATTGAGTTGCATGCACCAACCAATACACTCAAAAGCTTAAGCTTATGAGGAAAGGTGGACAATTCACTTATACTTCAACACTCCCCCTCACGTGTAGACTCCCTCAGGCCTAAGACGTGGAATAGAAATGGACTGCAATTATTTTCTTAATGGTGACAGGCAAGTCTTGAACTCAAGACCTCTTGGCTCTGATACGTGTGCCACCTCACACCCCGAGCCAAATCCAAAAAATTTGTAGACTTGGTCCATGTGCACCGAGCCCCTACCAAGTGGGTCCCACTTGTCAGCTCAGTTTTCTTTTAATTCTTTTCGGCCGAAAATCCTCGCTGACGTCATCCTTGCGCAATATATTGAGTTTCCTTTAGAAAAATAATTCCAATAATCCAGAAAAATCATAATTCTATTATTCCATGTGATTTGAATCTTCGGGAGCTCATATCTTTTGCATCCGAACTCCGATTTGGATGATTCAAATTTCTAAATTTATCTAAATTCAAGATCTAGCCAACTAAACCAAAATTATTCAATTTGGAGTTAATTTGAATCTTATTTGAATTTAGTTTGAATTTGGCTTATTTTCGCGTATAGATTTCAACGACTTTGAGAGTCGATTTATTATTGTTTGAGAGCAACTATTTGAGCAAGGCAAGTTACATTCTTGATCATATTTGCACCCATTATTTAAAATTATTTAAATTATGTTTCAAATTATTATTGCATGCTTGTTTTTATTCAATAATTTAAATCCCTGTTTTAAATTTATAGTTATGACCAAAATCCTTTGTATGGCCAATTTTGATAATTGAATCAAACATGTTGTCACCCTAGTCAAAACCTTGTTGATACGATAGTATGAACTAGGATCATTTTGGAAAATATTGTGCTTAGCCATGCTTACAGACCAAATATGTTTCATTTGGGGAATTTCAGCCAGAAATCAACTATTGTTTAAATGGTACCTTGGCATTGGTGTGTCATGGGAGTTTTGTAAATGACTTTAGAAAATAAAATAAAATGATGGTTTGGACTTGGGTGAATTGGTTGTCTGGTGGGTGCAGGTTTATGCATGGGCTCAACTGGGTAAGTCGAGGCCCAGGGTTCTGTTGGTTGTCGCCCAGGTCAGTTAAGGACCGGTCTTTGAGCCGTATCTTGCTAAGCCACACCGTACTACCACATGTCTTGTATGGGCAGGACCTGGCTGAATAATTTGCAAAGTTCCATCATGGTCGTTCCTGTTGGTGCGGTGGGTAGTCATGTTATGACCTTTGTTAGTCCCACCTGGCGCAAGAGGGGGCCTAAACTCTGCGGACGGGTAGTCCAAAGGGGGCGAAACCTTAGCGAGGGAGGACTATGGTGGAATAATGCATTGTAAAGGCCTCGTGATGATCACTTAGTCGCACACCTTCGGAAGTGTGTCGGGCGGACATTAAAAGTTGATTATCTCGTGTGGGTAAAGTTGTGCAACCTCTACAGAGTATCAATCTATTCGAATAGCCGTGTCCACGGTCATGGACATGCTGGCAAAGCCACTCAAAGTTAGACTTCGATTTCCAAATGTTTTTGTAAAACAGTTTTGACATGGATGGGTGTCCATGAGAAAAGTTATGGGTTGAAGCCCCGGGTTGGTGCCCGTGTTTATATTGGTGTTAGGTTGGTGCCTACACTATCTTTATCAATTCAAAAACAATTTTGGACTTTATAAAACTTGAGCTTTTGAACTTAGTATGGTATTTAATGTCAAATGCAGTTTTCGCACAAATAACCCTATACGTCTTCCTTTGTTACATCCATGTATGCATGTCATTCTGTTATTTGACGGGTGTAACTTGCGAGCATGGAAGTTGTGCTCATACTTGCTTAATGCAAACAAATTTAAGAGGAGAAAGACTTCGCTACCGGTGTGGATCATGACGACTAGGCCCCTACCCCAGTCGATTGCCTGTGGCAGATCAGCTGGACTCCACTACTTTTTCATCGTCTTCCGCTGTGTTTATTTAATGTTGCTCTGTAAGGCTATCTTGTAATCAACTCTGTTGTTATTTAATAAATTTTAGCGTTTATGGTTGTGTTATCACATTTATTTACTGTGTGAGCTAGCCACTGATCATGAGACTAGTTCAGTTATACACAGAAGATCTGGGATGTTAATCTCGGGTCTTCTGACGCCACCGAGTTGTGCAACATTGCGTGAAGCGGCCGCCGCGCGCGCCGCATCGCGCCCTCGATCGCCGCGCGCGCCGCCGCTTTTGCGCGCTGCGCCATGACCGCCCCCGCGCCGCGCTCGCCCCCGGCGTCGCGCTCAACCCGCTTCGGCCGCAATGGCCGGCCGCAGCGTCGCGCTCGGCCGGTCGCCGCACCATGCGCGCGCGGCCGCGGAAGCGCCCGCCATGAAGCGCGCTTTGAGCCATGCCCGCGCCAGCCCTACAAATCGCAAGACGCGCCGGGCCTCGAGAGCCGTCGGCGCCGCGAAGTGCCGCGCTGAGCCGTTCCGCACCAGCCCGCAAGGCCGCGCCACCGTCGCCTCGACTTCGCCAGCGCCGCCGCGCTCGCGGCCACCCACCTGCCGCGCGGGCAGACACGGAGCCGCCGCCCCTAAAGGAAAGGGCAAGGGGAAACCCTAGAAGCCCCCCCTCTTTAACCGGCACTTGGGCCAAGAAAGGTCGGCCCATTTCTTTCGGAAGAAAAAAAAGGAGGGGCAAGGCTCGACCGGAAGAAAAATCGGGGAAAGAAAGAAAAAAAGGGGGAAAGGAGGGAGCCGGCCGGTGGAATTTGCACAAAGGACCCTTGTGATTATGAAAATTACGAGGACAAGTATACGGTGATGAAATTTTGCAATAAGGTCCTCGTAGTTCTGAAAATTACGAGAATTCTTTGCAGACCTGGAAATTTTGCGGAAAACCCTTTGGAATTGGGAAATTTACGGGATTATGTATATTCTTGCATAATAACCCCTTAGAAATTTGAAAATTACACGAATTTTCTCTCAGAATTGAGATTTCGTGTTTTAACCCCTAGAAATTGCAGAATTCGCCGAAAACTTATTTTCCAGCAGAAAAGGATCTCGGGAATTCAATTTTTGAATCAGTTTTTGCATATGAAGCATGTTTAACTTTGTTATTGTTATTTCTATGCAATTTATATATCGTATTTATTGTTTTTTATTATGTGTGATTATTTATATTACTTTTAATCACTAAAAATAGCAGTAAATCATGAAAAATGCATAGAAAAAGATGGAATCACGAACTAGAAGTTTGAAGAGCATTATGAGAATTTTGCAACCATTTTATGCAGATTACTAGTAGTAATCTTATAAATTTTGTATGAATATGAAAATGACTAGCATCACGAATCAGAAATTCGAAGAACTGACCCAGCATGGCCAGAATTTGTATAGAATTTGTATCAGTCTTTAATTCTGTGGTAATGTAATCACGGATGCAGCAGAAGATTGAGAAGACTCTCTCTACCTTTCACCCGAACGCGGTGCAATCCGCACGCAACCATCGTCAAGACGGCTACATGCAGTATACCGAATTAATTGACATCATGCAAGTTGCGAAAACTCAAGATGATGTTCTAAGAAAGAACCACATCTCGTAGTCACCTAGTAGTAATGTTGGCCATGAAGCCACTGCTAGCAGCTACAAGGTGATGAAGCCTCTCACGATTGAGAGGAGCAAGAAGGGTAAAGTCGTGCATCGCACGTTACTGATGCTTTCCAGTGTAAGAAAAAGGGCAAATGATAGCATGAGACACACCTCGCCATTGCAGGCACAGAGGATTCACATCCATTAGTTGCACTTATGAATATGGACAGCCCAGTAGCAACCCTCATCATCCCTCCCTTGGACATCGCAGCGGCCGCAGCCATAGGTACCCAAGAGGAGAAGATAGCCATATAGCAGATTGAGGCAGAAGTTTCTGAATACTTCGCCGATTCGATCTAGTGCACGCATTGCATTCGGATCTTTTATAGAAACTTGCAGTTTGCAATTGAAGCAGAACTTTGAATTATTAAATAATGGTTGCAAGCTCTAGTAGAGCAAAGCATTAAATTCTTATTATGAGTCCTGCAAAACTTATTTTCTCGTCTTTATAATAGCAAGTTATGTTATGATATCTGAAGTATTTTATTTATGTGTTGCTTGCTTTCTGCTACATATCAATAAAATATATTATATTAGAACGCGTGTGGCACCCTATGGAGGAAGTGTGCTTAGCATGTAGCGGTACAACGAATACCATCCTGAGAGAAACGGAAACTTTCCAGTCGATCAGCAAGAATGTTGGTGGTCTTACGACAATCACAGGTAGCGATACTTGTATAATAGGCTCAGGAAGGACCATAATTATACTCCTATTGGGCACAACTTTGGTCATTGAAGAAGACTTATTATACCCAGAATCGACTAGAACTCTCAAGGATATTTGCACTAACAGTTTCCACGTAGAGACTGAAGAAGAGTATGGTACAGAATACCTGCTCATTACAAAGCATGAAGAAAGTGAAAAATAGCATTAGAATGTCTTCCTTCGTATAAAACTGGGCTATACTACAATAATATTAAGGCACCTGCAGCCTATACTGCCTTGAAAACCGTATTTAGAAGCTCTGAACTTACCTATTTCTGGCATGATAGATTATGCCGCCTAGGTCTTAGAATAATGAGAGATATAATTAACAATTCACAGGGACATAATATGAATGTAAAGAATTTTCCGAATCAGGAAGATTTTATGCGCCTCGCATTTGCCACCGGGAAATTAATTACTGGACCTTTTGCTCTGAAAGCGCAGGATGAAATCCCTGCATTCCTGGACCGTATCCAGGGAGGCATTTGCAGTCCTATACAACCCCTGTAAGGGTCATTTAGGTATTTTTATAGTGCTCATCGATGCTTCCTCGAAATGGTCGCACATATGTTTATTGTCTACGAGAAATCATGCTTTTGCAAAGCCAATCTCACAGATAATTAAATTAGAAATATTTTCTCTGATCATCATATGAAGTCCACCTGAATGGACAAACGCCGGAGAATTTACTTTGAAAGCATTTGATGATTATTGTATGAAAATAGGAATTAAAAGTTGAGCGTTCTGTACCGCATATCCGCACCCAGAATGGACTAGCATAACTTTGAAGAATTATAAATTATCAACTACATGTTGGGGACACGCAGTCCTGCTCGCAGCAGCTCTCATCAATTTTAGATCGTCGGCCTATAACATCCATCTACCTATGCAACTAGCGTAAGGGTCAGCACCAAAAACTTCTCATCTTCGCAGGTTTGGTTGCAAGGGTTATATACATATACCACCACCACAGCGAACTGCATTGGGTCTTCTCCGAAAGTCTGGGATATAGGTTGGTTACGAGACAGCATCCATAATCAAGTATTTGGACCCTATGACTGGAGATTTGCATAATTCCCGATTCACTGATAGTACATTAGATGAGGTTAGTTTCCCGTCATTAGGTGGAGGAAATCAACCCTTGATAATAATGTCGAGAAATAATTGAAGTCTAGAAGACAATTGAAGTCCAGAAGATAATTAAAATCTATGCATATGACTCGCGCGCTAGTGGAGCAAATAGAGAAGTCCAGAAGATAATTGCAGTTCAGAAGATAATTGAATTGAAATCTAGAAGACAATTGAAGTCCAGAAGATAATTGATTTGCAAGCATTAGCGAATCAACTGCCAGACCACTTTAATGATTTGAAGAGCGTGACCAAGTCGCATTTTCCTGCAAGCAATTAACCGGAGATGGTTGAAATACCAATGAAGGTATCCCTAATCCCGTCCAAAGGCCTCAGAATAAAAGGACGAGAACTCCGGTCCCTCAAATCCGAAGTAACCGGGGACGCCTGGTGAAAAAGGATGAGAGAGACTTGACACAGCTGATCACCGAAGTGCCCCAGAACTAGAAGGGGAGCCAGTTGAGACCTGGCATCGGTATGGAACCTTCATAAAAGGCATACCAGAATTGAACATCCTCATGAAGGGAGACATCAACATAGATGTGTGCGCACACATCGGAGCTAAAAAACTAAAGGGACTTGCCCTACAATTGGAAGCAGCAGTAAGTAAGTAGAAGCATTAGAAGAATCACCCCTTAAAGAAATAGCTATAAACTTTATGACATCGGGAGAATCTTTGAATATGACAACAGCCAATGTCGACATTTACTTTGCAAAGAAACTTGCCACAATCATCAATCTTGATTCAGAGCCTGCATCGCTCACTGAATGAAAAAAAAAGATCAGATTGAGAAGATTGGGAGAAGGCAATAGAAACTAAATTATTCTCTCCGAATAAAAGGAAGATGTTTGGGCATGTAAGCCGCACGTCTCCCCTTGTGCACCCCGTAGGGTATAAGTGGGTATTTGTTCGAAAGAGAAATGAAAAGAAGCAAAGCTCGTTGTACAAGGTTTCACTGGACATTCAGAAGATGATTATGAAGAAACCTATTCCCCGATCATGATCGGAACTCTCTTTTAAATATTTATCTCAATGGCAGTGAACTTGAAGTTAGAAGTGAAATTGATGGATGTGGTACCAGCATACCTTTATGAAATATTGGATTCGGACATTTATACGAAGATACCTGAATGTATCACTGTCCCGAACCAAAAAAGAGCAAATAGAAATATGTACAGTGTGAAACTCAAAAAGTCATTGTACAAACTTAAGCAATCAGACAGAATGTGGTATAATCGCTTGAAGCGACTTTCTATGAAAGAAAGGCTACACGGACAATGAGAATAAGCCCTGTGTATTTATACGACGATCCCAGGATGGATTTTGTATAATCGCAGTGTATGAAGATGATCTGAATATCATCGGAACCCTGAAGGATATTAAGAAAGCAAGCTCTTACCCGGAGTCGGAGTTCGAAATGAAAGATTTGGGTAAAACCAAATATTGCCTAGGCTTGCAGCTTGAGCATGTCCCTGAAGGAATATTAGTACATCAGTCAACCTACACTCAAAAGATGTTAGAAATGTTTGACTTTGAAAAGGCATACCATTTGAAAGTGCCAATGGTCAGGAGATCTTTGCAGCAAAACAAAGACCTGTACAAACCTAAAAAAGAGGGTGAGGAAGTCCTGGGACCGGAATTCCCACACTTAAGTGCAATAGAAGCACTAATTTATTTAGCATATTGTACTAGAACGGACATTGTATTTGCCGTGAACATATTTGTAAGGTATAGTGCAGAACCTACCAAAGGCATTGGTAGGGAATGAAGGACATCTTCCGATACCTCGAAGGAAGCAAAGAATTTAGTCTGTTCTACAGAAAGAACCAAGACTCAACTATGAATGGCAATACAGATGACGGGTACTTGTAGGACCCACATATAGCCAAATAGCGAACATGCTATGTATTCCTATGTGGTGGAACTGCAATTCCATGAAAATCGTCTAAGCAGAGTTTTGTATTGACTTCGGCGAACCACTCGGAAATAATAGCCCTGTACGAGGCCTCACGAGAATGTGCTTGGCTTCGGCGGATGATTCACCACATTCAGCAGTCATGTGGATTGAATACTACACAAACCCCCACTATTATATATAAAGATAAAGCAGCTTATATTGCACAAGTGCAGATGGGTTTTTGTGAAGAATCCTCTCATAAAAGTATATCAACCCCAAGTTCTTCTATGCTCATGAATTGCAGAAGACGAACGTAATCAAAGTATTGCATACTAAGTCATGTGAGAATCTTGCAGATCTATTCACTAAGTCACTTCCAGCGTCTAGTTTTGAAAGATGCATACGTGAATTGGAATGATGAGACTTAGAGAAGTGCAGAATTCAAGGGGAGAATCTTCACGAAGTCGTTATTAAAGCTTGATCATGAAGATCGAGTACCCAAAGAATAAATCCATGAGATTAAATGAAATTGGGTGGATTGTACTCTTTTTCCATCGACGAGTTTTCCTGAAGTTTATCAGCTAAGGTTTTTAATGAGGCAATTTGTGCAGCACAGCAGAACATGTTTCATGTACCATTTCTCCAAATTTTTTCCACTGGGTTTTTATGAAGTTTTGACGAGATATGGACATGAAAGATGAGTGCCCAAGGGGGAGTGTTAAGAAACCGGGCCCAGGCCGGCAGACCTTGCCCAAGGTGGGCTTCTCATCCCAAACCTTAGCAGGATCGTAGCCTATAAATAGTAGGTGCTACTCATTGTAAACGACTGATCGAAGGATGAAGGAATAAAGATAAGCAAGACATCCCCTTACATCTTTTGTGTTCAATTTCTTATTATGTTCTTATTGTTCATACATTGTTCTTACGATTATACGCTTGTCTACGAAATAATCGCTCGGACTGGACTCGCCAGCGACGGTTCCTCAACACAAACGACACAATGACAGAGGTTCCGTGACAGTGAACAGACACTATCTCATCAACCACAGTCCTTTCTCCCTCCCACCATCACACTTTCGCAAATCACAACGATGATTATGGCAGGCAATAAGCAGGTAATCATCCACAGCTCCAAAGTCCAAACCACACCAAAGACCGAAGAAAGTGGGTTTTACTGCTTAACATTAGATTAGTAATAGTAAACTAAGTAAAGACTAAAGAGTCTTCAAACAAAAGAGTGAGGGGGAGTGGGTAAAAAAAGGCACACAGCACAGTGTCTTGGACCAACTCCAAGACGGCTTTGGATCAACCAAACAACCCAAAAAGAAAGCAAAAAAGAAGAACCCCCCACCCAAAAAAATACATCTTCGTGATGAATTAGTAGATCCTTGATCCATCCTGAGAGGCCATTTCGATCAAGCGCTCTTCTGAGGCTTGTGGCTTTTCCTCCTGGCTCGATTCGGCTTCTGCTCTTGCTTCGGCACATCAGCAGCAGCAGCTGCTGCGCCATTTTTACTGGCATCTTGTTCCTCCTCTGCTTCATGTTTCTTGCTCTTGTGCTCTTCTTCTTCTTCTTCTTCACCATCGTCTTCTCCCTTCTTCTGATTCTCCACGTCGATGATCTTCCTCGGCCGCCCGCGCTTCCGCCGCACCGGCGCCGCCGATGGCTTTTCGCCCGGTTCTTGGCTCGTCGACGGCGACGACGATCGCACAGTTCTCTTCGCCTTCCTCCTCTTCCCCATGGCTTAATTCGTGGTAATAGCAGTTAGTAACAACTCGATCGCAGCAATCAGTAACTCCAAATCCAAATTGATACCCAGCTGCAAAGATGTATATGGCTGTGATCGATGTAACCTGAATCGAACTAGTCTATCAACAGATAGATCCTGCTGCTTGATTGCCTGATCTGTATGTACAATGTATTCTTGCAATCAGGAGTAGCAGAAAAATACAACTAAAGATTTATGGAGTTGAAAGAAGAAATACTAGCTCTTACTAGTCGTCGCTCTTTCACCAGGAGCCAGGCCATCATGGATTGGCTTTATCTTATCTGCCTCGTATCTGTCTATGTCTGTCTTGCTCTTGCTTTCCCCTCTCATCTGTCTCTGTCTGTGTCTCGCTCTTGCTCCCCCTCTCTATAGTTGAACAGTGATTTAGCAGCACGCATTAAGTATTGTAAAAACAGTGAAATATCTGCAGTAGCAAAATATACTACAACAATTTTACTGTTTTCATAAGTGCTGCTTGATCTAAACTCTTCGTTTTAGATCATACGATATAGAGAATGATTTAATGCATGTTACTATGCTCTTCCTCTGTGTTAGTCATGCTAAGGATCCGCTTCGCTCTCGGGGGCTCTCGCTTGTGTGCTGGTGTCTTGGTGAGAACTGAGAAGTACCGTGGGAACTACCTTAAAAGTAGGACAACAAGAACTAAGAACTCACACATCGTCCACTAGATCAAATTTTAATGGGTAAATCAATGCGAGTTTCCCGCATCGCTATAAGGTGCAAGGTTATAAGTGCGTAGTAACCCAATAATCTAGGGGTATTTTCAAATAGTGACTTTTACTGCATGTTTAGAACTCATGACCATCAAGCAATTGGCCATCCATCCTTGCCAAGTAACCCCCCCCCACCCCAAAAAAAAAGGCAAGGGAAAACTTTGGGTGATAAAGGTTTGTTTAACTACCATTTTGGGACATTACGGTGCACTAAATAATCTCAAATGATAATTTAAGAAATTATTGTATATTTCTCAAGAAATATGCACTCTCCTTGCACTTTCGTGGCAAGAAAACCAGAGATACCTATCGTTGGTACCACCGTTATATTCCCTTCAGCTATTGCTATCATGAGCTAGATTATCCTTGCCTAACAAGGTGAAGTGGGCAAGATATCTAAAGATGTCCTTGGTGATTGATGTGAGACAATCGATCCGAGACATCTAGATTCAATCCAATGGCCAAGGTTACTACTAGTTTATGTGATCCGATTTTAACTTTTTGTATACTAAGCGCAGTGAAATTGTAACAGTTTTGACCAAATATATTATCTAAAATATGCAATTTACGAAAATAATATAAGTAAATTTGCCACGGAAAATAATTTCATAACATTATACTTATATATATATATATATATATATATATATATATATATATATATATATATATATATATATATTTTGAAAACACGATGATACAATTTAGTAGTCAAATTGGTATCTTGTTGACTTTGAAAAAGCCAAAAACAATATTTTTTTTGTGACTGGATAGAGTAGTTCTTATTCGATAGCTTCTATCTTGCCAAAAGTAGTGAGGCACTTCCAACATAGAAGAAGATTGGAAGGGAATATCTTATCACACTAGTAACGCGCGTGCATAGTACGTCCAACAAGTGGAACCCATCTAACGCCCAGCGTCAGCGACCACGCCGACTCCTCGCCACTGGATGCAGCCGCCGGCCTCGACGCCTGAAACGCCTTTGGAGTTTGGAGGTCGTGATCGGATCGGACGCCTCACGTCACGTACCATATCAACCGGCCCCAGTTCCAATCCGGTTCAATCTCCAGCAAGTAATCAGACTCGCGCGCCGGCAGATAGCAGCCTGATAGCTCGATCCGCGCGGAATCGAGCGATCTGTCCTTGTCCAGAGCCAAAGAGAAGCGGATAGCAAGAAAGGAAGGAACCAAGGAGAGATGGAGCAACCGCAGGACCCGGCGGCGCTAATACAGGGTGTTTGGTTCGAAGGAACGGGGCACTGAATTGATCATCTGATCTAACTCCGAATCGAATCCATTTATTTGGTTTGAAGGACGGAGGTGGTGAATTGATCATCTGATCTAACTCCGAACCTAATTCATTTGTTTGGTGTGAAGAATGAAATAAGCTCCATCACCCAGTGGCGGAGCCAGGATTTTGTCGATGGGGGTGCAAAACCGGTCAACCGGCGGCGACGGCGCACGGCAGTGAGCACACGTAGCGGCCGCGGCCACGAGCCGAGCCGCCATAGGGGCTGAGCGCGGCGGCTCGCGACTCGTAGGGAGGCGGCGGTGCGGGCGTGACGCGTGACGCGCAAAGAAGGCGACCATTGCCGCACTAGGCGGGTGGGCGGCGGCGGCGGCGCGCCGGGCGCGGCGGAACCGACGCCGTCGGCGTCAAATCTGGAGCAGCATGAGTCGCGTGACGCAGCAAGGGGCGACCGGCACCGAGCGAGGCGAGAGTGGGGCGAGCCGG
Organism: Ampelocalamus luodianensis; assembly: GCA_036346255.1. Classification (NCBI taxonomy): domain Eukaryota; kingdom Viridiplantae; phylum Streptophyta; class Magnoliopsida; order Poales; family Poaceae; genus Ampelocalamus; species Ampelocalamus luodianensis. Next base: position 75,687,528 of record CM070622.1, on the reverse strand, counting down.
CGAGGGCAGCGCCCGGGGCGCCGGCGGCGGGAGGCGGGGGCGCAGGCAAACAATATAACATATTAACATCAGTACTACATCACCCATTTGGCCATTTCCCAATTCCCATTCTGTCATTCACAATCACATATTCATAGAGGCACAGAGCACTAAGTCTAAGCACTAACCAAAGCATAGGAGACTGGAGAGGGAGCGGACGGCGGTCGGCCACCGGCGGCCGGAGGCCGAGCCGGTCGTAAGCGAGCGGAGGCCTTGCGCGCGCGGCGCATGAGGAGGCTGCAAGAAGCGATCGGCGAGGTCGCAAGGGTGGGGCGAGGGCAACGCCGAGCGCCGCGGAGGCGGAGGCGACCAACGCCGCAGCGCGAGGAGTCGAGAAGCGGCCGTCGGCGTCGGTCTGAGCGCGGATCGGAGAGTGGCCGAGTGAAGAGAGAAATGGGGGTGGGAGAGAGATTAGAGAGAAGCGATCGGCAATGGCCAATGGCTAATGGGCTTGCGACTCCGGACTTGGGCCGAATAAGAAATGGGGTCATTGGGGTGGGCTGCCGAGCTGTGCTAAGAACATGTAATCATGTATATTAATATGGGTAGTATATACTTTATGTATTAAGGGGGGGTATATATCAGTTTTTTGTGCAAAAATTTTGGGGGTGCGACTGTACCCCCATGCACCTACTGTAGCTCCGCCCCTGCCATCACCACCCCCATCCCTTACAAGCACAAGACTAGTACAAAATGAGGGACGGTACCGTTTCATGCGATTCATTATAGGATGAGGTGATACCTCGAAACAAACACCCCAATACTTGACGACGTGCTCGAGGACATCCTTCACCGTCTTGCGCCACGCTTCCTCGCCGCGTCTCGATGCGTCTGCAAGGCGTGGCACACGTCACTGACAGAATTCGGGAAGGTTAGTTGTGGTGGGTTAGCTTATTCCACCATTTTATCGAGTTAATTTAATCATGAGTTAAGGGGGTTTAAGTGATTTGACCTAGCTAACTTTAAATTCCATAACACAAGGGTGTTTGATGGGTTAAGCCGGCCCTTGGCAGTTGACACCACTTCTTGACTCCGAAACAAACACAACTTTTTTGAAGGACAAAGTCTCTGATTTTTGTTGAGGAACCGTCGCTGGCGAGTCCAGTCCGATCGATAACCTCGTAGACAAACTCAGAATCGTAAGAACAATGCATGAACAACAAGAACAAAATAAGAGATAGAACACAGAGATGTAGGGGGACTTCTTGCTTCTCTTTATTCATTCATCCATCGATCAATCTTTTACAATGTATAGCACCCCCTATTTATAGGCTACGACCCTGCTAGGGTTTGGGATGGGGCGGCCACTAATGGGCCGACTGCAGGGTCAGGCCCATGGTTTCCCAACACTCCCCCTTGGGCACCCATCCTTCATGTCCATGTCTCGTCAAAACTCCATAAAAACCCAATGGGAAAAATTTGGAGAAAGAGTACATGATACACGTTCTGCTGTGATGCATGAATTTCCTCATTAAAAACCTTGGTCGAGAAACTTCGGGAAAACTCGTCAAGGGAAAAAGAGTACAATTCACCCAATTTCATTTAATCTCCTGAATTTATTCTTTGGGTACTCGATCTTCGTGATCATGCTTTAATAATGAGTTCGTGAAGGTTCTCCCCCTGAATTCTACACTTCTCTAAGTCTCATCATTCCAATTCACATATGCATCTTTCAAAGTTAGACGCTGGAAATGACTTAGTGAATAAATCTGCAAGATTCTCACATGACTTAGTATGCAGTACTTTAAATACGTTCATCTTTTGCAATTCATTAGCATAGAAGAACTTGGGGTTGATATGCGTTGTGAGAGGATTCTTCACATAACCCATCTGTACTTGTGCAACACAAGCTGCATTTATCTTCATAGATAATAGTGGGGTTAGTGCGGCATTCAATCCACATGATTCTTTGGATGTGGTGAATCATCCGCGAAGCCAAGCACATTCTCGTGAGACCTCGTGTAGTGCTATTGTTTCCGAGTGGTTCGTCGAAATCGGTACAAGACTGCTTAGACGATTTTTATGGAATTCTGTTCCACCACATAGGAATACATAGCCTGTTTGCTATTTAGTCGTATACGGGTCCTACAAGTACAGATTATCGCATTGCCATTCATAGTTAAGTCTTTGTTCTTTCAGAGAATGGACCAAGTTCTTTGCTTCCTTAGAGGTATCGAGAAGATGTCCTTTATTCCTGCCAATGCCTTTGGTAGGTTACACTATACCTTGCTAGTAGGTTTACGGCAAATGCAATGCCGATCTAGTACAATTTGTTCAATACATGAGTGTTTCTATTACACTTAAGTGTGGGAATTCTGGTCCCAGGACTTCCTCCCCCTCTTCTTTAGGTCTGTACGGGTCTTTGTCTTGCTGCAAAGATCTCCCGACCATTAGCACATTCAAAGGGTATGTCTTTGCAAAATCGAACCTTTCTGACACCTTCTGAGTGTAGGTTGACTGATGTACTAATATTCCTTCAGGGACATACTCAAGCTCTAAGCCTAGGCAATATTTGGTTTTACCCAAATCTTTTATTTCGAACTCCGACTCCAGGTAAGAGCTTGCTTTCCTAATATCCTTCAGGGTTTCGATGATATTCAGATCATCTTCATACTCTAAGATTATACAAAGTCCATTCTGGGATCGTCGTATAAATACACAGAGATTATTCTCATTGTTCGTGTAGCCTTTCTTGCATAGAAAGTCGCCTAAGCGATTATACCACATTACGCACGATTGCTTAAGTTCGTACAATGACTTTACGAGTTTCACACTGTACATATTTCTATTTGCTCTGTTTTGGTTGGGATGGTGATACATTCGGTATCTTCATATAAATGTCGAATCAATATTTCATAAATGTATGCAGTACCACATCCATCAATTTCACTTCTAACTTCAAGTTCACTGCCATTGAGATAAATATTTAAAAGGAGTTCCGCCATGACCGGAATAGGTTTCTTCATAATTATCTTACGGATGTCCATGAAAACTTTGTACAACGAGCCTTGCTTCTTTTCATTTCTCTTTCGAACAAATACCCACTTATACCCTACAGGTGCACAAGGGAGGCGATGCGGCTTACAGAGCCCAAATGTCTTTCTTTTATTGGAGAGAATAATTCGATTCGATTGCCTTCTCTCAATCTTCTCAATCTGATCTTTTCTCTCATTTATCGAGCGATGGGCTCTGGATCAAGATTGATGATTGTGGCAAGTTTCTTTGCAAAGTAAGTGTCGACATTGGTGTTGTAATATTCAAAGGTCCTCCGAGGTCATAAAGTTTATAGCTATTTCTTCAAGGCGATTCTTTTAATGCTTCTACTTGCTCACCATGCTTCCAATTGCGGGGCAAGTTCCTTTAGTTTTTCACTCCGATGTGTGCGCACATCCATGCCGATGTCTCCTTCATGGGGATGTTCAATTACAGTATGCCTTTTACGAAGGTTCCATACCGATGCAGTCTCAAGCGGGTCCCCGCCGATTCGGGGCACCGGTGATCGGTGTGTCAAGTCCTTCTTATCCTTTTTCACGAGCGTCCCGGTTGCCGGATTCGAGGGACGGAGTTCTCGTCCTTTATTACGAGGTCTCGGGCGGGATTAGGGATACCTTCATTGGTATTTCAACCCTCTCCGGTGCATTGCATACAGGCAAATGCGACTTGGTCACGCTCTTCAAATCACTAAAGTGGTCAGGCAGTTGATTCGCTAATGCTTGCAAATCAATTATATTCTGAACTTCAATTCAATTATCTTCTGGACTTCTCTATTTGCTTCACTATTGCGCAGGTCATATGCATAGATTTCAATTATCTTCTGGACTTCAATTGTCTTCTAGACTTCAATTGTCTTCTAGACTTCAATTATTTCCCGACATTATTATCAAGGGTTGATTTCCTCCCCCCTAATGACGGGAAACTAACCTCATCTAATGTACTATCAGCGAATCGGGCATTATACAAATCTCCAGTCATATGGTCCAAATACTTGATTATGGATGCTGTCTCATAACCAACGTATATCCGGACTTTCGGAGAAGACCCATTGCGATTATTGCGGTGGTGGTATAGGTATATAACCCTTGCAACCAAACTGCGAAGATGAGAAGTTTTCGATCTTGACCCTTGCGCTAGTTGCATAGTTGGATGGATGTTATAGGCGACGGTCTAAAATTGATGAGAGCTCTGGCGCAGATGCGTGTCCCCAACATATAGTTGGTAAATTACAATTCTTCAAAGTTACGCTAGTCCATTCGGGTGCGGATGTGCGGTATAGAATGCTCAACTTTAATTCATATTTTCATACAATAATCATCGGATGCCTTGAGTACATTCTCGGCGTTGTCCATTCGGATGGACTTCACGTGATGATCGTGGAAATTATTTTCCAATTGTTAATTATCTGCGAGATTTAGCTTTGCAAAAGCATGATTTCTCATAGACAATAAACATCGTGCGACCATTCCGAGGAAGCATCGATGAGTACCATAAAATACCTAATTGACCCTTACGGGGTTGTATAGGACGCAAAGTCTCCCGGATACGGTCCAGAATGCAGGGACTTCATCCTTCGCTTTCAGAGCAAAAGGTCTAATAATTAATTTTCCGATGGCACACGCGGGGCACACAAAATCTTCTAGATTCGGGAAATTCTTTATATTAATATTATGTCCCTGTGAATTGTTAATTATATCTCTCATTATCCTAAGACCTAGGCGGCATAATCTATCATGCCAGAGATAGATAAGTTCAGAGCTTCTAAATACGGTTTTCAAAGCGTATAGGTGCAGGTGCCTTAATATTAGTGTAGTATAGCCCAGTTTCATATGAAGGAATACATTCTAATGCTATTTTTCACTTTCTTCACGCTTTGTAATGGCGGTATTCTGTACCATACTCTTCTTGATCTCTACACGAAGCGTAGCGCAAATATCCTTGAGAGTTCTAGTCGATTAGGTACAACAAGTCTTCTTCAATGACCAAAGTGTGCCCATTGAGAGTATAATTGTGGCCCTTCCTGAGCCTATTATACAAGTATCGCTGCCTGCGATTGTCGTAAGACTACCAGCATTCTTGCTGATCGACTAGAAAAATTTTCGTTTCTCTTAGGATGGTTTTCATTGTGTCGCTACATGCTAAGCACACTTCCTCCATAGGGCACCACACGCGTTCTAATATAATGTACTTTATTAATATGTAGCGTAAAGTAAGCAACACATAAATAAAATACTTGATATCGAGCGTAACTTGCTATTATAAAGGCGGAAAATAAGTCTTACAGGACTCACAATAAGAATTTAATGTTTTGCTCTCCTAGAGCTTGCAACCATTATTCAATAATTCAAAATGCTGCTTCAATTACAAACAAAGAAGTTTCTATAAAAGGTCCGAGTGCAATGCATGTCTTTGGATTTAATAGGCTAAGTATTCAGAACTTCGCCTAAATCGGCTCCATGCGCGATCTTCTCCTCTTGGCGACTACGGTGTGGCGGCTGCGATGTCCAAAGGAGGGATGATGGGGTACACTCTCGGGTTGTTCACATTCATAAGTGTAGCTAATGGATGTGGATCCTCTGTACTGCAATGGCGAGGTATGCCTCATACTATCATTTGCCCTTTTCTTAGACCGAAAGCATCAATAACGTGCGACGCACTACCTACCTCGCTTGCTCCTCTCATTCGTGAGAGGCTTCATCACCTTGTAGTCGCTAGTAGTGGCTTCATGGCCAACATTGCTATTAGGTGGCTGCGAGATGTAGTTCTTTCGAGAACATCATCACGAGTTTCGCAACTTGCATGATATCAATTAATTCGACATCGCATGTAGCCGTCTTGACATGAGTTGCGTGCGGATTGCACCGCATTCGGGTGAAAGGTAGAAAAATCTTCTCCATCTTACGCTCATCCGTGATTACATTACCACGAATTGAAGACCGATACAAATTTTATACAAAATCGCCATCTTGGGTCGAGTTCTTAATTCGATTCGTGATGCCAGTCATCTTCATATTCATGCCAAAATTGAGAAGATTACCGCTAGTAATTTGCGTAAGATGGTTGCAAAATTCTCATAATGCTATTCGAACTTCGGTTCGTGATCACGTATTTTTCTATGCATTTTTATGATTTCTTCGCTATTTTGGTGATTAAAAGCAATATAAACAATCACAAATAATCAAAACGATAAATACAATAAATAAATTGCATAGAAATAACAATAACAAAGATAAACATACTTCAAAGTTCAAAACTGATTCAATATTTGAATTTCCGATGCCTTTTCTCTTGGAAAATGAAAACTTCGAGGGTTAATACACAAAATTTGATCTGAGAGAAAATTTTGAGTGCAATTTCAGAATTTTCGAGGGGTTTTCCGCGAAAATATCCTTATTCACAAAACTTCCTCATAATTTGCACGATTCGGCTTCTGCTCTTGCTTCGGCATCAGCAGCAGCAGCTGCTGCGCCATTTTTACTGGCATCTTGTTCCTCCTCTGCTTCATGTTTCTTGCTCTTGTGCTCTTCTTCTTCTTCTTTTCCACCGCCTCCCTTTTTTTTTCTCCGCGCGGCCGCCCGCGCTTCCGCCGCACCGGCGCCGCCGATGGCTTTTCGCCCGGTTCTTGGCTCGTCGACGGCGACGACGATCGCACAGTTCTCTTCGCCTTCCTCCTCTTCCCCATGGCTTAATTCGTGGTAATAGCAGTTAGTAACAACTCGATCGCAGCAATCAGTAACTCCAAATCCAAATTGATACCCAGCTGCAAAGATGTATATGGCTGTGATCGATGTAACCTGAATCGAACTAGTCTATCAACAGATAGATCCTGCTGCTTGATTGCCTGATCTGTATGTACAATGTATTCTTGCAATCAGGAGTAGCAGAAAAATACAACTAAAGATTTATGGAGTTGAAAGAAAGTCGAGGTTAATTTACAAAATCAGAATTTTCTCCACCGCCTCCTTTTTTTCTCCATGAACCCCTTTTTGGTTGGTGGGTGGTCGATTCACTCACCGATTTCACCCAAGGCCCATTGGCCTATTCACTTTTGGCCCATGGTGGGGGGGGGCAGCCCACCTAGCCTCTTCAAGAGGTTCAAGGGGTAGGTTTCCCTACCTGCTCGAGGTTGGCGGCGGCACCTTCTGCGGGAGTTGGCGGCACGTCGGCGTTGTGCGATGGCGCGGGGAGCACGTGGCGGCTGCGGCGGCGGTGCGTGGCGATCCGGCGAGGCGCGCGGCGGTTCCATGGCGCGCGCGAGGTGGCGAGGCCATGGCCCATGGACGCAGCGTCGCGGCGGCGCGGCCGCGGCGGCGAGGCGAGGTGGTGCCGTCTGGCGGCGGCCTGCCCCTTTCTTTTGAAGGCCGGCGCGGCGCCTTTTCTTGGAGGCCGGCGGCGGCGGTCCGTCGCGAGGCTCGGCCGTGGCGCGCCGCCGAGCGGCCGGGACCGGCGGGCGGAGGTGGAGGCGATGGGCGGCGGCGGTGCGACCAGCGCGGCAACAGCGCGGCGGGTGATCGCGGCGCCGGCCGGGCTGCTCGGCTACGGCGACTACCCGGCGGCTCGGCAACGCCTTCAAGGCGGCGGTGGCGGGCGCGCGCCGTGTCGCGCGCAGACGGCGGCGGATGCGGCGGTCGGGCGCTACCTTCAAGCGGTATCAGCAGGCGCGGTGCGACGCGGATAGCGAGGCGGCGCGGTGGCTGCCGGCGGCGGCAGCGGCCCCCTCCTTTTTCTTGTTTTGGATTGATGGCCGGCCGGTCGGCCGTGCGGGGCTGCCGCGGCATCGGCCATGGGGCGCGGCTCCGGCTCCGGCTCCTGCTGCTCAACACACGACGGCCGATGGTGCGCTACGAGCGCGTGTCTTTGTTCTCCGGGCAGCGCGCCGGCGCATGCGGGCGGCGCGCAACCTTTTTTTTTCATACTGGTTAATATTCACGTATGTATGTATGCGATGCAAAGTGGTGTAATACACGATTTCAACGGAGGCACGACTTCATGTCGTCATGTGCGTGCTTGCCGCGTGCTAGCGGCATGACACTGTCGTTGCCTCCGTGGCGAGACGTGATGGCGGACTATGCCGACCGTGCGTGTCACGAGGTAGTAGTGACCGCTACATAGCGGTGCGCGCACATGGTGCCTTCCATGCGATTGCATATACTATCATACGGTACAATCATCACCTACTCTTTCATGCAACCCATCGATCGGCTTGGCCGGCGACTTCAAGTCGGCTCGCGGTAGATAAGAGCGGATTTGCACCGTAGGAAACCAATCTAGAAAGCCAAATTTGCAGAATTGAAAGCAATATAGAAAAATGATCCAATCTACGAGTGTCGTTCATCGACGGTTACCTTTTCGATGCGAGGAGAGTCGATCGTGCTGATAACGTGTTGAGGAACCGTCGCTGGCGAGTCCAGTCCGATCGATAACCTCGTAGACAAACTCAGAATCGTAAGAACAATGCATGAACAACAAGAACAAAATAAAAGATAGAACACAGAGATGTAGGGGGACTTCTTGCTTCTCTTTATTCATTCATCCATCGATCAATCTTTTACAATGTATAGCACCTCCTATTTATAGGCTACGACCCTGCTAGGGTTTGGGATGGGGCGCCCACTAATGGGCCGACTGCATGGTCAGACCCATGGTTTTCCAACAATTTTTATTAAGATGAAGCACAGTACACAGCCCCTAAACTTACAAAGAGGTGCAGAAAAGAAAGAAAATCACAACCAGGTTCAACCGGACTAAACTGCAAATTACGCTTCAACACACCAGAAACTATGCCGGAGTTGTAGAAGGCGGCCGACACTGACTGACCAGAGGGCGATGAAGTCGCTAAAGATGTAGTTGACGGCCGGCGAAAATCTTCTGAAGATCTAATGGATTGAGTGTTGAAGCATGACAACGACCTTGAGCCCATGCTACCACATCATGACTACGATCGACAAGTCCCTGAACCCTGGATCTTGCAGGATGTTAACTACGATTTCTGCCGTTCTCGGTTTCCGAACGACAAGAAAGCGCAAGTAGAAGAGGAATTTAAATGGGACTCCGACGATGATAATCTTCTTGACAACGAAGACAGGGTAGAAGGGCGTTATCGTGGATATATTGGGATCCTCGGATTTCATCCATACAAAGTGATTGTCTTCTTGAATGAATTATTAAGGAGGGGATTGGCCTATCATTTGAATAGCTCGAAGGTTCAATACTTAGGCAACATTTACCTAACGCATTATGACTGATTTTCCTTACGTAATGAAGACCTCATAAATGCATATTTTCCGTACACGCCCTGCTGGATTGGAGAGAGCTCTGAAAACAATGATTTAGAAACGCATCTAGATCGATTAGCGTACGTAACTATTTCAACAGCGGGACAAATGGCACACACATGATGTTTGAATCGTCTTTTAATTTATAATATCCATAAAGATTGGTTCCTACTAGAAAATATTTGGAATAATGGATTCTATAACATCAAAAGTACACATTTTAAAAAATACCATCAAAAGATTTATGTTCAGTTTTTTACCACTGAAAGTTTGTTCGGTTCGATTCTTTACCATTCTGTCCATTCTCGACTGTTTTGGCGTTAGTAGCGTAGGTGAAATGACGAAAATACCCTTCTAAGAGAATTGTTTGGATAGGTCGAGATCCCAACCGTGCAAACCGTTGAATATACGAGCATTTTTCGAATTACTTTAATCCAAAAATATGGTAGATAAATCATAAAAATTACTCTAGTCATTTTCACAAAGTAAATGAACAAAAACACTATAGCCATACTAAGATCCAGAAGGACATAAACTAGTATACCTATCTCAGTGTTCAAGTTAACAACAGATAAAAAAACTAACCAACAAATATGTGCAAGATAGGCATACCCGGATCCAGTAGAAGGAGTAGCAACAGTAGGAGCTCCAGATCCAGCAGCAGCAGCAGGAGTCTTGACTAGATTGTCGTTCGTCATGGCGTAGTGGTAGTAGTCGTGCAGTTGATGTAGACGTAGCAGAGAATCGAATGAAGAGGAAGAAACGAGCAGTCGCGCGGACGCTCTCCAAAAACCTTATTATAGGCATTTTTCGTCAACTGGCTTTTGCTGCTGCGCTAAAACCCTCTGAATTCGATGGTGCGAATTACAAGAGGTGGCGCACCAAGATGGTGCTTTGGCTAACTGCCATGAACGTTTTTCATGTGGCAAGTGGCAAGTCTGAAAGAACACTTACTCCTGAACAGGAGCAAGCGTTCGAGGCTGCTGATAACCTTTTTAAAGGTGCCGTGATTAGCGTTCTTGGTGAGAAGTTAGTTGATGCATATATGGTGATCAAAACTGGGAAAGAGATGTGGGATGCACTCGAGGCCAAGTTTGGGGTTTCGGATGCAGGCAGTGAATTGTATCTCACAGAGCAATACCATGACTATAGAATGGTTGACAATCATTCTGTAGTTAAGCAGGCTCATGAGATACAATCCATGGCCAAAGAACTTGAGCACTTCAAATGTGTGTTACTGGACAAGTTTGTCGCGGGAGACATTATTGCCAAGCTTTCTCATTCTTAGAGGAATTTTGCTACTTCCCTGAAACACAAGAGACAAGAGTTTTCTGTTTAAAATCTCATCGGGTCTCTTGATATTGAAGAGAAGGCGAGGGCAAAAGATACACACATCAGAGGTAATGAGAGACATTCTAGTGCCAATGTGGTGCAGAAGAAGAATGACCAAGCTCAAAAGTTCAAATGCAAGAACAAGACTGCACAAACAACTAGCTTCAAAAAGAAGAAGAAGAACACAAAGGATAACATTTGCTTTGTGTGTGGCGAACCTGGTCATTGGGCCAAGGATTGCAGCCAACGCAAGGGTGGGAAGAATCAGCAAGGGTAGAATTCTAAGTCTGCTAATGTTGTTGTTGGTACTCTTTGAGGCGGAACATCGGGGTATGGTAATTTACCTACTGTTCTTTCCGTATATCAATCTACCGATTGGTGGATAGACACTGGTGCTAATATACATGTGTGTGCTGATATTTCATTGTTCTCTTCTTACCAGGTCACTCGGGATTCAGCCGTTCTAATGGGGAACAGGTCACATGCCACTGTTCATGGTGTTGGCACGGTCGATCTGAAGTTTACTTCGGGGAAGATTATGAAACTGAAGAACGTGCATCATGTGCCATCTATCAATAAGAATCTCGTGAGCGGATCTCTTTTGTGTAGAGATGGCTTTAGACTGGTATTTGAGTCTAATAAATTTGTAATGTCCAAGTGTGTACAATTTGTTGGTAAATGCTATGTGTGCGGAGGCTTGTTTCGCCTATCTCTTTCAGATTTGTGTAATAATGTTGTGAACCATGTTTGCAGTGGTAATGAGACTAATATTTGGCATTCACGACTTTGTCACATAATTTTTGGTTGCATGACACGGTTAGCCACTTTAGAGTTAATCTCGAAATTCACTCTTGCCAAAGGTTCTAAATATCAAGTTTGTGTGCAATTAAAGCAGCCTCGTAAGCCTCATAAGGCTGCGGAGGTAAGAAACTTGGCACCATTAGAACTCATACATTCAGATCTGTGTGAGATGAATGGTGTGTTGACAAAAGGTGGTAATAGATATTTCATGACTTTGATTGATGACTCCACTAGGTTCTGTTATGTGTATCTTTTGAAAACTAAAGATAAAACTCTTCATTACTTTAAAATCTATAAAGCAGAAGCTGAAAACTAACTTAAAAAGAAAATCAAAAGGGTTAGGTCTGATCGTGGCGACGAGTATTTTTCTAATGAGTTCAATTTATTCTGTGAGGATCATGGTATAATCCATGAGAGGACGCCTCCCTATTCACCCCAGTCAAACGGGGTTGCTGAAAGAAAGAACCACACTCTAACTAATTTGGTTAACGCCATGTTAGACATAGCGGGTCTTTCCAAGGCATGGTGGGGGGAGGCTATATAGACTCCATGTCATGTCCTAAACAGGGTTCCCACAAAGAATAAAGAGATAACTCCATTTGAACAATGGGAGAAGAAAAGACTATCACTTTCATACTTGTGCACTTGAGGTTGTTTGGCGAAAGTCAATGTGCCAATTTCCAAATAGCGTAAGCTTGGACCAAAAACCGTGGATTGTGTTTTTCTAGGCTATGCTCACCATAGCGTTGGATATAGATTTCTAGTGGTGAAATCTGGAGTATCTGATGTGCATGTCGGTACAATTATGGAGTCCAGAGATGCTACATTCTTTGAGTCATCGAGTCAAGAGCCTGATACAAGTCCTGAACCTGCCATTCCAATAGAATATTTTGAGCAAACCCCTGAGCAAATTCCTGAGAAGGAAGACAATGAAACTCTGAGGAAGAGTAAAAGACAAATGACTGCAAAGTCTTTTGGTCCTGATTTCATTGTGTACCTTGTGGATGATACTCCAAGTACCATTTCTGAAGCATATGCTTCTCCAGATGCGAAATACTGGAAGGAAGCAGTCTGTAGTGAAATGGATTTCATTATCTCTAATGGAACTTGGGAGATCACTGAGCGTTCTTATGGTTGTAAACCTGTAGGATGTAAGTAGATGTTTAAAAAGAAGCTTAGGCCTGATGGTACTATCAAGAAGTACAAGGCACGGCTTGTGGCCAAGGGTTATACCCAAAAGGAAGACGAAGATTTCTTTGATACTTATACAGTTGTGGCTAGATTGGCCACTATTCGAGTACTACTATCTCTGGCTGCCTCTCACAGTTTTCTCGTTCATCAGATGGATGCTAAGACAGCTTTCCTAAATGTAGAGTTGGACGAGAAAATTTACATGGAACAACCAGATTGATTTGTAGTAGATGGTCAAGAAGGAAAGATGTGCAAGTTGTTAAAATCTTTGTATGGTCTTAAACAAGCACCTAAGCAGTGGCATGAAAAGTTCGACAGAACTTTAACATCTGCAGGCTTTATTGTGAATGAAGCTGACAGATGTGTGTATTATCGTCATGGTGGGGGCGTGGGAGTCATTGTATGTCTGTATGTTGATGACATACTGATCTTTGGGACCAACCTTAATGTGATTAAGGAGGTCAAGGATTTCTTGTCTCAGAATTTTGAGATGAAAGATCTGGGAGTAGCTGATGTTATCTTGAACATCAAGCTGTTGAGACGTGATGATGGTGAGATTACATTATTGCAGTCCCATTATGTGGAAAATATTCTAAGTCGTTTTGGTTATAGCGACTTCAAATCCTCTCCAACACCTTATGATCCTAGTATGTTGCTTAGGAAGAATCTGAGAATAGCCAAAGACCAATTGAGATATTCTCAAATAATTGGTTCACTCATGTATTTAGCTAACGGTACCAGGCCTGACATCTCGTTTGCTGTGAGCAAACTAAGCCGTTTTGTTTCCAATCCGGGAGATGATCATTGACATGCTCTTGAGAGGGTAATGCGTTATTTAAAGGGTACTATGAGTTATGGCATTCACTATACCGGGTACCCCAGGGTACTGGAGGGTTATAGCGATTCAAACTGGATATCTGATGCTGATGAGATTAAGACCATAAGTGGATATGTCTTCACACTTGGAGGTGGCGCTGTTTCATGGAAGTCTTGCAAGCAGACCATCTTAACGAGGTCAACAATGGAAGCAGAACTCACAACATTAGATACTGTCACTATTGAAGCCGAATGACTTCGTTAGCTCTTGATGGATTTGCCGGTGGTTGAAAAACCGGTACCGGCTATTCTGATGAACTGTGACAATCAGACTGTGATCGTCAAAGTAAACAGTTCTAAGGATAATATGAAGGCATCAAGACATATGAAGAGAAGACTGAAATCTGTCAGAAAAATGAGAAACTCCGGAGTGATAGCTTTGGATTATATCCAAACAGCTAAGAATCTGGCAGATCCCTTCACAAAGGGTTTATCACGGAATGTGATAGAGAATGCATTGAGGGAGATGGGTTTGAGACCCACGTGAGTTATACCATAGTGGTAACCCATCCTATATGATCGGAGATCCCGTGAAGTAGGATTAGCGAAACAAGTTTTTGGTTAACTGGGAGGAGAGTACCTTTATAGACCCACTCCATTGGAGATGCAATTCTTTCCTAAATCTGTATGACAGGTTGATTTTTATCTTAATGTGTTATGTGGCTTGTTTAAGCAAAGATGCTGTCCTACAGAGCAGTCTTAAAAGAACACACCTATATGAGTCCGACTGCTAGTCACAGTCTATGAGATAGGGTAATATCTTGGAAGCTCATGAATAGGCCAGGAGTATGACTCATATGCTCTAACCCGCGGAGATGTCTGGCAGCCTAGTATCAGTTAAGGACTTAAGTGAAATTTATTCACACAAAACTGTCAATTCAAAGCTTAGTCCATTGTGTAGTTGTGGATAAGTGTAGCTGGTGGATGTTCAACCTTAATCGGTCTCCATCAAAACACTGGTATATCAAAACAATACCGTGGATCAAGGCATTTGACATGTGCCCTTGGGATCTGGTGGGGGATTGTTGGAATTAATACGGGCTGGGCCTATTTTTAATTCTAATTAATTCTTGAAAAATTTCAAAGGCCCATGTGCACGTGCTAAAACTGTTTAGTCCCATATGGAGAGTTGAATGGGAGTTATACAACTTTAAAAGGTGAAACGTGGTAGCCCCCTTGTGGAATTGGAGAGAGACAATACACGGGCGCGCTCACTCGCCGAGCCTCGCCGGCCGTCTTGCGTCGGGTGGGTGTGGGCGTCTTGTGCAGCGTCTGTGGCGTGTCGAAGCGTGCGTGCGGCGTTTTCTTTATCTATTCGAAAATCGAAACGCACCGACTCGTAGTGAATGGTATTAACGAAAGGCTGCAGTAACGGTGCTGTTACTAGTGAATAATGGTTGTAGTTAATACTGTTCTGGCCTCTTCGGTTTTGTTAATAAGAAGAACATAACATTGTTCTGTGACGAATCTCCACACGAAAAGACTAAGACAGTACTCTATGTTTTGTTGTTGTCTCCGGTGATCTCCATCCCGACGAGGCGCATGTACGGTCGCACCGGGAGAGTAGGCCTCCGGAACCCTCGTCTTCGAAGGCTTGCACGAGCGAGGACGAATAAGGTTTTTGGGGAGCGTTCGCGCGACTGCTCGCTTCTTCCTCTTCATTCGATTATCTGCTACGTCTACATCAACTACACGACTACTACCACTACGCCATGACGAATGATAATCTAGTCAAGACTCCTGCTGCTGTTACTGGATCTGGAGCTCCTACTGCTGCTATTCCTTTTACTGTATCCGGGTATGCCTATCTTGCATATATTTGTTGGTTAGTTTTCTTATCTGTTGTTAACTTGAACATTGGGATAGGTATATTAGTTTATGTTCTTCTGGATCTTAGTATGGCTATAGTGTTTTTGTTCATTTACTTTGTGAAAATAACTAGAGTAATTTTTATGATTTATCTACTATATTTCTGAATTAAAATAATTCAAAAAATACTCATATATTCAACACAAACATTCATGACTTAACCCAACTGTGTGTTTTGGATGTGCACAGGAATTGGAATTTCCATTGCCCAATCCAACCCATAACACCACGAGCAAACACACACACACACACTACTTCACTGGTCGGAGAAAAATCACGACGCCGCCTCTTCCCTTCCAAGACCCCAGTCTTGCGTCGTCCCCTTCCATCTCTTCCCTGCTTGAGTTGCTTCCTAGAAGCACTCCACATGACCTCTTAGGTTTTGCCGAGTTGAGTAGCCACATAGGAGTATCAGAGTATGCTAGAGCTGAAGGTTGGCGTTTCACCTCCGTTCCCCCCCCCACCCCCACGAACACACCGCTGGCGGAGGCGGTACAAATATAGTATAAAAGTTCATCTCAAAACACAAATACAATGTCTTAAAAGTACAAATATGATTCAAATCGAAGAAACATTGCACATGTCAGATCACCACGGTCCCTCGTAGGGTGAGATTACCCTAGACTCACCCCGGCACAGTAACAAGACCCGGCCCCGTAAACCTGCGGGGATAACACCTCACCTCGCCCCACATGTCATGGGGAAATTGCCACCCATAGCCTCCACGTGGATGGTGCCTCACATGCTCCTTTTAGATCTTCCGCCCTAAGACCGTCGTAAGACTGTAAGTGAAAAACGGAAAGAGAGGAAACAAAGACTAAAAGAGCACTCCATCTTTGAGAATGTGTAACTTGGCCGCAGATCAGGTCCCTCTTGCCAATGAAAATAGAAAAACGCCAATACGTCGATCGAGCACCACTTATAAGCGGACCAATCGAACTGAACTATGAACCGCGCTGAATTACAACATCTTAAAACCGGCAGTTGGATTGTGAGAGGCAGAGAAAAGTAATAGAAGCATGGTTATGCTGCCAAGGAGCGGTGGATTTTACAATTTTTTTCCCCACGAGAGTAGAAAGCACGTGATGTGGGATTTGTCCTGCATACACGGTTCTTCCTTTCATTTTTCTGAAGGAACTCATACACGTTCTTAGGGCTTGTTTGGTTACCATCCTATACTCCATGCCTGGTAAAAGGTTGTGCCTGGAGGTAACTTGAAATTATGATAATTTTTTACTAGCCAAATAGACCTAAGGAAATGACATTTGGTTGGTGTAACATCCCTAATTTGCAGAGTTTTTGAAAATTTTCAAAATAAAAATAACCAGTTGATTTTATTGTTGCAAAAGCTTAAATTGAAATTTAGAAATCAAAAACCATTTAAATTGAGCTAATCCAACTTCAATTAAACCAAAAAGTTAGTTTATTGGATTTTTCTGGATTTTATTTGGATTTTAGGTCTTTTATTGCATTTTCTGGATTTCAATTTGGTTTTTCCTTTTTGTTTGAAGCCAAACCTATTTTGTTTACAAAATTAAAAACTAAAGTATAACCTAAAGTATTTTTATTAAGTTCTAAATAATTCTTGCGATTTCTGTGAATTTTTCAAGAATTTTTAGACCTTAGTAGCTATTTTCTAAAAGGGTTTTGTTTTCTGGTATTTTCTAAAATAAAAAATGCATTTGAAAATCCCCCTAAGGACTTTGGGCCGAATCCCTTCGGCCCATTCTCCCCTCCTCCTCGCGAAGCCCGCGCCGGCCCGCAGCACCGTCGCCCCCCCCTGATAGGACACCGTCCGATCTGGATCGGACGAAATCCCCTCTGCCGCGCCCTCATCCTTTGCTAACCGTCCGATCAAAATCGGGCGACCCTCGCCCTTCGTCCCCGCGTCGTCGTCCACCTCCGGACACCCCCCCTCCGTGTCGCGTCCGTGCGCGCGCGTGCGCGGCTTCGCGCCACGAATCCCGCCGACCCCCGCCGCCTCCCTAGCGCCTGCTGCGCGCCGTCCGTCCCCGCCTCTGCTGCACCTACGCGCCCCGCTTTCCCCCCTTTCCCCCGCTCTTTTCGCCAACGCCGCCGTCCGCCATTAATGGCCGAAGCGACCACCTTCCCCCTCCTCCTACTCCGGGCCTCCCCGAGCCCTTTAAAAGCGAGCACCGGGAAGCCCTCCTCCCCCTCTCCTCTCCCCCCTGTTCCCCCTCTCTCCCTCGCCCTCCTTCGCCCCCATTTCGCGAAACCTCGCCGCCGACCGAGCTTCACCTCCCCGCTTTTTGTGCCGCCACCTCAACTCCTCCGGCGTCGCGGACCTCACCGAGTCACCGTCGGCATCGCCGCACCGTGGGGCACTTCGTGCTCACCTCCCCGACCCCAGAAACCCACCGGAGCGCCATCGCCGCATTTCCCCCCGCCGCCGCCGCTCTTCTCCTCGCCGCCGGCCACCACTTCGCGTCGTGTTGCCAAACTGGTGAGCATCAGACTCCCCGCGATCTCCTCTTGCCACTAGTGCCCTCACCGCCGGCTGCCGCCCAGCCAAACGCCGGCGAGCCATCGGGCCCCGAGCGCCGCCGGCTCGGGTGCCGACGTGGCTGCCACCTCGATGCCACGTCACAGGCCACGTCAGCCCTTTGCTGACACGGCTGCCCCGTCAGCGCCTACGTGTCTTTTCCAATCTTTTTCCGTTAAAAATTAATTCGACCGAAAATCAAATCCCTCCGCTGACGTCAGGTGGCGCAATAAACCTAATTTCCTTTAGAAGAATAAATTAGAAATTGAGGAAAAATCCAGTTTTCTTCATTTCATGTGATTTCTAACTTCGGAAGGCTATAACTTCTTCGTTCGAACTCCGATTCGAGTGATTCAAATTTCTAAATTCATATAAAATCCTTTTCTTACTGTTAGTACTAATTTGGTATTTATTTGGAGTTTTTTTATTTATTTTGCCCTTTTCGCACGTGTAGAAACCGGCATTTCGGAAGATTTCTCGGACCCGACGACCGAAGCACCTCAACTCTTCAACGAAGGTAAGTCATAGACCTTTGATCATATTGAACCAACTTTATAAAACTATATTGTTTGTTATAAATATGCATCGCTAGTTTTATATTAAATGGTTTCGGGAGTAGATAATTGTCTAATTGATGTATGCCTCCTTGATAAATTGTAAATGATATGTATCCTTGAAAGACATGAACCTTGGACACCATAGGAGGGGTTATATTTAGTTGGACATTGATAAATTACCAACACGGGTATCGTATTATATTTAGCCATGCTATAGTTGTACGTTGGGACTCATGATCACATGCTCATATGAATAAACATGATTAACGGAATTATGAAATTTTGGCACGGCCACCTTTGTTAAAAGATGTTGTGCCAAGGCTAGGGTGGTCTTCGGCCGTGTTGAACCAAAAATGTTTTATGCTCGGGCGAGTGGGCGGTGGTAAGTGTGGATACCGTAACGCACATTGGGACGTGTATTAGTCTCGCCTGAGTAGCCAACTAAGGACTTAACCTTGAACCATTGATCTGGGACATATCGTGCAATGCTTTGAGTCGGTTCTGTTTGGGTTGATGAGCGGCGCAAGAGGGGGCCCGTAACGGCGAATCCTTAGCGAGCAGAACCGAGTCAAAACAGAACTTTGTAAAGACCTTGTCACGTGCTCTAGACTGCTTACCTAAGGTAGTGAGCGGTGGTATCGACGAATGCCAAACAAATTAGAGAGGTCGTGTCTTGTAGGTAAAACTGTACAACCTCTGCAGAGTGTATAAAAACTATTCGAATAGTCGTGTCCCTAGTTATGGACATGCCCGGTGATTTCACACAAGGGGTAGATGTTTTCTTAAAAATATTAGAATCGATGGTTTGGGTGGAATGGTTGGAAAGATCTTTAGTTGTTTCAAAGAACTGAGTTACTTATGTATTAACCTTTTGAATTGTGCTTCTGCAATCTACTTATTGTATTTACTGTCAATATTATTTTCCGCAAAATAGCCATAAAACTATCCTTGTCAAGCCTAGCATGAATAATAATTGCATATATTTCCCTATGACTTGCTGAGTACATTCAAAGTACTCACGGCTTGCACCCTGTGTAATTAATCCCCACAGAAGAACCAGAGAACTCAGAGTATTATGAAGAGGAGTATCTTGAAGACTTTGCGAACTAGGTCGCGTCCTCCACTCGATTGTCTGTGGGCATGTCGTGTGGCCACCACGAGATATTATGTTTCCACTGCAAGTTGTCTTTTGTTGCTAAGCCCTGCGTGGCGCACTCTGTAAGACTTGACCATAAGGTCCCTTTTGCTACTAAGTAATATTAATTTTTCGCTTCATCGTTATTTTCTTGTATGGCTGTGATTACACCGATGTGGTAACTGTGCGAGCTAGCTACTGATATGGGACTAGTTCAGAATGCACAGAGGGTCATGAGGTTGCATACTCGGGGTCTCGACAGTTGGAGAACTGGCCTTGAGAAAGCGTAAAATTGAAAAGTCACGTTTTGAAAACAAGAAAGCATAAAAGGAACGAAATACGCTTTCATAAACACCCTTCTAAACGAATACTCATCCCCAAATAATTCCTTCCTCACCCCCCACTCACGCTCATCTCCCGCATCGCCGCTGTAAACTCCTCCTCCGACGACGGTAGTGGTGGCAGGGTTGTCCGCCTCGATGTTCCACCCATATTGTCGCCACCTCGCCCTTCGGCGGCCAGATCCCCCGCGCCACCGTCGCCTCCTCCTCTCCGAGCCTCCGGCGAGCCAGGAGAGTGGCGGCAATGAGAGCCAAGTTAGTGGCAGTGAGAACCGGGCGAGGCAACAGTGGAGCTAAGCAAGGAAGAGGAAAGGAAGAGCGAGGAGGAGGCGACGACAGAGCAAGAAGGAGGCAGCAGCGGGATCCAAGTTCAGTGGAGACGGGGGATCCGAGGTCGCGGCGATGGGAGCAGTGGAGCCCGGTGCTACGAGGAGGAAGATGACACTCGCTAGCCTGGCCTCCTAGGCATTCGTTTTCGAGCGCATGGGTCTGGTGTCCCAACTTGGACCAGGCAAGCTCCCAGGGTGGCAACCAAATGGACGCCAGGCGCACCCCAAGCAAGCTCCCAGGTTGGCAACCAAATAGAACCCAGGCACTCCCCAAGGAAGCTCCCGGCCAGGCAAGTCGGCTCCATGGCACCAACCAAACAAGCCCTTAGGGTCTGTTTGGTTTGCTGCCAATTGTTGTCAACGTTTGTCTTACCAAATTTTAGTAGTGTTGAAAGAATTTGGCAAGTATTTGATTTGCTACCAAACTTTGGTAAGATTCCCTTCTCCATTGGCATTCTAGTTAATTTTTTTGCCAATCTATACCCAAAATATTGCTAGAGAATTTAGTGACTAAATTTTGGCCTTGCCAAATTTTGATATGGCTAAATTTGGTACCAAACCAAACAACCCTTAATCCCCTGCCTCTTCCTGGATCTTTGGATGCCTCTCGTCCTCCCCTCGCACAAACCACGTGCCGTCTTTGCTCCTCTCTATTGATTGCCGTGCCCACCTCGAAACTATCAATCACTCCAAACAATCAATCCCACTCTAACTCCAACTCCACCTCCACCTCCAATTTGTTCCATACAAACAATTTGGATGCGATCCGGTTCTTTTGAAGCGCAACGTAGGCAAGCGGAGAGCTAGATCCCAGATATATAAGATTATCTCCAATGTTGTGTTTTAGCTGGTTCAAATGAGGAGATAGAAGACATTGAATTGATTCAATACATTAGAGTGGTCGATTCAAACAAAAAAAATGCATGGAACCAGACTCTACTTAGGAGTCGATTCAAAGCATTAAACAACTCATATGAGCATTAAACAACTACAAAGGAGAGAGTGCGGTTGGGAGAGGATATTATTATTTTGTGGTTTTTTAATGTAACGTTGGTCTCAGTTATTAGTAGGAATCGGTTCAATACATCGAAGAAAAATAAGTTCAATTCCTAGAATGCTTACGTGGCATAACTTTGAATCGACGTCGGTTCAATACACTGAAGATGCTCAGATAGAATCAAGCGGATCTTTCGCCTCCTCCATCGATCGCCGTGTCCATGACTTCAAGGCCAACATGCTACCAAGCGATTGCTGGGGGAAGCCAATAGCAAGGCAGGGATGGAGCAACAAGAGGACCTGGCGCTGCTGCTACCCGACGACGTGCTCGCAGACGTCCTCCGTCGTCTCGCGTCGTGCTTCCATCATCGACGCCTGCCCACCGCCTGCTGCGTGCGGACCTCCTCCCACACTCGGTAGGCGGCATCATCATCAACTTCCACATGCACCAATTCCCAGAAGCCTTCTCCCGCCCCTCGATAGGCCCCGCAATCTCCATCAAGCTTGACTATTTGCCTGACACCGATGCGCGAGACATCATCGAGGGCCACTACAATGGCCTCCTCTTACTTCACGGGTACGTGGTTTAACCCGGTCACATACTGTTGGGCGCACTTGCCCCCTCGCCCACCCTGATGCATGGGGATGGAGGTTGACTTCTATGACGAGTACCTCGTGTTTGATCCCACCATGTCGCACAACTACGAGGTATTTACAATCCCCATTTTCAATCCATGTATAATTCTAGGGATAAATTAGACCCTATAGTGGATAAAACAGAATGGCCACCGTCCTCATGCATATGGATGGCAATCGGACGCGGCATGCACGGGTAGTGCTCGCCTATACCCATGCCCGCGACCCCAATTTTTCCCCACGGGCGTACACACGAAGGACAATGGGTGAAGAACCTCGCCTATGCCTGTCGCCTGCGGGCATACCCGTTTACTCACGAACAATGCACCACCGCCCATAGGTACCATGCCCGCAGGTACTCATAGCCCGCAGGTACTCATAGCCCGCAGGCATGCTCGTCACACATAAACAAATATGAGACTTGAACACAAATCAAATAATGTACAGCTCTGGACCAAGTACCAACAATTGTCGTATTTCCATTCACTACAAAAATATATACTGACAACACAACCAGCAGGCACAAAACAGCATAGTTCCACAAAATTCGACATAATCACCAATTCACCATCAAGCACACCGGATTTCAGAGCATACAATATTGTCCATGATAGGAACTACAAATGTAAGAGACCAGGGTGAATATGCGATAGGAACAGAAATTACTCATAAAATTTCACACTAACCATTAACCAACCATTCCCATTAACAATTCGACTCCAGTGGTCTACAGGAGGGAAGTATGAAGCAGCATCACCACATAATTCTTCTTACCACCACCAAACTACACACTAACCATTAACCAACCATTTCCATCAACAACTGTTGCCACTACTAGATAACAAGAGTAAAAAACCACTAACCTTTCAGGCAGCACGATCCACTGCAATAACTATTTATGCAAAGAAAGCGCTTCAAAAACTCAAGTGCTTCAAAAACTCCAAGCAGAGGATGAGCTGTGTTGAGCACAGGAGATCCGTGATCCAGATCAACTCTTGATGCTAGTTTCATCCTCACAAAAAGTGCTTGCTTCATCCTCAGTTCCTCACATCCTCACAAAAGTGCTTGCTTCATGTACTACATAGGGAATCACATCCTCACATCAACACATAAGTGCTTGCTTCATGTACCACACACAAGAATCGCATCCTCACATCAGATCTGAAAATTCTTGAGGGGAGAAGGTGGACATTTACCTCGCCGGAGCTTGGGGGCGATGAAGACCGAGGGAGGCAAGCCGGCGCTGAGGAGGGAGTCCAGTAGGAGGGGCAGCACTTGGGGAGGAGGTGGGGATGTCGACCGATGGAGGTGGCGCTTGGGGGTGACGAAGACCGAGGGAGGCGAGCCGACGTTGAGGAGGGAGTCCAGTAGGAGGGGGCGGCGCTTGGGGAGGAGGTAGGGATGCCGACGACGGAGAGGTTCTCGCGGGTCTTGGAGAAACCGGAGAAGAGTTTGTCGACGTCGCTCTTGGCCTTCTCCTTGATGAGGCGGCCGAGACGGGTGAAGAAGCCCGCTTGGCCGGGAGGAGGACGAGGGGCGGCGGCTGGCCGGGAGGAGGACTGTTGTCGGGAGCAACGGCTGACCGGGACTCCGGGAGGAGGACGAGGGAGTCGAGAGACTGGGGAGGTAGTTCTGGATCTAGGGCTCTGGGTGCGTGCGGAAGAGCGACGTCTCCTGGCTGCTGGGAAGTGGGACTCAGTGGGAGGCTTGGAGCGAGAGCGACCGAGAGTCCGAGAGTGGTTAGGGTTCTAGATAGTGGGTGTCCCACGGTCCCACCTGTCAGTGTAGGTTGCGGGTAAACAGGCGAAGCGGGCATGGGTGGAGCTTACGCATGCTCACGCCTGTTTACCCGATGGGCAAGGAATTGTGCCCGTTTCTATACCCGTGGGCAAAGAAATACGTCCATACCCACCTCCATTAGGGTATTTGCCTGCGGACACGCGGGTAATCGGGCATAATTACCATCCCTAGTCATGCATGCTACATGTCTTCTCATCAAGCACAGGGCGATGGGAGGAGAGGTCTTTTATCCTGGAAGCGGGGCTGCGGGGACCATCTCTGGTATGCGATTGAGTTGGGAGCAGCGGACATGCCGTGTATTGGCGGTAGCACTTTACGTGCCTTGTCAAACTAATTTTGTTATGAGGTAACTACTCACGGGCATGTACAATAGGGTGACATCAGTCATCTATAATCTTTGTCACGTAAGATTTTTGTGACATGGATGAGAAAGAAGGAGGAGAGAGGTAGAAGCAGACGGTCTATAAGGTCCTTATAGACATCACTTTTGTTGTTGTATCTATGCTGTCTGTAACTCGTATGTTTTGTGACCTCATAAATGAGGAACATATATAGATAACTTAAAGACAACTCATTGTATGAGTTGTGTTTAGTTTTATCTACAGATGACACGGAAGGTACTACAGACAACCACTATCTATACAATTGTACATGCCCTTAATAGTTAATACCATCGTCATTTGATTTTTATTTTTTTTCCTTAACGAAAAGACCGTCCACTTCTATTATTTATTAAAATTTTTTATCAATGGTTTGATTTCACAGAATATCCTTGACAGATGACAAGTTTAGAGCAATTAAACCGCTGATAGGTATTGGAGTGAAGGAATATAGACTCTATCTAGGAAGATCGGAAAAGGGTGTGTATTGTGCCTTAGGGTTTGGATCCTTGACGAATATGGAGTGAAAGAATATCCTTGATCGGCGTCGTCAGATGGAATGGGTGTTGAAGCATCATAATAACTTTAACCCCATGTTGCCACGTCCGAATTACGACCCACAAGTCCGCAGCCCATGGATATTACAGGATATTAACTATGCAGCGTCTCATAAAGATGACGATGTGGAAGCACTGGTAGAAGAGAAATTTTAATGGGGCTCTGACAATGATCATGTTCTCGACAATGAAGATATGGTTGAAGTATGCTACCATGGATATATTGATATCCTTGGATTTCATCTGTGCAAAGAGGTTGTCTTCTTGAGTGGATCATTGGAGAGAGGATTGGCCTATCATTTGAATAGCTCCAAGATTCAAGACTTAGGCAACTTATACCCAGCATGTTACGATGAACAATTACTTAACGAACAATTCATAACTGCGTCTTCTCCGTACACACCTTGCTGGATGGAAGAGTTCCCAGCAAAAAAATAACAATTTACAAGGTCATCTTGAATACCAGCATATGTTGATTGCAAGCTAATTAAACAATAGCACAAATGGCGTTCTCATGTCTGGATACTTGTTCTTTTAATTAATTTATATTACATAAGATAGATCTCTACTGGGAAATATTATCAATTTTTCACGTTCGCTTTTCTTTCTTCTTTTTTTTTTTTGTTGTTGTGATAGTCATATCAGCTTAATTTGTACTGCGTCCTAGAACTAGTACTTCCCCATTTGAATAAAGTGGATATTTCCCTATTGCTGTTCTAAGGAAATGATTCTGACATGACCAATTCTCGTGCTATTTATGTATTATCTGACATGGCTTACTCATAGTCATACCAAATTCTATCGAGGATGCACAATAGCTTGAGAAAGTACTAGCAAAGGAAAAGAAAGGAGGTGGTTGTCTCCTCACTCGCTGGATAAGCGAGAAGAACATGGCGTATGTCGATGTATCCATGACAACGAATTAGTCAAGCTGTTCCTCCAAAAGAAGACTTTATCAAGCTGCTTCTGAATGCCGAACTCAATTTGCCACGACACCGTCTGCAGCACGCACCACGCAGTTCCAATACAGATAAAACTGCAGTCGATCGTCTTAGAATATGGCATGCATAACAATAAAAAAAACTCTGCAGTCGATCGTCTTAGAATATGGCATGCATAACAATAAAACATGTAAATACGGGGTTTCCTCCTCCCGAGGAAATCTGAATCGATTGGACCACAAGATACTTCCTTCTAAAGTTCTTCTCCAAGAGTTGATACAAGGAAAGTCTCTGCATAGGCAAAACACAGCCATTTTTAAGAAGCCCGGATGATACTGATGTTATCAAGGATTAGCACCACGAAGCAATATATGATGCAAGGACTACATGTACAAATGTATTTCAGGAATAAGACAGTCCTCGGTACTCAGCTGATAAGAGAGTGAGATGCATTTTTTTTTTTGTCGAAACAAACATCAACTGGACACACAAAAAAAAAGCATCATCTAGTATCATCATTTTAATCCAGAAACCAACTGGAGTGAAAGCAGCTAGGGTGGATATGAAGCTTACAAATTCCATTAGAATAACAAAACAATCAGTGTTTAGTTACAAAAGTGTGGGCGGTCCGACACACTGTGATACATTTTCACGCTGCAAGCATCGATTAAACAAAAAAGAAAACAAGCTGTAGCAGAAAACACAAGCTACTATACCCAACAAGCATTGGAGATTATCCACTCGCACAACACTGGAGCTCCAAAAATGATGACATCTCTTCTAGCACTTTAGTAGAAGACTAAAGAATAGGGATGTAGACCGGGGGGAAGAAATGTGTGAAATGTTGGATGTGTGCTAGGCAAGCCAAGAATGTGGATTCTATCTAGCCAAGGACAACCACAAAATCAAGCAACCTACCAACAACCTTACATGGAGAGAGGCAACAATAATCTTCTCTCTCTTTTCTTAGCCAGCTTTCTCTGCCTCAAAATATACAGGCCGGCGGGAAGAAGAATACCAATGGAGATAATAACAGCGGATAGCCAGAAGTGCCTGAAGTATAGCGTCATGTACGAGAATATTATCAGAAAACAACACAGCAAGCCCCATGAGACTGCTCCAATAATGTCGCGCCTGCAGAACGTAGAAAGCAGGAGCCATGTTCAGATCATTGAAGAGGCAAATCCATTTGATAGAGGAACGACTAGCAGCGAGAACAAACGATTTTGGATCGATAAAAGAAAATAAACCATATCGCAAAGTTGCGTGATATCTTACGAGAACTATCAACTTCCAAAATACATAACTCATCAAAACAAGCTGAAGTGGTCTGCTAGCATGGTTTGGGACCCCAATTAGAGAGACATCAAGCAAGTAGTTTGCCATAAAACTCACCAAAGAGGCGAGAAGCTGTTTGGAATGGTGTGTTGGATAACATACAGTGGTAAAATAGTAAGTGAAGAGATAATTTTTGAATGACGGATATAGTAAAGCAGAACCCTGTACATAGCATTTACTATTTTGAACATGGAGTATATGCATGTAATTTTGATATGATGAAAGCAGCACAATACACATCTGCATACTCTTCTTTAATTGCAAAGTGCAGCCACTCATGAGAAACCGCAAGATCTTGATAAGAATCACTAGAGAGCAGCCACTCATGACAATGCCTGCGCGCATCAAAACAGGCAGCTATATCATCGATTTCATCATAGTTAGCTAAGCAGACTCGTTCCACGAGAATATAAGGATAAAGTAAATCGCATCATAACTTCATCCACTACAACTCCCAGCAAAACCCTAACGAGAGGAGACCAACAAAACTAATTTCGCACACCGCGCATCCGAGAGCCCGATATCTGAGCATACGATTAGTCGATTACCACAAACTAGGCGGAATTTTGTGTGGGGTTCTTAGAGAATGGAGTGCGCGGGGGATTTACTTGTGCTGGGATCGGATCTGGTAGTCGCGCAGCTGCTCCACCAGCTTCGACCGGGTTATCATCGCAGATACCCCAGCCGCCGCCGACGCCTTCGCCTTCGCCACCACCACCACCTGCTCCTCCTGTAGTGTCGGTGCCTCCGCTTCTTCTAGGTTCTTCTAGATCTCCGAGGGCTCGTTTTGGGCCTGGAATTGGGTTCCGCCACGGTGCGGTGGAGACGGGGAGTCGTCCAGGGGATGGAGATTTTTTGCTCAGGCTGGCACTGCCTCAAAGCTCGTTTGGTGAGGCACCTTCCGTGATTTAGCCACGTGTTTGCCACGGATCTCAAAGCAGTTACCCGAACACACGTATGGGCATCTTCAATAGTTGGAAATAATATTGTTTTTAATATACGCTACATCATTTTTAGAGACAATATCTTCAGTAGATAGTTTCTAGCACACTCTCTAATATTTATATTTTATAATTTTTCTTTGAAACAGATTTACATATCAACTATAGTAGATTAATGTATCATGTCTTGTTTCGTGTGCACGATAGTCTCTTCAAGAGATGACATGTGCTCCATCCTCCTCCACATAGGATTTTGTTGACATGGTATAACTAAGAAACGACAATAAATACATTATTGGAGATGCTCTAAGTCGCTGAGGGTGTGTTCGGTTGCATGCACCATCCTAGTCTGGCTCGTATCCTATCCAGGCTGACTTGGGCTTGGCTGAGTGGATACAAGAAGGATGTGTTTGGTTCATTGGTTGGGTGTTTTAGCTAGATCTTGTTATGAAAATTAATTGTATGGACAAAAGATTAAACCGTCTCTGGAGGCTTTCACCTGTTGGGTTATAAATATAAAGGCCCTTATGTACAAGTGACATATAGATAAATAAAGATAATGGTTTCTCTCTATATATTTGTGTTCATTGTGTCTCTTGGTGTTCATATGATTGTTTCTTATGTGATTGATCTATACCGATATCACGACGACTATCGCTATTTCTCAGTATATCATCAGCATAGAAGCTCTTCGACGTGGGTACGTCGTTCTACAGATTGGCAATTAGATCTATCTTGTTTTTTTGTCGATTCTAATCGCAAATTGATATGCATTTTGTATGCGATCTGATTCATTATCATCATGATAACCATACGTAGGGAGACAAAGCCATGACTGGGAGGGTTGGATCTACAGTACATCAAACCGCTGAAATGGTACAATCATTGAATGACCTGATAGGTCGACACAGCAATCAGTAAGACGGATTAGTTTATGTTCATTGCGAAAAAGAAAAAAACAAGAAAGAAAATTCGATTGTCTCTCGGCCCGAAGCCGACCACCGCCGTCGTCGGCCTGACGCTGACGCCCACCGTACACGACCACGCCGACTTGAAGCCATCGCGTCGTGCGCCGCCTGTCCACTCCACGCCCGATGTGCCCCGCCTGTCCACTCCATGCCCGATGTGCCCCGCCTATCCACTCCGCCGATGTGCCGCCGCCTGTCCACTCCACGCCCGATGTGCCCCGCCTGTCCACTCCACGCCCGATGTGCCCCGCCTATCCACTCCACGCCCGATGTGCTGCCACGTGCACCGTGCCGGACCATGTGCGCTCGCTGACCGCTATGCCGAGTGCTGATCGCGCCACGCGCCAAGCCGCCGACATCGCCGGCGATCTTGCCGTTGCTTGCGCGCCGCCGCGTCGTTGCCGTTGCGCCCCGCGCTGCGGCGGCCACGCCACGCCGCTGCGTGCCAACCGCATTCCCACCCTCGTGTCGCTGGCCCCAGGCTATGCGCCGACGACCCGGGCTACACGTCGACGACCCTCGCTGGCCTGACGCCATCATGCCACGTGCCTCCGTATGCCACCTCGTCGACCGGGTGCCGCCGCCCTATGCAATGACCTTAGTCTAACCCTATAAACTGAATCTCTAAGTTATATAAGCTTCCATAAAATTGTAAAACCTTAGACCTAGTACATCTTGAGTGTGTTTGGGAAATTATTTAATGGGTTTAGTAATTCTGAAAATTGCTCTCATATCGTAAAAATATTAGAAAAATTCCAAAAATACTAGGAAAATTCTGAGAAATGTGTAAAATTGTATATTGAATAGATAAAATTAATCTTTACTATTTTGCACTCGTTTCATGAATTTAAAATGTTTTACCATATGTAATCATAGAAAATTGCTTGAATTATGTAGGACATATTTGACATTACCAAATGAGATATTCGTTTGTCCTGGATGACAACGATGATAAGCCCCTGTTATGCTCTATGGAGACCTATAGCAATCTCCTAGTTATCCCTTAACTTTGTAAAGATGTCGTTTTCTTGCACGAGTTGCATTAGTAGTATAGATTCAGCTCCTGTCGAGCTTAGCCCTACTTTTGCTGAGCATCTCTTATCTTTTGCTTTAGAATGGAACCTTATGCATTAGATCGTTGTTTCCCAGATGCCATGAATAAAATAGCGGTCTAAATTGTTCCATTAAAGTCTTATGTTCTGCTGAATAATTGATTAAATATGCTTAATAGAACATATTGCCAGTAGCATACCTTACCTGTAGTAAATTAATCTTGCATGGAATAAAATTTGTAAAATGTATGCCTAACAAATTGAAAATACGTTGCCTTGCCTTCCTAACAAAATATTGTACATATGCTCTTGATATCTAATAAGCATCGATTCACTAACTTGTAGTGCACGGATGCCCACATAGCAAAAGGGAAACTATTTTTCTCAGTAGTACTAGACCAAGCCTAGTCATATATTGATCTCTGATAGATCACTTTGGCTAGAAAACACCATATTTCTCAAATAAGTACAGAATTAGTTCAACCCTAAGACTTGGAGTCCATATGACACCATCTTCCATCACACTGATTTCTTAATCGAAGAACTTTGTAAGCAGAATGTTACAAAGTATATATATTGGTTTCACACCAACAAAATTGTACTCCTGTTGAAGTATGATTTCAAATTTTTGCTAAAACTCCGAGTTGATTTCAAGCAAATGCCTTATACACATGCTATCACTCGTGATTTTTATAGTTGTCATGAAAAGGGGGAGGATGTTGAGCTAGTGTGAGATATTGGAACCTAAGAGGTATAGAAAAATATTCAAAACAAGAATCATGGTAAGCACAGTAGCATATCATAGGTCAAAATCAGAAGCAAATTAGCCCGAAGTAATAAATTAATATAGTTTATTTTGGGGGGATAATTAAAGTAAATTGCATGATTATTATCGATACACATGTTGTTGACAAACACAATAATTACTGCTCACGAAGGGCAACTGATTTGTGTTTTCAATAATATGTTAACCGTCAGCGTGCAGGAATGCACACGAAAAATCGACGGCCGCTTGACGCGGTCGCATATATGTCATGTTTGGCTATACACCGAAGCTTGCCATACTCATCGAAAATGACACATACATAAATTGATAAGTGCAGTCTACAATTGCATCACCACTAGGAGCCATATCACTTGCTTGAAGCAAATATAGCACCTAAAAGAAAGATGATCTATTGGACTTTGTTGATCCTAAATGATCTAAATTTGGCCATGATGATTATGGCATTACAAATAAAAATAAGACATGCAGTTTATCACCCTTCATTAAATTTGGTGTTCCTGTTGAACAATAAATATGCTTGTCGAATAATTATACTATTTGGGTGATAAAACTAATATTTGAAGTCCAGAAGAAAATCCAGTATTTCTGTGCAGATTAATTATGGTCAAATATTTTATATTCCAGCATTATATTTATGTTCCTGAAGAGCATCATGTAGTTTTATGTTGATAGAACATATTGCTTATGACAATAAGAAAATATGTTGTATATTATAAACTTGAAGTTTAATGATCCAAGTTATTTAAAATATGATGAGTAATTGGATCAAAACTTTGGTAAGTAATAAAGAAGCTAGTCTATAGAATAAGTCTACTAACTCTCGGACCCCTGTATGGGACCTTCGTCGCAGATTAATAACCAACAAGAAGTTAGAATATCCTACAGAATATTAGGATCATGTAGTTTTCTTGCCACCACACTAATAAAAGTCTATCTCTCTGTATATAATCATCAAACCCCTTATTGAAATAAGTGTGTGTTGGATGAATCAAATATTTTCCACATGTTACCACCACCGTAGCATACACCTTTGGGCCACCACCAATTATTGAAGATCATGTTAGATATTAAATTCAATCAATCGTGTGACCATGATAGGGCAATTTTGTGGTATGCCATTAATAAAGATCGAATCTCGGCATTAGGGGGAGAGAAATGCCCACAAGTTTGAATGTCGTCGTATTTTTCAGAGGGAAAAGATCTTTAGTAGGAAGATACACGCACTAATCAAGCTAAATTTAAGGTTTAGTTTATACTCATGTACTCAAGAAGCGGGGAGCCTACCAGATACTTTCTAATTATGGAGGGTTACCACAGTGTTTACTTGCAATAAATACATCGCTCAGAGTGGAATACACCGGGTTGAATAGTATTGTAACATCCCAATTTTGGACTTATGTTTCAAATGTAAGAAAATGAGTAGAAATTAAAACTTTTTCTTACATCATGTATTTCCTGTATGTTCTAAACAATTCATGTATAAGAATTATGGAAATACAAAGTCACAAGTCTTTTGATCCAAAACCTTGTCTTCCAAAAACAATCTTGTCAAATCTTTTGATCATCTCCTGGAAATATTTTTCCTAGTGTCATGGGTGAATGTGTGACCCCTCTGAAAAATTTCACAATTTTTAGAAATTGTTTGAATACATTTGGGCGTCAGTCAAACCTGTTTGACTTTTGGTCAAAACCCTATTCCAGAACCTTGCTGAATTTTTGGAGAAAAATTTACAGCACCAAAACCTCTAAAATTTTTACACAAGGTTAATATCTAAGTTATTAAGCTCCTGTAAAAATGTCAGAATTTTTGGAGTTGTTTTTCTACCTCAGATAAATCCTCAAGTCCAGCTTAATATAAAAACCTAAAAGTCAAACTCGGGTCTGGACCAGACTCGGGCTCGAGTCAAAACCCAAGCCCAACCATCTTGGCTCGGTTGGACCAAGTCCTTGAGCCGCACTCGGGCGCGAGGTGTGAGCCGTTAGATCTTGATCCTAGGGCTCACGACCTCCCCTACTCTTTTGAACACCAGGAGCTCTGGGGAAGTCTCGACCGTCTGATTAAAATCTAACGGCCACGACCATCCTAGCTTTCTCGGGTCTTCTTCTTCCTCGCGCCATGCGCATCAACAGTGAGTTGTATGGGCTAGGTCTTGTCATGCTCCCTTGTCAGCGTCTTGCGGGTAGGGGCAGTAGCTGCGTGGCAGCGCTTTCGGCCCAAAGCCGTGTCTCGCGCTGCTCCCGCCGTTCCCAGTTCTGTCGCGGTTTTGAGCTTGACCGTAGCTCGCCGCGGGGCCCCCTCCCTTGTTCCCGTTGCTCGATGGTTCCTTAAGGTCTCCGAGCTCCTCCTCTTGTTCCTTTCCACACCTCCAGTCACCCCACAGCCCCTCTCCTTGTGGTTTTGAGCAAATCACCGAGGACCACGTTTCTGCCATTTTTGGCCGTAAAGCTCGGTGCTGGTAGTGGTGCTCTCGTGGACCTCTTGTCCTGCTCCCTGCTCCCCTTAGCACCTCTGGCCGTCGTCAAGCTGTGCCCTAACTCCATTTTTGGTTTACTTCCTTAGGGGCGGCTCGATTTGGAATTGCGCGGTTTGCGGCAGAAACGCGGACTTCATCGTTTCCAACTCTGGTAAGTGCTCTCCGCTCAATCCTTTTGCCCTGGACCACCTCCGGGCCATCGCAAGCTTATCCTGACCATTCTTCTTGTCTCTGCTGGCTCAGTGCACCTTGTCGTCGTCATCTTCTCCAGTTCCGGTGTACTGCTTCGCCGCCATCACTTCTTTGAGTTCCTCTGGACCTCCCCTACACTCTGGTGAGTTGGCAATACCTCCTTTTAGCTCAAGCACTAGCTAGGTTAGCGCGGAGTGCGTCTTTTTCGCGTTTTCGGTTTTTACCGAAAACACTCCTCCGCCCTTCTCCGGCTCGCCGACGTTCCAAGCCTGCTCCGCCGTCGAGGGTGCTACCCTTAGGTTCGCAATAGTATTAGGAGCATTTCGGTACCTTAGTTGCGCGCCGCCGTGGTCGTCGGCGACGTGCCGATGAGCTCAACACGGTGGTTTGTACCTTTGTCGTAATTTTGTCAAGTCATAAGACCTCCTCGAGTTCATCCTAGCCGTTCACGACCTCCCCAAGTTTAGATATGAGCCTTCGATTTCTTTCTAAAAAGCTTTAAGTCTTAAGACCTCCCCTAGTTTAATCTCAGCCGTTGAGGACCACCTCAGATTAGATTTGAGTCATAGGATCTTTCTTTGTAAGACCTTAAGCGCTAGGACCTCTTTAGAGCAATCGTGACCGTTCAAAGACCTCTGTAGATTAACTTTTAGCCGTTAGATCCTCCCTTTGTAAAGTCTTTAGTTACAGGACCTCCCCCTAGTATAGATGCTAGCCGTTAAGACCTCCCTAGGTCAAATCTTAGCCGATAAGATTACCTTTGTGTTTCCGCAAAAGACCATCATGGCCATTTTGCGAAAACCACCCAGAGGCCTCTCCCAGGGTCCTTTTGCAAATGACCACCATGGCCATTTTGCGAAAACCACCCCCAGGACCTCTCCCAGGGTCCTCTTTGCAAAAGACCACACCTGGTCCTTATAAAGAGAACCTGAGGACCTCCCTCCGCTTTGATCTGGACCGTTCAGGACCTCCCTAGGGTGATCTGAGCCGTCCAGATCTCCTCCTGCTAAAGTCCTATCGCGTAAGATCTCCTTGGGTAAATCTTGACCGTTGAAGACCTCCCACGCGAGATCTTAGCCGTCGGGATCTCCCTCCTTTAAATCTTGTCGCGTACGACCTCTCTCGATTAAATCTGGACCGTTCAAGACCTCCCCTGGTAGATCTTGACCATCCCAGACCTCCCTCCATTAGATCCTTAACCTTTGGACCTCCCCATAGATCTGGACCGTTGGATCTCCATGTAACGGTCTAGACCTCCTCAGAGCTTTAGGTGTTCTAGCGTGTTAAGTCCCCTCTCACCGTTCATTTTGAGATCTGTGGTTCAGATCTCCGTGGACGTTCGGACCACCCGAGTGTCCCCATCGTTTTGAGCCCTCCATCTCTAGATTTACGGTCATGTTTGATTGGAGCTTTCGGGTCACCCGAACGTCCCAATCCACATGGACCATTGGATCTAGATCTAACGGTGGGGTCCCGTGGGCCTCCTCGCGCGCGTGCGTCGCGTTGCGGCGCACGTGGGGCCGTTCGATTTGCGATCAACGGCCCACATTCGTCCACGTTGATTCCTTTTTAGTAAGTTTGTTTTTATTGCTGGTAAGTCTTTATTTGACAACTGAAAATTGTATTAAATTTTGAAAACTCATAACTAATTCATTTTAAACCTTTTTAGATGATTCCAGTGGGGTTAAATTCATGTTTAACTAGAGTTTAATCTGAAAATGCATATAGACATGGTTCTGTGCTAGAAAATTTTGAAAACATTATTAACTTGCTTCTGCCAATTTTGATTATTTCAGAAATTCAACTAAAACTTGTAAAATGCATAACTTTTTCTGTATAACTCCAAAATGTGCAAACTCAAGCTTTTAAATTTCCTTTGGTAGTATACTTTAATATGAAATAGGTTTTGCTCATGTTCATGTTACTGAAAAGTGATATGTGCTAGTTTTACAACTTAGAAAAATCATAAGTAAATCATTTTAACTCCAAATTGGGTAAACTCAACTTTGCTGATCTTAGGATGCCATCCTCTACCTACCATAAAAATTTCAGGTCTTAGATCATTCTAGAAATTTTTGCCATGAACAGTACTATTAATTAATTTACTTGAATTAACTTGCTCGAGAGAAATTGTTTTAGCCATAACTTTTTCATACTAAATCCAAATGACTTGATTCTTGTTCGTAAATTTGTCTAAAATCATGCCCTTGCTGATGTATAAATTTCATGGGATTTGGATGAGTTTTGCTATTGAGTTTTGTTTGATGTTCTTTGTTCTTATTGATTTTATCGTCTTTTCACGTTAGGTTCCGAAGAGATTATTGATATTGAATCTGATCCACAGCAGCCAGACTCTGCCCTCCAACAAGGCAAGCGAGTGTAACATCATTTGATCATGTTGATCCTATTAATTTCAAATTCTAATAGATTGTTTGCAAATTCTATGTATGCATTGCTATCTTGTTTTTAACTATTGTCGATAGTTAACCCATTAGATGCATTATCAGTAGGCAATTGTTTATCCTCTACTACTGAGCCTAGGTCTATCTTGCTGTGATTTTGGGTTCGTTGGATGAACCCTTCTTACTTAGTAGTTTACAAGTTTCGTGCCTAGCCATGCTTAGCTATCGGTAGAAATGGGCGGTTATCGACTTATCGATAACCTTGATCACACAAACTTATTATGATCTTTATGGTTCAGCTTTGTGCTATGTTTAATTGTGAAAACTAAAAATGAAAGCAAAATGATTTGGACTTGGGCACAATGGTATGATCGTGTGATTTTTGGGTGTGACTGGAATGGTGCCCGAGTCAATTAAGGACCGAACATCTTGTGAGTCTCTGTTATCCAGGCAATTTCTACGTGCTAACCACACTAGAGGGAAATGGGATCTCTCTTGACTTAGTACTTTGGCGTGTGTTGGCTACGAGTCGCAGGTGGGCATGTGTGTGTTGTGTTGTGGTAAAATGAGGTGGTTCATGTGCTGAGAGCATTGTAGCTGTCCGAAAAGCTTTACCCCGAGGGGTAGTTGTCTTTTCGGCTTTACAATGTAAGCGTATGGGTTGCGGTCCATACGAGCGGCTCGTAGTTGATACACAAGATTGGAAACATCTCGTAGGACTTAGCCGTGCCGGCATACCCTTGGAAGTGTGCTAATCGTGTGGCAAAAAGGCGGTCTGAAGTGTGCGTACATTGGTACACCCCTGCAGGGTTTTGAAACTATTCGAATAGCCTCGTCCTAGGTTAGGACACGCTTGGGTAAGCTTTTTAAGAGTTAGACTACAAGATTTTAATTAAAACTTGATAGGTGGTATGAATCAGGGATTCGTGCTATGTTGTGATAGCTTTTGGGTTAGTCAGCTCTAGGTGGTTACTTGTATTTATTATTACTCGCTATTATTTCAATGATTAAAATCTGCTTTGTTAAATTGTCTTCAATCTATTATATTATTGCAAATGAAAATTGCTTTACGCGTCCAAATAACCATATAACCATTGCCTTTGAATTCAGCCCGCATGTAGTTATGTATAGGCTTGTTACTCGTAAGTCTTGCGAGTACATTATTGTACTCACCTGCATTGCTTGTTGTGTGCAGAGGAAGAAGGTGAGCCCGAAGGGCCTCACTTTTGTGAGTTGTGTTGTGGCAGTGTGTGGGACAACTAGCTTGGCGGCCCGGTCGGTTGCCCTGTGGTTATGTGGCTAACCGGTTGTTTTTTTTTTGTTAGAGCCATCTTATGGCACCTTTTGCTTCCGCTGTTATTTGATACTTATGTCATTTGGCCGGTCGACTGTCTTGTAATAACTTTATATTATGTATGTCTTTTGCTAGACTTGTTATATTGATGTATGGAAATGATGCATGCTTTTGTAAAAGATGTATGTGTGCTGCATTTCTGGGAAGCACATGTTCATCGAGCCACGGGGTATTTTGTTTGTAATGCTAGAGCCAATGGTAGGCTAAGTATTACAAGCTAAATAAATCGGGGTCTTACAAAGTTGGTATCAGAGCCATACTGACCGTAGAAACCCCTAGCTTGGTCGTTCTTAGGATATTTTGAAAATTTAGTTTCTAAACATCAAATGGTTCATGAAAATCTTAAGTAGGGTCTCAGATTTTACTTCTTATCTATCCTAGTTTGCTCCTCTCACCTTATTCTTGACTGAATTTAGAAAGTTGTTTACCCTCTCACCTTCTTTCAAAAGATAGTTGTTTAATCGATTAAGTTGATTTTGGGAAAACCATGAGGGCTTTAAATTGAAGTGTAGGCTGTCCATTGGTGGGGATTGGGAGCTCCTGAAGCTGCAAATTTCGGCCAAGAGCTTGAAGAAGGAATCTGGACAGCAAGCACAAATTTCTGGACAACTAGCTTCTAATTAGTAAATAGTGTTGAAAATAAGAGGTTAATCCAACTAAAACTTGTGAGGATAAAAGGGTAAGATGTGATATGACTTAGTTAAGTGTCTAACCCTTCTTTAGGTGGTTTTTACCTTGCTTTTTAGCTATGTTGAACCAAGGATTATGTGCTGAAATTGCCTTCCTAAAACTGATTGCTCGTTCTTCCATACGAGTTAGTCATATCGGGAAGTCGATTTTGTGAATTGAGATCTTGTAATAGTTTTATGCTGGTTTTTAAGTCTTTGGAGTTCATTTTGTTCAAATGCTAATTGTTTTTCCTTGCCTCCTGTCCCGGAGTTGTTGCTGACTTATCTTGGTGGAACAGGATGGCAGGAAGAACCCACAGTGGTCAGCCGTTGGGTCATGATGAGGAGCTCTCGCCTCCTCCGACCACAGCTGAGGTTCTTGCTCAAATCGAGCGGAACCGTATGGATCAGACTCGGATCCTGGAGGTCATCGCGAGGAACACCTCCACTCCTTCTGGTGCCTCGGGATCTGGAGGTGGTGGACACCAGTCTCGTGGGGGGCTCTCGGAATTCCTCCGGTCCGAGGACCCTCTTGACGCAGATGATTGACTGCGTCTGGTTGAGCGAAAGCTCAACATTGCTCAGTGCCAGCAGCAGGAGAGGGCACTTTTCGCATCCCATCAGCTTGAGGGTGCAGCACTCTCATGGTGGGAGAATTTCCTAGCCATGCAGCCCGCTGGCCACGTGGTCACTTGGGAGGAGTTTCACACCGCTTTCCGTCGGGCTCATGTCCCCGTCGGCATTATGAAGATAAAGAAGGAGTTTCTTGCGTTCAAACAGGGGCACAAATCTATGACTGAGTACCTCCATAAGTTCAACCATCTGGCGATGTACGCTCCTGCTGAGGTGGCCACTGATGAGGCCAAGTAGGAGAAATTCATGGAGGGATTGTCTGAGGAGCTGCTGGACAAGCTCTCTATTGTTGATTTTGCTGACTTCCAGACCTTGGTGGACAAGGCCATCGTCGCTGAGCACAAGGCGAGAGCGCTGGGCGAGTCCCGCAAGCGCAAGTGGGAGGCCCACCGGTCTGCATAGGCCAGCCTCTCTTGCCCCCGTGTTGGGCCAACACCAGGGCCCGTTCTTTGGCTTCACCACCGCCGAGGCCGTCGGTGCCAGTCACTCGTCCCTGCAGGCCGTGTTCCAGCCACGTGCACCTGCGACCCAGCAGCAGGGTGGCCTCCGCAATCCGGCTGCCGAGGTCACCTGCTTCTCCTGCAACAAGAAGGGCCACTATGCCAACAGTTGCCCTCAGAGGACTGGAGCGGTCCCTCGTCCTAATGGAAGACGCGGGCAAGGGAATGGTCACCCACCTGACCAGAAGGTAGTCCAGAAGACCCAGGGCATGGGTAGCGGCCGAGTCAACCACATCTCGGCTGAGGAGGCACAGGAGGCACCCGACGTTGTGTTGGGTACGCTTCTTGTCAATTCTCGTCATGTAGAAAGAGTATCTCACGGATCAATTCTCGTCAATTCAAGTCTTGAAAGTTTTACCACTTAACAATTAGATCCAGTTGGTCGACAATGCAAAGATCATGAAGATCATGCTTATATCCTGATGATCATTACTAAATCCTAAAGATATACTGACTATATGTTAAATCTCTATAGTGCAAAATCCCATAATGAATTTATCTTTTGGCGGTCATCTAAGCAGACCTTGGTAATTAATTCTACCAACCACTCAGATATTATAGCACTATATGAAGCATTACTTAAATGTGTTTGGTTTAGACGTATGATTAACGACTTCCAGAAGCATTGTGATATTAATACTGTAAATACCCCCTCAATTATCTATGAAGATAATGTTGCTTGTATTACACAAATGCAAACGGGTTATGCTAACAGCAACATCACGAAGCATATTGCTGCTAAATATTTCTATCCTCATAGAATCTAGAAGAATAGTGAGGTAAAGATCCTGCCAACAAAGTCTTGTGAAAATCCAATTGATTTATTCACTAAAGTCTCTGCCTGCATCTGGTATCCAAAGATACATTCATGGTATTAGAATGAGACGATTGAAAGAGTTGCAGAGTTCAGGGAGAGTAAATCCCTAAATCATGACCCTTATCAAATCCTGAGGATTTATCCAAAATCTTCAAGATTGGACCCTGAAGATTAAACGTTGTACTCTTTTTCTTGATGAGTTTTCCTAAAGTTTTCTCACATGAAGGTTTTAAGTGAGGTAACAAGTGTAATACAACTTACGAATGTAATGTACTCTTTTCTCCATTTTTTCCCAATAGGTTTTTGGAAAGAGTTTTTGATGAGGCATTTGCATATCGTAGGGAGTGTTACGAAACCTAATTGTATAGGCAAAAGACTAAACCGCCCCTAGAGGGCTTTCACCCCTGTTGGACTATAAATATGAGGACCGCCCATGTACAAGTGACATACAGATGAATAAAGATACTGACTCTCCTCTATACACTTGTGTTTATTGTGTCTCTTGTTGTTCATGTAATTGTTTCTAGTGTGATTGATCTATACCGCTATCATGACGACTACCGCTATTTCTCAACAGATTTGACTGTGCTGAGAAGGTGTTTGGTTGCTTGCAATAAGGGGTGGATGAGTAGGATGAATACAAGAGATTGTGTTTCGTTGCCTGCATATAGACTAGGTTTGCTGACCTCTTGCATTAGGCAGTGAGTATACCTCCCTACATGGAAGTATGCATGAGATTGAAATATGTCTAAATCCCAAGAGATTCATGACTTTCAATTCGATCCAAATTCCATCACAGTTATGATTAAAAGAGACAATGCAAGGTTATAATAAATATATGAAGTAATTAACTCAGCCAAAATCCTATTGTACACGTAATTATTGTTTGAAAACTTTGTATGATTATCGTTTTGTGCTTAAATATGCAGGAGAGGGACACGTAGTTGCATCCCACCGGCCTAGCTAACGAGCGAAGCTCGAGTCCCACGTTTCCCTCAGCCTAGGCCCATGCTTGGGAGGTAATCTTGCATGCGCATGGCCTAGCCCGGAGCTACTACAGGCAACCAAACACCCGGATTTTGCATGGGCTGGTGTGAGCCAAGGTCCAAGTAGGCAACCTAACAAACCCTAAGCAATTATCCATTGATTAATCCATGGTGTTTTTTTAACTGGAACACTATGAGTCCTGCTATATGTTATGCAGAGTTGCAAACTCCAATGTCTATCTATGTTATATATTGTATTCCTATTTCAGGCTTGTTTGGATAGAGAGGGATTAGATTCAATCCCTTCGGATTGAAAGAGGTTTTAGTTCAATTTTTTATCAATCGGAAAGGATTGAGTTATATTGCAGTGTATCCAAATAAGTCCTTTAGAACGGCCTCGTGTTCCCGCTGTATATTCTTAATTGTCCTCTAACTTGATGTAATGATGGCATACCAGAAACATGACGTGCAATGTGTTCGTGTACATTTTTTTAGAACACGGACAAGACTTGTGTGTCATTTCATTGAGAGAAAAAAGTACAACCGCAAACATGGACAACTG
Source organism: Ampelocalamus luodianensis (assembly GCA_036346255.1). NCBI lineage: Eukaryota > Viridiplantae > Streptophyta > Magnoliopsida > Poales > Poaceae > Ampelocalamus > Ampelocalamus luodianensis. The sequence goes on along the minus strand of CM070622.1, from coordinate 75,646,302 downwards.
AGAGATCAAACAACGTAGGTGCTAAACAAATCACCCGTGGAGAATTAATAAAAAAAAAACTTTTAGAAAAACAACACTAAACAACTACTTGGAAGAGAACTGCAGCTTGATTCCATTAACTACAGCAAATGCATGGCTAACAGGAACACTTGTTACATGGTATTTAGATGGGAGTAGGGATGGCGATGGGGCCATTTCTCGACGAAGAGTGGGGTAACAGCCTCACCCCTGAGAGAAGGAAAAAAATCCTTGTCCTCGTCCTAATCCTCGGGCGCTATTCTCCCCTGTTCCCGCCCCATCGGGTTATCGGGGCCTCAGACCCAAAAATTGGATCCCCAACCTCTCCTATACAGACACACAGAGACAACAGCAATAGTGGTAGTAGCCCATCTCCTACCACTACTACTTCTCATTGTTTTCTGAAGCGACTCATTTGTGCAAGGCTAGCACGTTGCAATGGGGAGCAATACTAACCTACCAGGCCACCACCACTAATTAAGGAACTAACCATCGATCGATTCTTTTGCATCCTGTCTGGCCGAGCACAGAATCATGGGTTGTGGCTTGTGGGCCAACTTAGTGTAGAGGTCGACTCATTTGTGCAAGGCCATCATGTTGCTGTGGGCTGTGACCTGTGGGCCAACTTAGTGTAGACGCTGGACTGTGCGGTAGTGGCTCACATGTCATAGAGGTTATCGAGGGCCCATGCGGGTAGTGGGATGGGGAGTAGAGGATGTTGGTGATATGCCTAGAGGCAATCATGGAGATGATTGTATCACGTCTATGTTTATGAGTTCTTGAATAAATGTTATTATGTTCCTTGAATGAATCGTTAGTTCTGAAGATCAACGAGTATGTGACTTGTTGGTGAAACTCTTCGACTTGTATGATGTCGTTCTAAAAGTATCCCTGGTCGAATGTCAATGATCGGAACACCAGTGACTCTACGACCAGCGCATATATTGATTGATGACCATGTTTCACCGATCATGGATATAGGGATATCGAATCAATAATGTGAACATATGTTAGAAAATATGAGGTTGGATTGACCCACCTTGAGACACTATTGAGATTGTTATGATCCTGTGTGTCATTAGTTGGTCTCAAGCAATGATGATGTATAATCCTTAGACCTGAGATCAGTATGGTTCCCTACATGTGTAATAACACTCTTAGGGGTTGCCAAACGCTACTCGTAACTGGGTAGTTATAAAGGTAGCTTTTGGGTATGCTAGGAAACATGCGGAGGGATGTGACTGGTCGGATATGGGATTTGCCCCTCCTAACATAACGGGAGAGATGTCTCTAGGCCCCTTGAAGTAGTCGGATAAAGAAAGTGCATGACCATGCCACTAGTGGTCGAAGTGTTCAACCACGTAAGGTTATCCGACGACTCGATCGAGAAAATATTGAACAGTCCATGGATGACATATTATCTCACCTAGAGTTCAAACCAGATATCGTGAGGCAAAGGGAAAATACTAGAGTAAGTCGCTTAGTTCGATCAGATCCAGACAAGTCGTATGGTGATACGAGCAAGTCGTAGACTGATCGAATGAAATCACAGAGTAGTCGAAATCTGGTCGTAAGGAGTTACAAACTGGTCGTGATCGAGTGCGAACTGGTCATATAAAGATAAGACCTGGTCGTAAGTGATGAGGACCTAGTCGTAGATCATATTGCATTGAGGTTCGTCTGATATAATTTGTGTGTATTCGGGAATCATTACGTCCTGCTAGGGACCGCTACGACTCGTGGTCGGAAAGGGTTTCCGAGTCACAACCGATTACACATAAACCTAACGGGTCACACACTTAATGAGATGGAACAAACCAGTACTAATACAATTCGTAAAACGTGTTCGGATAGAATCCGACACGAGGCACTATATAAGGAGATGCTTGAGGCTAGTATGGGGAGGCGAGAGAGACACGTGAGTTGTTTCCACCGAAACCCTAGCCGCCATATTCTTGAGAGAGCCTTCCCGTGCGACTTGGTGCTAGCACACCGGCGTACGGTTGTTCCTTCTCTGGACGTGTGGATACCGTGAGGCGCTCATGCGGTCATTGCTTGGCGAAGATGATCCGTGATCTTCACAAGGAACCGCGAGGTCGCCGGAGGAGACGATCGACTACGAGGACGTTGGGCGATCATCTCGACCACTACATCGGCGCGTTCATCGTCGGACTAGGCTGCTCCGACTCTACTTCACGCGCGCGATCGCGTCTGGTGGTAATGATCTGTGATCATCTATCTTGCTTGGCATCCTGGTTTACGTGGTAGAAATTTTGAATTGTTGCTAGCGTAGCCTACCCGTATCCCTTTAGAGGAATGGCCCCGGCCCTGCTTCCCCTGATGGGGAATAGAATTTTCATATTAGCATCCCCGTGAGGGAAGAAATAGCTCCAACCCTGACCCCCTAATGGGTGAATTCCCCGGCGGGGAACGGGGAATGGGGCCCCACTGCCATCCCTGGATGGGAGTACTAGGATCTTGTGGCTTTTGCCCCCTTGGCAATAATACAGACACAACCGAAAGTCACAATATCATATAGAAGATTGGTTGTGTACTTACATTCATAAGACACTTTAAATTGGAAATCTGATCCATGGGTTGAACAGTCTCATGGAAATCCATTCATTCACAAACACTGACAACACTCGTAAGGCAAGCACAAGAAACACTTAGAGAGGGTTAACAAAACAGAGAAAGAAGCATCATATATAGAAATAAATCTGCATAATGGCACTCAGGTTTCGAGCTAAAACAGTCCTATTTGGATTGAATTGAAGAGTTCAATTCCCGAGTAACATCAAACAAAAATTGGCTCATACGTGTGGGACCCGGATTTGCAAAACCCTCGGTGTATACTGAGTTAGTTTTATGATCAGTAGCTAACTCACACAATACAATATCAATGAATATCACATCCATACATGAGCTTAAGTAAAGAGTACTTGATATTACATAAACGGTCGAAAATAAGTCTTAAGACCAAGTTCTTACATATTGGGCCTATAGGATGATGAGTCCTAAAGGGTAAATAGCAGCGGGAGATAAATAAACCAAATGGACATCCACAATTTGCCACAGGAAAACGACTAGGGCTACGACCTAGTTATCGCTGTCATCTTCATTTTCAAAGCTGAACACATAGAAGTATCCATACACTGGGTCTTCAGTCTCACAGTCTAAATCCACATATTTGAACAACAATGAGTACAAAGGCACTCAGTAAGCCCTCACACCAAATGAAAATAAATATACATGCTTGACTTTGCCAAAGAAGGGGTTTTATGGTTATTTTAGCATAAAGGAGGTTTTGCTCAAATACTGTAATTATTTTCCAAGCCTATGACCTAGCCTTTTAACTTAAAACCAAAGTGTCATTTGTATAAGCAAATTTTATCATGTAATAAGGTTCCATCCACCTATTACTACTCAATGTGTTCTATATACCTATCTATAGATATCATGTCCCATTCACCCGACTCTAGGTATCAGGTTTCATCCACCTAGCTCTAGATCATAAAGTTCCATCCATCAAACTCTAGACATCAGGTTCCATCCATCTAACTCTAGACATCAGGTTCCATCCACTGGGCTCTAAGCCACAAGGTTTCATCCATCAGACTCTAGATACCAAGTTCCATCCACCTAACACTAGACATCATGCTAGGTTCCATCTACCTAACTCTAGACATCAGGTTCCGTCCACTTGACACTAAACATTAGGTTCCACCCCCTCTCAATTATCTTGTTGCTACAATTATTTTTAAGTTAACATGCTACCATCCCAATTTTAACAAAACTAACCAGTGTGGCCTTCTGGACCACGCCTGCGATCGGAGGCACGATGTCGGACCCCAAATTTGGAACTTGGGACCCACTGTGTAGAGTTGTGCCATTCCCTAGATCGGTAGTTGACACACACAGTTACCTTGTTGGTTCAACTATACTTTATGAAAATGTAAGGATATTGTATAATATTAAATAAAGTGTAAGTATACCTTACGGTGCTTGACTTGCAAAAGGGCTGACTAGGCTGATTATCTTTCAAAGATCAGCGGCGGCTAATAGAAGGGCGGAATAACGCGTGGGAAATCCCTCATGATGTACCCACCAGCGGTCGACTGTGGGCTCATGACCTAGTTCTTGGCCTTCTGGATCTTCAGTCTTGATCAACACTCATAACTATCCATGGTGCCTACTTGTTCCTCGGTCTTGATCAGTTCCCAAAGTCAGCCCAAGGTGGGCCAACAACCCGGTACTGACCGATGGATATTGCCACGCCGTGCATGGAATGTCGGTTTAAGTCTATGACCATACTTGGTTATGGAAGCAGATCCCGAGAAGGTCATGTAGTTGTTCTGGAGAGGTCCGGGAATTCTTGGACCATTCACATAATCATGCAGGCTCGAAACGGACCTATGGTCAGGTCCACAGTTATGACCATACTTGGTCGAGAAAGGAAATCTGAGAAGGTGTTGGAGAGGTCCTGGAGAAATTTTGAAGAGGACTTGGAGTGGTCTTGAAGAGGCCCAGGGGTGATCCTTCCACCGATCACTGATTCCTTCGCGTACTGGTCCCGTAGTGGTCCTGAGGAGGTCCTAAGGTGTTTGAGGGAGGCCCTGCGGGGAGGTCTTTGAGGTGATCGGGGGAGGTCCTGCAGAGGTGGTCAAGGACGATCCAGATGAACTCGGGGGGAGATCCTAGATGGTCCAGATGACCCGAGGGAGGTCCTGAATGGCTCAGATAAGGTCAGGGAGGTCCTTAACGGTTCATGTGAAACCAAGGGATGTTCTAAATGGTTCAGATGAAATCAAGGAAGGTCCTGGACAGTTCGGATGAGTCCACGTGGATGTTCCTGAAGAGGTCATGGGAGGTCCTGAGGAGGTCTCAGAGGTCTTGAAGATGCCTCAGAGGAGATCCAAAAGGAAGTCCTGGAGTTGTTCAGGGGGAGGTTCTAGAGAAGGTTCTAGAGACACCCTAAAGAGCCTGGGAGGTTTTGAGGAGGTCGTGGGGCACCTAGTAGTCGGTGTAGACCACCCGGGGTAGTCGTGAGACATCTGGTAGTGGTCCTAGATTGACTAAGGGTGGTCGTGGGTCATTTGGGAGAGGTCCCCAACCAGATAAGGGTCGTCCTAAATCACCCACTAGCGGTTTTAGAACATCTAGGGGTGGTCATAAGACACCTGTTTGATGGTGTTGAACAAACTAATTGTAAACCTTATCCAATGTGAATAGTCCTGGGAGACGTCCCGGAGGAGATCCTAGAGGATGTCCTATGAGGTCTTAGGGAGATCTCGAAAGGTTTTGAGAGATCCTAGACCCACCAGGGTGGTCGGGTGACCACCGTTGGTGGTTCTGAACCAACTGGTCGTGAACCTTGCTCGACATGTTTAGTGCTCGCTATAAACAGTGTAGACCCAAAATACATTAGATAAGCAAAAATCAGGCCGTGCGGCCAATTGTCTTTACAAAAGGGTCACGAAGGCAGAAATCTTACAAAAGCAAGAGTACATAACGTAGATAAGTGCGGGAGTACACAAGTCATAGTGGATCTACTCACTCTGCCCACAGGCAAGTGACTGGGGTTCCCAGCCTAATGCTCCCTCATCTTCAATACCATCTGGTTTAGCCTCTGGGTAGTAGTGGTCGAAGATGTCTTGGTCGTATGGTTCTGAAAAGATTATATTGGCAGAGCGTGGGTACACAACTGTACTCGCAAGCCAATACACAATGCAATTGTATATATGTGAGGCTATTCAAGGGAAGCTTAGGGTTCTTCCATTTGCATAATGCCAAGTGTGAATTAGACTTAGTAGAAATTCCTAAGACTTAGCACTTTTAACAAATGATGTTTTATAAATGAGTTTTCATTGGTAAAATATTAGTGGAGGTCCCACCTCCTATTTCATTGAGTGGCTCCATCCACTCAATGCTCGGGCTATCCCGTAATTACCACTGGTCCCCGACCAGGCATTCTTAAAACCCTTGGGGTCCCACCTCGTTCTTTCTTTCCATCACAAATGGTTTTATAAAAATGAAAACTATATCCATCAAGTTCTCAGCACCGCTCTTGACCGTGAGCACGGCTATCCAAATATTATCCTTACTCTGCAGAGTTTGCACACTTTACCCACAAGAGATAATCGTCTTGATATATACATATGTTTCTTTAGACATGTGAATCAAGGGGAGATCACCACAAGGCCTTTACAATGCTCAACCTCGACGCAACTCCACCCGCTAAGGTTTCCATCGCCTGGTGCCATGCACTTCCAGGAAGCCCCCTCTTGCGCCGTGTGGTTTCACTGTGGCTTCTTTCCCCTTTACCCACGCCACATTCCCCCGATGGCAAAGCCACGCTGAGGCGAGCAAATTAGTTAGCCAGGTCGTACCTATTATAGACTTGTGGTTGCACTATTTATAAATGAGAGGTCATCACCAGATTCGGTCCTTAAGTGACTCAGGCGGTGCGTCCACATACCAACCATCACTCGCGCCCCCGGCACCAGCCACTCTTTTCAGCCGCCCAAGTCAAAAACAGTTTTTTAGATTTTATTTGTTTTTGAAATAACCTTTTGCTCAACATACCAGCCAAGATCCCAACCTCAGTGCCCCAAACCATTTTCCAAAGTTTTTAATGATTGTGGTCGGGCAATTCAATGCCTGCATGACATTGTATCTAAGCAAGGCTAAACATGACACTTAGGTAAAGACTTATCAGCTAGTATGTATTGCATTAAGTCTAGGGTGACAAAGGATAGTGTCCAAGTTCAAGGGTTGGGAGTTTATACACAATTACAGTTAAGGCATTAACTATGAGCTAGACCAATTTAGCTTGATAAAACATAGCAATGCAGTTTCATAGTTTAAAGCAATATACCTTGCAAAAAGTAGGTGCAATATGGTCAAAGTGTTGACTCACCTTGTTCAGAGTATTGCTGATCGTGATCCTGATCCACGAACGGTTCTTGAGTCGCCTCAGCTTCTATAATTGCAACAACAACCAGGAGGCAATAAGCACATATTCAATCTCAAGTCGTTTGCAAATATGCAATAAACTCCAAATGATGCAAGGTTGTAGCTTAGGAGTATTAGACCAGCATAGTTGAAGACTTAGTGGTCGTAGGATCTGTGGGTGTAGAAAGATACAACTGGGAGGGCGCGAAAGTACTGTGACTTGAGGAGGTCATTGAGGTACTGTTGACCCGGGGAGGTCGTCGAGGTATCGTTGACCTAGGGGGGTCGTGAAAGTATTGCGAGCAATGGAGGTCGTGGGTGCACTATGATCAAGGGAGGTCGTGGGAACCTCTGTGACTTGGGGAGGTCCTAGAAGTACCGTGACTTGGGGAGGTCATGAAGGTACTGTTGACTGGGAGGTTCTGGAATCACTGTAGCCAAGGGAGGTCGTGGGTACACTATGACTAGGGGAGGTTGTGAAGGTACTGTTGACCGGGAGAGGTCCTGGAATCACTGTAGCCAGGGGAGGTCGTGGGTACACTATGACCAGGGGAGGTCGTGAAGGTACTGTTGACCTGTGAAGATCCTGGAATCACTATAGCCAGGGGAGGTCGTCGGTACACTATGACCAGGGGAGGTCATGAAGGTACTGTTGACCTGGGGAGGTCCTGGAATCACTAGGATCAGGGAAGGTCATGTGAGTGTCACGATGAGGGGAGGTCGCGAAAGGTGCTATGACCGGAGGAGGTCGTGAGAGTGTTATGACCGAGAGGGTGATCTTTTCAAAATAGGAGGTCATGACCAAGAGAGTGGTCTTTGTAAAACGGGAGGTCACAACCAAGAGGGTGGTCTTTGTAAAATGGGAGGTGACAACCAAGAGGGTGGTCTTTGTAAAGCAGGAGGTCACGATCAAGAGGGTGGTCTTTGTAGAATGGGAGGTCGTGGCCAACGAGGGTGATCTTTGCAAAAGAGGAGTTTGTGAGAGTGTTACAACCAAGAGAGGTTGTGTAAGCGTTATGACTAAGGGAGGTCTTGGAGAAAGTAGTGGTAGAAAGAACCAAAGAATTACTAAAGAAAGGACAGGGTAGTTTGAACCAGGAGGAGCATCCGGCCACTAGGAACTTACCAGTACGGAGCTGGGCTGGCAGCGTGGGCCACGACTATGAGAGAAGCCCCATGCTGCAAGTAGCCTGAGGAAGGAAGTGATCTTTGGTCTTCAAGATTGCTCCCTGGAAGCAAATTAATGGTCCTTCAAGGAGGTCTTGAAGTGTCCTCGCCGGAGGGGAATTAGAACAGCATCCAAGGCAGTTCCTGTGAGTTGAGGAGTAGGGTTAGTTGAAGGGAAACGCCACCTTAGGCACGGGTGTGAGCAAATGCACACAACGTGGGAGTAGCCCCACCGATAGGTGTTAATGACGATGGTGGTGATGCGGCAGCGCTTGTGCCCAACTGGAGCTCGAGCTCACTTGTGGGAGGATGAAAGTAAGGCTAACACTGGAATGGTAAAGGAAGGCATTTAGGGGTTGGGAGTAAATATGTGCATGCACCTTGGTGCAATAGACGAGGAGGAGTGGTTGGAGCAGTTGACGGTATGGGCATCACAGGGTAGCGGAATAACAACTTGGGTGATGGCTATTGATGACTGCTTGACTGAAATTGGTTACCATACTGAGAGGGGGATGCAGCTGCCACTGGTCCTATGACCGAAGGAGTTGTCCTGGCTGAACAAAGTTCGATCAAGAGCTGGTTGAAAGTGTGAAATAGAGGAGGAGAGTAAAAGCACAACGGGTTCTCAACCCTATATGGCTCAGTGTATGTATAAACATAAGATAGCACAGAGTGCATACAAGAGAACGAGAGAGAGAGAGAGAGGTGAGCGAAAGTGGCAGAATTTGGCCGAGCCAACCGGGAGGCGTTAGCGCTTGCATACGTGCACGCCTGTAGGACCGGGTAGCCTGAGGAACTGCACTGCATGTGAGCATGCATGCATAGAGTTGCATCCGTTAACAAGAAGGAACAGTAGAGAAGGAGCGATGACACGGCACTGGCTTGGCTGGGTAAATAAGGAAAAAGGAATGCATAGGAGCTGGTCGAGCCAGACCAGAACCAGGCTAGTCAGGACTAAGCCCAAGGGAAAGCAGGTAACAAGAAAAGGCTCGAAAGAATTTGGGAAGAAGGTAGAACAATAGAGTTTTAGGTTTGCTAAAATTATGATAATCGCTTTAAGGAATTCCTATGTGAAAATAGACAAAATCATGAGAGCAGACAATGCAATCAAGTAACTCCCAAAGATGCAAGCAAACGGTACGACAATAGATATTATACCAAAAGTTTTAAAAATCCGTATTTTTGCATTTAGGTATTTTTTGGGCTGTTACACACGACTATTCGAATAGATTATATATACTCTCTGCAGATGTTGTACAACTTTACCCACAAGATATTATCAACTTTTGATGTCTGGCCAACATATTTCCATAGGTGTGCGACTAAAAAGGTCATAACAAGTCATTTACAATAACTTATCATAATACTACACCATCCGATGGGTTCGATCCTCGCGCGTTTGAACACATTAATTGTGAGGAACATCACCGTTGGGAAAGTGACGTATCCCAACTTAGTACCACCACAACCATCAATAGGTGCATACACAGAGATACACCCGCCTACAGCTCAGGTCCAACAACCCGACCCAAACTGTCAACAATATGACGATATCACCACGACTCGATAAATTATTCAGCCATATTTATCCTATACTAGACTTGTGGTTGCACAATTATTAGTTCAAAAAATATGGCACATGATTTGGTTCTTAATCGACTCAGGTGAGAAAATTTACAAACCCAACCCTCATGCAACCCCTACACCGGTCTCATACCATCCACTCGCCCAAGTCTCCACTATTTTGTAAAATATTTTTCTATTTCCAATAGTAACCCACGTTACTACTCTACGAATCGTAATATATCCCAAGTTTTGTAAGGGCAATATTTGTGTCATATTCAATTCAATCACTAAGTATCTCTAGGCATGATCATTATCCATTTTCAATTAACCAAGGATAAGTTTATTATGATAGTTAGCCTAGGGTGACAAGGTAGTCGTAATATCAACAATCAAGAAGGGGAATACTAAATAACAACATATAGCATAGCTAGGTATCACCACTTAACATAGTATTTCATAACTAATAATAAACATGCAAGTAATACTTTAAAGAAAAATAATTTGCATTTGATAAGTAGGTTCAACATGATCAATTGTAAGGACTTGTCTTGCTCAACAGTGGATATCACTTGGTTTTGATCTTGTCTTGAAATAGTCACGAAGTCTTCGACGAAGTTGGAATCAATTTAAGCATAAAATGATGACTTTGAATAAATACACGTTGACTCAAATAAATTCAAATGAACTCCAAAAATTATGATTTGGAACCGTTAGAAAGGTTTTGAAATTAGATGAATTTAGAAATAATAATTAAGTCATTTGGATTTAAAATGAGGGAGAGCGAGCACTCCAAAGTTTGACCCAAGAGAAAACTTCATAAAATATGAAATCCCTGATAGGTGGGTCTAGTTGGATTTAATTTTCTTTTTCAAATGCCCCAGAGACTAACAGGTGGGACCACGGTCCACATGGACTCGGTCCACCCGACGGTTCACGGGCCTAGGGAGCCCACATGTCAACAGCTTCGGTCCACGGACCAAATCTATGCATAGAGTTTTAAGGGGTGGGCCCCGCATGTGATACACATACACTAAACTACGACTTAATTTGATTTTCTAATTACTGAGGGTCCACATGTCATACAGACATTACCTACTACATAAACAATAACTAATTGATGTTAACTTAATTACCTCGAGCCCACACGTCAGTGCCTCTATGGTCGCCTTCTCCCCTCTAGAACAGAGGAATAGGCAGAGCAGCCATGGTCGACTGGGGGCGAGCTCGGCACCTACGGAGAAGGCTCCATCGACCACCAGTGACCCCGAAAATGTGTTGCGGCATCCAAGGCGACCCTAACGGCTGCAACGGTGCAGCGAGAGATGGCATGTGGCACTATGCTTAAGGACAACTACCTAACGAGGCTACCAACTACAAACTGGAGGTTGAATTAACATCTACGGACTACCACAATGCTAAGGGTGCTCACGGTGCTCAAGAAGAAGCAGCGCACCAAGCTCTACACGATGGCCTATGGTGGCCCTGTGAGGTCTACGGCACGGCAATGCTACGGTCATCTAGGCCCGTCATTGTCTAGCCTACTATGTTTGCAACACACTAGAACGTAAGGGAATGGACATGCTCACCTGTAGACCAAGCGAGGAAGGAGATTGATGGTGGCGGTGAGGGTTGCGTGCTCCAGGCCAGCGACGGAGACGAAGAGGCGTTCGGACGGCTCTAGTACATGGCAAGGAAGAAGGAGGCACACATTAGCGAGAGGAGGTCGAGGTGACCATGATGCACAAGATAACGGAGGCGGAAGCTCACCTCAACAGTGGAAATCGACGGGCGAACGTCGGCGGTTGGAGTTGGGGAAGATGGCTAGCGTGGCAGAATCCTTCTCTACCCAGGGCGGAAAGGAGGGGCAGAGCGGGAAAAAAGGCAGAGGAGGATGTAACATCCCAATTTTCAGAGCTTGAAAATCATTTAAATAGTTAGTAGGGAAAAATTCACCATTTGGATTTATTTGATTTTAAATTCAAAAGCTTAATATTGGACTTTATAAACAAAAACCTTTAATGAGAATAATCCCAACATGAACAATAGTCAAAACTATTTTATTTGGGTTCTATGTGCTCAGATATATTTTCTAGAATTTTCTAGAATTTTTCTGAGTTCATTTGCTATTTTCTATTGCTTATTTGAATTTCTGGTAATTTATAAAATAGAAAAACTATTTAAAATCTCGGAAATCCCTTCGGGCCGAATCTTCCTTCGATCCGGCCCATTCTCTCTCTGTTCGACCCAACTCCCATGCCCGCTGCGCGCATGCGCGCGCGCCTCAGTGTACATCGGCGTGTGGGCCCCACGCCGTCGTCCCCTCGCGCCGGCTTCTTCTTCGCGAGCGGCCGCGCCGTCTGCCATTGAAGCAGCTCGAGCTTCATCCGACAAAAGTGGATGCGGCCCTGATTTTATGCGCGGATGATTCCTTCTGGAAGCCCTATCTATCCCGCACCCGTTTCCGTTGAAATCTTATCCCGACACGGACTCTATCCCCTTTCAATCCTAGTTTCTTCCTCGTGTTCGTTTGGACTCTTTTAGGTTTCCGCCGCACGCCTCCCTAGCCTCCCGGCCCTATAAATAGGACCCCAGGATCGCATCAACGCCCGCACAAGAAACCCCAAACCCCGACCTCCCGAGCTCTTGCGCGCGCAATTCTCCATCTAGGGTTTTCGCCGCGCCGTCGCCGTCGATTTGCGCGCCGCCGATGTCGTCGCGTCGTCGTCGAGTGCACCGTCGAGTTCGGCATCACCGTGGCTACCTCCGAGAGCCTTCGCGCGCGAGAACCTCACCGGAGCTCGGTCGACAAAACCGAAGCACCTCGCGCGCTCTGAGCTCGCCGCCGGCCGCCACCGTCCTCCCGATCACCCGAGTTGCATCGCAGGTTCGCAATAGCGCCCTCTACACGCCGGTACCACTCACCGCCGGCGGCCCGCCGTTCGCCGTTGCCATCGGTCCCCGAGCCGCCGCCGCCGTCGGGTCCGACGTGGACGCCACCTCACCTGCCACCTCAGCATTCGTGTCGACATGTCGCTTGCGTGGAGCCGTGTCGCGAGCGCGTACGCCGCGCGGCACGGTCCACCGAACCCCAGATCTGATCGCATGGACTTGGTCCACGGTGCACCATCTCACCGACATGTGGGTCCCACCTGTCAGGCCTTTGTCACCCCGTCCGAACGTCCTCCGATGACGTCAGCATTGCGCAATAATCCGATTTTTCTTTAGAGAAATAATTCGGAAATTCCAGAAAATCCAAATTAGGGTTTCTTTTTAGATTCAATCTTCGAGAGCTCATAACTTTTGCATCCTAACTCCGATTGAGCCCATTCAAATTTCTAAATTTATCTAAATTCAAGATCTATTTATCTGAGATTTTTATTTAATTTTTGGAGCTTGTTTTGCCTCTGTTATTTATTTGTTTTATTTGTTTGTTTTGTTTGCGAGTAGACGTCGATTCGTCGGAGAATTTTGTGGAAGAAGGAGCACCCCAAGATCAGGACCAGTACATAGACCTTTTCTAAGGCAAGTCATACCTTTGATCATCTTGAACCCAGTTTTCAAATTACTTTACTTCAAAGTACTGCATTCTATTTTAATTATTTATTTAAATATTTTGGGTATAGTTATTATCCAAATTTGTTATCACACCTTGGCCTTGTATGTCATAATCCCTTGTCATCCTAGATTGGTTATCAGTTGGTAATATTGTAGCACCAACGTGGGTTGGTTAGATGCGAGTACAATTGCTTAGCCATGCTACGAGTGTCACATCTCATGAAAGTTGCAATTATTAATTATGACTAAGTGACTATGGAACTATGTGATAAAAACTGTGTGTACTGTGTGCTATTACTTTGTGGATGGCATGTGTTGCACTAAAACCAACTGGGTGGTAAAGGATTTAGACTGAGGCAAGTGGTGGAAGCTGTGTGATATGGTGGGCTTTGTGATGGGAATGAAAATCTTTGTGATTTAGTTAGAAATTGGAAGTCTTGCATTGGTCAATTAAGGACTTAACTTTGTGCGCCATTGAACTGGGCCTTACTGTACGACCACATGCCTGGTATGGGACGGGCCTAACTTAGTAAGTTATGGATTCTCGGCATTGATGTTCAGGTGGATAGGTTAGGCTGTGTGACAGGGTGGAGGTGTGACTACTTAGTGGTTGCATCGCGGGACGGTTCGCCGCTTCCTCGTCGGCGGTGTGTGTTATGCCAAAGCGCTTCGTTTGGATTGGCATAGCGGTTTGTAAGCACACTGGGAATGTCAATGTTTGAGATGAAGTTTCTGAACCGTTTTGTTATGATTAGTGCTTGCTACACTAGTTGTATCTTGTGGGTAAAGTGTACAACCTCTGCATAGTGTTAAACAATCTATTCGAATAGCCGCGCCCGCGGTCATGGATATGCTCGGGGATTTCACACGAGGGGTAGTTTTCATAAAATGTTGGGATAGGAACTGTGTGACCTCAATCATATGGCTATGTGAAATAATCTGATTAGGCTATGTGTCTTTGTGAAAACAACTGTTAAATTAGTATTGTCTATTTGTTTTGAATTATGCTTTCAATCTATTATTCGTATTCAATTGCAAATGTTGCTTTTATGCAAAAGAACCACAGAAGTCTTTTCTTTGGAATAAGCCTGCATCTATACATTGCATTCTGTGGTATGATTTGCGAGTACGGTTGTGTACTCACGCTTGTTGTAAAACTTCGCCCAAACCTATAGAAGAGGAGGAGTCTCGCCGCTTTGAGGAGGAGTTCGCGAAGGTTGTTGATCGTTAAGTGCGGATCCCGATCGGTTGCTGTGGTGAATTGGTGGGATCTACGCTGGAGTTATTTCCGTTCCGCTGCTGTTTTATTCTTTGTTAGCCCTGCGTGGCTTAATAAGTGTAAACTCGACCATAAGGTCAAAACCCTTATTTGTTATTCAAACTAATAGTTTACTTTATTTATCGTTTATGTGGATCGATATTTACCTATGTTAACCCTGTGTGCACTAGCGTGATCCTGGACTAGTGCAGTATACACAGAGGGTTCCAGAATCGAAATTCTGGGTCCCGACAGAGGAGCGAGCGAGCAAGATGAAGTGCTCGACCACGGCTTAAATAGAGAGGAGAGGGAATGGATGAGGGCGAGGTCGGCCTAGCACGGACACCCGAACGGAGCAGCGACAACGGGCTCTGGCGCATGGATGAGACGAGGTCGCGGCGGTGTAAGAAAGGGGAGAGGCTCGAGGCGCTGGTAAAGAGCTTGAGGTGGAGCTGACGCGGCTTTTGGCTCGCGCGGCTCGTGCGTATGGCGCAACGGGCGAGAGTAAGGTCAAGCTGGCGCGGGGAAGAAGCACAATGCACTCCCGCTCAGCCTGACAGGTGGGGCTAGGGACCACTCGTCATCGAGCGTGCGCGCAAGGGAGAGTTGGGAGACTTGGGCTGGCTGCGCTTGTTGGGCTTGGCTCGCTCATGGGCCGTGGTGGGGAGAAAGGGAAGGAGGAGGTGACGGCGCGGGCCGACTCGGCTCAGCCGCGGGGAGGGAGTGGGGAGAAGGAAAGGGCTGGGCTGATGGTGGGGTTTCGACCCGAGAGGGAAGAATTAAAAGAAAAAAGGTTGAACTTTTAGTTTTGCAATTCAAAATTAATTTGAATTTGAATTCAAGTTTGGAAATGGTTTTGCACACAATTAAACTTTTATATTTTTGCAAATTCCGAATTCTTGACACAAGGAAAATTGTTTTAAAATTTTGAACGGTAAGGCTTTTCAAATTTTGAACTGCATCCAATGTTTTTGAAATTCACGCAATTTTTAAATTGGGTCCTTTATTGGGCTGTTACAATATGTTTCTTTGGTCAGCAATGCAAAAGAAACATCTAAAAATATATTGAAAATGGAGACGAACCTTTTATCTATTTTACTGGCAAGTGAACTGATGGGTACGTCCATGGCATGAAGACGATCCGGGACCCGGAGCGCCGCCGATTTGCGATTCTAAGTCCAGAAGCGTACTGCCGCGAGATCGGGTCCTGTAGTGCTGTCGAACTCAATCGGACGCACCGCTGTAGAGTCCACTCGCTGATCTCGAAGCATACCGGCGACATGCCGCGAGCTTTTGCGATTTTGCCATGGCCACGGCTGTTGAATTTTTCAGATGGGACATGGGTGGGCTTGTGGTGGGAATACGATTGATGCTTTGAGATGTGTGAAGTCAGGTGTCGCAAGTTAACAAGGGTCCAACTTGATTCGACGAAGGATCAGATCTTATAGGATTTTCTTTGATCATACTTCTTTTGGTTAAAATAAATAAATTGTTTTGAAATACGTGTAGTTAAATTTTAGAAACTTTGTCTATCGATATTTTTTAAATATTTAGGTTATATATATGAAAATATTGTGTGTGGATTCGTCTCGGAAAATACTTTCATAATATTATAATTTTGTTAGGTTTTATAAATAATTATAATAGTAATTAGCGGTCAAAATTGCATTTAGGAGACTTTGTCGATGTCCAAAATGACTTTTTTTTTTTTGAAACGGGTGGAGTATGTAGCAACAGAAAGCTAAACCGCGTGCATTCTGGTTGTCCTAAGATTGTTCAGGTACTGCTGAAAGCCAGTGAGAAAGAAAATAGGTAGCAATGTTCTCCTCGACCATGTTTCATGATCGACACATATCGAGAGGACATGAACATACTAGTATGCTACTAGTCTACTGGTACAACGGTTTAAAACCAGGCAACGGAAAGCATATCTCGAGAAGTAGTACCTAGCTAGCTACTACTGAATGCAGGCAGACCAAATCAAGCGAAAGCTGGCACGCGAGCGTCGGAGTGAACGGCCGGCCGGTCGGGTGAGGACGACCCTGACTTGGACGGTGTCGTCGTGCTGCTGAGGCCGCGGTGAGGCCTACTCGATCGGTGGCAGCGGTGAAAGTGCCTTCCCTGCACAACATAAATGCACGCATGTTTTTACTTTAGGCGATCGAACAGAGTAAGCCTTAAAAAACTGCTGAGAAACGAATCCTCAAAGGATCAGCAGAGTGCGAGAGTGATGCCTTGACAGATTTTGGCGAGGTGGCGGCCTCCGGGGCGTAGACCTCCGCAGGCGGTGTAGAGGTCGAGGATGCCGTAAATGTCGACGCCGCTGCTCGCAATCTGCACCGTCTCCGCCACCCGGCAGAGGCAGCCGCGGAGGTCGACGGAGGCCACCACAGCCTCGCAGCACCGCACGGTGAGGCTGTCGGGCGCGCAGTAGAGCTCCACCTGGTTGGCGAGGACGCGAGGATTGCACGACAAGGACGCCGTGTCCCCCGGCTGCGCCCCGAAGGTGGGCGCGCCCACGCCTTCACAGGCGGCGGCGAGGTGGGCGCCTCGCACGCGGCGGCGGCCTCCGCAGGCGGCGTAGAACGCGAGGAGCCTGGTGGCATTGAACCCGGCAATGATGAGCGGCGGCACGGCGGCCACGCGGCAGAGGCAGCCGCGGAGGTCGACGGAGGCTACCACCGGCTCGCAGCACTCGGCGGTGGCCATGTCGGCCGCGCAGTAGAGCGCCACCTGGGTGGCAAGGCTCTCGGGATCACACGACGACGCCGCTGTGTCCCCCTGCTGAGCCCCGACAGTGGCCGCGGCGGCCATGAGGCCGAGCAGTAGGAGAAGGTTGGCGCGCTCCATCGGTGTGGTGAGGGTCTCTTGCTTGGTGCAGAACAGCAGAAGGTTCGGAGCGAGGAGGTTTTGTGGGCCGATCTCTGTGCTCTGCGCAGAACAGCGATCGCCTGATGGAAAGGAACAGTTCGCATCGTCGCCATGGACCGCAATCACCGCATGCATGAGCAAACTACTGCTACTACTAGTCTACTAGCGTGTGTGGTTGAAGTGGATTACGTACGCGAGAGACGTTGTGTGTGATCGATTTTTTTTAATAACATTAATTTAATAATAAATTATAAAATTAAATAGTCAAAAAAACAATTGCAAAGCTAGACTACTATCGCCAATTTAGCTGTCGACAGATCCTATTTTTCAAAAAAAAAAAAAAACTGTGTGTACAGGTTCAACCTAAAAATTCAGTGATTTCCAGGGAATTTTTAGGAAATTTTTATAAGTGTTCACGGAGTTCAGAACATAAAATTAGAGAAGATAACAAAATATGAGGTAAAAAATACGAGATCGGAGGCGCAATAACACAAACATCCCCCTTCGGAGCGAAATGAAATAAATATTTGGGTTTAGGTTTGCCATATGCGTTGTTGTCCTAATTGTATTGTTCGTAGAATCAATTCTTTTGGGAAAAGATTACAAAATATTTGGAAAAAGATATTTAAGTTTGAAATACTTCACAATTTAATTGTGAATTACATGACGCACTAGGTCTGGTTACACGAATTATAAACGACAACATGCACAAATCAACAAACCGAAATACACTTACGATACATGTGCGGCTTGTTGAAATCAAAAAAAGGTTGATTGAAACGAAGTTAATTAGTTCTAGCAACCCATCGGTCCCTTCCCTTTGTCTCTGGACTGCCCGCAGCAGCAGCCAGTCTTGAAGTCAGCCATGTTCTGCGAGACGGGCTAGACAATTGAATGATGTTAGGACAGCAGAACATAGGGTCAAATCAATAATCAAGATGCAAATTGAACCAAGATTCGGTATATTCGAGGACTCTTACCAAACCCTCCCTGGCCAACTCCGAGTAGTGCAAGACAGAAATCCCGACACTCATGTTGACATTCAAGATGGCACACATCCGCCATGGGAACAGAAGAGGGTACTAAAGCGAGCTTTCTTTGCCTTTGGTCTAAGCATCAACGCATTCCAGCATTGTCGTCCAATCTTGTGCGTAGATGACACATTTCTGACTAAAAAGTGCAAGGTCCAAATACTTACTACAATAGCGACGGACGGGAACAATCAGATTCTTCTCATAGTCTTCGCATTTGGTGAAAGTGAGAACACAGATAGTTAGTTGTGGTTTCTGAGAAATGTAAAGATCTCTGTTGTACAGGATCGTTCTAACTATGTGTCATACATAATCGACATGCGGACCTGTTGAGTGCAATAACCCAGCTACAACAATGGGAGAACGAGACATTTTCGTGGGTGGATCTACAGAACTAGAGGTTCATGAGACACTTGGGTACAAATTTCTACAAAATAATTCTGCAATAAAGACTTGATGAACATGTTCAAGCGGCTGTGCAACCAGAACCAGAAGAGAAAGTTCGATGCACTCTAAAAGGTTCTGGATGAACATATCGGGGCACACAAAAGGGAAGCAACAAAAAAGTCGTCTGCATGCGCTGACCATAACTCCGAGACATTGCCACAGATACTCATAGATGATCCTGGTGTGACGAGGAAGACGGGGGCGCATGTGAATGCTTCTTGGATTAGATTGAGCACGAGCCTAAGGAGAAGTGATCGCTACTACATGACAAGAATTGTGCTCAATATGGTGTTATGACAATTAATCTAGCCAAAGTGTACAATTAAGTCATATGTGGCGCCAGGTGCACCCCTTTGGTTGCTATTGTAGAGGCAATTCTCCATAGTGCCACAAATTACTTCGTTGACCAAAGCAACAACGCGTCGCTCTCCATGGCAAATGACAGAGTTATGTACTCCGTCATGGTCACCAAGTACATGAAGAAGAGAGAGAAAAAGAATGAGATGCACCAAGCATTCAAAATGGGCACAAGAGAGCTTTGCTTCAAAATCCTATGTAGGGAGAAAGGACACCGCGAGACGAACCACGAGAGGATCATCCACAAGTGCATGCTACATCACGCTGGTTGCGTATGCACCTGCAACAAGCCTCTTCTTCTGCATAGACCATACTCACATGTTATGGCCGCATGTTCGATGGTGGCGCAACATCCTGGTCAGTACATTTTTAGATATTTTACCAAGAAAGAGGTGATGTAGACCTAGAATGCAGAGCTGTATGGCTATGGCATGGTTGGCCATTTCACTAGCCATCCTACCTGGAAGCAACTCATTTGAGCTGCGGACATTGCTAGACTGAAGGGAAAGATTGGCCGGCGGTAGGTACGACGCATTAGGAACAACATGGACGAAACTGAAGCGGAGCGTCGTACGAAGAAGTGCTCAATTTGCAGGGAGTCCGGGCATACCTACAAAAAAAATGCCCTACGAGAAGTGTACGAGATGGAGGAGAGGTTGCCAGTCCTGACGACAGCCACTAGAATGGTTTATCTTGTCGAAATATGTTGTGCTGAATATTTTATAATGTTATTATGATTTGTCGAAATATGTTGTGTTGAATATTTTGTAATGTTATTATGATTTGTCGAAAAACTATAAGATGACGTTGTGTTAGAATGTGTTGGATCATCATTGAGATTTGTTGAAAAACTGTGTGATGACGTTGTGTTGGAACGTTTTGTAACGGCATTGTGATTTGTTGAAAAACTATATGATGGTGTTTTGCTTAAAAATATGTTGTGCTAATATTATTTCTTATTACTGTCTGGTTAGTTTTCTTATTATGTCGTGCATCCAATTGTAATGTGTAACTTATCTTCTTTCTGAAACCACCACCATTGTCTTCGCTAGCGGCGTCGTTGGTGGTGGTGGTTTAGTTGGTTGGTGCTGTGTGGTGGTTCGGGTGCTGGAGTGGAGCGGTCGGAAATAAGTAGTCCAAAAATAACGGTGCAAATTTAAATAAACAATACTAAATGTTTAGGCTAAATTCTACGCACAAAAAATAATTAAAAAAAGATCAGGACCCTACCCTGTCACCGATTGGACTGGAATTGGCGACAGTAACCTAGTTTTGTCATTGTTTTTTTAGTATTTAATTTTGTAATTTATTATTAAATTAATATTATTTTTAAAAAAAAATCGTGTGCTGGTTTGTGAAACGCTAATAGCTGTTAGATCGTGGCCCACCGGGCAGTGAGAAAAAAGGTTAAGCTTTAAATTGTAATGGACCCGCATGGCGGAGAGATGAACCAAGACACCGGCAATCTTGCGGCTCTCTTCTCACCTTGTTTCTCTTGTGTTTGCTCTCCCCCTCTTATTTGCTCTTTATCTGTGCAAACTATCACCATTTAATGTTAAGGGACACCGTCCTGTGCCTATCACCGATGGATTGCATCCTCATTTCTCGTGATCTGTGAACGTATATTATTGAAGTGGAAAATATGGTGGAAATGCATAATATAGTGTCCCTCTCGAAGACGAAACAAGTTGTGCAAAGGTCTGAAGTCTATGACACGTGGCTCACGTTAAAACATAGAGTGTTGGTACTGGGGCGGAGTCAGCGTGGGCCTGGGCCTCGAGCTAGCACAGTGTATTTCGGCCTAACATTATAGTGCAGTTGTCAAAATTCGTTTGTCATTTTGAATTTTACTTGCCAATTTTTGTTGGGCCTCAGGCCATTACCTGGGAAGCTTGAGGGCCAGCTCCGCCCCTGGTCGTTACATTTTCGTAAGAGTATATGTATGTGTGGGACACACGTTCTCTCTCCCCATCAATGGCAGAGCTGGGTCTCAGGCCTCCCAGGCAATAGCCCGAGGCTAAGTTGGCATTTGCCATGTGAATACCAATCACATCCTCACCTAAGCTGTTGCAGAGGTTCAAGTTCCAACCGGCTGGCCCAAGGCCGGGCGCTGGGCTGGCTATGCCACTGCTCCCCATATTACTCTCCCTCCCACTGGCTACTCTATGGTAAGTCGAGTAAGAATACTAAGAGTCTTTTGACTAAAATGATATATTTTTAAATTGAAATAGCAAAAATAACGTCCTAAAAATGAAATGGCAAAAGTAACACCTCTACCGCACGAAAACATCACGACAGGTGGCCTACTGGGCCCCCAAAGAGCGGCATGTGACGTGGGCAGGCGACCTGCCGCTCTCTGGGGGCACGATAGGCCGGTTGCCACCTTCCACGTGTCCTACGGCGCACCCAGTGCACAGTAGGTGGCCTTCCGTGATGTTTGAGCGCGGTAGGGGCATCATTTTGCCATTTTGTTCACGATGGACTATATTTGTTATTTCGCTTTAAAACGGTGTCATTTTGGCCCAAAACTCAGAACCAAGAAATTTTTTATTATTTAATCTATTTTTAAAAAATATTTTAAAGATAACATCCCCCTAACTTTAGTTCCAATTTTTTACCCCTTTGGCCACGCTACAACACGTGGTGTGGCAAAAGCACGTTGTCACGTCATGGGCCTCGGCGTGAAAAACAAGCGCTGTTACGCCACTCCGCTTGACGTGACAGGACTTAGCCCAAAAACGGACACATGTTGGCTCGGAGGGCTATTGTGGCGGGGTTAGCAACGCCGCGGTCGGTGACGTGACAGTATAGTTTGATCACAACACGGGTCATGGCGTGACCAAAGTCAGAATTGGAAATAAAGTTAGGAATATATTATCTTTATTTTTTTAAAAAAAACAGATTAAAAGATATATATATAAAAAAAAAAGAGAACTGCTATACATCTTTCAATTTTAGTGCTATGTGATTGGTGAGAGAGAGGGAGAGAGGGTGGGAAGTGAGATTAGATTAGGGATATAGAGGTGAGGGTGATATCTAGAGCATTGGATCTTCATCTGATGGCTCAAAAAGTGACTGATTTTCAAGAAAAAATCAGTCGCATGTTGTATAGACACTCCCAAAAAAAAAAAGCTCCAGAACCAAAGGCTGGGAAGAGGAGAGACCGGCGAGCTTGAATCTGCATGACATCTGTGCCTACAAGGTTTACAGGCCCGCTTGTAAGTGAGAGAAAAATCTACATCTGGAGTACATTCTGGCACGTAGAATGTTTATCCCGAGCTCAACGATAGTTTAACAACGTTCAACTGGGCCACTTCCAAGAATATCTTTTGTCTCGCAAGATTTGTAACCCCGCGTTTTAGATCGACTTGCTTTCTAGATTCGTGCCTCTGCCGATGTGCAGTAATGGTACGGCTCTATTTTTTCCCTTCTCTTTTTAATTAGCTTCTAATTAGCAGGATGCGTTTAACGTGTTGATGCTAGACCTAGAGTACCCGTATGTTGCTTGGCTGTTCATATATAGCAAATCCGTCCATTCAGCTCATATAATGAAGGGAATTGCTAGGGTTCTTACGACCTACCGTCTCCGATCGTGCACCTCTAATACATGTATCGAACACGCTGTCAACCACTGATTCCTTATTCATTCCCACGACCCAACCCCACTCCATTAGCTAGGGGTGTGTTTGGTTCCCTGCATACCCTTAGCCTATCCCGTACGGGTCATCCAGGCTAGAGCCAGCCAGGCTGAGTGGATGCAAGAGGGGTTGTTTGGTTGGCTGTTGCTGTTGGGTCAGATTGTGCTGAGATGTTGTTTGGTTAGCTGCATCAGAAAGTAGACGCATGACTGGATGCAAATTTGAGTTGTTTGGTTGCCTGTATGTGGGAGTGTGTGA
Organism: Ampelocalamus luodianensis; assembly: GCA_036346255.1. Lineage (NCBI taxonomy): Eukaryota > Viridiplantae > Streptophyta > Magnoliopsida > Poales > Poaceae > Ampelocalamus > Ampelocalamus luodianensis. Next base: position 75,623,182 of record CM070622.1, on the reverse strand, counting down.
TCACCTCTTGTATTGAGAGGTAATAATACCCCTGTAGTAATATGTGCTAGTAGGATGAAAAACTGGCTAAAGATTATGTTCATCGATGATCCGGTGAGTTTTCAATTTGCAAAGTACCCATCTTTTTTCTTTGGAGACGGGATCCTCATGAGACGATAACATTTCTGGAAGAATAAGCTGCATCTTGAGATTTGAAGTTGAATCTATTGGTATCTCTACTCTTCCAATTATTGGGCTAGCATTTATCTGGGATTGAAATTGACTGAATGATGGTGGGACGTAGTAGTAGTAACAGCGACTGGGTGGCAGGATTCAAATGCAATGGATAGGTAAATAGGACATCCCCTCAAATAGACAATCAAAACTTACAAAACTTCTTAGTATACAGGGCAGTCTACAAGGATTCAGCAACCGCTTGACTTACAATTGACAGAACCATATACAAATATACAAATATTGTCATGTCCATATACAAGCTCTATATACAAACATTGTCAGAAATTCGGCCTGACCATGCCAGGTTCTTATGCCATTCAAAGGAGAAGCATTTACACCACCAGGAAGGTCTCCCATGTGTGAAGAGGTAGGCACACCACGTGAATTGTGAACCAAAGTCTTCGTAATAGGGTCTTGTAAAAAGGAACTATGTGGAACAACAGCAGTTGAACTACCCAGCTACCCAAACAAAGATCTGACGTGATCTATCAATGTTGCTTCCTCCATAACCTGTAGATAGGCGTCATAGAAACCATTGAATATTGCATTGGGTAAATAGGCAAAGTAGCAGCAGAATCCAAAACTTCACTACAAGTACAACAGTAGTAGATATAAAAAATAGTCAAACTCTAAGATGGATCAGAACACCATATCCTACTCAGCAATTCTGGGAACAGACAAGTATATACATCATAACGAAAACCATAAGTCCTGAACCTCGTAATAAAGAAGTTTTTTTTCTTCTGTAGGGGAAGGGTGAGATTGATATTCATGGCACTTGCACAAAACCAAAATAAACAGTGAACTTACCATTTTCGTGCAGTAATTAAGGCATACATACACTCCAAAATTGAGCTCAGATCTCACAATTCATAGTTCAGCCTGTTCTACACCACACAAATGCAACTCCCAACTGGTGGGTCAGTTGTCAGCCTCTATGAATTCAACGTTTGTTAAAAGCATGAATGGGAGAGCAACTGTACAAGAATAATTATCTGCAAACAGTTACAGTAGTTGAATCTTACCTGGATATTATTATGGGCATTGTATCTTAGCCAGCTCTTATGAAAACATACATCCACACGTTCCCAGGTTACTTGTGTATGGCCATGGATCATCATCTCTGCAATAATAATATCTCATAGCATAGTAGAAAACCTACTACTACAAAATCTCTAGCTTAAAAAGATAGCATATACACTTATACAGTGTACATCATACTCTGATCATTAATTTCAAATTAGCTAAGGTTATGAATTTACTACTGAGAGGTGAGTTTTAGAATCCTCTAGTACTCAACAACTTCTTGGTCTGCAGCTTTTCTAAACCCTTCACGCAACTTTTACATTCAACTCTACCCTGACTTTATAAAAAGAACAAAATCAAGTTTACAACACTATGCCATAAATATATCGATGTGGTTTGTACCTTCCAGGCTATCTGCTAGCGAAGATTCTACAGAGTCTTCTTGCTAATGGCCTCCAAATTACCATTATCAACATGAATAAGTTTAGCAGTGGGCACATTTTTTACTCCCACTGACAAAATAGCCCCAAAACTTACTTGTTTATTCCACCTTGAGCCCAAGTGTGGTGTAGTAGACGCTATGAAATTAATTGGTTCTAAGCCAGCTATTTTACCACCTTCATATAATTTCTGTTCATCAGAGTGCTTATCCATATTAAGGCATGATTCTTCACTTATTGAGGGTTCATAGAGTTTTCCAAATGCATATCTCAAACACAAGCTTTCACAAGCCGCACTGGAACCGTCAGAGTTCGTTTAGATTAAAACAGATTGCAATTTTACTCAAGACAACTTGCAGTTTTGAGCTGACAAATAACAATGGTGATGGATTCAATAGCCTGACCAAGAATTTTTTTTCCTCCACCCGCAGAAAAGCCAAGACGCGATGACCCAAGTCAACATCAGGAACAATCCAGACAGTAAAGCAGCAGCAAGAAATGGCAGGGGAAAGCAAAGAAGAAGGTAAGCGACCTGCATGAGGAGCGCGTCCATATCGGCCCGGAGCGCGATGAAGGGCGGGCCGCCGGTGCCGACGGTGGCGACGACGCCGGTGACAGCGAAGGGGTGCCTGTAAGGGATCCCCATGGCGTCGAGCTAGGCGGTGGCAAACTCCTCGCGTGCCGAGCTCGGGTTCTCGTGGATCTGCGCGCGGCCTCACCATCAGCCGGTGCGGCGGAACGCCGCGGTGGCCTCGGGTGGGCTTGCGGCCTCGGCGACCACCGGATAACGGCGGGTGGGCGAGGCGGCGTCCGCCCATCTCGCGTGGTGCCGCCTCTCCTCCGCCGGGGCCTCCGCCTCCGCCGCCGCCCACGCTGCGCTCCCTCACCGTCTGCCCTCGCCGCCGCCTGCGTCGCACGGGAAGGGGGTCTCCGCTGAGGAGGAGCTCGGCGCCGCCGAGAATGCCCGGCGTGGTCCACCCTTGGCTGGAGGGGAGGGGAGGGGAGGTAACCTAGCGCTGGACGAAGGAGGCGGCTGCGGAGTCGGATGCACGCGGAGGGCCAAGCAGCAGTCGCGTTTTGCACGCGCGTGGCCTGGCTCGCGAGAGAAGCTCCCAACCCGCGTTTGCGACGAGCCAGGCTCGCGGCGGCATTTTGCACGAGCGGGGCCTGGCTAGAGCGATGGTGCAGGCAACCAAACGCACAGGGGCTTGCATGAGCTGGTACGGGCCAACCTAATGCAGGGAACCAAACAGGCCCTAAGCGTTTCAGCACGCGGCCACTTGTACTGCAACCAATGTTCAAGCGCTCGGTCGTGTTCCAAAGAGCAATGGCTCCAACCTGGCGGAACGAGCCATCGCCTTCGCCCCTGAGCACGAGTTCGCCGACATCCTCTGGTTGCCCGGCCACCGCCAGGCCGTCTACCGCCTTGACGACCGCACGCCCATCTATACGCTCGGCGACGGCGAGTCCAACCTCTTAGGCTTCCGGCCCACCCCCACACCTGCAATCTAGGCCTATAGACTCGCAGGTAATTAATGCAGTCGTGCAACCCATCGACCAAGTGAGCATGGCCCAGTGGCAGTGGATCACCTCCAGCTCGCGGTTCTTGGCGAACGTCGGGGTCGGCGGACAGCCCCGTGGTATCCCACCCGTAGTCATCGGGAATTCGCCGGTCAGGTAGATTTGTTACAGCAACTTTTCTCAAATTTTTGTATATATGGAGTGTTTCTTTTGTTCCAATATGTCTTTTTAAATATTGTATCAATTTTTTTAAATTGTGTTGCGTATGGTCATCTTTTTTTGTTGCAGTAGAGTCCGTGATTCTCAATTTTGTTACGAATATCATGAGTAATTTTCAAATGTTGCGGTGCCATGAGATCGTAAACTTTTTGTTTTGGATTTCTGATCTTGTTTTAGTACTTTGCTAAGCCATATATTGATATTGTTTTAGTACTTTGCTAAGTCATATACTAATGCTTTTCATCTTCTTTCGGTGATAAGATATATTTTTTCAGTTTTTCTCGGCATTTTTTCATTACTATTTTGCATTTTGTTACATATGGATACGGTGATTACAATTGTTATTCAAGTTCAATCGGAGCGTACTGATGGACATCGTTCGGGCGCTAGTTGTACTATATAATTAATGGTCCGGTATTGGAGACAGCAAAACCTAATAAACACAAGGCTTAACACTGTTCTCCTCAACCATGCACGTTTCATGTTTGATACACGTCGATCGAGGGGACATGAACACACTACTACCAGGCACCAGTGCACCGCACACACCACAACGCAATGAGCAACTCAAAGAAGACCAAACCTAAAAAAATACGCAACACCACGGGATCTCGCGGCCGCGGAGCACGCGGAAGCTAGCACGACGAAAGCGCAAACCTGAGGGTGGGAGAGGGATATATAGCACACTATCCAGTACAGGTTTTGACGACGTGGGGGCCTACGGGGCGGAGACCACCGCAGTTTGTGTAGAGCCCGACGATGTCGTGGATGCCGAGGCCGCTGACGAGGAGGTCCGGCTCTTCCGCCACGCGGCAGAGGCAAGGGAGGCCCACATCGCAGCGCAAGTGCACCGAGGCCACCACCGGCTCGCAGCACTCCGCGGTAGGTATCATGTGCAGACAGTAGTACGTAGGACACCTGGTCTGCCAGCATCGCGGAATCGCACGGCGACGGCGACGGCGACGCCGACGCGGACGTCGTGTGCTCCGGCTTTGTCCCGATGGCGACGGCGTCCCCGGCCGCGGAGGATTCGGCAGCGAGGAGCAGGCCGCCGAGCAGGAGGAGAAGGTTGGTGCGCCCCATGGGTGGGTGTCTCTCCTCTCGCTACCTTCGGCTCGGCTTGATTGGCGTGGCGTACGACGTACGTGCGCTGAGGGAGTTGTAGTGTGAAAAAAAATCCTATAGATTGTTCTACAACTTCACTGATGTGGATCAACTCTATCATGTGACACGTGTTCTTTTACGAATCTCAAAACGTACAGCCTCATAAATCACTGATGTGAATTTTCACGAATTGAATACTAAAGACTACCATATCACGCTTTGATATTCGTGAAAGGACACGTATCATGCAGTGGAGTTGATCCACATCAGTAGAGTTATGGACCAGATTCTATAAAAAAAAAAAAAAACTTCCTTTGTAGTGGAGGAGTCTCTCTCTCCCCGCCCAATACGCGTGCAGGCATGCAGCATATGTAGCTTGGTAACGGCTCAAGCTGGCTAGTTTTGGATGATACAGGGCATGCAGAGGAGTGCGCAAGGCCACAAGGTGCGCGTGAGTGAGGTGCTCAAATGCATACATCTTGCGCTTCGATCTCTGCATTCAGGAGAAGCCAAGCCAAGCCAGCAGACAGGCCGACGACGCCGAGCGTCCTCGCCATGATTCCGTACGGCAAAACTCCTGGCTTGATTTGCAGCGCCGTCAAAGCCAGCAACCGCATTTCTACGTACAGAGTGAAATATGGCTCCACCAACTGTCGGGAGGTCCAGGGAATCAACCAGCGCTTGCGATTTCCGTTTCTGCAAAGGAGTTTTTTTGTTTTGGATAGGTCATATAGGAATGCCGCGCCCATTTTGAAGTTGCTTGGAACCTTCAGATCTCAATCGGACGGCCTCCTCAGACTACTGTCTACCACGCCTCTGTCCTCATCGGAAATAAATCACTCCCTGGAGTTGTGCCACGCCCAGCCCGGCCCAACAGGCTTCTTCTTGTCTATCTGAAAATAAATCCTACCAGACTTCCTCGTCTATGGATCTTTTGTGGAAGTTATTTTTGGACCCTTTTGCACCTCTTTTTTAAGAGTAAATTTGGTTAGTATCATCGCAATCGCTCGTGACTTACGAAATACCATCGTGAGCGCCATGCACTGCCAAATGCCATCACAAACGCTTGAAATTCTTCGAAATACCCTTACCGTGAGGGTCGTCACCAACAACTGTTTAGGGTGCGATTTGACCATACCACCCTCATGCAAATGGTCGCATTCGCCGCACGCATTCTCCTTCCCGAGCCAAAACCATCACCTCAATCCTGCCATGGCCGCGCCATCATGCTCGCCGCAATCTCCTCTTTACGTTCCCCCACATGTCACTCGTCCCCTACCTCAGTTTTGCCTAAACGTCGAGCCACCAAGCTTCGTCCATCACCCGATCTCCATCGTTGGTGAGTTCCTCATGAAACCAACCGCATCACAATGTGTTCCCGGACCTCCTCTATTAGCCCCTCAATTAATTTCATTTCTCACAGTCGTTCGTCGGAATCAAACCCATCTCCGTCACCGATGTACAAGTGTCGCCGCCATCAATAGCGATGCTGTCGGTGAGCCCCTGCCATGATCAACCACATCATCTTCTTCTTCGAGTCGTGTTCTACCCCCATGCTCACCTTGCCTTCACCGGAACGTTGTGGTCGCCGTCTGCCTCTGGTCCGTTGCTGCCTGCAGACAGCGCACTACGGTAGCTCACGACGCACGCACGCCTACACTCCCTTTCTTTTGGTTGCTCACGACTGATCAAAGAGCCTTGCATATTTGATTTGCAAGTTGGCCAGAAAGGTGGCCATCATCATCAGTGCAGCCAGTGGCATCAGCAAGGTTACGGCCGACAAGTTTGTCAGGAACGGCGCCAAGGTCATCCTCGCTGACGTGCAGGATCGACGACCTCGACCGTGATGTCGCCGCGGAGCTCAGCCCAGAGCGTACACCCGTTGCGACATCACCGACGAGGCACAGGTCGCCGCGGCCGTAGACCTCACTGTCGGGCGCCACGGCCACCTCGACATCATCTTCAACAACGCTGCCATCGTCGGTGAGCTTGAGCTTGTCGTGGGTCTTCATTTTGCATCCCTAGCAAGGGATGCGGCAGCGAGGGCAACTTTGGAATTCTGGTTAATTTTTCTCACCGAATCGCACTCCTAACTACAGGTGAGGACGAACCTCGTGGTAGGGGTATTTCCAAGAATTTCTGACGTTTGCGTTAACATTTGACCGTTCGTGCTCTTCGCTATGGTATTTTTCAAGTTGCTTGTGATTACGATAACATTGAACAAATTTACTTTTTTTAAAATTACTTCATAGTATAACAACATTCAATTTCTCGCATTTTTTTTTTTTGCGGGCAGTACTCTGCACACAACTTTTGCACAATATAAAGATGATGCTGCATGGAATGATGGAATGGACCGTGTTCTGAGTTAACATTGTTAATTAGTGATGCTGTCACTTACGGGCATAAGATCGTCAGCAATGTCTCTTAAGTCTTAACTCCAAAGCAAGGGACCGTGTTCTGTGGCCTATATGGAAAGCAGCCCGCGTGTTACAAGCATGTACTCCACCGCGAAGTCTATGCCTTCTATTGCTAACGGCTTGGGAAGTCTTTTTCAGACGGATCATGTAGATGGGTCTGGAATTTGAAATAAAATCTCGACTCATCCATGTGGATGAACAGGGATTTTGACTCAATCAAACAAGATCGAATTATACAAATCACGGCCTATTTATGTAGATGAGTAGGGATTTTAGCTCAATCAAACAAGTCTTAATACTAAAATAATTGCGCGTTGCTCGGCTTTTAGCATTGGTTTGCAGAGAAAGCTACAGCCACTGCGAAGAACCTGATTCAAAGTGGTAGATCGATGCTAAAGTGATCTGTTCTCCTATGGAACCGATGCCATTTGTGTCTTCTGCTGATTATCTCCTTAGTGTGATGTGCTAGCTTTCCTTTTCTCTTTGAACAATGAATCTTTATGCTTTCTCAATCAGTTTTAACTTTTAATCATGCAGATTATTCAGTGTATGACTTGAATGAAGTTTTGGCATGAGCAGGACGTGGTTGATTGCAATGATGCACTACAAGTGCTTATGTAATTTTTTTTATATAAAGAAAGCTTATGCTACACTTAGTCTTGTCAGATGATGTAATGATTTGATATACTTCATACAATAATTTTCAGACTATTAATGCCTATGTTTGGGTTGCTTTGATTTTTCGGTTTTTTTTTTCTTTTTGGATTTTTTCAAAGCAGTGGACCTAGTATATATAGTGCATGTGTGTGCACGAGGCTACAGCTAGAACATGCATATATGCACTATGGCTGCTATTGGGTGGTTGAGTTGCCAGTGGTTGAGATGTTGAGTTGTGGGCTAGCTGGTGTTATATGTCCTGCATAAATGCTTGACGGATCATCGCATTAGCCCGCATAAAATTCTGCATTCTGTGTGGGCAAACGCAGGCTGCGCGTAACACATCTCATTTTCATCCTGACGCATGGGTGCCTACATGTCATCCAGTGATAATTAATTGCTTTTGACGAGCCCACTGCTAATCGGAAGTAAAATGAGTTGCTACAGTGACTAATGCATCATACTGGCATGACTTATTATATCATATGTACTGTAGCATTAGATCTGAACCGTTAAAACGAATTCGAATATGACGGTTGAGGAATGGTCATAATACGGAGGACTATTATCTTCAGCATCTAGTACTTGAGTGTATAGGATCTCGTTCCCTAGTCCCTACTGATGATACTAGTAACTGGTACATGCCACACTCAAGCACACGGTGGACAAAGGCAAGCTAGCTGATTTGACCGAAATGGCAAGGAGACGCGAACGGACAGTGATCGTCTGATTCCGAAAATGAAAGTCAATTTCTCGCCGAAGCTGTCGATGCAAAGCAACCTCGAACAAAAAACTGTGAGACATGCGTAAACCGATTCATCTTTTTTGCATGTAGATAGTAGGATAGCCGATTCATCTTTGTCTTCGTTTGTTTTCTAGGGCCCACACGGTGATAGTAGGATAGCCGATTCATCTTTGTCTTCGTTTGTTTTCTAGGGCCCACACGGTAGTGGCCGATGGCAACTACGATCATGAATCGGTTAGTCAATCATGGCATTAGTAATCGGGCCGACCAAGGAGTCGTCGGAATGTTTCATGAAACCCGATCATTGTCTTCAATACGTTCGTCCAATGATTTCTATTTTTTATATTAAAAATTTTAAAACTAGACAAAAATAAATCTATGTAAACTCTATAAATACAAAAATAAAATAAATTTTTTTAAACTAGACAAAAGTAAATCGAGATGAACCCTACAGATACAAAAACTAAACTAAACAAAATTGTAAACTAGACAAAAGTAAATGTAGGCGAACCTTACAAATACAAAAATAAATAGAATTAAAAGTTACCGTAAAGTTATACTAAAATTACACGTTAGTACTACGCTATTACAGGTGATTAGGTTTAAAAAAATTAAAAATTGCCAAATTTGAGTGACATTAACGACGACAACGTCGGCGGCAGTGGCACGGTAGGCACAGAAATTATTGCACGACAGTGCAGAGCTATCGTCGTGGCCGTGCGCCATGCCCCTGCAACCATCCTGCATCATCATCATCGTCAAATCCACCACACAGACCTAGGGGAAAAAGTTACTGCCGAATCTACCAATGGTAAAAAGGAGTCACTGTCGCTATCCAGCTATCATCACACCACGCACAGTGGCAGCAGCCTGCGCTCAACGGCTCTATCCCCGCATCGTGTTCCGCGACAACTCTTGTCGGAGCACGCGAGCCGCCCCCACCGCGCGCGCACCCGCAGGCCGCCGTCCGCTCGACCCCACTCTCGCCGATCCAGCGGCCGTCCCCGCGCCGCGCTCACCCCTCCCGGCCGTGCCAGCGCGCACGTGGTCACAGCTCAGCACACTGCACACGCCCTCTCCTCCTCGAATGCATACGTACGTGGTATGTTCAGCGATAAAAAAAGCGTGTCCATAGGCCTTCCCTATATTAGACTTGTGCTAATGGGTGCGTGTGGTGTGTGCGTCCCACACGTGTACAAAGTCCCAAGTCTCCTTCCATACACTTGACACCGAATACCTTACCCCGAATCCGCGTTGGCATATGATTCTTGCATGATTTGGTCGGCTTCCTCCTCCTAAATCGTGTTCGTGTCCACGTCTTAAGGGCTCCACTCCTAACACACTCAACACACTTGGCCGGCGCCTTCTACTTCTGTCCTTCCCTTTCTGCTGGGTGCTGACAAAATCCAATCTGAGTGCGAATCCATGGAGGCGTTGTCGACAAAGCTCCTCGCTGTTCTGCCAATCTTACTCGGCTTCGTGTGCGTTTCGAGTAAGTAGCCCGCGTTTCGAGCAATCTCGATCGCGAGCCCAAAAAGTGGATGCGGGGAAAGTTGTCGGATCAAGAAACTCTGGCTCTGCGGGCCGGAAAGCGCAGGAATTTTATGCCTTTTTTGGGTTGATTGGGGGGTGTGGATGGCTTCATCGGGTGATGCTGTTGGTGGTGCTTGATTGATGGACGGCTTTGGTTGGCTGTGTGCAGGGGCGCAGTCGTATATCGGCGTCAACTACGGAGAGGTGGCTGACAACCTGCCGTCGCCGGATGAGACGGTGAAGCTGCTCAAGTCGACGACGATTTCTAAGGTCCGCCTCTATGGCGTCGACGCGGGGCTCATCCGCGCGCTCGCCGGCACCAACATCTCCGTCGTGGTTGGCGTGGCCAACGGCGAGATCCACTCGCTCGCCGCCGACCCCGCCGCCGCGTCCAGCTGGCTCGCCGCCAACGTGCTCCCCTTCGTCCCGGCGTCCACCATCTCCGTCGTCGCCGTCGGCAACGAGGTCCTCGAGTCCGGGGACGCCTCCCTCACCGCCGCGCTCCTCCCAGCCCTACAGAACCTCCGCGCCGCCGCCGCCGCGGCCGGCGACGGAGCCGCCGGCATCAAGTTCTCCACCGTCAACACCATGGCCGTGCTGGCGCAGTCCGAACCGCCGTCCACGGGGGCCTTCCACCCGGACATCGCGTCGCAGCTGCAGCAAATCCTGGGCTTCCTGAGCAAGACCAGCGCGCCCTTCATGATAAACCCCTACCCCTACTTCGCGTACCAGTCCGATCCCCGGCCGGAGACGCTGGCCTTCTGCTTGTTCCAGCCCAATGCCGGCCGCTTCGACGCCGGGTCCAAGATCAAGTACACCAACATGTTCGACGCGCAGCTCGACGCCGTCAAGTCGGCGCTGGGGCGCGTCGGGTACGGCGACGTGGAGATCGTGGTGGCGGAGACCGGGTGGCCGACGAAGGGCGACGCCGGGGAGGCCGGCGCCACGGTGGATAACGCCAAGGCGTACGTCGCCAACCTGGTCGCGCACCTGCGGTCCGGCGCCGGCACGCCCCTGATGCCGGGCAAGTCGGTGGACACGTACCTGTTCGCGCTCTACGACGAGGACCTCAAGCCCGGGCCGACGTCGGAGCGGTCGTTCGGGCTGTTCCACACCGACCTCAGCATGGCGTACGACGCCGGGCTGACGTCGTCCGGCAGCGCGGGGAGCCCGAGCAGCGGCGGCGGGGGCGCGGCGCAGCCGAACGCGGCCGGGTGGTGCGTAGCGAGGGACGGCGCGACGGACGCGGAGCTGCAGATCGACCTGGACTACGCGTGCGCGCAGGTGGGCGTGGACTGCAGCGCCATCCAGGCCGGGGGCGCATGCTTCGAGCCCAACACGGTGCGCGCCCACGCCGCGTACGCCATGAACCAGCTCTACCAGGCCGCCGGCCGCCACCCCTGGAACTGCGACTTCCGGCAGTCCGCCACGCTCACATCCGACAATCCCAGTACGTGCACATCGCTCTTCAATCATTCTTATACTTCGCCATTGCTCATCATTCCCTGAATCATACGCATATATACTAGTACGTTTCTGCTCTGCTGCTCGTCGATCGTCATGGCGAGTCGTCACTATGCAGGCAACATAGTTTGTTTGGTTTGCTTCGCTTTGTTCTTGCAACCTTTAGCACTGCGCGCGCACATGTGCAGGGTACTACTGAAGAAAGCCAGCTTTGCTCATCTTGTGTTCCTTGGTCCATTCATTCATTTCTCATGTACTATTGCTTTTCTGACAAGTTTCACTTTTTGCTGCAAAACCTTGCGATAGATAACATGTGCATTTTTTTTTTGAAACACGGCCATGTCCTAGTGATAAAGGTATCAAATTCGAGTCAAAGAGGAATCAAACTCAGATGGTGGGATTGTAATCCCCGCCTCTACCCAATACAGGTCTAGTGTTGTTGTTAGAGCCAAGTGAATTCTCAGTCAAGCAGTAGTGCACAAGCTTTAGCATTGCTTATCTTGCAGTCCTGTTGCCTCTCTCCAGTTATCTAGGTGTCTTTATTTGCTTTGTTGCTGTCAGATTGCGATATCTGTCATCATCGATCTCGTTGTTAGAGCTTCGTGTAGACAAGTCGGATTAATTCACTTTCTTGCACCATGGGATCAACAATTACAGCAATATAAACACAATCTTCTCTACCTCATTTTACAACCAATCATTCGAGTCCCTTCTCTGATTCTCTGCAGGCTACGGCTCATGTGTGTACACCGGAGGCCAATAATGCCACGGACTATTGGCACGTAATTCCGTGGCACGTAATTCTTTCTGCAAGTACCATGATGACAATCTGGCCCTACAAACGTCCGTGTGAATCGAATACTTGCCGTAGTGGTGTAAGGATGCATCCCCTTGTTTCATCTTAGCAGATGTTTTTTTTTTCAGTTGCCTACTACTTGTCTTCGTGTGTAGACGGCTCTTCAAATTAGTAGCGCTCTGAACAGGTTGGTTTGTGACTTTTGTGTAAAGATGTGTGAGTTGTGGTCAACATTGGCATAAGTTTGGTGTACCTTTTGTTTATATGCATGTTTATAACTTGAATTCAGTTGTACTATTTAGGGCTACAGCTCTTATTCCATGTTTCTCATTCCAATCTGGTAGAGTCGTATCAAACACTCTTCTTCTTTTCGGTTTAGCATGGCATTGTTGCTGTTTCTAGCTCTTGCACCTATGCATAGGAGTAGGTAATGCGAACGTGGTTACAAGCTTTGGATCAAAAGAAAGGTTGGAATGGAAGGGTCGTAATCTGAATTAAAAGGTGCCTTGATCGTCAAATGGGAGAGGTTACTGCTAACGTGTAGTGTCACTATCGATGATGTGGAATTAGTTTGTGGGTTAACGGATGGTAGGTCTGGACTTTGCCATCTTTTTGTCGGACTTCCTCTGCCTTCTGGCACCCATCGGCGCTACACGATTGTCACCATCCCACGTCGTTTTTCCCGGGAGGGATTTCTCTGCCTGAGGCTCCTCCCCACCACCGTTGGATTAAGGGTGATGTGCGGTGGGCGAGTCGGGGCCTTAGCCGAAGTCCTCACCCTCTGATTTTATTTCCGTTTTTCTTAAGTTTTTCGTGGGAGCTGAGTTGTTGAATCGTTCTTAGCTTCCATAGTCATTTACCCATTTGTTGATATATGCTCACAGTAATTTATCAGATAAGTTGAAAAACTCTTGTGACAATCATCAGCAGAATTCATAGATAATCACATGGAAGAACTATCACGCTATAAAAATCCTGATTATTCACTAGTGAGCGAAGCATGCCCTTAATTAGCTTCGTAACACTGTAACATGTCTTAGTTTCTTTAGAGTTCAAGGCAGACGAACCACGAACACACATACATGTGCGTCTTCTACACATGCTAGAAATTTATTGAAGACAGGCAAGACCTCATAGAGCACAGGCACTTGCTTTCCCACTTAACGCACAAGCGTTTGTGTACTTCTAAGATCGGTGAACACCAGCGTCTAGCACGGGCACTCGCTTTTCCAATGAACGCACAAGCGTTTGTGTACTCTTAAGATCGGCGGACACCAACGCCTAAGTTTGGGACTTGAATCCTAGTGGGTTAGGTGAACACCTGCATGCCTAGCCACTTGTCCATAGACCAACTTGCGTAACATGTCTTAGTTAACTACTCAAAATGAAAACATTATATTGACTGCCTCTACAATTTTTTATATTTCTGATTTGAATGAAGATCGGTGACTCCACGTTCCTCCTGAAATATGTGCATTGATATGGATTTTGTAGTAACTAAAAACTATTTCCTTTTCTCTCCAAAACTACGAACCTGTTGCCCTGATCAAAGACTATTGGGAGTCCCCCATATATATGCCCTGCTCTAATCATCTCATGCTCCTTGAATTGCTTCTTCCTTCCCTTAGACAAGATTGTGTCTGCTCGGATTGGATGACCCCTGAGGTAGTAAGGCTGCCTACGAAGAGAGAAGCCTTGGAGAGTTCTAAGAAGAGAGAAGCCTTGGAGAATGCCTCCAAACATTGCGTACATCAGCCTCTATGCCATTTGGCCTCGTAAGCTAGAGGCAATGGCCAAGGAATAAAATATTTATTTGCTCGATTGTTGCTTTCCGGTGAGAGACCCAAGCAACTGACATCCAAGAGGATGAGAGGGAGCGGAAACACACTATCGGGGAGACTGCCAGGTGGCAGAGGGGAAGGAAGCGTAGGCATCCAAGTGGAGGACGAGATCATCTACTCGTCAAATCTCCTCAAGACACTATGCCACCTCCATGCCGCCACCTCTCCTCCTTTACGCCACCCAACCACCACCGCTACCTCACTGAGGTAGGGCCCGAAGAACCTCCCAACCGACCTCTAGCTTGCCATCTTCTCCATCCTCCCGTCCGACGCTAACCACATCCTCTTCCACGCCATCTGCATGAGGTGTGGCGCCGCCGCCACCGCGTGGGTCTGCGTCCTAGCTCATCAGCTTCCGCTCTGACCAAGGCGCGGAGGAGAGGAGCAGCACGAGGGATTCATGGCTTCATCGACATATTTGTTGATGCGACGCGAGGGGGTGAGGAGCAGCTCGAGCGAGGAGAAGATTAGGTCGGAAATTTAGGGATCGTGTGAAGGAAGGGTGTGGAACTGTGGATCAATTGAGGCTAAGAATAAATTTGTTAGACCCAAATGGGTTGAAAAGGAGCGCTACTTATTTTTCATCTTGACCGAATTCAGCTCTATTCTTACTCCAATAACCATGGAAACTATGAAGATTGAATGTATAAGTATAGTGGAAGTTTTGCATTGATCCCAATCAAAACCTCGAGACACAACAACCAAAAACTCAAAGAGAGATCACCTGGGCAGTCACACCTCTTGAGATGGGTGGTCTGACTCCTCCTCTGGGCGGTTTGACCTCTAACATAAATGAACAGTGAAATCAACACAAAGTTCAAAATCACAAATCGACACAACTTTTGATTCGGTGATCTAAATCCCATCAAATTTCAACCATAACTCATCAAGAAGGTTAGGAACCTATTCCAATAAATGATCGGGAAGATCAAATCCAAGGTTCCACCAATTTCTTAGATAAGAGCAAAAGGGTATAAGAACCGAGGAGATTCAAACTTTGATCCTAAAACTTGCTCGTGAGTAGATGAAGATCAAGATGATCCTAAATGTATTTTCACATGTAACAGTAAGTAAAATCACAACAAGAAACCAAAGGAACACAAAAGCCCCAAAAGTCACTAAAGAGAGAGTAAGAACAAGAAGAAACCCATCTTGAAGAAATCTTACTTGGATTAATTTGAGATAGATGTTGGTTTACAACCACTCCACCATGGAGGACAAAACCTTAATATTTGAGCACACAATCAATTCATCTCTCACAAACCCTAGCCTCAACTACTCCAAAATCCTCAAATAATAAATTAGGATTTTTCTTTTAGAAGAACTTAAGAACTGCATATCTAGAGATTCTCCTTTTATAGTGGAGGTTAGGTTGAGAGAAAAGATCCTAACGGGCACCCGTTAAACTCGCACACAAACGGGTCTACACTTACACACGCCTCTAAAAGCGGATAATGAACCGGATTTCTCGAATCCGTTTCTTCGTAATCTTTATCTTCACTTAATCTAAATCGCCCCTTCTTGCGCCATCTTGCACCGCGGTTTAGCCAAATGTCATCAAGACGGTATTTTTGCGAAGTTACCAAAATACCTATTTTCGATCTTTCTCCAAAGACCGAGTGCAATATTCATGAAGCAATCATATACTTCGCCACATGTAGGTTGATCAACGGCTCTCTTCATGTCGGCAATTCTCTTCCATCCGGCTCCCATTGACCCGCACCGCTTGATGCAATCCGTCGCACCGAACTTCTCGTTCGGTCATCATTATTCATTTTGCGCCATGCTTGAGTTCAATGACTTCACCCGACATCCTCGATCGTTTGGACCTCATCTCTCAGGGCCTAGTTCTGATCATTCTCACTGTTGACCATCGTTGACTTCCAAACCTTCTGCACAATAATAGACCAAGAAATTAATTTCGAACACAAGTTCTTCGCAGTTTGATCCACGTTAATTAAAACATGCATCATGCAACATATATGAACTGAACACCATGCAATTGACCTAACCTCCGAACATCGTCACCTTGCTGGCCAATGAACATGACAAATCAGTCAGACCACCACCCGTGGCCGGTCTGATCACTCCCTGGCCCGTCTGGCCACCAGCATAAACACTTAGCTAGATTTTCTCTTTGAAAATCCAAACCCTTTCCGAAAATTCAAAATGAGGAGAACTTTTGACTCGAAGCTCCAAAAATTATGAGACCAAGTGCAGAAGAATCTCCTCTCTTGCTTACACCCTCTATTTTTAGCTTGGCCCAAAATTCAACCAAATTTTTTTGGCAAGTCAGACCACCCCTCATGGCCCGTCAGACTACCGCCCACGGTCGGTCTGACCGTTGGCCCTTTGGTCTGCCCACGGCTGGTCTAACCGTCACCCTGGCCGGTTAGACCGCTTAAAGTCTGACAGTTTCTGTAATTTGCGAAAATGAATGTTTCGATAAATCTTCTACATTATTGTCAATTGTATCATCATCATAAGATTATGAGTATATCTCTATAATATATAAAAAAATTAGTTTGTTATAGGGCCTGCCTTATAGGCTGCACAATGAACAGAAAAATGATAAGGCATTGACTGACTATGGATCCCATCTCAGAGGCTGTCCTGTTTGCAGCACGGAAATCTTTTTTGATCCCGCCGGTGAAATTGGTGCGTTCCAGACGAGGCCTATTCACCGCAGACAACGGTCACCGGTTCACTGGCCCCGTGCCCGTGGTCCCATGATCCCGGCATCCCCCATCAACACATCCCAGGATGTGCAATAAATCAACCCTACGACAACTGGGCCCTCGTAATAGCGGACCCCACATGTCATGCACTAAACAGTAGACGACCCCCCACTCCTCTTCCTAAACCCAACGCGTCCCCAACAACTTACCCCCGCCTTCTTTCCCCTCCCTAAGTCAGTTTGTCGTCGTCGCCGCCACTACCACCACCGCTTCGTCTCCTCCCGCCGCCACCGCCGCCGCCTCTTCCTCCTCCTTGTGAGCTCCCCGAGCCCTAACCTAAGCCATTGTCTTCCTCCCTCCATGCCTAGAACTCAGTAGATCCCCACCAGCGCACGAAATCCTGAGGCGGCCTCCGGGGCGCGGCCGGCCATGTCGTCCGTGGTGGAGCTCAAGGAGAAGCACGCGGCGGCGACGGAATCGGTGAACTCTCTGCGCGAGCGGCTCCGGCAGCGGCGGCAGATTCTCCTCGACACCGACGGTGGTGCCTTTCTCCTCCCCCGGCTGGGAGCTCTCGAAGGTTCGTGGAATTTGGGGACTGTTGCTGATTGTTTTGTCTGTGGGTGTGCAGTGGAGAAGTACTCGAAGGCGCAGGGGCGGACGGCGGTGAGCTTCAACCCGACGGATCTGGTGTGCTGCCGCACGCTGCAGGGCCACAGCGGAAAGGTTGTTGATTGGTTGACTTTGGCCTCTTTCCTCATTTTCGGCGTAGCTTTTGAGACTTTTCTTTCAGTTGCACGTTTTTGGAAGTTGAATTGCGAAGTAGAGATGGGTGAGTTTTCACACTTGTTGCGATTGGAAAATGGAAATTGGAACTATGTGGTGGTAGTGTAAGCAATTTGTAACTGCAAGGTTGTTTGCGGGAAGTAAGATTTGATCATAGGGTCGACCTCTGAGATGCATGTTTGTTCACCTGGATGAGGTTTGGCGCCGCCGGTTGCATACCTTGAAAGTGGACTCTAGAACGCTTGACAATTGTTGATGATTGGGCTTAACTTGGTGTGGATTTAGCACTGTTTAAGTTTTCTTGAGAGACAGTGCTGTAGATTAGCGTGAAGTTAGCTTGTGTTTGGGAATGGTGGTTGGAGGAACTTGAATTCATGATGCCTTTTAGCAAGAGCAAAGTTTGTTTGCCATCCAATTTAGCACTTTTCCATATGGGTGCACTTTTCTTTCGTTATGTTATGAATGGTCAATAAATTGAATATATGGGGTATAGATGTATTGGTTTTGAGGAAGTTTGGTACTCCCTCCGTTTCAAAATATAAGGCCTTTATGCATTTCGTGGGTCAAACTTTGTAAACATTTACCAACAATTGGTCCAACAATGTGTATGTTTGCTCACATAAAAGTTATACTATTAGACTCCTCTAGCAGGTCAGGTCAACCCAACCAAGTGAATAAAATTAGGGTAAATTTGCTCTGTAGCATCCCAAAGCTCGATATTTTTCTAGATAATATTGCAATCGTCTTGGACTGCACTATAACATCTTAAATAGATGAAATTATGCCAGATGACAATACGACATTATCCTCAAATTTTTATCCGAAACTAATGGTGCATGGTAATTAGGCGAGAGAAATTTGTGGAAACGCTCAAGTTTCCTTCGTTTGGATAGGTAAAATGGTTTATAAGAACATAAGATATTAGAGGAAGAGAACATAGCTTTATACCAGGGGAGAGGAGAAAGTTTTGACTCCAAAGCTCCTGCCTTTTGATGCCAATAGCAAAAAGGGAACTAGGGCAAACTGATATTTTACCCTACTAATGGTTATCTTGAACGGAAAAGATGACAGCAATGTCATTTGGCATAATTTTACATGTTTAGGATGTTATATTGTAGTCCAAGACAATTGCAATGTTAAGTAGCAAAATATCTATCTTTGGGATGCTTTTGAGCAAATTCTTCCATACAATTATGGGTGCTTTGCAGTTTTTACATATGCCTTGGTTCTTTGTTTAGTGATTTGGCATTGCATTCCTAGTCAGATAATCCTACCCATGTACAAAATGTGTGGTTTAGGTTGAATTGGATTGCAATTTTGATAAATCATAATTTACCTGTTTAGGATTTTATAATCCAAGTGAGGAATGGGTATTAGCAATATATTCAATTCTGTTCCTTCCATCGTTCCATCCCTCAGTCAACACTAGTATCAAAGCTTCAATACCAACACTAGCAATCTATGATATGCTCACCATCACAATTGGATTGGAGTTAAGCAGGGCCAAGCATGATGCAAGCAATGTAATTACTGCCACTCCATGGAAGGCTTTTTCTTGGCAATGCTTTCCTTTTGTTATGAAGTACTACAGCTATGCTATAATCTAGTCCTATTGTGTAAATCCCTCTTTCATTTATGGGCATGTTGTTGTTTGAAACTGCAGTACAAATGTATAATGTAGGAAACTAGATATCATTCATCTAACCAAATGGCAGGCTTGTTTCCTATTTCATTTGTTTTCCGTAGAAAGATGGTTTGGCATATGATAATTCTATCGAATCAATCAGAGTCAGATTCTGGCAAAGTGGCAATGAAGCAGACACTATCATAATTAGGCTGATGTGTGGGCTTATGAGTCATAAGTTATGACGCAAGATGTTTCCCGTGTACATATGCTGTTTGTGTGTCTTTTATGGGAATTGTCAAAACTACTTGATTTGGTAGCAGCAGTGGTGTAGACACCCTTGGCTGCCTCTTGTTCATGGTAATTGTTTTGTGCTTGTTGGAACACATGGGCAGGGATGCATCATTTAGTTTGCTGTTACAAACATTAGACTCTCTTAGGAGCGTAGTTTGGTGTTGGTCTGTCCGCTCTAGTTAGTGTTGCATGTAACATTTAGTGATTCATTCATTGGGTCTTGTGACAATCCATTTTATTGAGGCTTGCTACAGTCTTTATTAGTTCATCAGTTTTTTTTTTTAATTTGCTGATGTGCCTCTACTTAGAAAATTGTCTGAGTGATATTTCTTTTGACCCCAGGATACATCCTTTTCATAAAAGAAAAACTTTACATTTTTTTACATGTACATATTCGATGCTGTATTCATATAGAAAAAGATTGCCCTGCAAATTTGGGGTGGTCTATGGGCGCCTTTTATTGGTTTATTTGGTCTTTTAGATTTTTTTCCATATTAGACACCAAATTTACCATAGACACTGCACCTATTAAGCTGTTCTTTTCGGCTCATTATTTCACCATTTCGGTATTTACAAAAATGCATGCTTATGGAGAAAACACGCAAAGACAGATACAAGCACAACTAGTAATCGGATTCGGATCCTCTGCAGTAATTACTGCAGCATTTATTGTTTATTAACACAATACAATGTCTATTTGTCACGGGTAGAATTGTTGGAGAGAGGATTGGATCGTGGGGGATAGTCATGAGAAGTAACAGGACGTGGTCCTGAACCTCGACGGCGCGGCAAGGGAGCCGTGGTGGCACACGGCTGCCGCGCGGCAGAGAGAGAGAGAGAGTAGACTGGGTTTTCTGATTTTCCTTCATAATGCAAAAGTAACGTACCTGTCCTCTTTAAATAGATAAATGCCCTAACAATCTTTGACTAATAAGCAATCTGAAAATCTATAACTATTCCTAATTTAAACGAAGAGTCCTAAAGGGACACTAGAATTCGGAAAGAGTCCTAAAGAGACACTATGGTTCAGAACCGATTCCGAAACTGACACAACCAGATTTGGAGCTGGCACAACCGAAGGCAACTCGAGTTGCCCGGTGCCCTGCTCTTTCCGCTTGCGCCGTGTATACGGGATGCTCCACATGACATCTCTCCCCTCCTTTACAAGCAGCTCGTCCCCAAGCTTGAATAGAGGGTATAACTGCTGAAATTGCTCGAGATCTTCCCAAGATGCACTCGTCGCGGGAGCACCTTCCCATTGTACCAACAGTTGAAGTTTATTGCAGGCTACTCGGGACTTGAGGACTTGCGCTGGCATTGGGCCGGAATAGCTGGAGGAGCCGGCGGTGGAGGACCTACATATAGTTTCAATAAACTGATGTGGAACACTTCATGTATTTTTGCGCGGACTGGCAATTGTAAACGATGTGCCACCATGCCGATATTCTGGAGGACTTGATACGGTCCAAAATAGCGGGGACCCAACTTGCCACGGCTCGGCAGAGACAAGAGGCCGCATGACGGTGATAGAGCCGAAGCCAAACCCATTGACCAATAGTAAACTCCAGTTCGCGATGACCTTTGTCATACTGTTGTTTGTAGATTTGTTGTACCTGACGCAGTCGATCATGAATTTCCAACAAAAAAATCCCTATCATGGACAAGTTGCTCCACCGCGGGTAGTCTCACGCCACCCGGTTTAGAGGAACGCAAAGATGGTGGTTCACAACTGTACACAACTTTGAATGGCGAAGTATGATGGGATGTCTGGAACGATATGTTATAATAATATTCGGCCCACGGCAACCAACAGAGCCATTGCTTCGTCTTGCCCCCAGTTAGGCACCTTAGATACATGATGATGATCTTGTTTACCGCTTCAAACTGTCCATCAGACCGAGGATGAAAAGCAGAGCCGAGATTGAATTGAACACCAGCCAAACGAAAAAGCTCGGACAAAAAATTACTTATAAACACCGGATCGCGGCCACTCATAATGGAGTTAGGAATACCATGCAGACGAATAGTCTCATTAAAAAACATCCGAGCCACCGAATATGCCGTGTATGGGTGAGCCAAGGGAATGAAGTGAGCGAACTTGGAGAAGCAATCAACGACTGTAAGTATGACGCTTTTGCGGTGCACCCGGGGAAGACCTTCAACGAAATCCATAGCGATGTCAAGATAGACTGTAGAAGGGACTTCCAATGGTTGAACAAGGCTGGCCAGATGCAATTATTTGCCCTTATTACGTTGACATATATCACATGCGCAGACGAATTCTTGGACGAGAGAACGGGCATTCGGGACATGGAAGTCGGCACGGAGGCGCTGAAGCTTTTTTTGAACCCCTTAGTGACCAGTACCATAAGTGAGCTGAAGAATAGCTGGTAACAATGTAGCAATAGTCGGAACATAAACCCGTTTGTTGTAGGTGACCAAGCCGTCCACCAACTCCCATGGCCCTCGTTGGCGACCAACCATGATTGCATCGTGGATGGTTTGCATAGCCAGACCATGCTGAAATCTCGGCGAGATCATTGAAGAGAGCAAACTGTGGAGAAGACAATGCAATGGCTGCAACGTGCAACTCTGTGTCCCACCTGGACAGTGCATCGGCGACCACATTAGTATTGCTTGGCTTGTATTCGACACCAAATCATAGCCAAGGAGTTTATTGACCCATTGATGTCGTGGAATTGTCGACAAACACTGGTCAAGCAAAAATTTCAAACTGTAATTGTCAGTGCGGACGCCAATGACAAATGGCTTGAACAAGACCAATCAATTCGCGTTCATAGTCCCCAAGTCCCACATGACGCGACGTGATCGGCCGGCTGTAGTAGGCAATGGTGCCGGTGCCTTGATGCAATACCGCGCCAAGCCCGTGTCCTGATGCATCCCATTCAATAATAAACTCCTTGTAAAATCTAGCAGTTGCAATATGGGCGCCTGTGTAAGTGCTGTCTTGAGAACAGTGAATGCGTCTTGAGCATCGAAATTCCAATTAAAAGCTTTGCGCTTGAGTAATTGTGTCAAAGGTGCAGCGATGGTGTCAAAATCACCAATGAACTTGCGATAATATCTTGCGAGGCCAAGAAATCCCCTGACTACCCGTACCGTCGTAGGAATCGGCCATGTAGAGACGGCACTGATCTTTGCCTGATCAACCGCGACGA
Organism: Ampelocalamus luodianensis; assembly: GCA_036346255.1. Taxonomy (NCBI): domain Eukaryota; kingdom Viridiplantae; phylum Streptophyta; class Magnoliopsida; order Poales; family Poaceae; genus Ampelocalamus; species Ampelocalamus luodianensis. The sequence goes on along the minus strand of CM070622.1, from coordinate 75,600,642 downwards.
TGTCTGCCGAAACCACATGACCCAAATATGCCACCGTGGTCTCCCCAAAAGAACACTTGGAGTGCTTTAAAAACAAGCGATGACGTTGAAGGGTTTGTAGGACGGCGGGGATGTGTTGCAGATGCGCAGACTAGGAGCTGTACATGAGGACATCATCGAAGAAAACCAACACGAAGAGCCGAAGGAATAGATGCAGGACGGTATTCATAAGAGCTTGGAACGTGGTCGGAGCATTGGTGAGGCCGAACGGCATGATGAGAAACTCAAAGAGACCCTGATGAGTGTAGAACACGGTCTTCTCAATATTAGCCGAATGCATCAGCACTTGATAGTATCCGGAGCGCAAATCCATTTTGGTGAAAAATTTGTTTTGGTGAAAAATTTGGCACCACAGATCTCATCAAGTAACTCGTCCATGACATGAATAGGGAACTTGTCTTTGATTGTCTTCTCGTTGAGGGCACGATAGTCCACACAAAAGCGCCATGAACCATTCGACTTCTTGACAAGCAATATTGGGGATGAAAAGGTCGATGTACTGCGGCGTATGATTCCTTGGTGAAGCATGTCGGCACACTGGCGTTCGAGCTCGACTTTTTGCAATTGAGCATAACGGTATGGTCAGACGACAACAGCATACGCCCCTTTCTTGAGATGTATGTGGTGATAAAGTTCCCGGACCGAGGGTAGCCCATGCGGTTCAGTAAAGAAGCCGCTGAACTCATCGAGGAGATTGTCCATCAACGTTGTCCTCATGACAAAGCAAAGACGCGCGGGCGAAGAGAGGCACGGTAGGCTGTCCAGACGATCTGGCGTCCTTCCCGAGTAAAGGACATGGCCATGCGGGAGAAATCCCAAGTGATCGGACCAAGAGTACAAGGCCATTGAACCCCCCCAACAATATCACATCAAAGCCCTCCAATGGCATAGTATAGCAATCGAGCGTGAAGTCTTCTATCCAATGTGAACGGCCATAGTGCGGCATAGGCCCAAGCTAGTAACCCGATCTCCATTGGCCACTGTGACACCGAGTCCCAATCGGGGGCGCACGAGTACGCCGGTGGCCGATACGACATTGTCGACAATGAAGTTATGCGTGGACCCCGAATCATGAAGGGCAACTAAAGAGCTATGACCGATTTCGACCATGAGGCACATAGTTTGGCCGGTCCGCGGTTGTATGCCTGTAAGTGCTGCCAAAGAAATTTCAAGTTCGATGCCGGCGTCTGAGTCGGCGTCGTCGAAGTCCGGTTGTATTTCGAGGACGAAAAGATGTTTACATGGTAGCCGACAAAGAATTTCTCATCACAGTGGTAGCATAGGCCCTGAGTACGTCGTCGTTCGAGCTCTGCTGGCGACAATGTACGGTGTGGCAGTCCAGCCGTGGTGGCCAGCGCCGCTCGTCGTGTCGTCTGGTGTGCTGGGGCTAAAAGCCGGAGTCGTGCCGCCCAAACACCAGGGCCGCCGTGACGGTTGTGTGGCCACAGGTACCGCCATCTGTGTTCGGCGTTTGTAGGTGTGGGCCAAACTCATCGCGGTCTGCAAGGATTGCGGCGCTTGTAACTCCACATCGGTTTGCAATGGTTGACCCAGATCGGCCGTAAACAATTGGATTTGTTGGCGTTCTTTCAACGGGTCTGCGCGGCATAAGAGGGCCAAGAATTGATCCAGAAATTCCCGTACGGCGCCTTTCTTGCGAAAGGCGATGAGCTCACCCAAGGAATTGGTACGCAAGGGCGGACCGAACTGTGTATTGACCAACTCCACAAAGCGGCGTCATGATGGTGTCGCGCTCCAAGCGATGGTACCACAACTGCGCCGAGCCGATCATGTGGAAAGTGGCTAGCCAAACTCGATCTTCCTCCATGGTGTGTTGGCCCTGGAAAAATTATTCACAGCGATTAAGTTCATGGTGTGTTGGCTCTGGAAAAATTGTTCACAACGATTAAGCCATGGCAGTGGACAAGGTTGTCACGGCGTCGCCTAGTCGTCGCCTTGGCGTCCAGTCAGCGCGGAATAGACGCCGCGGAGGAGCGCCTCGCCTTGGCCATCTAGGCAGGCGCCCAGGTCCGTGCGGCGTCCCAGGCGTCGACAAGGCATCCCAGTCGAGCATCTGGGCGGGCGACTTGCCGCATCACCCCCTCATAAGGAAGCAAGGACCCGAGGAAAGGAGCGCTCGGGTATTCGCTCGACTGGGAAGGATTGAAGAGAAGCTAAAGGCCTGAAGCGCCGAAGGCTCGAACCGTAGCCGCCGGCTAGCCATCGGCGCCCCTCGGCCTCACCGCGCTAGCCGCCAGGTACGCCCTCTCCTCTCCTCTCCTCTGCTCCCTCCACTCCCGCTGCGCCTCCCTCAGTCCCGCACTCCCGCCGCGCCGCCTCCCTCCCGCCGCTTCCCCCTCTGGCCCTCTGCTTCTCCCGGTCTCCCCTCTGCAGTATATGTGTGTCTGTGTGATACTATTCCTCATTTAAACGAAGAGTCCTAAAGGGACACTAGAATTCGGAAAGAGTCCTAAAGGGACACTAGAGTTCGGAACCTATTCCGAAACCGACGCAACCGATGGCAACTCGAGTTGCCTGGTGCCTTGCTCCTTCCGTTTGCACTGTGTATATGGGATGCCCCACATGACACTTACTGCAATAATTATTACTGCTTTTGGTCTGAACCCTTGGGTCTTGATTGAACGATGGGAGGCTGGGAGCATGCCGTTAATGACCAATACTGTGTTTGTGCGGTTGCTACTGCAGAGGGTCTGCGGCCCTACTAAAAAGACTTCATTTCTCAGGATCTTATGTAACCTGTTTGTCATAGCTAGGTGACGGACATGCTTGGTAGAAAGTCTTTGTTTCTCATGATCTTTGATATTCATTATCAAGCTTAGGATAAGATTTTTTTTTTGTGGTCAATTCGCAAAGAACCAGTGTTTCTGAAAATGGGTCTACTAGGCTGTATACTAGTAAGGGTGCCCCTACCTGTTACCATATGATTGCCAATTAAGCCGCATGTTGGGGCCGCGTAGGCAGTATAATCACTACTAGGTGGGTTATCAACAAATACCGGTTACTAATTTTTAGAACATTGCAAAGAACAGAAAAATTCATGATGCTAAGAGTTTGTGATATCTTGGTGCCTCCAACTGTTCTAAGATGCCTAATTTTAGGTTCTGTGACTTTGCTTTGGTAATTGAGCACTTTAGATTTCTTTTTAGGATAGTTGTTTGCAAAGTTGCATATGTCAAATGGCTTCATGGTTTTATAACTAGTATTAACTCATGAGTCAACACAGGTATATTCTCTGGATTGGACCCCTGAAAAGAATTGGATAGTCAGCGCCTCACAAGATGGAAGGCTGATTGTATGGAATGCTTTAACAAGTCAGAAGACACATGCCATAAAGCTACACTGTCCATGGGTGATGACATGTGCTTTTGCACCCAATGGCCAGTCTGTTGCCTGTGGCGGTCTTGATAGTGCATGCTCTATCTTCAATCTTAACTCACAAATAGACAGAGATGGGAACATACCAGTATCAAGAATACTTACCGGACACAAAGGCTATGTTTCGTCCTGTCAGTACCGTCCCAGATCAGAAAACCTGCCTAATTACAAGCTCAGGTGACCAAACGTGTGTCTTGTGGGATGTTACTACTGGCCAAAGCCAAAGGATATCTATATTTGGAGGTGAATTTCCATCAGGGCATACAGCTGATGTTTTGAGGTAATTGGTTTTTCTCATGACTTATTTATTTGGACATTATGCTTATTGTTGCAGTACATTTAACTCTTCTCCTTGTAGTTAAGTGAAATCTTCCTCTCACATGTTACATTTTCAACTTCATCTACTGGACACTAGGTTGACATCTTTACTAATTTGTGAATATTTGATGACCAAAAAACACTGTTAATGCTGTACGAATATTATTGATTGTTATCGATGTGGAGTTGAACAAAGTTTCACAGTATTAATGTGAGCATCACCTGTTAATTCTAGGGGCAATTCCTTATTCGCCATCGAAAGATGGCATCATCCCTTATATGTCACTCATTTGTGTCACTGACATGTGGGCCCGAACCCCACACATTAGTGACACAATCTGGGAAATTTCCAGTGGCATATGAGGAATTAACCTTCAATCTACACCATCTCCGACTGGCCTGTCTATGTAGAGAACTGATGGGTTTTGCCTTTGTTCGCTACACCAATTAGATGGTGCAAGTTTGCTTTCAAGAGCTGGCTGCATGGATGTCACGGCGTCGCCAAGGCGTCGCCTAGGCGTCGGCAGTGCGGAGCAGACGCCGCGGTCGCTCGCCTCGCCTTGGCCATCTCCGACCGTGTCACCGCCCCAGCCGTCGGCCCCAGGTACTCCATCTCCCTCCTCCGCTCCCTCCCTCCCGCGGCCCGCCGCCACTCCCCGGGCGTCCCCGTCGCCGGATCCGGCCTCTCTTGCTCCGGATCTGGCCTGGACCGAGTCGTCGCCGCCTTCGGAGCAGCAGCGAAGAGGGAGGGGGAGGTCGGTCGCCGCCGGGAGGGAGAGGGGGAGGGGGAGCCAGAGCCTGGAGGGGGAGGTCGGTCGCCGCCGGGAGGGAGAGCTCGGTCGCCGCCGGGAGGGAGAGGGCGAGGGGGAGGGGGAAGCCCGAGGAGCCGGGAGGGAGAGAGGGAGCCCGAGCGTGCATTTCTACGGGCAGGCGGGGGCAGCGGGCAGGCGGGCAATTGGGCAGCCGGATCTTCTGCTCCCAATGTATTGCTACCAATGTATTGACTAGTGTTACTACTTGCTAGTGGTAGAATTGTAGTTGCTAGTTAGCTCGCCTTGCCTCGCCTAGAGGACGATTAGACGCCCGCCTGGACGATTAGGCGTCCTGGCGCCCCTTAGGCACCGTGGTCGCCAAGGTCGCCGTGACAACCTTGGCTGGCTGTAATTAGTAATGACACGGCAGCACAGACAGTGTTTGGTCTGACACTATTTCCTTAAAGGTTGGTGATATGAATCATCAATGGTGTGTACAATTGCCTGAACAGAGTTGATGCACTAATTACTAATCAATTTGCTCGTGTGCATGAGGCAAATACAGTAACATCTTAGTAATGCGGCAGCATGGGTGCGCTGCAGCTTTTAATTTTACTGCTGAAATTGCTGGTTTAATTTGATCTTTATTTTGAAATATCGAAGTTGCTATACTTTATTTGCATACTGGTTTGATTTTCAAGTGTTCTGATCTATTTCTTATACCCTTTCAGTCTGTCCATCAACTCGATAAACACGAATATGTTTGTCTCGGGTTCATGTGATACAACTGTAAGGCTTGTGGGATATCAGAATTGCAAGCCGGGCAGTTTGAACATATCATGGACATGAGGGTGACATTAACAGTGTCAAGTTTTTCCCTGATGGCCAGAGGTTTGGTACTGGTTCGGATGATGGCACATGTAGATTATTTGACATGAGAACAGGTCATCAACTTCAAGTGTACAGTCGGGAGCCTGATAGAAATGATAATGAACTCCCTATTGTTACATCTATTGCATTTTCAATATCGGGAAGGCTTCTTTTTGCTGGATACTCCAATGGTGACTGTTATGTGTGGGACACACTTCTTGCTGAGGTTTGCATTTTTGGCCATTTTCCATGAATTTAATTACAGCTTAGATAGTGGGAAGAAAACTAGACACTAAAAATAACATTGATCAAATTACTGTGAAATACTTTACTGTATCGCTTCACTTGGGATTTCCTTTTGTTGGAAAGGAAACATATTTTGAATATGGTACAGTTTATTTACCATATAAAAGTCAGAGTCAGTTAAAAAATGTCGAAGTCGGGTCTGTGACACTATTGATTTGATCATTAAATTACATAAGCTTAACCCAGTAATTTAGCCATGTAGATCAGTAGATGTGATTGTAATTATCAAGTAAACATTAGACACAGGGGAAAAGCATGTGAGTTACAAAAGATTGTAATTTAGAAAGTAGCCCGTCTTCCGTTCTTAGTTTCTGCAGCATCTGTGTATTCATGCTTTAGAGGATGCTGTTGCAAATCACCTTGTATTAAAAGATTCCTGCTATAGGCCAAGAGGCTTCAGAGAATAGAGTTTTGATTGGGCCAACATAAAGCTTAAACGAGGACCTGTTTGGTAGAGCTCTAGATTCTCATTTTCCAGATTCTGCTTCTGATTATCTGAGAATCCACTTCTCTGAGAATCTGGAGCTGTCTGTTAAAAGTGTTTGGCTGGTAGGTTGGCTCTAAAAATCATATGAGGGAGGATTAGAGACAAATAGACCATATTACCCCTGGTTGTAATACTTTAATTGTATTTGTGTCTTACTCTTATGTATTTGTACACAAATTATAGGAAATTTCCCCTCAAATTTGTTAAGACCATATGAATATATATATACCTTGTATTAAAAGATTCCTGCTATAGGCCAAGAGGCTTCAGAGAATAGAGTTTTGATTGGGCCAACATAAAGCTTAAACGAGGACCTGTTTGGTAGAGCTCTAGATTCTCATTTTCAGTTACGCTTCGATTATCGAGAATCCACTTCTCTCGAGAATCTGAGCTGTGCATTAAAAGTGTTTGGTGGTAGGTTGGCTCTAAAAATCATATGAGGAGGATTAGAGACAAATAGACCATATTACCCCTGGTTGTAATACTTTAATTGTATTTGTGTCTTACTCTTATGTATTTGTACACAAATTATAGGAAATTTCCCCTCAAATTTGTTAAGACCATATGAATATATATATACGTTGTATTTGTGTGTCAAGACTCGATCGTCTCGGCAACATGCACCAGCAAGTTGCCAAACAAGAGACCGCATACCAACTTTTTCCCATAAAATAAACAAACAAAGGTCAGGCGAGAAACAACGGAGATTCATACATAACCCAAACCTACTTACCAGCTTTAACAACGAATCAAGGCTCATAGTTTGGCAGTGTTACACGCAAACGTCAGGCACAACCTTTTGAAGACAATGAAAATTAGGAAGATTTTCCTGCATCCGTGTCCAACAGAAATAAAAACATCCGCTGAGTTACAATTCAAAATTCGACTGAGATAACTACAATAACACCCTGCCAGTATGAAACTTTTGATCTATTTGCGTCTTCTCCGTGGTACCGCATCAAATTCCAACCCTCAAATGCCATTAAAATGTGAATGCCACCCTACACGAAAACAAGATTATGTGATTGCAACATGAAAACAAATATGCTGCAGCAGTATTCCCAATTTTGCTGGGATCATACTAACCAAGAGAGCATTATCGAGATGTTTTGCTGTCGTTTGATACTCCTTCAGTTTCTCTTCTTGTTGCTGTTCAAATGATAGAGTTGAGACGTAAATGGAGTAACATTTGAAAAGTAAAGTATGTGACTGGGAAAAGAAAAGTATCTGAAGAACTTGATATCTGTACAGTGTTATGAATGAATTAGTGCAAACTACATGGTATTTTATCGATTGCATGCCTAATGACCCCATGCTGATCAAGTATAATATACAAAAGGCCAGATTACGGTTCGCATGCTGTAAATTGTGATGTTCCTTTAAACCACTACATTAGCTTGTTTCATAAGACTTGAATGAATAAAATTATTGCAATGCCAGACTAAGCAGAAACTTTACTCATAATACGTAGCAATAAGAACTGAGGCAGTAGCAGGAAATTCAAAAATCACATGACCAGTGAAGTGTGTCATCAGAACACACATGCTAAGTAAAGGATATTTCTGGGGCCATGGATTTGCCTGCCTTGTGCTCTTTTAATTGCCTTGTGATTTATCCATGTATAATAGATAACTAGTAACTGCAAATAGTCACAACTGGAAATTTGATTCAATATTGTATCATGTGGTCAATGACCTGAACAAATGATATTGATATGTAAGCTTGCAAAAGATCTAAGCACTTCTCATATGAGCATAGAAGTGCTTCCCAAAATATAATGCACTGCATTCTTGTGACTGTAATGTCTAAATAGCAATATAGTACCAGAGGATTATTACCATCTGCGACTCCATCAAATTCTTAAGCAACATAGTATTCGCAACACCTTTAGATGTCAAAGCTCCAAGTTGCAAGAGAGTCTCTTCAAAGTTCAGGTGGGTGCCCTGAGGTAGCTGCAGAACTCCTGTAACCAACCTACAACAAATTTTAGGGGTAGTAAAGGTTAAATTTAGCTTCGAATGATGAAGATATCATCATTCAATAGAAAACACAGTACCAGATCACATTGTACAGAGGTCTAGTGTATACAGCGTATTCTTATCCATGAACCGATGAACATATTCTCATCAGCATATGAGGGCAGGAATATCACAACCGAATAAAGCAAATTAACCGAATCCTATACATGTTCCATCTACTAGCACCATTATTTGCTTAGATCTGCCAAACTACACAATCCAAACCAGAAAAAACTGGTACAAAGGGGACTTGAGGCAAAGAGGGAGGATGGAGGCCCGGGGGAGGGAGGCGGCGAGCTCTAACCTTGAACCCGCAGACGAGGTCGACGGTGGTCGTTGGATCTGGGGTCGGCAGCGGTGATGGGCTTTGGCCGGGCTGGCGACGACACGGTCTGTGGTGGCGGGGATTGGATCTAGGAAGCACGGATGGAGGGGAAGTCGTCGATTGTTCGCGGTTGAGGTTGCGGATAGGGACAGAGCTGCTCTGTGGATGGCGGCAACAAGGAGACCGGCGCAGAGGGAGGGGGAGGTAGGGAGGAGGCCGGCGCAGAGGGAGGCGGGAGGCAAGGAGGAGGCCGGCGCACTCTGGGGCGCACACGGGGGCCGACGCGAGTGCGAGAGGAGATGACAACGCGAGGGGGAATGCCGCTCGGGGGGTGTCGCACGGTGGGACGAGCCAGGGGTAGTTCGATGGCATTTGCGGGTAAAAACATTCAACTTCAAGGGGGTATTTTCGCTTTGCAAGGTTGGATTCTTACGAGAATCTACGGGAAGGTTGCTCCTCGTTGCTAGTTCATTTTTGAGACAGCTCCTCGTGAGAAGCAGAATCTGGTGGTTTTGAGAAGTTGAGTGTTTGATATTGCTCCACGAAATCCAAACGAGAAGTTAGGAGTAGAAACTGTACCAAACAGGGCCTGAATATCTGCATGTTGTAGTTTTTCTGAGTTCAAGCTACTACGGACTAAGCTTGTGGGGATCGGTGAAATATATAGCGCCTGCTTCACATCATATACCATCCGTCTTTCTGTATTGCTTATACGAGTGAAAATTGGTTGACTACTGCATTTTTTTTAAAACGGCTCAGGTGGTACTTAATTTGGGAACCCTCCAAAACTCTCATGAGGGCAAAACTCTCATGAGGGCCGTATAAGCTGCCTTGGGCTGTCGTCTGATGGGAGTGCATCGTGTAGAGGAAGTTGGGACAAAAATTTGAAGGTAAGGAAGGTGCGAGGGTATGGCCGAACTCGCAAAAAAGTATGCTCGACCCCATCCTCTGTGGGGCTAACACGAGAGAGATGACCACCAGATGCTGATGAAGCTCCGGAATGATGGTTTTTAGGACTTGCCTCGTCAGGTCGAAGTGCCTCAAGTGGATTCGAACATTTGGAGGGAGAACCCTCGTCATGTTGTGAGCTTGCCTTGGTGCAGTCCTGATCGTGGTCGGATAGACCCTTACCCTCTGAGGAAACTAGTCCCTCAGTTGGATGTATTGTTGTGGGGGGAAAAGGATCCCTCCTCAACTCCATCAGTGGCATAGTCTCCTGGATTTGGCGAACGATCTCTGAAGGCGGCATAACCCACCGGATGAGATGATACTCGGCTCGTAGTCGAAGCCGGCATCCATGTCGATATCTGCGTAATCGGCCAAGTCGAACCAGTTCTCCTCGTTCCACTCTCTTGCCATGGAAGCATTAGAGTTGAGAAAATGAAGAAAACCTGTTGACGAGGAATTACTGGAAGATCCCCACGGTTGGCGCCAACTGTCGGTGTTTTGGAAACGATCTTACGTATGATTGTTTGATTCGGGGGGGTCTCCAAGATTGAAATCACGCAGAGAATGCCATACAGATTTTATACAGGTTCAGACTGGAGAGAATAATAACCCTACTCCTGTGTGACTATATTGAGTATGCTGGTTACAATCGGGAGAAAGACTAATGCTTCTGGGGCTTCAGGGTGCGATTCTCCCCGCTGTCAACCGACTGTAGCCTTTATAAATTGTACGAAGAGGTAGTCGTTTCTCCAGACCAAGGGGCGTCTCATCATTTCATATAATGAGCACGTTGATGGTAGTTATTTCTGGAGTAGTAACCCCTACACGTCGTCTGGTAGTTATTGTCAGAGACAGAGGCGTATTGTGTGCAATTATTTCAAAGAATAACAGTGTATACTAACTGCTTAGATTTCTTAATCAATTGGGCCTACCTGTCTGCAAGCTCTATCGATTATAGGGTGGCCGTAACTGACATGGTCGTAGAAAGACTTACGGCCATGAGGTGATCGTTGAAGAATTTACGACCGTATGGTGATCGTAGAAAGACTTACGACCATAAGGTAGTCGTAGAAGAACTTACGACTATGGGGTTGGTCGTAGAAGGATTTACGATCACTTGCCAGTTTCTCCCTTATGAGCATTAATAGGTATATTCAAGAACCATATAATGGTATTATTATCATCCATTACAGATAAATATTTAAATGAGGATTATTAGATCCTCGTCACTAGCTTTCCTTGCTTGATTCGCTTTCTTTCCTGTTGAGCCATAAAAGCAAGCCTATATTGCAAGTATGCCTCTTCTAGTGGAATCCCAGAAAGAATTATTCGCACCAACATCGAATCCTCCATGTCATCATAGCCAAATGCAACTGTAATGACTAGATGAAAAAGAGAGTTGGATCAAACACAAGCAGCTGAATGAAAAAAAAAACTAAATTAAAATGACAAACTATTAGAACTAGTAACATAAGAGTGCAAGTTCTAGAGCATAAAGAAGCAAATATATATGCCAAATTATACTGTGCAGTGCATGAAGAGTATGAAACCACAACATTTCAATCTAATGTTTTAGGGCATCTTCATAATCACAACGAGCGTTCTCGGCCCCTTCAATTGCATTCTGTAAGTTCCATAAAGTACTCTGCTTTAACTCCACCATAGTGAAGTAATGTGCTCAAGAACCTTGATGTTAATGTTCTTTTGGGTTGATTGCTGAGGAAAAAAAATGCAATGATTTATTTCTTGTCAACCAAAAGAAAATTAATACGAATTTTGCTAATCAAGATGCTTACGTTGTTGAGAAAAGGTGGGCAGCCCTGAACATACATCAATATATCCCTCTCACTTTTACACTTAACCATGTTTTTCTCTAAAATGTGGTCGTCTGAAGCTCCGGACCTCTGGGCTATGCTACCACACCATGTTTGATTCATCAATCAATTTATCCAAAAGCTTATACTATTGACTTTCAACTCATCCAAAAGATGAGTTATTCTACTTATAATAAAGAATAAAACAAGGTGCTTCAAAGAGTTGAAGGACGGCGTCACATAATTTTGGATAACTTTTTATTTTTATCATTGATGGCCGGATAAGAATTGTTCTAGGAGGAAGCTATAACGGAAAAAAGAAAGAGTCTTATAAAGTATGCTCAAAGGTTTGGCCATACTTTACAATAAATCTGTGATTATGTTACATGTGTACGCATACATATGTACGAGTGACTTCCACAATTGTCGGGACCCAAAAATGCAATTCTGGACCCTCTGTGTATAATACACTAGTCTAGGATCATGCTAGTGTACACAGTGTCAACATAGATGAATATCTATCCACACGAAGCGATTAATAACGTAAACGAGTAATTTGAATGACAAATAATAGTTTTGACCTTATGGTCGACTTTACACTTACTAAGCCACGCAGGGCTAACAATTAAAGAAATCAGCAGCGGAATAAAATAAACACCAACGGAATCCCATCAATTCGCCACAGGCAACCAACTGGGATCAATGATCTAACGATCAACACCTTCAACGAACTCCTCCTCGAGAGTAGGCGATGACTCCTCCTCTTCTGTAGATTTGTTTGCAGAGCAAACATGAGTACACAACCGTACTCGCAAGACATACCACAGAATGCAATTTATAGATGCAGACTTATTCCAAAGGAAATGGCATATGTGGTTCTTTTGTAGAAATGCAACATTTGTAATTGAATACAAAGTATAAATTGAAAGCATAATTCAAAAACAAATAGACAATAATAATTTAACAGTTTGTTTTCACAAAGGATACAAAGCTAATCAGACTAATTCACACAGCCACATGACTTAGATCACATAGCTGTCCCTTCCCAAAGTTTTATGAAAATCTACCTCTCGTGTGAAATCCCCGAGCATGTCCATGACCGCGGACGCGGCTATTCGAATAGATTGATTAACACTCTGCAGAGGTTGTACACTTTACCCATAAGATGTAATCAACTGGATCAGAGCTGATCACAATAAAATCTTTCAGAAACTTCATCTCAGGTATTGACACTCTCGATGTGTTTTACTGTCGTACCAACCCTACCAAAGCGCTTTGGCACGACATAGACCGTTGGACAGGGAAACGGCGAACCGCCCCGCGATGTGACCCTACTATAGCGGTACACACCACCCATCACTGAGTTCCTAACCTACAACCTGAGTAATCAATATCAAGAATCCATAACCTACTAAGTTAGGCCCGTCCTATCAGGCATGTGGTTGTACGAATGGCTCAGTTTAATGGCGCAGAAAGTTAAGTCCTTAATTGACCAAGACAAGACTTTCAATTTCTAACTATGCTACGAAGATTATCATTCCCGTCCAACACAGATCCACCATAACAATACACAGTGCCACTTGCCCCAGTCTAAATCTTTTTCCACCTTATTGGTTAAGTGCAACATATGCCATCAATGAGTAATAGCATACAGTACACACAAAGTTTTATCACATAGTTCCGTAATCACTTAGTCAAATTTATAATTGCGACTCACATGAGATGATGACTCGTAGCATGGCTAAGCAATCTACTCGCGTCTAACCAACCCACGTTGATGTTATAGTATTACCAACTAGTAATGAACCAATCTAGGGTGACAAAAGATCATGGCATAACAATAGTCACGGTGGACATAACAAATTGGATTGATAACTACACACAAAAGCATTTAAATAAATACTTAGAATAAGTGCAATAATTTGAAATAATATAGTTTTGAAAACTGGGATTCAACATGATCAAATGTATGACTTGTCTTGGAATAGATCTAGGCACTGGTCTTGGTCTTGATGAACTTCTTCTCCAAAGCTTCCTGAAGTATCGACATCTACTCGCAAACGAAGCAAATAAACTAAAACAAATAAATAACATAGGCAAATCAAACTCTAAAAAATAAATAAAAATATCAGATAAATAGATCTCGAATTTAGATGAAATTAGAAATTTGAATGGGCTCAAACGGAGTTCGGATGCAAAAGATATAGGCTCTGGAAGTTTGAATCTAAAGAAAAACCCTAAAAATGATTTATTGGAATTTCTGAATTAATCTTTAACAGAAAAATCGGATTACTGAGCAAACATGACGTCAACAAAGGAATTTTGGAAATTAAAAGAAATAACAGAGCGGCTCGGCTCACGGTAGACCAAATCTACCGAGCCTTGAGATCTGGGCTGGCCTGGATTGCCACGCGGGAGCACACGTAGGCGCTGATCTGGCACCACGTAGATGACACAAGGATACGGAGGCTGAGGTGGCGACACATGTGGAGTTCCACGTCAGATCGGCGACGACGAAGGCTCGGGAACCACGGTTCCGGCGAACGGCGTCAATCCACCGACGATGAGTAGTACTAGGAGGTAGAGCGCGCTATTGCGAACCTGATGAGCTAGCTCCGGGTGGTCGAGGTGGACGGTGGTGGCCGGCGGCGAGCTCAAAGCGGCGGAGAAGATTCGGGTGTTGTCGGACAGTAGCTTCGACGAAGTATTGGAGATGGCGAAGAGTCCTGAAGGTAGCCCACACGACGGTGAACCCGACGGTGTGCTCAACGTCGACGAGGCGGCGCTGGCGACGGCGCAATTCGCGAAACAAGAACTTCGATTGAAACCCTAGAAACCAGATTGCGGCGGCGCTGGGGCTTGAGAGGTGCGGCGGCTTGAGGGTTTGAGATGCGGGTGGCGCTGCGATCCTCGGGGTACTATTTATAGGGTCGGGGCTGCACGGGATAGGAGATCCCCAAATCGAGTCCGAGATGTCCACGAAAATAAATTCGGCATTTTAGGAGATAAGACACGATTTGGGATACAATTTCAATCGAAACGGGTGCGGAAAAGGAGATACGATTTGGTAATTAAACCGAGGGATTTTAGTTAGAGAATCTCCATTGTTGGACATGGCTTCTAGAAGTTCCAATGGCGAATGAGGTGAGGACCCCGCGAGGTTGACGACGCGGCGAGGACGACGAAGGCGGGGCCCACTGGACAGAGAAACGAGGGCGCGGGCGTGTTCGAACTCTAGTTGATCCAACCGTCCAACCTTGATCAGATGACCCAAATTGCTGTGAATGTTCGGACCACCGAACAGCTCAACTCCATCAGACCATTGGAAATAGATCGGACGGCTCACACCGCTGGTGGCGTTCGGACCGCCGAACAGCACACTTCATCAGATCGTTCATAAACGATCGGATGGTGGTTGATGAAAGGTAGGGAGAGGATGAGCGCGGAGAGAGAGGAGAGAGAGACTGATAGCGGGACCACCTGTCAGCCAAAAGCGGCGGCACGTGCGGACTGGGCCACACAGTGCTGGGCCAAGGAAGGGTTTGGGTTGGGTTTCGGCCCAAAGCACTTTCTGAGATTTTAAATAGGTTTTCTATTTTATAAAATAACAGAAATTCAAATAGGCAATAGAAGATAGCAAATAAACTCGGAAAAATTCTAGAAAAATCTAGAAAATATATCTGAGCACATAGAATCCAAATAAAATAGTTTTGACTATTGTTCATGTTGACTTTAATCATATTAAATGATTTTTGCTATTGAAAGTCTATATTTAAGCTTTTGAAATTAAATTCAAATAAAACCAAATGGTGAATTTTTTCCCTACTAACTTTTCAAAAGATTTTTAAAACTCGAAAAGTTGGGATGTTACAATAGTGTTCCTTTCTTTCCATATGCATTCTAATTTTGGAGGAACCAAGAAAAAACAGTGTGGCGATAAACATCTTCAAAGCAGAGGAGTTCCATAATGAATTCTACCTTGTACAAACAAATTTTGATCGAAAGGATGAATCGAGAATCGAAATACCATAATTTAAATTAAAAATTGTAAACCATTCCTCGATTCAAACCCAAATTGAATTAAACCATGAGCTCAATTCATAATTTATACATCGATTCAAGCCCGAATTAAATTAAATTTCTTTTCCCGTCTTCAGAGTCTTTCGAAAGCTTTTAAAAAATAAAATAAACCATTTGTATTTTATTGGATTAATTGAAGCTTAATTAGAAATTTCATAAAATAAAAAACATTTTAAATGAATAAAATATACTTCAATTAAATTCAAAATTATTTTATCAAATCTATTCATGTTCTAAGGATTTTTATGTAAATTTCTTAAAATTTCTGAAATTTATTTCATTCTCCATTTTTCTGGATTTTCCCCTTTTTCTTTTCTTTCCTCCTCTTCGAACCTACTGCTGGCCTTGCTGCGGACTTGCGGTGCAGCAGTGGCTTGCTGTGGTCGGGTGGCGTAGCAGCCACTTGCTGCGGTTTGGGGACGCAGCAGGCACGGTTCTACTGTCTAGGTGCGCAGCAGGAAGGAGGGGACTAAAATTGGAAATTCGTACCTAAGAGGGCTAGATTTGGAATTCTTTTGTGCTAGGGGGCCAACAGCGTCCAGATTTCCTTAACGGCTATCTCACCGGTTCGTCCTCGGCAACCCTTGTCGGAGCACGCGAGCCGCCCCCACCGCGCGGGCACTCGCAGATCGTCGTCCGTCCTTGCGCTGCGCGCACGTGGTGAGAGCTCATCACACGTCCTATCCTCCCTTTCCAAGTCCCAAGTCACACCCGCCTGCGTTCCAAGGAAGTTTCGACGCTTGCGCTCACCAATAATTCCCTGGAATTGGTTCCTAGGTAGGAATAATACACGGGCACACGTGGTATGTCTGATGGTCAAAGAGTGTGATCCCTCTCAGAGCATCTATAATAGTCCATGTCAGTTAAAGGTGAATACATCAGCATTTAGGTGATATGTAGGAGAGAATGCGAGGAAAGAGGTTGAGCTTGTTTTTAGAAGAAGAAACAAGCAAGTTGTTGATGCTAAGACACAAGAAATAACAAAATAGCTTTTGGAGACTTGCTTGTTACCTAAAAATATGTTTTGTGTATAGCAATTAAAACAGGAATTAAAGTCTTAGATAAAAGCTCAAAAAATAATACATTGAAAAACTTGTTTTTTTTATTAGATTGGGTACTCTTTGTCCTCTTAATAACAAACTAAGAAATAAATTATTGTAAATGCTCTTAGTAAAGATATAGACATTCGCTCTAGATTAGACGTTGGTTGGGGGCGTGTGGTGTATCCCTGTTGTACTTGAAAAAAAAGTCTGAAAAAAGGTCCAAAGTCTCCTTCCATACACTTAACACCGAATACCTTACCCCGAATCCGCGGCTTGTGGGCGCACGCAACGTTGGGCGCCACCGGCTAGCGCCCTAAGGGTAGGCCGCCCGCGCGTTGGCATATGATTCTTGGATGATTTGGTCGGCTTCCTCCTCGTAAATCGCGTTCGTGTCCACGTCTTAACGGCTCCACTCCTAACATTCTCACACACTTGGCCGGCGCCTTCTACTTCCCCCCTTCCCTTTCCTTCCCTTTCTGCTGGTTGCTGAGAAATCCAATCCGAGTGCGAATCCATGGAGGCGCAGGCGAGAAAGCTCCTCGCTGTTCTGCCAATCTTGCTCGGCTTCGTGTGCGTTTCGAGTAAGTAGCCCGCGTTTCGAGCAATCTCGATCACGAGCCCCAAAAAGTGGATACGGGGGAAGTTGTCGGATAAAGAAACTCTGGCTTTGCGGGCCGTAAAGTGCAGGAATTTTATGCCTTTTTGGGTTGATTTGGGGGTGTGGATGGCTTCATCGGGTGATGCTGTTGTTGGTGCTTGATTGATGGACGGCTTTGGTTGGCTGTGTGCAGGGGCGCAGTCGTATATCGGCGTCAACTACGGAGAGGTGGCTGACAACCTGCCGTCGCCGGACGAGACGGTGAAGCTGCTCAAGTCGACGACGATTTCTAAGGTCCGCCTCTATGGCGTCGACGCGGGGCTCATCCGCGCGCTCGCCGGCACCAACATCTCCCTCGTGGTTGGCGTGGCCAACGGCGACATCCCCTCGCTCGCTGCCGACCCCGCCGCCGCGTCCCGCTGGCTCGCCGCCAACGTTCTCCGCTTCGTCCCGGCGTCCACCATCTCCGTCGTCGCCGTCGGCAACGAGGTCCTCGAGTCCGGGGACGCCTCCCTCACTGCCGCGCTCCTCCCAGCCCTGCAGAACCTCCGCGCCGCCGCTGCCGCGGCCGGCGATGGGGCCGCCGGCATCAAGTTCTCCACCGTCAACACCATGGCTGTGCTGGCGCAGTCCGAACCGCCGTCCACCGGGGCCTTCCACCCGGACATCGCGTCGCAGCTGCAGCAAATCCTGGGCTTCCTAAGCAAGACTAGCGCGCCCTTCATGATTAACCCATACCCCTACTTCGCGTACCAGTCCGATCCCCGGCCGGTGACGCTGGCCTTCTGCCTGTTCCAGCCCAATGCCAGCCGCTTCGACGTCGGGTCCAAGATCAAGTACACCAACATGTTCGACGCCCAGCTCGACGCCGTCAAGTCGGCGCTGGGGCGCGTCGGGTACGGCGACGTGGAGATCGTCGTGGCGGAGACCGGGTGGCCGACGAAGGGCGACGCTGGGGAGGCCGGCGCCACGGTGGATAACGCCAAGGCGTACGTCGCCAACCTGGTCGCGCACCTGCGGTCCGGCGCTGGCACGCCCCTGATGCCGGGCAAGTCGGTGGACACGTACCTGTTCGCGCTCTACGACGAGGACCTCAAGCCCGGGCCGACGTCGGAGCGGTCGTACGGGCTGTTCCACACCGACCTCAGCATGGCGTATGACGCCGGGCTGACGTTGTCCGGCAGCGCGGGGAGCCCGCGCAGCTGCGGCGGGGGCGCGGCGCAGCCGAAGGCGGCCGGGTGGTGTGTGGCGAGGGACGGCGCGACGGACGCGGAGCTGCAGGTCGACCTGGACTACGCGTGCGCGCAGGTGGGCGTGGACTGCAGCGCCATCCAGGCCGGGGGCGCGTGCTTCGAGCCCAACACGGTGCGCGCCCACGCCGCGTACGCCATGAACCAGCTCTACCAGGCCGCCGGCCGCCACCCCTGGAACTGCGACTTCCGGCAGTCCGCCACGCTCACATCCGACAACCCCAGTACGTGCACATC
This sequence comes from Ampelocalamus luodianensis, assembly GCA_036346255.1. Classification (NCBI taxonomy): domain Eukaryota; kingdom Viridiplantae; phylum Streptophyta; class Magnoliopsida; order Poales; family Poaceae; genus Ampelocalamus; species Ampelocalamus luodianensis. Next base: position 75,582,161 of record CM070622.1, on the reverse strand, counting down.
GCTCTTCAATCATTCTTATACTTCGTCATTGTTCATCATTCCCTGAATCATACGCATATATACTAGTACGTTTCTGCTCTGGTGCTCGTGGATCGTCATGGCGAGTCGTCACTATGCAGGCAACATAGTTTGTTTTGCTTCACTTTGTTCTTGCAACATTTAGCATTGCGCGCGCACATGTGCAGGGTACTACCGAAGGAAGTCGAGTTTTGGGCTTATATGACACTATTTATCACACTAATAACAATTTTGACTCTCCCTAGGTAAATACCAAAATAGCATACTCCACCGTGCCCTAGGGGGCGGACCTCTCACCACGCGCCACGTATGAAATCCGGATCTTTGAGACACGGATTGGACCGAGTCCGATCCCCAGTGGCACGGCAAAGGGCGAGGTGATAGAAAAAACGAATTAAAAACCATTTATGATACTATTTGAAACTTTAAAAAATATTTTTTCTTTTGATTTTTGTTTTTTTACCTCACACTCGCAACTTCAAATATATTATCACATGTATCAGAAAAAAATTCACAAATTTTTTCACATTGAATCACGGCACAGCACAGCATACGTAGCTTTAAACATGGGTATCAACCGTCGCTATCGTCACCTTTCGCAAACTTTGGTGGCTCGATGAGTCGATGGACGGTGTATGTGTAACACTATTTGACGACACAGCGGCGGGCAATAGTACACTGTCACCGGACGCGTCGGCGGGTAGTAGTACACTGTCACCGGTCGCAACGGCGGGTAGTAGTACACCGTCACCGATCGCGGCAGCAGACAGTAATACACGGATAAAGTTTTGAATAGTGTTTCAAATAGTGTCATAAATGATTTTTTTAATTCATTTTTTCTATCCCCTCGTGCCCTCGCGGTGGCTCGCCTCCTCCATGCCAGAGAGACACGGACTGGCACCATCCATGACTCTAGGGCACGAGCATGCCTGTCGTACCGCTGGGGATCGGACTTCGGCCTAATCCGTGGTCTATGGGTTCGGATTTCACACGTGACGCGCGATGAGGAGTCTAACACACCAAGGCATAGTGGAGGGTGCTATCTTTGACATTTACGTAGAGAGAGAGCTAAAATTGCTATTAACCATATGAGAAAAAAAAAAAACTCAAGGAAGTCAGCTTTCCTCAGGTTGTGTTCCTTGGTCTATTCATTCATTTCTCATGTACTGCGGACCATTGCTGGTGGTGCTATTATTGCTTTTCTGACAAGTTTCACTTTTTGCTGCAAAACCTTGCGATAGATAACATGTGCATTTTGTTTTTAGAAACGTGACGTTTTGAAACAACGGTGGGAGGAATTACATTTCTTAGTATAAAGCATGAAAAGGTATCTAAAATCGAGTTAAAGGATGACTTGAACTTAGTAGTGGGATTGTAATCTGCACCTACCCAAGTGAGCTAGGCTCAGCTACAGGTCTAGTGTTGTTAGAGCCAAGTGAATTCTCTGTCAAGCAGTAGTGCACAGGCAGGTTGCTCCTAATGAACAGTATATTAATACAGTTTCTTAGTGTATGAGAAGTGTTAGGATACTATCTTTCCAATGTATGGTTTCTTATAGTGTAGTATTTTATGCTGTTTTATTTAATTACATACATGCAGTATCTTAAGCTATTTTGCGTTAGATTTTGAGACCGGACCGGTATCTAGATTAGATACTAGAGTACGCTATCTCTTCGTTAACTATGGTGTCACATCATCGTTTTGCCTACATGGCAGACTTAAGATACTAGACAGAGTGGAACACCGAGAGCAGCCACTTTGCTTATCTTATGCAGTCCTGTTGCCTCTCTCCAGTTATCTGCTTTGTTGCTGTCAGATTGCGATATCTGCCATCATCGATCTCGTTGTTAGAGCTTCGCGTAGACAAGTTGGCTTATGGGATCAACAATTACAGCAATATAAACACAATCTTCTCTACCTCATTTTACAACCAATCATTCGAGTCCCTTCTCTGATTCTCTGCAGGCTACGGCTCATGTGTGTACACCGGAGGCCAATAATGCCACGGACTATTAACCCCGGCACCATCCCGTGGCGCATAATTCTTTCTGCAAGTACCATGATGACAATCCGGCCCTACAAACGTCCGTGTGAATCGAATACCTGCCGTTGTGGTGTAAGGATGCATCCCCTTGTTACATCTTAGCAGATGTTTTTTTTTCAGTTGCCTGCTATTTGCCTTCGTGTGTAGACGGCTCTTCTAATTAGTAGCGCTCTGGGCTGGTTGGTTTGTGACTTTTGTGTGAAGATGTGTGAGTTGTGGTCAACATTGGCATAAGTTTGGTGTACCTTTTGTTTATATGCATGTCCATAACTAGAATTCAGTTGCACTATTTATGACTTGTTTGGTACAACTCTTGCTCCATACTTCTCAATCGAATCTTGTGGAGCTTTTCGGTTTAGCATGGTGTTGTTGCTGTTTCTAGCTCTTGCACCTATGCATAGGAGTAGGTAATGCAAGCGTGGTTACAAGCTTTGGATCAAAACAAAGGTTGGAATGGAAGGGTCGTAATCTGAATTAAAAGGTACCTTGATCGTCAAATGGGAGAGGTTATTGCCAACGTGTAGTGTCACTATCGATGATGTGGAATTAGTTTGTGGGACAACGGATGGTAGGTCTGGACTTCGCCATCTTTTTGTCGGACTTCCTCTGCCTTCTGGCACCCATCGGCGCTACACGATTGTCACCATCCCACGTCGTTTTTCCCGGAAGGGATTTCTCTGCCTGAGGCTTCTCCCCACCACCGTTGGATTAGGGGTGATGTGCGGTGGGCGAGTCGGGGCCTTAGCCGAAGTCCTCACCCTCTGATTTTATTTCCGTTTTTCTTAAGTTTTTCGTGGGAGCTGAGTTGTTGAATCGTTCTTAGCTTCCATAGTCATTTGCCCATTTGTTGATATATGCTCACAGTAATTTATCAGATAAGTTGAAAAACTCTTGTGACAATCAACAGCAGAATTCATAGATAATCACATGGAAGAACTATCACGCTATAAAAATCCTGATTATTCACTAGTGAGCGAAGCATGCCCTTAATTAGCTTCGTAACACTGTAACATGTATCAGTTTCTTTAGAGTTCAAGGCACACGAACCACCCACGAACACACATACGTGTGTGTTTTCTACACGTGCTAGGAATTTATTGAAGACAGACAAGATCTCACAGAGCACGGGCACTCGCTTTCCCACTGAATGCACAAGCGTTTGTGTACTCCAAAGATCGGTGGACACCAGCGTCTAGCACGGGCACTCTTTTCCACCGAACGCACAAGCGTTTGTGTACTCTTAAGATCGGTGGACACCGGCGTCGAAGTTTGGGACTTGAACCCTAGTGGGTTTGGTGAACACCCACATGCCTAGCCATTTGTCCATAGACCAACATCCGTAACATGTCTTAGTTAATTACTCAAAATGAAAACATTATATTGACTGCATCTACAAATATTTTTATTTCTGATTTGAATGAAGATCGGTGACTCCACGTTCCTCCTGAAATATGTGTATTGATACGGTTTTTGTAGTAACTAAAAACTATTTCCATTTCTCTCCAAAATTACGAATCTGTTGCCCTGATCAAAGACTATTGGGAGTCCCCCATATATATGCCCTGCTCTAATCATCTCATGCTCCTTGAATTGCTTCTTCCTTCCCTCAGACAAGATTGTGTTTGCTCGGATTGGATGACCCCTGAGGTAGTAAGGCCGCCTACGAGTTTATATACTCCCTTCGGTCACAAAAGAGTGACGTTTTTGACTTTGTAGAGTCAACGAGATGCTCCTTTGACCACTAAGTTTTCTTATCATATATTCAAAAACAAAATGTTAAAGTCCAATATTATGAAAGTATTTTGTACGACAAATTCACTCCTATCATTTTTATATATCCAAATAAAAATATTTAAATAATATCTTTGATCAAAACTAATAGAGTTCGACTGCATACATTCTAGGATGCCACGCACTCTTTTGTGACCAGAGGGAGTAGCTTCCTAACTACCCTCCACCACAGGGAGTAGCAGAAGCAGCCCACTTAAACTCCTACAAAAAATCGCTTATGATAGCATATTGTAGCAGGCCGGCCCGCGTACCCAGCCAGGCCGCCGGGCACCGCGTAGCTAAACCAACGAATCGCATCGCCCCTACAACACTAAGTCGGTTTGGTTGGTTGGCTCGCATCGCCCCCCAAACAAAAGAAAACACCTTGAATGCTGCTCCTCCCCCGTGAGGTCGCGACAAAGCGCGCCTGCGACGAGGCCCCACCGCCCTCCTGTAGGCTCGGCTCGACGAAATGCCGCGGCAAAGAAATCAAGGTGGGTTCTTTGATGTCCTTCGGGTCCCCCTCTCATTTTTTTTTCTTTGAATTTTCAACCCTAATTTTGGGGTTTGGTTGTTAGGGCAAAACCTAGAACACTAATCGTGCTTTGTTTCACTCCAAGGACGGAGATATTCGATGGATGTTCCTCCGATTAGTGCTTCGCAGGCCCCATGTGCTCCCTTCCTGCGAAGCTTGACTCGTTGCTGCTTGCGCCCATGTACAAGCTGTGGAAGCAGGTGAAGAACAAGATCTGCCTCCTCAAAGGCGATCTTGAAGAATTGGTAGCCAAATACCTCATGGAGCCATCAGAGGTCGATTACCCTGCCGCGACTGCTGTGTGCTAGGTGATGGAGGCACGTGAACTGTCGTATGACATCGACGATTTCGTGGACGATCTCGTCCACGCCATCACCACCGATGCCAGGATCACTTTGCCCAAGAAAAGACCCCCTCCCCCTTCAACATCACTCGGGTTCACGGGAAGCTAAATCTGCGCCGATGGGCCACGGACGAGGTCTCAAGATTCAGAACTCGAGTGAAGGAGGCCATTGAATGGCACAGGACCTATCTTCATAACTGTTCCTTTAGGCCTTGGCTTACCTCAGACGAACGTATCTCGTGGTGTTTTGTGGGCAGCTGCCAAGCCCACCAACGTATCCTGCAGACTGCATTGCGGGCTAACGGCGTTCCGCAAATTGCATAGCTTCAAACATGGGTATCAACCGTCGCTATCGCCACCCTTCGCATCCCTCGGTGGCTCGATGAGTCGATGGACGGTGCATGTGAAACACTATTTGACGACGCAGCGGCGGGCAATAGTACACCATCACCGGACGCATTGGCAGGCAGTAGTACACCGTCACCGGTCGCAACGGCGGGCAGTAGTACACCGTCACCGATCGCGGCAGCAGGCAGTAATACTTAACCTCTCGTCAGGTTCTCTCAGTCCCAGTCTCTCTCTTGCCACAAGTTCAATCGAACCCCACTCAGCCTGTCGGCCACTCCCAATCTCCCATGCTATTTCTTCTTTCTCTCTTTCCTCTATCCACTCACTCAGTCGAATGAAATCCCCTGGCCACTAGCTTCTTCATTCTTTCCTTAGGTTTTTTCCCATCCTTCTTCCACCCAGGTGATTTCCTTGGAGCTCCTTCCTCCTATTCCCTCCTCCTGGAGCTTCTTCGGTGCTGCACTTTTTCCCATGGTGCCGCGGCCCCTTGCTCACTCGGTCGTGCCTCTGGCCCACTACGCCCACCACCGGCTCCACTCCCCGGCGCCTCCTCCTCCGGCCCACCGTGGCCTGGCTCATCTGCACCTGTGCCTGGCCCAGCGCCACACGCTTGGTCACCGGCTCACGCCAGTGCAGCTCGCCCGGCCTACGGCCGCCTCGCCTCATGCGCCCTCGCGGAGGAGGCGAGGTGGAGCGAGAGGCAGAGCGAAGGAGGCGGAGCAGCAAGGTAGAGGAGGCGAGGTGGAGCAGGAGGCGGAGCGGCGGGAGGCGAGGAGGCGCGGCGGAGCGAGGAGGGGGAGGAGGCGAGGCGGTTGTCGGCGCCGGCGTGCTGGCCATGCTGCGTGCTTGGCGTGTCAGCCGTGCCGACCGAGCACGGCACGCCACATCGGGTCGTGCCGTGCCACCCGTCGTGCCATCTTTCCAGGTCTGACCCAGCCTGTCGTCCGTGCCGTGCCAGCCCGGCCTGCCACGTGGTGTGCCTGGACCGTGCTTGGGCCGTACCGGGCCGGCCGAGCTTCGGGCCAGCACGGAATGGCCCAGCCTGACTCCCACCTCTACTAGGTGTTAATGTCTTGGAATAAAAGTGAATAATTAATGTGCTCATAACTACCGAAGAGAGAGGGCATATAAACTACAACAAAAGATTTTATATGCATGTCATTCAATATTTTGCCCAAGTATGGAGAATAAGGAGTTCATAATACCAAGAGAATGGTAGAGGAAATAATATCTTGATATTTTGGGAATAATAAATAATAGTTAATGTGCTCATAATTGTTGAACAGAGAAGAGATAAACAATGGCAAGTAAGAGAGAAAAACACCAAATCCACATATCTGCCTCGTAGTTTGAAACAAGACTGAGAAATTATATATTTTGTATTTTGAATTGAATAAAGTAGTCAAATTAATCTTGGCATCATTGAAAGTAAATGACTTGTTTATGGTGGCTCTATTTCATTTTATAAGAATATTTTCATCACACACGGAGATTACGAAAGTAGTAAAACCAAGAGGATGGTAGAGAGAAATGACCATGATGTCTCTAGTGTTAATGTTTTGGGAATAAAAGAGAGAATAGTGTGACAGAGTGTTTACTCATAAATGTTGAAGAGAGAAGCAATACGGGCAAAAACGATAGAAAACTACTATATGGCTGATATTTTGAAACAGAGGGAGTAAGATATATCTGAAAGGAGTAGTGAACCCAAACCTGTATAAACAACTATGCCATAATCTCTCACGGACGCCAACCTGCCTAACGACCGATGTACATTTGCTTACATGATTGATTGCAAAAATTTGCAATCGCAAAAACATTCATGCTGAGAGAATGTCTAGCTTTATGTTCCAAGAACCAAAATTTTGTTGAATCAAGATACATACGGGAGTTGGCATTGATAGTATATTATGATCGGGCATATAATAGTTTATGAGTTTTATAGATTGATAAGATAGTGTATTCACACATTTTTGTTGAGAGATGAACTCTACAATGTGATAATTTTTTCGTTCTTTTTTAGATGCGGTTTTAGAATGCGTGCAATCAATACTTTTAAAACTTTTACTGCTAATATATACTCCCTCCAGTCACAAATTAGTGATGTTTTGGGATGTGCACAGTCAAACTTTGCAAACATTGGTTATCGATATTTCTACAAATACTTAGATTTGTCATATGAAAATGGTATGTGTATATTTGTCTCTACAAGTACTTTTATAATATTATAATTTTGTTAGGTTTTATAAATATATTACAATAACAATCATAGATCAAAGTTGGGTTTTGGAGACCTTGTTGATGTCCAAAACATCACTCTTTTGTAAATGGAGGGAGTGCAAAAGTATTATGATTTGTCATTTTGAAATGACATTACCAGATTTGTCATAAAAACACTTTTATCTAAATATATTGTTAATATTTTTTATGAACATATAGTTAGAAAAAGTAATGGTCAAATGTGTGTGTTAGAGACCATACCGATGTACGAAACAAAGCGTAAAAAAGAACCAATATGGAAATGTTTTTTAAATTCCTATGAGAATTAAATCTTTTTCCGTGAAGTTCCTACCAAGGTTTGTGTTTCTAGAGTGTCGTAGGACTAGAATATCCACAGTATGGCCTTTTTTTAGCCTCTAAGAAGAGAGAAGCCTTGGAGAGTGCCTCCAAACATTGAGTACATAAGCCTCTAGGCCATTTGGCCTCGAGGCAGTGGCCAAGGAATAAAATATTTATTAGCTCGATTGTTGCTTTCCGGTAGGAGACCCAAGCAACTGACATCCAAGAGGATGAGAGGGATTGGAGACACGCTGTCGGGGAGACTGCCGGGTGGCGGAGGGGAAGGAAGCACAGCCGTCCAAGTGGAGGATGAGATCATCTACTCGTCAAATGTCCTCAAGGCACTATGCCACCTCCATGCCGCCACCTCTCCGCCTTTATGCCACCCAACTAGCACTGCTACCTCGCTGAGGTAGGGCCTGAAGACCCTCCCACCCGACCTCTAGCTTGCCATCTTCTCCATCCTCCCGTCCGACACTAATCACATCCTCTTCCACGCCATCTGCATGAGGTGTGGCGCCGCCACCACCGCGTGGGCCTGCATCCTAGCTCATCAGCTTCCGCTCTGGCCAGGGCACGGAGGAGTGGAGCGGCATGAGGGATTCATGGATGCATCGATTGATTTGTTGATGCGACGCGAGGGGGTGAGGAGCAGCTCGAGTCAGGAGAAGATTGGGTTGGAAATTTAGGGATTGTGCGATGGAAGGGTGTGGAATTGTGGATCAGCTAAGGCTAAGAATAAATTTGTTGGACCGAAATGGGTTGAAAAGGAGTGCTATTTCTTTTTCATCTTGACCGGATTTAACTTTATTCCCACTCCAATACCCTGAAAACTACGAAGATTGAATGTATAAGCATAGCGAAAGTTTTGCGTTGAACCTAATCAAAACCTCGAGACACAACGACCAAAAACTCAAAGAGAGATCACATAGGCGGTCAAACCTTTTGAGATGGGTGGTCTGACTTCTCGTCTGGGCGGTCAGACCTCTAACATAAATAAATAGTAAAATCAGCAAAAAGTTCAAAATCACAAATCGACACAACTTTTGATCCGGTGATCTAAATCCTATCATATTTCAACCATAGCTCATCAAGAAGATTACAAACCTATTCCAATCGACGATCAGGAAGATCAAAGCCAAGGTTTCACCAATTTCTTAGATGAGAACAAAAGGGCATAAGAACCGAGGAGATCCAAACTTTGATCCAAAAACTTGCTCGTAGGTAGATGAAGATCAAGATGATCCTAGATATATTTTCACATGTTACAGTAAGCAAAATCACAACAAGAAACCAAAGAAAAATCAAAGGAACACCAAAATTTCAAAAGTCACCAAAGAGATAGTAAGAACAAGAAGAGACTCATCTTGAAGAAATGTTACTTGGATTGATTTGATATTGATGTTGGTTTACAGCCACTCCACCATGAAGGGCAAAAGCTCAACAATTGAGCACACAATCAATTCATCTCTCACAAACCCTAGCCTCAACTACTTCAAAATCTTCAAATAATAAATTCGGGTTTTTCTCTTAGAAGGACTTGAGAACTCCATATCTGGAGATTCTCCTTTTATAGTGGAGGTCAGGTGTAACACCTCAGCACAACATGAGCCTGGAATGCTACTAAACTAACAGTATAACAAATTAAAACCAAGACATTTTACTAAATTTCGGCAAAACCTCCTTTGTATAGCTAACTATACCGAATGTTCCAACAGTTACAAATTTCATAGTTAAACAATCCAACATTCAGCATAATCAATAGACATTCAAGATATGCTAATCGAATAAAGTATAATCATAGGTATCCAAATATACTACACATCATTATTACAAATAATCCAACGCGTAAAGCATAACCATAACAAATCCTTTAAGGAGTTTGCTTATTTATTAATACATGATCTGAAATTTAATCAACTATAAAAGATTCATGACAGTGTGTGTGTCAGAACATATGGCTACTTCCCCCATGCATGTCGTTCTTGTATTGGGTACCTAAAATAATAGCAATAGAAAGAGTGAGTCCACAGACTCAGCAAGTACAAATAAAAGATATTATAATACAAAATTATAACACCAGCATCCACTCCCATAAACTTTGCATTAAACCATACCACATGCTAATGCAATGCTCAATGCGTCCTTTCTCTTTAACTCTTTTTGTATTTTACCAGTAATAGAGAGTATGCAACCGTCGCTGCATACACATGCCTGTGCTCGCAAGCACAGGGACCAAGAGCCCAATACTCCGCAAGTAATGGGGACCTCAAGCCCATACTCCACAAGTGTGGGGACCTCAAGGATTGACATGCTTGGTCACCACGTGACCAAGCCTCAAACATGATCTCAATATGCACATGCACAGTTACTCTATTCATCATCAACATGTAATAGCAGTAACATTATATATGAATTGAACTTAATCATACTTTGAGTATTCATCAATATTAACACAATTATAATTCCAACAACCATGCATTGCTAACATGTATCAAATACTCGCAAACATGATCAATCATTCGCAATTAGTCTATCAATCAATATACTTGCCTCAATCGTGCGAGAATAAAGGACGCGAAGAGGGCGCTGCCCCCCGGAACCAATCCCCACCTGAATTAAGTTAACAAGTACTCTAAGATAACAATACTAGACCAAAACAAAGCTAGAAGCAATTATGTAAAAATTATACTCTCTCGCGCAACCCCAATTCCAAAATCATAAACAACAGTCTGTCCCCTCGACAGATAGTCATAATAAAAAAATGCATATCTTTTATTACAGAGATCCAAATGGGGTGTTCATGGACTTTATAGAAATCTTATCAAATTCTCCATCTAAACCTAGTTGGTGAGCCTTTCAGATTCGGTCATTTACTACCCTCACCAAGCTGATTAACAAAACAACTAATTCACGTCGGGTTTTGGACAGTGATATTAAAACTATCATAACTTTCAATATAGTTATCCAAATTTCACGTTCTTTAGCTTCATCGAAAGCTAAACCAATTATCTACATCTTTCGTTATAGTGAGACCTTCCAAATATTCCTTTAATTATCCACTTTTGTCTGATTACTAAAAATTGTCAGAATTCTAGCAGATTTACCGAACAGCGGCGCTACGAAATTCATAACTTTTGAACCACTCGTCCAAACGATGTAATCTAGTACTCTACAGAAAGGTATCGACGTTGCCTACAATTATCTAGGAGACGGCCATATCAGAAATTGTAGTTATCATCCTCAAAACAGTCAGCCACTACAGACTACCCTAAACCGATTTAATACTGACATTGCCTAAATACATGAATACATGACTAATCGAACGAGATTGGGGATTAACCTTGGAGATCAAGATGAAGAACATGAAATCCCAGCGCTCCCCATCTCCTTCTTCCTCTCTCCCTTCTCTCTTCCCCCCTTATCTTGCTCCTTCCTTTATCTTCCACCTTCTATTGGACTTGCAAGGAGGCAGCAGCACCTGGGAGGGGAGGTGCTACAGTGGTGGTGCTACAGTACCATGTGGAGCTACAGTAGCAGGGCTAGGGTTTGGGTGGCCTTCCCCCTTCCTTTTGAGGTCGTCTGACTCAATTGGACCAAGACACCGTGGGGCAAAAGCCTAGGTTTTCTTACTCTCCCTCATAAATATGAATTTCTAAATTTGATTTATTTAATTCTCTCTCTAATGCTATATAGGATATTACATTCTAGCCCTCTTAAATAGAATTCGACCCCGAATTCTTCTCGTCGTTATTCTCGAAAGAACACCCAAAACTAAATTTAAACAACAGCTAATACTGACCTGTCGTGAACAACTCTGGGTATAGCTCGCACATACGAGACTCCAACTACCAAGTCGCTTTCCTCTTGGACCTATGGGACTGCATCACCTTGGTGGATACCAACGTTTTACACCAACTGTAACACCTCAACACTCGTACCGACCTTTCCAAATCCACTCAACGGACATGACTCGAGGGCATAGTTTTACTCGCGAGTCAACAGCTCTGACGAAACCTGACACTCCAAATTTCTCATATACTCCCTCGACACCGGGTCATACAAAACATTGTGTATCCTGCACCATAACTCGAGACGGTCCCAGCGCTATCTTCCAAAATCCCCATAACTTCTAGAAACATACCAATATACCTTAGGCCAACTTTCCCTTTGATACCAAACCCAACAATTTGCACAATCCACACAGAACTACGGTTCCCTCTCTCAAAATATATCACTTCATCCTAACAAGGAGAACCTCCTTTAAACAAGGACGCGCAACACAACTCGCTTTCAACAAACTCTCTTACAGACAAAGCCCAACTAAAAATTAACCACTCTCATCGCAACCATGCATTACTAACTTCCCACCAAAAGAGTCAAATCCAGAATCAAAGATTCATCACGAAAACCTTTTCACTTTCCAATTAGACAATTTGCAAATAAACACCACATAAGCCACAAGAGAAATCGCTTGAATACCTAATTCAATCATTTCATTTGTTTTCCTTAATAAAAAAGAACCACACAAGCCAACATAATGCCAACTCAAATTGCAAATGACCTCTGTCATAAACACACAGCTCGAACGAGAATCAAGAGAGTATTTCACTACCCGAGAAAACATCTTTTTCTCAATTTTCCTTTTAGGAATAAACTTTTCCTTAAATCATAGGATTCCAAATCATCGCATAACACGCTAACTCATTTCTCTTAAATTGACGACCTCAACGCTATGCTCAAACTAAAAACATCATTCATACCTGTGAGGACCCGGAATATTTAACTAGTAACACTTAACCTCCAATTGGTTCTAGCATTACTAATTAAACATTCTAAGCCTCGATGGGCATATGTTTCCCAGAATTGCAACATATGCACATCATCACAAAATTACACATCATTTCCATACAACAAGCAGCACTAAGTTCAACAACAACATACAAAAAGTAAAGTTATTACAAAAGAGAGCCGACCGGCCAAATAGAACAATATACAAGAATGACAGCGGAAGCAAAAGGTGCCATAAGATGGCTAGAACAAAAGTCGACCGATTAGCCATACACCCACAAGGCAACCGGCCAGGGCCGCCAAGCTAGTCGCCCATAGCTACCACAACACGACTCACAAAAGTGAGGCCCTCGAGCTCACCTTCTTCCTCTCGCAATGAACAATTAAGCATAGCATCCGAGTACAAAGATTGTCTTTGTACCCCATAAGGCGACGTGTGGAATAGCAGACCTATCCATAAACTACATGCAAGCTTATTTAGGTGGAGGTTGTATGTCTCATTTTGCACAAAGCCAACTTTATTTGCAATAATGTAATACATTTAAAAGCAAGTTTGCAAATCTGTTTTTAATGTTGAAATAACAGTAATAAAGATACATACACGTAACCACCTAGAAGCGACTATCCCAATAGCCACCACAACATAGCACGAATCCCCGATTCGTACCACCCATCAAGTTTTAATTTAAAAGGTTGTAGTCTAACTCTTGAAAGACCTTGCCAAGCGTGTCCATAACCTAGGACGAGGCTATTCGAATAGTTTTTAACCCTGCAGGGGTGTACCAATGTACCCACACTTCAGACCGCCTTCAAGCCACAAGCACACTACCGAAGGTATGCCGGCACGGCTAAGTCCTACGAGACATTTCCAATCTTGTGTATTAACTACGAGCCGCTCATATGGATAGAAACCCATATGCTTACATTGCAAGCCGAAAGACAACAAATCCCATCACGGGTGAAGTCTTTCGGACACTACAATGCTCCCAACACCATCCCTCCTGCGACTCCCTGCGACTCGGAGCCAATACACGCCAAAGTACTAAGTCAAGAGAGGTCTCATACCCTCTAATGTGGTTAGCACGCTAAAATGCTTGGTTTAGTGTAACAAGATGTTCGGTCCTTGTTGACCCGGGCACCATTCCAGTCACACCCAAAATCACACCATCATACCATTGTGCCCAAGTCTAAATCATTTTGTTTTCAGCTTTAGTTTTCATAAGTAGACAAGGCACAAGGTGGAAATCATAATCATAATAAGTTTTAAGTGATCAAGGTTATCGACAAGTCGATAACCGCCAATTTCTACCGAAGCTAAGCATGGCTAAGCAATTGATTCGCAACTACTAAGTGACAAGAGCCCATCCATGAACTCTAAATCACAGCAAGTAACCTAGGCTCATGGTAGTAGAGGATAATCATTTGCTAAGGAAATGCATCTACTAGGCCAACTATTAACACAAAGTAGCAATGCATACATAGAATTTGTAATCAACATAAATACTTAAAATACTGGGATTAACATGATCAAACTGCTTGCCTTCTTGTTGTTGCTCAAACTGTTGTGGAGGGTCGCTCTCGGGATTACCGCAAATGTCGAATCCTAAGCGAAAAGGCAAAAAGAACCAAGAACAACCAATAAGACGAGCCGCACTTAAACAAATGAGCAAGCAAAAATTATCCAAATGCTACAAAATTTACACATAAGGCAGAATACGAATATACCTAGACATAGAAACTGGAAAAACCTAATTTGGATTTGCGGTGCAAAAGATATTACCTAAAAACCCATTTTCGGCCATAATTAGCACTGTAGCAAAAACATTTTCTAGAAAGATTTTGAAGCTGAAATTTTTATGGTAGCTACCTACTGGTATAGTGGTAACCCATAAAAAATTTCAGGTCATTTGGAGTTAAAATGATTTAGTTATGATTTTTCTAAGATGAAAAATTAGCATAATGCACTTTCCAGAAATATAAACATGTGCAAAACCTATTTCACATTATAGTATGATAACAGAAGGATTTCCTAACATCAAATTTCTATTTTTAGGATTTACTGATGAATTATGGTGTCTATTACATCATTAAATGAATTTTTAATTGCTACTAATAAGGTTAAATTTATTAACATATTTTTCTAGTCTTGATTTAGGCCTACCACCATTTTTAGATTAAAGTTTAGTTAATAACAAATTTATCAAAGTTAAATTATTCAATTAGCAGATATACTGAGAAAAGATATGCATTTTCCAAGTTTTAATACAATTACGGAATATATAAAAATAGCGAAACAAGCTATTAAAGATTACGAATTTTCTACTACTGTACATAGCTAAAAGCATTTTTATATTAAACTTTAGTGAAATACAAATTTATTGCAGTTGGTTTCATGTAAAAAGAATTTATCTTGAATTAGTTATGAATTTCTAAAGTTTTGATACAATTTTCAGTTGATAAATAAATACTTACAGAAATAAAAACCAACCCAACCGAAAATAAACGACGTGGACGCTCGTGGGCCGTTGATGCAACATCCGACGAGCCACACGCACGGAGAACAGCGCACGCGCGCGATTCATAACAGGAGCCCACCGTTGGATCAAGATCCAACGGCTCACGAGGAAGCATGCAACCGGACGGTGCGGTTGCCTCGACGATCCACGACCGCAGATCTAAGGATGAACGGCTCCGATCACGCCCCCAGTCGGATGGTCCGATTGCACGCGCGATCAGGGCCGCAGATCAAGTAATGGACGACGGTCCAAGATCGAAATGCAACCAGGAGTGCTGACACGTGGGGCCGCATGTCAGTGACTGAGAGTCACACATGCGAGGTTTAACACACGCGTGCGATGCGCGTGGTCCCACATCCTCGACTTAAGGGAGGTTTTTAGGACAACTAATTAATTACTAATGACCAATGATTAGTGATGATTAGCAATTAATGTGTCCTAAAGATTTTGAACAGAGGCGATTTAGGGACAGAGGGCCCACACGTCAGTGACCCAAAAAGGTAATTTCGGACACAGTTATTGCTAACAATGATTAGCAATAAATAAACCCAAAATCAGCCATAACGACTTCTGGTTTTCGGTTTTGAGCTTATGGGCCCACCTGGCAGTGGCACAGGGGGTTATTTCCGACAGCCAATAGTGCCGACACTTTAATTAACCCATGATTAGCATTAATGATGCCTAAACGCACGGATAAAAGCGGTGGGTGATTTAAGGGTGGACCCACATGTCGGTGAGACATTAGGCGATTAAGACACCATTAATGCTCTCGATTGGCAATCATTAAACATTAAATGTGTCCTAATTATCGACGAAACGGAGTCGCTCGGTGACAAAACCGAGTGGCTTTGCGGCTTGTCGCCGGCGACTCGGTCATGGCGGCGCCACAAACTATCAAAATGGGTTCGCAATAGTCTGCGGACCCAATGGTGGTGACCTCGCCGCGGTGGAGGTCTAGAACGCCGCGAGCCGGAAAACAAGATGGAGCCATTTTGGTGAAACATGAAAATAGCAAAATGCTCCATTGCG
The DNA here is from genome assembly GCA_036346255.1 of Ampelocalamus luodianensis. Classification (NCBI taxonomy): domain Eukaryota; kingdom Viridiplantae; phylum Streptophyta; class Magnoliopsida; order Poales; family Poaceae; genus Ampelocalamus; species Ampelocalamus luodianensis. Next base: position 75,566,208 of record CM070622.1, on the reverse strand, counting down.
GTCAGGAAAGCGAGTGCCATGACTTCTAGGGACTATATAGAAGCTACCTTAACCGAGAGGAGCTCCAAAGATGGCGGGAAGACTTGAACACGATGAAGTCCACCTGAGCGAAGAAGATGAAGTGGAAAATGAGGTTCGAGCAAAATGAGTGGAACCAAATCATCACCACAGACTTCATTATAGCTCAAAGAGGCTCCAAAAGCAATTAATTGCAAAAGAACCACTTAATGAGTGGAGAAGAAAGGGGTGAAACCAACGAAAATCTCCAAACTTAAAATTGAGTGATTCTGTGAATGCAACCCAAAATCAAGTTAGGGAAATATAGGGAAGGTTGAGGAGTTCAAAGGGTGCAAGAAAAGTTGAAGATGAACCACTTTGGACACCAAGGCCGCCATTGGAGCTCTACGGCCAACAATGGTGCTTTGAGGGTGTGAGGTGGTTTAGCCGCTCAAACATTAAGAAGAGCAAAGTGTGGTGTAAAGGGACACCAAGAGGACTTAGAGGGCAATTTATAGGAAAGAATTAGGGTTTTGAGCAAGAACCCGAGTCCATGGTGGGCTCGGTTCATGCTCGGTTGTAGACCAAGAAAAGATGGGAGCAAGTGAGCACGGTGACAATGGAGGAGAAAGCCTGGTGCGCATTAAATGCCCCGCAGAGAGACGTTGACGAAGCAAACTTGAGGTGACACATCAAAGCCGCCCCGTGCTCTCTCTCTTTCTGCCATTTTCGCCCGCGCGCTCGGCGGGACAGAGGAGGAAGAAAAACAGAGAAAGCAACCACGACCGTTGGATTTTAGATGGACGGTTGCGATTTAAAAGAGCCCGCCGGACAGTCCGATTGCCTACGGAAATCTGGACGGTTGGATTGAGATCCAACGGTCCCAATTGGTTAATGCAACCGGAGGGTCCGAATGCTCACACGAACGTGGACCGAGCGATTTGAATCCAACGGCTGATATCGCACGCATGTTTTAAAATGCGGCTCGGTGCAGCTAGGTGGTTCGACCGAGTCAAGTGGCTCGGACTCGAGCCCGACTCGAACCCAAGGAACAGTGAATCAGCTTTAGGTTTTAAATTAAAGCTGAGACCTTTGGGGATTCATTAGAGGTAGCAAAATAACTCCAAAAATTCTGAAATTTTTACAGGAGCTTGCTGACCGAGACATTGACCTTGTGAAAAATTTTCAGAGGTTTTTATGCATCGTATTTTTCTCCAAAAATTCTACAAGGTACTGGTTTTAGGTTTGACTGAGAGTCAAACAGGTTTGACTGCCCTCTAAAATATTCAAACAATTTCTAAAAATTGTGAAATTTTTCAGAGGGGTCACATACCATCCCAAGAACTTAGGAAAAATATTTCCAGAGGATGATCAAAACATTTGACAAGAATGTTTTTGAAGGAACAAGATTGGATCAAAAGACTTGTGACTTGCATTTCCATAACCTTTTGTACAATACTTGTTCAGTACACAAAGGAAATACATGATGTAAGAAAAAGTTTTAATTTCTACTCATTTTCTTACATTTGAAACACAAGCCCAAAATTGGGATGTTACAACTCTCCCCCCCTTACAAGAATCTCGACCCGAGATTCCGTTTACTCGGAGAAGAAAGAAGGAAAATCTGCACGAAGGCGATCTTCTCGCTCCCAAGTTGCTTCATCTTCAGAATGGTTTGACCACTGAACCTTAAGGAACTTGATGGCACGGTTCCTTGTTCTCCGTTCAGATTCCTCAAGAATACGAACAGGATGCTCGCGATAGGTCAAATCCTCCTGCACATCGAGAGCTTCCAACGGAGTTTCCTCAGTCGGGACACGGAGGCACTTCTTCAGGTGTGAAACATGGAACACATCATGCACACCCTCAAGTGCAGCTGGTAGCTCCAATCTGTATGCAATCGCTCCAACTCTCGATGATGCGATAAGGCCCAACATAACGAGGAGCCAACTTGCCCTTGATGCCAAAACGCGATGGCCCTTCAAGGGTGAGACTTTGAGATACACAAAGTCATTGGGCTCAAAGCTCAACTCACGGCGACGACGATCTGCGTAGCTCTTTTGTCCAGGATCGGGCGTGCGCAGATGCTCGCGAATCAAGCTGGACTCGCTTTCGGCCTCATTGATCGAATCGGGCCGAAATCGCCGCCACCGATCTCGACCGGTTCAATGGGGTTCGCATCTCCTCCCATACAAAGCCTCAAATGGTGTCATGCCAAGACCGGCTCGAAGTTGTTGTTGTAGGAGAACTCAAGCAAATGGTAGGCACTTCTCCCACTTCTTCCCATAGGAAAGAACACAAGCACGAGCATATCTTCCAACACTTGGTTGACTCGCTCCGTCGACCATCGATCCCGAGGATGAAAGGTCATCTTGAAGTGAAGCGGGTCCCCATAGCCTCTTGCGGACTATGCCAAAACCGCGAGGTGAAAAGTGCACCACGATCGAAATAATCGTCTTGACGCCGTGAAGACTCACAATCCTCGAGACATAAAGTTCGGCCAAAGGCCCCACACGGCCGAGTCTTGACGGGAAGGAAATGTGCCACTTTAGTCAAACTCGTCGATCACGACCCAAATAGCATCATTCCCTTTGGACGAGCGGGGCAATCCGGTGATGAAATCCATGCCAGCGAATCCCACTTCCATTTCGCGCGGCAAAGGTGAAGAAGGCTGCCGACGGCGATGCTCGGCCTTCACACGACAGCACACGTCGCACACGGCAACAAACTTGGCAATCTCGCGCTTCATTCGGGTCCACCAGAATCTCTGACGAAGGTCCTGATACATTTTGGTAGCCCCGGGGTGAATAGACAAAGGAGAATCATGGGCTTCGCGGAGAATCAATTCCCGCAATTCCATGACCTTAGGAACCACAAGACGCTGCCCAAACCACACAACGCCATGCTCGTCCTCTGAAAAGCACTTGGCTATCCCATCCTTGATGTTCTGCTTGATTTGGCTCACACCAACATCTGTCTGCTGTGCCGCCTTGATTTGGTCCACCAAGGTTGGTTGCACAACCAATGTAGCAAGAGAACCGTGCTCGATCAAACCCAAATTGAGGTCTTTGGAATTACGAAATGAGGGTAGGTCGCCGCTCTTGGAGCATCAACATCGCAATACACCTTCCGATCGGCGCATCGCCACAACGTTGGCCTTGCCGGATGATACCGAATGCCCATGTCATAGTCCTTGATCAATTCCAACCATCTTCTTTGCTCGAGGTTCAGATCATTGGGTGAACAAGTACTTCAAGCTCTTGTGGTCGAATACACCTCACAACGGTTACCAATCGATAATGCCGCCAAATCTTGAGTGCATGGACCACCATGACTAACTCCAAGTCATGAGTAGGATAGTTGAGTTCATGAGGCCTCAATTGCCGCGATGCATAGGCCACAACCTTGCCTTCCGCATAAGAACACAACCAAGATCGACGAGAAGCATCACAATAGATATCAAAACCCTTGTGAATATTAGGAGAACAAGCACTGGGGTGAGGTCAACCGCTTCTTGAGTTCTGAAAACTCACATCACAAGCAGCGGACCACTCAAACTTCTTGTCTTTCTTAAGCAATTCGGTCATAGGCTTCAATCTTGGAGAAATTCTCGATAAAACGGCGATAGTAGCCACCAAACCAAGAAAACTCCGCACATCGGTGTGACTTGGTGACCCCAAGATAGCACATCACTAACCTTGCTAGGATCCACACCACACCTCCCTTTGAAAGAACATGGCCCAAGAATGCCACTTCCTTCAACCAGAACTCGCACTTGCTGAATTTGGCATACAGCTGGTGCTCACGCAGCTTGCCCAACACAAGCTTAAGATGCTCAGCATGCTCTCTTTCACTCTTGGAGTAGATAAAGATATCATCGATGAATACCACCACAAACCTATCCAAATACTCCATGAATACCGAGTTCATAAGATTCATGAATAAAGAAGGAGCATTAGTCAAACCAAAAGACATGACGGTGTACTCGTAAAGACCATAACGAGTAGCAAAGGCCATCTTAGGAATATCCTCGGCCCTAATCCTGACTTGATGATAGCCCAGCCTCAAGTCAATCTTGGAGAAGACTCGTGCTCTGGTCAACTGATCGAAAAGATCATCGATACGGGGCAAAGGATACTTGTTCTTTACCGTCACCTCATTAAGCGGACGGTAATCAACACACATGCGCAAGGTCTTGTCCTTCTTCTTCACAAAGATAACTGGACAACCCCAAGGAGATGAGCTAGGATGGATAAAACCCTTCTCTTGCAGCTCACCCAGTTGCTTCTTCAGCTCCTCCAACTCATTAGGAGGCATGCGATACGACCTCTTAGAAATAGGGGCGATGCAGGCAAAGAACTCTATCACAAACTCCTGTGTCTCGAATAGGAGGCATCCGGGCAAGTCTTCGGGAAAGACATCCGCGAAGTCACACACAGTGGGGCGTCGTGAATCTCCAATCGGCTTTGCTTCAAGGACATAAAGATGGGGCTCTCGAATCGTGGCGAAACCCAACCTGTTCACTGAAGGATGGTGAGGTAGACAATCTTCTGCACAATCGATTTGCCCCAAGTGTTGGGACAACCAATCCATGCCAAGAATCACATCCAAGCGCCGAGTCGAGTAGGATAAGATTCGCCAAGAATCCCACTCCTTCGATGTGGATAGGAACACCTCGGCATACTTGGTTAGCTCTCATTTCCGAACCCGGAGAGTGAATCCGCAGTGGAATCCCCAAAGGAACACAGTGAAGTCCACAATCAACAGCAAAAGGCCTCAAAATAAAAGAATGCGAAGCTCCCGAGTCAAATAAAACTGTAGCAGGATGCAAATTAACAAGGAGCGTACCCAACACCACGTCGGGCGCCTCCTGTGCCTCCTCAGCCGAGATATGGTTGACTCGGCCGCTCCCCAAGCCCGGGGTCTTCTGGTCAGGTGGGTGACCACTCCCCTGCCCGCGTCCTCCATTAGGACGAGGGGTCGCTCCGGTCTTCTTAGGACAACTACTCGCATAGTGGCCCTTGTTGTGGCAGTAGAAGCAGGTGACGTCGGCCGCGGGGTTGCGGGAACAACTCGTCTTTGGTCGCAGCGACGTGGATCGAGTCACGGCCTGCGGAGGACGTGGAGCTGGTGCTGAAGGCCTCGGCGGTGGTGAAGCCAAAGAACGGGCCACCGGTGCAGGTGCAACACGGGGACGAACGAGGCCGCCTGCGCGGCATTGGGCCTCCCACTTGCGCTGCGGGACTCGCCAGCGCGCTCGCCTTGTGTTCGCGATGATGGCCTTGTCCACCAAGGTTTGGAAGTCGGGGAAGTCCACAATAGAGAGCTTGTCTTGCAGCTCCTCAGACAAACCCTCCATGAACTTCTTCTGCTTGGCCTCATCAGTGGCCACCTCGGCGAGGCGTACCTTGCGAGATGGTTGAACTCGTGGAGGTACTCGATCCGCACTTGCGCCTGCTTGGCGCAAGGAACTCCTTCTTCTTGACTTCATCGGCCGGCAGGACATGGGCCCGACGGAAAGTCGGCGAACTCCTCCCACGAGACCACGTGTCCGCAGGCGCATGGTGAGGAAGTTCTCCCACCATGAGAGTGCCGCACCCTCCACCGATGGGATGCGAAAGTGCCCGCTCTGCTCGGCATCGAGCAACGTTGAGCTTCCGCTCAACAGACGCAGCTGGGCCGATCGTCTGCGCCCAAGGATCTCTGACCGGAGAAGGTAGGAGGTCGAGTGCGGAGGAACTCCGCAAGTCCCCACGAGTCCGATGTCCACCACGGATCCGAGGCACCAGAGGAGTGGAGGTGTTCCTCGCGATAACCTCCAACACCCTACGGTCCTCCGAACGATTGCGTTCGATTTGCATGAGGACTTCCGCCATGGTCGGAGGAGGGGGAAGCTCCTCATCGGGACTACCCGGCTGATTCCGGCCGCTACGTGTCCCACCAGCCATCCTGATTCACTAAGATAAGTTAGCTACAAGCCCGAGATAAAAAGCAAAGCATCCCGAACTCAATAAAAAGGCTCAAGAATAAACACCAAAGAGCACAGGACCAAAAATCAACAAATCAACTCCCCGAAACGACTAACCCGTATGGAAGAACGAGTAATCGTTTGAGAAGACCCAAAATTTCAGCACTAAATTTTAGCTCAAAACAGTCCAAAAATCAAGGTATAACCACCTAATAGAGTATAGGCATTAGCTAATCTCGTATCACTTCTTACCCTTTCATTCCCACAAGTTTTAGTTGACTTTACCTCTCATTTCCTACCTTAATTACTAACCACTAGCTAGCTGTCCAAATTCCTTTCTCCAAGCTCTCATGTTTCTCCCAAAACCAAGTTAATCGATAAAGGCTAATTTTTGAAAGGAAGAGAGGAACAACTTTTTCAAACTTAAGTGAGAGTAAGGTGAGATGAGCAAGCTAAGACAGGTAAGGAGTAAAATTAGAGAACTTACTTAAGTTTTACAACCCTTTTGAGAGTAAGTTTTCAAAATATTCTAGAGGCGACCAAGCTAGGGGTTTCTACGGTCAGTATGGCTCTGATACCAACTTTGTGAGGACCCGGAATATTTAACTAGTAACACTTAACCTCCAATTGGTTCTAGCATTACTAATTAAACATTCTAAGCCTCGATGGGCATATGTTTCCCAGAATTGCAACATATGCACATCATCACAAAATTACACATCATTTCCATACAACAAGCAGCACTAAGTTCAACAACAACATACAAAAAGTAAAGTTATTACAAAAGAGAGCCGACCGGCCAAATAGAATAATATACAAGAATGACAGCGGAAGCAAAAGGTGCCATAAGATGGCTAGAACAAAAGTCGACCGATTAGCCATACACCCACAAGGCAACCGACCGGGCCGCCAAGCTAGTCGCCCCGCAAGCTACCACAACACAGCTCACAAAAGTGAGGCCCCTCAGGCTCACCTTCTTCCTCTGCAACAGAACAATTAAGCATAGCATCTGAGTACAAAGATTGTCTTTGTACCCGCAAGACTGACGTGTGGAATAGCAGACCTATCCATAAACTACATGCAAGCTTATTTAGGTGGAGGTTGTATGTCTCATTTTGCACAAAGCCAACTTTATTTGCAATAATGTAATACATTTAAAAGCAAGTTTGCAAATCTGTTTTTAATGTTGAAATAATGATAATAAAGATACATACACGTAACCACCTAGAAGCGACTATCCCAATAGCCACCACAACATAGCACGAATCCCCGATTCGTACCACCCATCAAGTTTTAATTTAAAAGGTTGTAGTCTAACTCTTGAAAGACCTTGCCAAGCGTGTCCATAACCTAGGACGAGGCTATTCGAATAGTTTTTAACCCTGCAGGGGTGTACCAATGTACCCACACTTCGCATCGCCTTCAAGCCACAAGCACACTCATCAGAAGGTATGCTGCACTGCTAAGTCCTACGAGACATTTCCAATCTTGTGTATTAACTACGAGCCGCTCATATGGATAGAAACCCATATGCTTACATTGCAAGTCGAAAGACAACAAATCCCATCACGGGTGAAGTCTTTCTGACACTACAATGCTCCCAACACCATCCCTCCCGCGACTCCTGCGACTGAGCCAATACACGCCAAAGTACTAAGTCAAGAGAGGTCTCATACCCTCTAATGTGGTTAGCACGCTAAAATGCTTGGTTTAGTGTAACAAGATGTTCGGTCCTTGTTGACCCGGGCACCATTCCAGTCACACCCAAAATCACACCATCATACCATTGTGCCCAAGTCTAAATCATTTTGTTTTCAGCTTTAGTTTTCATAAGTAGACAAGGCACAAGGTGGAAATCATAATCATAATAAGTTTTAAGTGATCAAGGTTATCGACAAGTCGATAACCGCCCATTTCTACCGAAGCTAAGCATGGCTAAGCAATTGATTCGCAACTACTAAGTGACAAGAGCCCATCCATGAACTCTAAATCACAGCAAGTAACCTAGGCTCATGGTAGTAGAGGATAATCATTTGCTAAGGAAATGCATCTACTAGGCCAACTATTAACACAAAGTAGCAATGCATACATAGAATTTGTAATCAACATAAATACTTAAAATACTGGGATTAACATGATCAAACTGCTTGCCTTCTTGCTGTTGCTCAAACTGTTGTGGAGGGTCGCTCTCGGGATTACCGCAAATGTCGAATCCTAGCTTAAAAGGCAAAAGAACCAAGAACAACCAATAAGACGAGCCGCACTTAAACAAATGAGCAAGCAAAAATTATCCAAATGCTACAAAATTTACACATAAGGCAGAATACGAATATACCTAGACATAGAAACTGGAAAACCTAATTTGGATTTATGTAAAAGATATTACCTAAAACCCATTTTCTACCATAATTAGCACTGTAGCAAAAACATTTTCTAGAAAGATTTTGAAGCTGAAATTTTTATGGTAGCTACCTACTGGTATAGTGGTAACCCATAAAAAATTTCAGGTCATTTGGAGTTAAAATGATTTAGTTATGATTTTTCTAAGATGAAAAATTAGCATAATGCACTTTCCAGAAATATAAACATGTGCAAAACCTATTTCACATTATAGTATGATAACAGAAGGATTTCCTAACATCAAATTTCTATTTTTAGGATTTACAGTGAATTACTGGTGTCTATTACATCATTAAATGAATTTTTAATTGCTACTAATAAGGTTAAATTTATTAACATATTTTTCTAGTGCTGATTTAGGCCTACCACCATTTTTAGATTAAAGTTTAGTTAATAACAAATTTATCAAAGTTAAATTATTCAATTAGCAGATATACAGAAAAAGATATGCATTTTCCAAGTTTTAATACAATTCTGGAATATATAAAAATAGCAGAAACAAGCTATTAAAGATTACAGAATTTTCTACTACAGAAGCATAGCTAAAAGCATTTTTATATTAAACTTTAGTGAAATACAAATTTATTGCAGTTGGTTTCATGTAAAAAGAATTTATCTTGAATTAGTTATGAATTTCTAAAGTTTTGATACAATTTTCAGTTGATAAATAAATACTTACAGAAATAAAAACCAACCCAACCGAAAATAAACGACGTGGACGCTCGTGGGCCGTTGATGCAACATCCGACGAGCCACACGCGACGAGAACAGCGCGCCGCGCGATTCATAACAGAGCCCACCGTTGGATCAAGATCCAACGGCCACGAGGAAGCATGCAACCGGGACGGTGCGGTTGCCTCGACGATCCACGACCGCAGATCTAAGGATGAACGGCCCGATCACGCCCCGATCGGATGGTCCGATTGACGCGCGATCGTGGCGCAGATCAAGTAATGGACGACGGTCCAAGATCGAAATGCAACGTGAGTGCCGACACGGGCGCGCATGTCGCTGATCGAGTCACACATGCGAGGTTTAACACACGTGCACGCGATGCGCGTGGTCCCACTCACACCGACTTAAGGGAGGTTTTAGGACAACTAATTAATTACTAATGACCAATGATTAGTGATGATTAGCAATTAATGTGTCCTAAAGATTTTGAACAGAGGCGATTTAGGACAGAGGGCCCACACGTCGCTGACCCAAAAGGTAATTTCGGACACGATTATTGCTAACAATGATTAGCAATAAATAAACCCAAAATCAGCCATAACGACTTACGGTTTTCGCTTTGAGCTTATGGGCCCACCGGCAAGGGCACAGGGGTTATTTCCGACGACCAATAGTGCCGACACTTTAATTAACCCATGATTAGCATTAATGATGCCTAAACGCACGGATAAAAGCGGGTGATTTAAGAAATTTGGACCCACATGTCGATGAGACATTAGGCGATTAAGACACCATTAATGCTCTACCGATTGGCAATCATTAAACATTAAATGTGTCCTAATTATCCGACTAAAACGAGTCGCTCGGTGACAAAACCCGAGTGGCTTTGCGGCTTGTCGCCGGCGACTCGGTCATGGCGGCGCCACAAACTATCAAAATGGGTTCGCAATAGTGCTGCGGACCCAATGGTGGTGACTCGCCGCGGTGGAGGTCTAGAACGCCACGAGCCGAAAACAAGATGGAGCCATTTTGGTAAAACATGAAAATAGCAAAATGCTCATTGCGATCAGGAAAGCGAGTGCCATGACTTCTAGGGACTATATAGAAGCTACCTTAACCGAGAGGAGCTCCAAAGATGGCGGGAAGACTTGAACACGATGAAGTCCACGGAGCGAAGAAGATGAAGTGGAAAATGAGGTTCGAGCAAAATGAGTGGAACCAAATCATCACCACACTTCATTATAGCTCAAAGAGGCTCCAAAAGCAATTAATTGCAAAAGAACCACTTACCGGAGCTGGAGAAGAAAGGGGGTGAAACCAACCGAAAATCTCCAAACTTAAAATTGAGTGATTCCTGTGAATGCAACCCAAAATCAAGTTAGGGGAAATATAGGGAAGGTTGAGGAGTTCAAAAGGGTGCAAGAAAAGTTGAAGATGAACCACTGGACACCAAGGCCGCCATTGGAGCTCTACGGCCAACAATGGTGCTTTGAGGGTGTGAGGTGGTTTAGCCGCTCAAACATTAAGAAGAGCAAAGTGTGGTGTAAAGGGACACCAAGAGGACTTAGAGGGGCAATTTATAGGGAAAGAATTAGGGTTTTGAGCAAGAACCCGAGTCCATGGTGGGCTCGGTTCATGCTCCGGTTGTAGACCAAGAAAAGATGGGAGCAAGTGAGCACGGTGACAATGGAGGAGAAAGCCTGGTGCGCATTAAATGCCCCGCAGAGAGACGTTGACGAAGCAAACTTGAGGTGACACATCAAAGCCGCCCCGTGCTCTCTCTCTTTCTGCCATTTTCGCCCGCGCGCTCGGCGGGACAGAGGAGGAAGAAAAACAGAGAAAGCAACCACGACCGTTGGATTTTAGATGGACGGTTGCGATTTAAAAGAGCCCGCCGGACAGTCCGATTGCCTACGGAAATCTGGACGGTTGGATTGAGATCCAACGGTCCCAATTGGTTAATGCAACCGGAGGGTCCGAATGCTCACACGAACGTGGACCGAGCGATTTGAATCCAACGGCTGATATCGCACGCATGTTTTAAAATGCGCTCGGTGCAGCTAGGTGGTTCGACCGAGTCAAGTGGCTCGGACTCGAGCCCGACTCGAACCCAAGGAACAGTGAATCAGCTTTAGGTTTTAAATTAAAGCTGAGACCTTTGGGGATTCATTAGAGGTAGCAAAATAACTCCAAAAATTCTGAAATTTTTACAGGAGCTTGCTGACCGAGACATTGACCTTGTGAAAAATTTTCAGAGGTTTTTATGCATCGTATTTTTCTCCAAAAATTCTACAAGGTACTGGTTTTAGGTTTGGTGAGAGTCAAACAGTTTGATCGCCTCTAAAATATTCAAACAATTTCTAAAAATTGTGAAATTTTTCAGAGGGGTCACATACCATCCCAAGAACTTAGGAAAAATATTTCCAGAGGATGATCAAAACATTTGACAAGAATGTTTTTGAAGGAACAAGATTGGATCAAAAGACTTGTGACTTGCATTTCCATAACCTTTTGTACAATACTTGTTCAGTACACAAAGGAAATACATGATGTAAGAAAAAGTTTTAATTTCTACTCATTTTCTTACATTTGAAACACAAGCCCAAAATTGGGATGTTACAATACCCTTGTAGAGAGACTCTACTGTCTCCACAATAACATACTCTAGCTAACTCCCTTATCGACAGACTTACTTTGATAGATAATTTTTCAATGCACCTCAACAAAGATTTCACCCACAATCGTATCGCTCCAATCCGTAAGGAATAATCAACTTGAAATCCACAGCACACATTCTCATGTACTTCATCAAAATGGTTCTATTAATGATCGTCATACTATTCGAAATCCACTGTTGTTCTTCTAGTTCTATACATAAACATTGAGCAACTAAGGATCAAGCATAGAACACCAAACCCAATTTCCACCTCTAAGACTCCTATAAGTGTATTTCAGTGTAACTATTACGAAAAAAAATCCTCAGATCCGGTGACTGAAATTCCCACAACCCGAACATACTCAATCATTACTTCAACATGTAAACATATTCTCGACCAACTTATCTTTATAAAGATTCTAACTCCTAGAGGGTGCTCACTAACGCCAAAGCATTCCTGACAATAGCTCAACAATTCCTGATGTCTCATTAATTGCCATAACAATTGGATTACTTTGCTGGTCCCCACTCTATTAAACTGCACCATCAAAGATCACATATACAACTTTGCAAAATTACCCAATCGTGATACTCTAACACAATGATCAAGTTTCCTATATTTTCGATAATCCCAACATTCCAACATGAATGAAGATTTTGGGATTATAATTTGCTATGGGTTCCGCTAGTTGTAACACTAATAAGTTTTATTTCAACGGCAAGCATTCCATTTAAATCAAATTCTCTCCAAGAATTATGGGTCAAAACCAATTCACTTTCTACTGCTCTTCAAATAGCTTGGTCCTCAAAATTCTCACTGCTATCGTTTACTTGACCACCATCAACTAATCGCTACATTACACTTTAAGAGACCTTGCAACCCAAGTCGGTTAATCATTTCTCAAAAAGAAAAAAGCAAACATATACAACAGTTAACACACAAGGAAACGTTACTCTTCGAAGTGAGCACGAGACCAAGAGAAATAGTCAAATAGCTTTGATCTCAGAAAACAAAAGACGAGGCCACAATTGTGGGCACATGTCCCACAAGAAGAGAGTTTCAAACCTCAATAAATCATAATAAAATATTACTATTGAAACTCAAGAAACGCTTAAGCAGCAATGATATAAAAGTTGCAGATTACAATTCTTAACTCCAACCTCAAATACTTATGGTACGTTTTTTTTCTTTTAACAAAGAAAACTATTTTCTTGATTACAACTTCACTTTGCCAACTCAAACAAAAGGGCCTTTAAGATCAAATCACATGAATCACTCAAGAACCAAATAGAACTTTCCAACACGTCGCTTTGCTCAACAAATTTCAGCTACCACATAATTCATGAACTACCAATGGTCATGAATGCAAAACTCCAAACTTTTTATTTTAACTGTATTACGAAAGGAGATTAAATTACTTTCTTTCTAAAAGAATCGTCACTACCCTCATCATCTCATACTCACGGTCTTACTAACCTCATCATTATATACTCTTAGCATGAATCATCATAGCCTACTATCCCATCATAAACATTTCCAAAAGAACACAATGACTTATTTCATTTTTTCAAAAAGATTGCAAAATCAACTTGTTCAAGAGAATATCTCATGCACAAACTACCTTATCGAAGCAAACCTCTTTTAACAAGGGCATGCTGCCCCAAGTCATCCTCGCAAAACACAGATACATAGATTACTTTTTAATTTCCACCATTCGCTTGTTAGCAAAAACTCAATACCAATTTAGTGTGCATTAATTCCAATCCAGAGGCTATCATAAACAATTGGTGATTATTCCATCATGGAAGAATTTATATTCCTTTCCCTGTTTGCATTCCCACTAACATTTAAGAAATCATCAAGTAGTCAATTAAAGAAAATTTTCAGATTATTATCCGCTAAGGTAACAGTCGAACACACCCTTAACTTTCCATTACTCAGTTGGATCAATCCATTGAGACCAAAAAATCCAATAAGTTTAGCAACCTGAACAATTTAATGATCAACCATTTCATCAAGGACATACTATTGTCCGACAATTCCACCATCATGTAAACATAGATCACATATCAAATCCCATAAGTTTATCTCATAGTGATATTCAACACCAAACTTTAATACACAACAATTGCACCTAACCTATACGTATTGTCAGAACCCGGGATTAATATCTCAGATCCTCTGTGTATTTCTGAACTAGTCCCATGATCAGTAGCTAGTTCACACAGTAAACAAATATGGTAACAAAATCATATCACAATTTTATTAATAAACAACAGAGTTGATTACAAAGGAGGCTTACAGGCCCACAACAAAATAAACACAGCGGAAGACGAAGATGTAGTAGGGTCTAGTTAATCTGCCACAGGCAATCGACTGGGGAAGCGGCCTAGTCGTCGAGGTCCACATCGGTAGCAAAGTCCTTCTCCTCTGAAATTTTGTTTGCATAAAGCAAGTATAAGCACAACTTCCGTGCTTGCAAGTTACACTCGTCAAGTAACAGAGTGACATGCATATATGGATGTAACAATAGAAAGGCTTATTGGTTTATTTGCATAAAGCAGCATTTCTTTTAAATACTGGTACTAAGTTCCAAAGCAGTTATTTTATAACAAAAATTTATAAAATTCTCAATTTTATAGTCAGATAACATTCACACATGAATGGTGAAGGATACCCTTCTATCACATGGCTTCCTGCCCAATTCCCATCTGGATAAACCAGTTTTGAAGTAGTATTTTTCAAACAAAAACCAAAGTCTAACTTTGAGTAGTTCTGCTAGCATGTCCATGACCGCGGACACGGCTATTCGAATAGTTTTACACTCTGCAGAGGTTGTACAGCTTTACCCACATGACAAGACTTCTCTAGTTTGTCCAAGCATATATCTATGCCACCGCCACTACCTTTGGTAAGCGGTCTAGAGCACGTGTCGAGGCCTTTACAATGTTCTGTCTTAATGTATTTATGCCCGCTAAGGTTTCGCTACCATTGGATGGCCATCCTCCGTAAGCCCCTCCGCGCGGATGGGTCTCTTGTCGACCAACACCCATACCAACAACATAGCACCAATGACACTAATACATCACAAATTATTTAGCCAAGTCCCGACCCATACTTGGGACATGTGGTGGTACGGTATGGCGTAGCATCATGCGCTCAAGACCGGTCCTTAATCGACTTGGCGTCTTTCCATAAAAATCCGGCCTTAACTCTGACCAGATTAAGCCCGTGCATAAACCTGCACCCACCAATCATCCATTTCGCCCAAGTCCAAACCCATTTTTATTTTATTTTTCAAGTCATTTGCAAATCTCCCATAACACACCAATGCCAAGGGTACAATTTAAACAATAATTGATTGTTGACTGAAATTCCCCAAATCAGACAAGTTTGGTCTATAAGCATGGCTAAGCAATACGTTTAAATGATCCTAGTTCATACTATCGTATCAACCAGGTTTTATCTAGGGTGTCAATGTGTTTGATTCAATATCAACATTGGTCATACAAAGGATTTAGGTATAACTATGAATTTAAAAACAGGAATTTATATTACTGAATATAAATAAGCATGCAGTAATAATTTAAAAACAGAATATAAATAATTTAAAATAATAGGATCAATATGATCAAGGGTATAACTTACCTTGCTTGATGAGGTGACGTTGTTTTTCTTAACAGATCACCTCAACAGAACGTCTGGTGTTGAGGTGACGTTGTTTTTCTTAACAGGTCACCTAGTACTCACAAGTACTATCTTCAGGTAGTCCAAGTGTACGATCACGATGATCATACAGTCAAAATCAATCCTCTTATGTTGCTCTTCAATCGGCGTCGAAATCTGATTCTCCGAAGTCGTCGAAATCTAATCGTGAAAATACGACCAAATTCAAATGACAATTCAAAAGAACTCCAAATTAAAATAATTTGATTTAGTTACCTAGATTACAATTTTATATGAATTTACAAACTTGAATGGACTAAAACGGAGCTGGGATTCAAAAGATATGAATTTTCTAAGTTTGAATTTATATGGAATAATGAATTAGGGTTTAAAGGAATTATCGATCAAATGAACCCAAAATTAAATAATTTTGGTTTAGATGGCTATATTTTGATTTTATAGGAATTTAGGAATTTGAATCGACGAAATCGGAGTTCGTATGAAGGAGAACGAACCCTGGGAAGCTCTAAATCTAAATAAACCCTAAAATCAGATTTTATTGAATTTCCCGAATTATTTTTCTAAAGGAAAATGCTTTATTGCGCAATGATGACGTCAGCGAGGGATTTCTTTTCCCGGCCGTTTTATTTTCCTAAAGGAAAATGGGATGTGCGACTGACGTGTGGGCCCGATGGTCAAAAGACCAGGTTCACGGCCGGTCAATGGTCCATGATGGACCCGGTGCATGTGAACAGTGCACGGGGGTGGAGTGCTGGCGCTGTGGGGTGATGTGGCATCACGTGGCGCTGACGCGGCCGCGGGGTGCTGAGGTGGCGCCTCCGTGGCACACACGTGGCCATGCCACGTCGGTGCGTGACCGGCGATGCTCTGGTTCGCCGCTTGGCGGCGTTTGGCGGTGCGGCGGCGTCCGACGAAGTCACCAAAAGGAGGAGGGGAGCGCAGGGATTAAGATGCGTGCAAAATCGTCACCTGAGGCGGCAGCGTTGGCCGGCGGCGAGGAGCTAGGTGGTGGTGATGTTCGGGCTCACGGCGGTGGCGAGTTCCGGTGGTCCTCCGGCCAAGATGGAGGGCGCACGGTGTAGGCGATGGTGGCGCGACGCCGTCGGTGTCGTTGGAGAGGCCTGGGAGCTCTTGACCTCGCCGGAATCGGAGAAGAACCTCGACGCGGCCGGTGGCGAGGAAACAACGATTGCGGCCGGTAGAGAGGGGAAGGAAAGAAGTGGATGGAGGCGTCGGGTTCAGCGAGAAGAGGCGGAGCTGGGGCGCTACTTATAGGGGTGTGGGCGAGGAGGGTTCATCGTGGCACGCAAGAAGGCCGAGCGGGATTGCCGGCGGCGATGCAGGGATTTGCGGCGAGAAAAGGAAAGGAGATGGGCCGAACGGGCGCGGTGATGGCGGGGTTTGAATGCGCGCGATTCTGGGGAGGTGATGGGGGAGGAAATCGCGGGGAGGATGGAGCTTTTCACGGGCGCTAATGGCGGCTCGGCGCGGCTGAGCGAGTAGCGTGAGGAAGAAGAAAGGGGGGAAGAAGAAGAAGCGGGGACCGTCGGATGGGCATCCGACGGTGTGGAGGAAGTTGGGAGGCGTGGGGGTGTGGATGCCGTCCGATACCAATCGGACGGTTGACAGCGGGTGGGAGAGGGGGCGGGGTGGAGCGGGCTCACTTGGGCCGACGCACGCGGGAGAGAAAATGGGCCGGAGAAATTCGGCCC